>JAIUSX010000041.1:2400000-3600000 GCA_026573805.1 Hesperophylax magnus | reverse complement strand
ATAACAATATATTCCAAGCACAGCTGGCGGATTGAAAAATAATATCAAACAACAAACAATCCCCGGGGATTTAATGTCCTGTGAATTAATAATAACATAGTATTATTGGCTTACAGTGAAAATTTTATTTTGTGAAAATAATGATATGCTAAAAAATATTCGTCACACAAAACTATGCAAAGGATTCCACCAATGCTAAAGTCTATACATATAAACAAAAATGTAATTGTTCGTTTTTTCAAAACCTTAAATCTTCTTAAAGTTCTTCACAGATTGCTTTGAAATTTAGACATAACGTTGCATTCGAATACGCGTATTTTTATATACCTATATTATATAGATTTCACCTGTGACAGGTAAAAACATGTTTTTAAGCGCCATCTGTTGGACGTAAAAGTAACACGCACTATTATTAGTATCTACACAAACTGACTGAGCCATAGCAACGCGTGACGGGATACAGCTAGTAATATTATAATGATAACAACACTACCGTTAAGCTTGGACAGCTGACCACAATTTGTTAAAATGTTCCGACGATTTGATCGACATCAAATGTGACGAAAGTTTGAAACAACTCAACCCTAAAGTTTCTCCCGTTTATACTTAAGGTTAATTATTACCAGATAATAATAACTTCAGCTATGATGTAAGTAACATTTATAATTAAGAAAATAAACCAGTATTTTTTTTACGCTCATAAATCTATTTTAAAATCTGCCGAGAGTCAGCTCGATCGTATGTCGGGAAGTGGGTTAATTTTTGCTTCAAAGATTTGCATAAATTGATTCCCGAAAACTTTCAATGAAGTGAAATTCAAATAGATGTTAAAAATACATTTTTTAATATTTTCAGTGTGTAATGAATTTATGTCGCTGTTCTTACAATAATTAATGATGTGAAGCAAGTTGCTTTCCAAGCAGTTGATAGGGGTTCATTTTGTTATATCCCGTGATTTTTCACAGGTCTGCCCTAGTAAAACTATAAATATGAATGTTTCGTTGTATTTAGAACGGAAAAACGAGTTAACAATAAGTCGACACTATAATAGAAATTATTAGCAATTTTTTTTTGTAAATGCCATGTTGGTTTTGTGATTTCAATAAATTTCTACAAACGGTCCTTTTAAGGTTTTAATCACATGTATTATTGTTGTTCAATGTGACAAAGAAAACAAGCAAAACAACATTGTTGGAGCTTATTACAATAAAGCTGATGAGAGCGAGATGCGGGGCAAGAGGTGGAAGATGAAATCACACTTTCTTCCAAGCAGCAGCTGTTAAACACATCAAAGAAAAGCGTTGTGCCAATTAAAAGATATTATTTATAAACAGAAATATAGAGACTGTGAAAAGGCGAAGGGAATTCTTAATAGCTTTTTTGCTTAATTTTTATTACATTCCCTACGGCAAAGTTAATAAGTCTAAGTCTATGGGAAGTGGCGAAATATTTCAATGCAATGTAATCCTAAAATCACAGTAGGTACGGCAAATGCACTTTATTTTATAGATGTCGTTTTCAAAGGAGGCTAGCTTGAAAAATAATAAAATGATAATAAATGACGTATTTTGTAATCGAGAAAAATAAAGTTAGATACTAAAAACGAAAACTAGACCCTGCCTTCGCTATTGCTAATGTTTCTCTCGGGTGTCTCCGACTTCTTCCACCATTCACTACTGTATACCACTACGTTACTGTTAAAAATTACATATTTGCATTATTCTACTTGTATCATCTTTGTAAAAGCCCTACGGGCGTTAAAAAAAAGATAAACACAAAAACTACATTACATCGACTTTAATTAATAAAAGCCCAATGGGCGTTTAAATAAATAAATATGAAATGAAAAAAAAAAAAAAAAAAAAAAAATTCGAATCTGTATCTCATTTCGGTGCAGAGATATTGAGTTCCTCGGGTGTCCCCGACTTTTTCTACCATCCAAACTACAATCTAAACACTCTTGGCACTAATAAGAACAAACGTTGAAATTTTCAGCGATATCGGTCGACTATTTTTCGAGTTTTGAATTTATATACATATCAGGATTTGTACACGTCTATGATCTCGACTTAAAAGATACACCCGTGAATCCATGGAGTGCCTAATAGCTTTCATGTCATTTTAGTGCCCCTTAAAACGCGAACCGTCGATACGTCTTAAGCATTTTTTACAAATATTCAGGTGCAGGTTTGCGAATCTAATCTTAATAAAAAGTATACAACGCGATCTAAAATTCAAGTGACACCCTTCACGGAATATTGAAGACATTCACTGGTAACAAGATATTTTTATCGAAGGCAAATAAAGATATGTAATAAAACAAATATTGTGATTTCTACACCAGGACACGTAGAATAACGAGAAACGCTTTCCGTCGCTTTGTAGTTCGCACATATTATTTCGGATTCGAGAGGTCGTTGCCAAATTTCACATAAAATTTGGAATTCGTGAATTCATTACGTGGACAGGTGATATCTCACCAATCGGCCAAGGGGGAATCTAACAAACATAATACGGACTCCGGTAGGATCCAGCTTGAAAATGAACTACATTAACCGGTAAAGATTACCAAAGAGAAAGACGGATTATTGAATATTTAACGATTTACGCTTAGTCTCTATAACGGAAAGGCTAGTCTGTAAGATAACGGCTTTAACTAAAGAATTACACAATTAACAAAATGAGATACGTAAATATTGTATCATTTTGATTTGGAAAAACGGGAAAGAGCATACTTACAATAAATTGGCTATGCCGACAAGCCGATCTTTGTTTTGTTTGCACAACGTCACACAATTTAGTTTGCATTAACCGTGACCGCATTTGAGAGCGGCGCGGCATTGGGCCCAACGCCGCGAGTACCCACCCGCTACCCACCCACCCCAGCCTGCCTGATACGAGCGAGTACAACACAGCAGTCTTACCTACTGTTAGTCACTGAGCACTAACTAGGCAGTAGGCACTGGGCGCGACGCTAGTGCTAATGCTATCAGCTCGGTGACTAGTATGTATACCGACTATCCGTCAAACAGCGTGCAGTGGCAGTGGCAGTGGCAGTCACTACTCTACAAGTCTAGTCACTATCCACTATCCAATGCCGCTAGTCACACTCCTATCGCCTGCAGCGGCCACGACTCGAGACCATTGTGGGTCACACTGCGCTGGCTCAGGTAGAACAACACTGATGCTTGCAGGTGGATTGCAAATACGTACAATAATCACTACTTCCCGTCCTAACAATAGTATTCATAATACACGAACGTTTTCAATTAAATGATTTAATCTATATAATTTCAATATATATTAAAACATCAGATTTAAATCCTATGAATAATATTCGGCAAGATTACCTCGATTGCTTAAAAAGGAAGGACAAACAAATCATAAAAGGCGTAAGGCAATAACAGATGGCCAATAAATTGCGTGATAAACAATGCGATTTCGTAAAATGTATTCAATGACAAATAACCCAACGAGTATGTATAACATTAACATCCTCCAATCAGAGTCCGCGTGTAAATGATATATCTCAATCTTACTCGAGCTTGGAAGCCAGCGAAGATTCTTGATGCAAGCGAGCTCGCTACCCGCATACGGTAATAACAAAAACAAAATATTTGCGGAACAGGCCGTCAGCATGAAAGGATTTTTTACGTGCGTGAATAAAATAAAGTGAGGCACACACAGTGATGGGTGTCCTTGGGATGGAGGAGCCGGAAGGGTTCTTCGAAGGCTCGGCTCACTCTGCCGAGGTTCCGTGTATTGGTGTATTCACTGCTCGGTGCTCACTGCATGCCCCCACCATACCTGGCTAGTGGTTACCTGCGGGTGGATGGGGAGGGGCAGGGGCATCTCGCCACCTGGCTGCGGAACAAAGGAGAGGTGACGTCACCGTCCCATCACCGCCGACTTATAATCGATCATCCGAGCTGATTTGCTGATCGGGATAGGAGCAGTATTATGGAGTCAGATAATTTTGATTTACGCTCTTACTAGCAAAATGATATTGCAAACTTTTGAACGCTCTACAACCAGTTAGGCACATAATCCAATGGGAGTTTGTAGTATGTTTGTTACTATGTAGTAAAAACACCCATTACAGATGATACCCAGCCCATTATCTTCGGGTTTCACGGGTCTTCCCATATCCATTTGGCGGGATAAAGCGGTTTGAGTTTGGCACCTTATTCCAAAATGTACGCAAAATAAGCAATTACGACAAAATACACGAAGGAAATAAAGAATCATTATTTTTCTCCAAAATTCGAGCCCGCGAAGCCACTATTATCGAAATAAAAAATAATGTTTTTCGGAGAACATGGGACTAAGATATTAAATTCACCGAGGATACCGAACTTATTTGGGTTTCGTCACAAAAATTCTAAAATTTTAATAGTTTGACCTTCACGCATCAGCGACTTTCATAACCAAAAAAAACACCTTTACAGGTTTTGCAGGTATATAGTGTCTGCCCTATTCAAATCACTCTTCGTTTTAGATGGGGCATTTAACTAAAAGCTTTTGGGAGTAAGATTTTAGTAATGGGGGCTATGAAAGGCTCGATGTGGGATGCGAGGAGCATTATAAGAAAAGCGTAGGTAAAATGTGGGTAAAGGAATATTTTTACTGTGATTTTTTAGTTCGCGTCTCATAACAGGCCGCAATGCGACGGTACACTTAGGTGGGTACATTCCAAGTGACATTTTCTTAAAAAATTGTCCATTTATTAAGTTGACAGTTTTCACGTTTCATTCTGAGTAAAATTTTTAGAGTACTAAATCTTTCAACTTAAATTCAAGTACGCTGCATCGCGTATCTAAAGCACGAGATAACATGACACACAGTAGCTGTAACAAACACCACTTCAAGAAGTGATGCGAAGTCATCCAGATAAATTAAAACAGGGGTATATAATCTACACGCTATTATTTGTTATTTTTGCGATTTACTCAGAAAAAATATATCTAGAATTGTGGCAGTGGTCTTGAAGGCACATTGCAGAAGAAACGAGTCTAGCAAATTAGTACGGGAATCGCGTTGTGTGACTTCATCGATAAATTTAATCAGCCGTCCCCCGTATGATAAAAAGGTCAAATTGATATTAGCAATACAAAATTTAACATATCATTTCAACTGGAAAAGGTTTTATATTATTTGTGTTTTGTTTTTTTTTTCATAAAATTTATGGCTATTTTAATATCACAGACAATGAATTTAATATTTCAGCCATTACAAAATTTAATTAAAATATTAACTAATTTCACGGAAGGGATGATATTTAATAGTTCAAGATGATAATCATAATTATTTTTACAGATAAAACATGGTTTAATATTACTGAATATATGTTTTCTGCGTCTATCATAAACATTATTACTCGTACACTATGTAGGTAAATCATTCATAACATAACATTGTTATGGCTAAATATATAATAACAAATAAAGATAACTTTATTAATTCGGCATACAACAAAATATTAATTGAAACATCTATTTTCGTCATTCTTTCGTGGTACAGGACAAACTGATAAGAAAGAAGACAGTTAACGAACTACACAAAAAAAACTTTTCCAAAATCACCAAACATACTCATTTAGGTTGCATGTGATGTGCGTTAGTTATTCCTGCGTGAAATATTGTTCAATAAACTCAAATTTCCTTTGAATTTAAGTGTCATTTTTTTAAATTGGAACTCAGTGAAGAAATCAGACACGCGATACCTACCTGTATAATACAATATAATAATAATAATAATAATAATAATAATGTTTATTTCAGCTGGACAGAGCGGTGTGTGCAATGCTCTGCCTGCCATAAAAGTTTACATTTAAGTTAATACATACATAAAAAGAAAATCATTAAAGAAATAAATAAAAATAATAAAAAATAAATAAAAAATCAATACATTGATGTGCACATTAGGTCTTTATGGTGGCTTTAGAGAAATTCTCCATCTCCGGTGTAGAGGCGCTCCCTGCCACTGGGCAACGGCCTGGACAAGAGTGTTGTCCGATCTCTGGTAGCGCTGTCTCGTCCCGGCTATTCTGTGGCGCATCAAAGCAGCGAACCCATGCACCCTTCCTTCGGTGAACATCTGTGAGGCGCTGCATCGCCAGGGGAGGCCAAATAGGGCTCTGTATGCGTGGTTGTACTGTACTCGGAGTGTGTTCATGACGCCTTGTGTGTATGTCGTCCATAGCTCGCTAGTGTAGAAGCTCATACAATATGTTTGGAAAAGTTGCTTCTTCACCGGAGGACTGCATTTGTTGAATCTCCTGGCAAGCATGTTAGCTCGCACACTCAGTACTCTTCTTTGACGTTCTATGTCTTTTTTATCATTTAGGTCATCGGTAATGACATGCCCCAAATATTTGATTTCGCTGCAAATTGTCAGGTTGGCCCCGTCGAGACGTATGGATGGAATGACAGTGGGACCAGTATTTGCTTTAAATATCAGCAGGGATGACTTTTTAGCATTGTACATCAGCCCGTGACTATCAACGTAAGCTTCGCATATTGCCAGAAGTTTTCTCATCGCTCTTATCGATGGAGCTAGTATGACCATGTCGTCTGCATAGCTAATATTGTTCATACATACCCCGGCAATATGGCATCCGATTCTTGTTGTATTCAGTGTTTTACTAAGTTCATCCATATATACGTTGAAAAGCACTGGGGACATTGAGCCTCCTTGTCTAACGCCGCACTTTAATTTGGCTGCTTCTGATAGGCTTTCATTCCATCTGACAAAGTTTTCCTGTTGGTTGTACCATGTTCTCAATATATTGACAATTTGTGGTGGAACTTGTCGTTCGGTCAGTTTTTTCCACAACGCATTATGACAAACCCTGTCAAAGGCTTTGCTTAAGTCTAGGAAGCATGCGTACACCGTTGTTTTTCTGGCTTTATAGTATTCGATTGTATTATTATTATAGTATTTATATTTTTTAAATGATTTTATTTGCCATTTTCAAAATTGGAACTGATGTATCGAGAATTAAGAATATCCCGTGATTTTTCACGGATCTGCGCTAGCAAAGTCATAAAGATACTTCTTACCAAATATGAACCTCAAAGATGTGAAGAGAGCGATTTTATATAGGTTCGATTTTTTTTATTTTAAGTGTTAAGAAATATACACATTTCACTTTCTTAACTTAAAAGTAAACATTAAAAATAAAAATATAATTGTTTACTAACTAACTTACAAACGTACATTTTAATTTAACTTGGTGATTTAAGAGCAAACAGTTAAATATATTCATTCTATTTGGTGATGTGAGGCTATTGGGAAGGACTGATTGATAATACCAGGATAGACCGGGCGTGTTTAAAAGGGCCGGGAGCGTGTTAAGGAAATGGAGAGGAATCAGGTACGGATGCAGTATAGATGTGCACGAGCATGTGCATGTGCATGTGCAGTGTGAGGCTGGGTGTGTGTCGGGTGCCGGCGGGGCCGCCCACGCCGCTCCCGGTGAGATAAATCAGTCGGGAATCCGCCCAGAGTGCCGCCCATCTTTTGTTCGGGCCTCTGCGCCGACTGATTTGCGAGACGGAGACGGCGATGACAAATTTCACGACGGCCGACTTCGTCAAACCTTCGCACGTCTGACGAAACTCGCATATTAATTCACTTCTGCACTGGGATTTATTAAATATCCATACCTATCGCTAATAATAATGCCATGATAAACACACCCGCTTGGAGGAAAAACCATATTTCTACATCATCGAGAGTACACGGAGAAAACTTAATAATATTGGTAATTTATTAAGAATTTCTTAAAATTATTCGTTATCCGATTAAAAACGAGATTGCAGGCCGTTAACGAACGAATTTTTCTCGAGCGTTTCTGATAACACGATAAACTTGTAATTGTCACGATGTCGGAACACGTGTTCATAAAAATCCTAACGTTTTCGCATTTCGTTATTATATATTATTAAGACAAACGCAGGTGCATGAACACGTGTTTCGATATTATTATGAATTGACTAAAAGTTTATCAGGAAGCGGCCTGCAGTCCCGTTTTCCACCGGATTACCAATAATTTGAAGAGATTTATAATAAATCAGTAATTCTCCGTGTATTCAGTCTGCGCGGTTGGTCTCGTAACGAATCAACAAGGCAATTAAAAGAAATAATCGAATTAGGCACCTACATACATAACTACCAACGCAATTAAATATTTATAAATACTGCTTTGTCATAATCACAAACAACATGAATATACAGAATTTACCGCATACGCAACAAAGAAAGATAAAAAATATTTTCCTAATCGATTATCGCAGGAGAGACCTCAATAATTTGATGAAATTTAATGTCAATAATACTATTATTTGAATGCATTTCATAGGTTCCATAAGAATTCATTTTGTTTCATAAAAGATTTTTAACAAGGTGTGTGGATCCTTCTACTTATTGCATAGCTATGGTTTCGGTGTGTGGCACCTCCAGTATTTACGTATTGGTTAGAATGCTAACGCTGGAATTTTTGGGACACATCGGTTGCCACACCTGCGATAGGATCACAAAACCTGAGGAGTTCAAATCGAAGCAGCATTGATTCATTGTCTAACAACCCAGAGCAGTAGGCATCCTTTTGGCCGGTGACCGACGGATCCGCTCGATCGGGATCTCGACCGGGAATCGAAAAGCATCTCCCGATCCTGCACTATCACGGGCTTTTCTACTGAGGACAATATTGACAAGGCGATTCTAGAACTGACGAGAAGATTATTCGTGGCATTTCAAGCCGAGATGGGTTGCTGCCACAGACTGTCTTCAACCACGATGCAATGGGTGTCATACATTCCATTCTTAAGCAAGCTTCTTTTTGCCAGACAGTCTTTCCGTTATACAAAAAAACCCTATCCTTTACAGAGCATTAGTTTGTATTTTTTTAATTGTTGCCTCCTTATCCAGCGATAACATTGGTTATTTTTTTTTAATTTTTATTCTTCGATTTCTCATTTAGAGGAAGGTCCGAATGCAAAGCACATTCCGATTGGTTTATATCAACTTTTTACCACAAAAATAAATCAACCGATGCGAAAATCCTAAACAAACCAGTTTGCCGAGGTTCCAGGAAAGAGTTAAGTGGATTCGAAAAGCCTGCGAGTGTGGACAGTAGACGTCCGACATAGGAATTAAACATATATTATACCGACAAATAAATTGAATAATCTTAGGAATACGATGTAAATATATAAAAATCATTGATGTCAATGCCGTTAAACCATCACAGATTTTATTAATTGCACAATTTCATAAGTATAATAATTCAAGGTTTTAGGTTAGATTAGCAAAGTAAATTTTGATACGTAATCTTAAGTTAAATTACTTAAATAATGTTAAAAAAAAAACTTTTATGAATAAATAATTTAAAGCGAACTTAGACAAAAGATGTCCGCATTCAAAAAACGGATTGCTAAAAAAGTAGGTCAAAGTATTAAGGATTTACAAGATTATAAAAATAATCAAGTAGGTAAAGATTAAAGTCGTTAATAATTGTATAGTTTGGAATATTTTAATACGATACGACTGTACCACCCAGCCAAGAGCACTCCTGTCCCTGTGAAACCAAGTACACCAAATGGCACTGTTTTGTTAGGACTTGGATCACGGTTCTGAGGATACGAAGGAGGTTTGAGTTTAATCGACTGATATACATGGTAACCTAATAAGCCAATATTGGAATTTGGGTTAGGTAGGAATTAAATAATTGATTGAGCATTTCTTCTTGCGTATTCTTGGAATTTCTCGACTATTTCAGTATCTTCTTGCTCCTTCTTCCTGCATCTTTTTGGCTCGTTGATCTTGCCTCTTCATAGCTTTTCTTGCTTATTCATGGCTGTTCTTACTTCTAGCCTCTCATCGGCTATTCGTGCTCATTATAGTATCTTCTTTTCTGTCATCAGAATATTTGAATGCAACGAAATAAATAAAATGTAAGCTGTGATACTACGTGCGTTATATCACGAAATAGGGGACCACACTCAAGGGTAGTTTGAGGTCGTATTTCGATGGTTTTTATTTACACCGGCCAATAAATAGACGCAGGGAACGTATAGCGTATGGATATTAGGATAAGGGAACTGGGCCGGGATGGAGGCATCTTCTTCCTCCTGCATTAGATCGTTAAATGTTTGTAGTTATAAAGCAAAAAAAGTGTAGATATGAATGGATAAAGAACTCTTAAATGAGATATAGGATTATGACAATAGCACTGGTCTGACTATAATTTCTAGATTAACGCACCTTTTGTCAGTTCGAATTTTATGTCATTTTCATCATTAGCTATGGAGCTTTTATATCATTAATATTAACGGTCATACAATAATACAAACATCGTTTCATTCAATAAGGAAAAATGGTATTAAAATTCAAGCAAAGCCACGTAGTGCTAGCAGTACTTTAAAAGACACTTGTTATCAACCTCTGTTTAAAGACGACATCAAAAGATGATGAATTAAAAACTATGTGATTTTAAGTTAATTAAAATAATAAAATTCAACAAGGTAGTGCTACGATTATTACTAAGCAATCCAGCAATGCGTGAAGTGTATCTGCGCGTGTGTGTGTGTGTGGGTGACGTCACCGGGGAGGAGTGGGGAGGTGAGGCTGCGCGGCGCAGTGGTCGCGGTCGTGCTCGCGCTCGCAGCTCGCCGCGCCATCACTCTGTACATATTATGATTCGGCAACGCTCGGCTATCTCCGCGGAAGGGGAAGTAAGGGCGAACAGACCAAGGTCGCCCGGACTCGCCAGGATTCAGATACCCAATAGCCCAACATAATATTTCAAGGACATGCCTTATTTTCAACACTTTTTTAACACACACAAATTCCGAGAAGTGAACCGACATCCTCAAGGGCGATCACGTATTTATGAAGATACCACTACTTAACACAAAATTGGCATATTGGAAACTTTAAAACATACAGATGTATGATTATCTTCCATCACTCGCTAATGCCATGCTTTGAGGTGTGCAAAATAAAATATTCCAAATTCATGTTTTTTTGTGTGATTAATTCCGACGTGAGATCATTTTAAATTATTGAAAAATGAGTCGATAACAATTACTATTTTCGTCAAATTAATTTAAAATTAAACACTCATTTTGTATTCAGAAATATTAGTGTTTAGTTAATATAAGCACGAACGTGACATAAACCATGTTTAAATAAGGTATACAGGTCCGTCAAAAAACTGGTTAGCTCATCGTTATCCAGAAAATTCGCCCGAGAGAGGTTATCGCTAAATATATTTATAGCGAACATTTTGAATCGTGTTATTGTTATTCGTGCACAAACGGGACATGTGCCTAAGCATTTGTCACAATAACACAAACGGAATAAATTGTCTTTTAAACAACGCAAATATATTATCACCTTCAATAAATAGTCAGCGGTAATTTTATCAAGAAAACACGTGTCAGCCGAGATTCGGAATTCTGATTGTATGAATGTGAATGAGGCAAGGAGTGTGTGCCAAGACCGAATTGTTTAGCGGTCCGTCCTCTCTGCCTACCTTGCGGGAAACGGCGTGATCGTTAGTTAGTTAGTTAGTTAGAGTTGGAAAAAATTTTTGCAAGGTGGTAGAATATTTGGCCTAAATTTTGAAGGGCTTATTCTAGCTGAATAAGTAAACACAGACTGTGGGAATAACATGGATATCAAGCAATAACAGCACATTTTTAAACTTAAGGTTTTATTTATTTTGTAATCGGTTTGGAGACAATCTTTTGTGATTTTGCAACTACTTTCTGAGCTGGAAGAGATTACGATAGTTTAAAAAAAAAAATTTTCTTTAAATCTTTCTCGGCAGTAGGTATGACAGTTAACTCATTTTTTTATTATGATATATTGGTATTATTTTATGACAAACACAAAGTTTTTGGCGGAATAGTAACTGACTATCCCTACCCTTCATTTGTTGCAGCACGCTACACTAGAACTGAAGTAAAACGGTTAGTACATTAAGGAATCTGCGGAAGCACTATTAGTGGGATCTGTCATCATCTGACGTTGGATGTTTGCACCGGGGCGCGGGGAGACGGGTGTGCAACCTTGGCTGGTTGGCGGCTGGCTGGTGGCTCGTCGGACCCCGCACACCCCTTGCCTATACCTCGCCAGCCAACACGGCCGAGAGCCGAGAGCCGAGAGCATGGAGCAGGGCCGGCGATATCCAATTGAACCGGCGACTCACAGGTTCATTGTTCCAGTGAGCGTGGTCGCCAACCTTTGGCCAGGACAGGCCGGAAGCGAGGAAACCCTGCACACGATACACACTGCACAACAACATTGCACACACACACATACACACACATACACACACAACACACCATATGGGGGAGATTGATGATAAAATTGATGCAAACAAGCTAGACTTTGCCAATCAAACTTATACCGTATTAACAACAAACCATCAGGACATTTCAACGCAGTGACAAATAGTATGAGACACCACACAACATTGTCTTATCGCATACTCCTTGCTTCATCCAACTTTTAACAGTGACTCGTCTGTTATTCCGAGTTCGAGTTCTTTCGAGTCTTCCTGTGACTTCTACTAATTCTTGTTCCATCCACTTGCGCATTGCATTATTCTCCAAACACCGTCCATCCGCTATAAATGTTCCAGTCAACTAATTGTCCCTTTTTAAAAAATGTTCATTACGCTTACATTCGACCTTGCATTCTTTTCCGATCTTCTCATTTGTATTTCTGTCTTACTCATTCCAACTGCATTCAGTCCACTTTTGTTCTTCCTTTGCCAGTGTTATACCTCTCCATCATTTCAGATCTATTTCAGTTGATCATCTTCAACCGCACAGGTGAGGTTTAATAATTATTATAATGGAACTCTTGATGGTGCCTACGTTATTGCCTTATTCATTATGTTAATTGGCTAACGGCAATTCTAAAGACAATATAAAAAAGCACGGGTAAGTAAGACAGAAGATATTTTCGGGCCACAAGAGTGTTTTCAAAGACCTGGTAACTGACCTCGGCGACCGAGACCCCGAAAAGCGATTGCACTGGGGCGTAGGAGATATCAAATCCACGGGAGTAAGCCAGGCGATAGCCTACTCTTTTATCACTCAAGCGACAACTGGAATTGATTTCTTATTGTAAAACTAAAAAATTTTATTAAAATTACCATTCAATTAAAAATAAAACTCACGATCAATTTATATTCTAGACGAAACTGAAATTTAGACTGAATATATTTTGTATTTAATACAATCATGTTCATTACGACAGCTGTAAAATAATTTTTGAACATTACATCAAAATCAAACAAACAAAAAATCACCAAAACAGCGCTTGTCGAGATATCGAGATAAGCTCGCAACCTCCCGACACGTTTTTATTAGATTACTAGTAGTACTACGCCACGAGTTGCTGTGGCTCAGTCTGCATGTGCAGATAAAAAACAGCGCGGTTCGATTTTACGTCCAACAGACGGCGCTGTTTTTTTTTTCTTCAAAAAAACATGTTTTTACCTGTCACAGGTGACATCTATATAATATTGGGATATAAAAACACACGCGTATTCGAATGCAACGTTGTGTCAAAGTTTCAAAGCAATCGGTGAAGAACTTTCGGAGATTTAAGATTTTGAAAAACGAACATTTTATTTTATTTATATAGATAGATTCAATAATAGCAGTTTTCTAAGGGATATATGCTGACAGCGCGTATCCTAAACCAGAGTTGTGTTGCACCGATATCCCCGTAACCCCTAGCCCCAGGTGAGGGACCGCTGCCGCAGGGTCTGGCCGTATTTTTTGCCTCAATCGGAGCACGTAAGCGCAACCGCCCCGTCTCGAGCCGCTAACTATCAACCAACCAGCCGACTACCTCGGGTCCTAGCCATGCGACCATCCGCCCATCCGCCGCTCTCCTTCCCGCGCTGCCACGTCATCTGCGCCGGGAATGTGCAGCTTGAAGTAAATGGCTAAAATCGCGCTATTATTGGCCCGCCCGCCGCAGCGAGACAGGTGCCGCTTTACCCGCACTCACTCCTCCCTGCCGATCTAACTCGCTGCTTATGGCTATCGGCGCAAGGAAGCCATATTTTCACTACTGTTCCGATACGTGGAACGAACGAGGCGGAACTAAAAACGAGATATGAATACATCGAAAAAGGTATGAGAATTCAAAATACGAACAGGAATCAAAATGAGAATTTAAAACCCTCAAAATGTATGAGAATACAAAATTAAAATGGGAAATAAAATGAGAAATTAAAATTCGAAAAATGTATGGGAATTCTAATGGAATCCTGTATGGTTCGAAAATTCAAAATTCGAATGGGAATCAAAACGAGAATTTAAAATTCGATTAGGTATGAGAATTCAAAAATCGGAGTAGAAATGAGAAATCAATTTTAGAATGGGAATGAGAATTCATATTTCGTCGCAATGGGATATTCAAATTGCGGAATATCTCCCGGAGGCGATATCAATAAGAAGTTTAACGACAGTTTCTTTTACGAGCGGAGTGTGACGGAGAGAATCGCTGAATGATAGTCGTTAACCTTAATTTGATGTGCACCTGTAGCCTTTACCTGCAAACTGCACTATCAAGTATACACTGCACTTGTACACTTCTGCACTTCTGTTGCACCGCGAGGGAGGAGAACGTGATTGACTGATTGCGCTTGGCGCTTGGCACTTGGCACTTGCCACATTCCACAACATGACGGTAAAATATAGTTTTTATTTATTTTTTGGAATAACTTAGTGAGTAAAAAATAAAATTATAATATTTAATTATTGAAGACAATATTAGGCGACTAAATAAATTGCAAGGCAAGGGTCCTGGGTTCGAGTCCTAGATGTGACCGCATCTTTTTCTGATTTTTCTGTTTCCGATTTTCGTTTAAGAATCGCTAATATTATCTTCAATAATTAAATATATTTTTTAACTGAAGAATGTTAAGATTTAAGCACAGTTTCATCTAAATAACAGATAAATAAAGATCTAAAATAGCAGATAAGAAGAAAAGCCCAACTTAATGTATTGGTTTTCTCTTCAGTTACTTGATTAGGTGTAAGAAATTGTAAAATCCTAAAACCTTTGTACAGGATTATACTCGTATATTGAATGTATAATAAAGGGAATTAAATTTGAATACAGTTATTTTTGTTTCAAAAATATTGCATCGTCAAATTGATCTAATGTTACTTAAGTACATAAAAAATGTTGACCTTATTAGCAAATAACAACAACAGCTTAATTAATTTGAAATCACGATTCAAATTAATGTGCTCACATATAAATATCTTATTCGTAATTTCAATGCATGTACAATGTACGTTTGATTAATAATGATACACTTGAAGTGAAATGACACTAAACTGCGCTATATAAATTCCATGTTATTATTATTATTATTAAATGAAATATAAATTAATTGATAATATATATTATTGCAATACTGATTTTATAACCAGTTGTCAATTCTGTGATCAGAGGACTTAAATCAAATTTTGATCGTTTAAATGAAAGTTGCTACATCCTCCAAAAAAACGGAATATAAAATAAGACGCTTCTTTTGAATGGTGTTATTATTTTTGAGCATTATTTCTTGACACAGACCCCTGGGCGTTTGCCCAGTCTGCCTAGGCGTCTGCAATGACACTGCGCTCCCTACTCACACAATTATAAAAATTGTTTATTGGTGACAATTAATCGCTCTTTCGGTATTGTAATAAAAACAGATACCTTATAAACTGCTGTATAAATGAAAGTTCCAGTCTAGAGGCTTGATAATTCTATGGATTGGGAATTATAGAATGGAAGACAATGTATATGCCGCCTACATAATACATTATATTACGCACAATAATGTAATGTACATACTAATACGCAGTGTATCACGATCTCTGGGCGATATTACACGTCGAATCCGCTTTAGTTCAGTGTTAGTCTACGTGTTTATAATAATGATAATTATTATTGTGGACATCAATGTCGTGTAAATGATAATTCGCAGTCGTTAACAACACATCGCCGAGCGAGAGACTAATAAATCTTCCCGCCTTTAGTGGTGAATTAATGTTGCTCTCGGTCTTAATATGATAGATCCAAAAGTTCATGAGTTGCTCTCGGTCTAAATCTGATAGATCCAAAAGTTCGCTCTCAAAGAGACGAGCTCTAAACTGTCAAGACACAGACACCGTATAAATCAACTTTAAACGCTGCCGAAACTTTGCCGTCATAAGTGAAAATTCGAAAGGCATCCAAAACTATATTTGTCAAGGTTCTTCGTCACATCCCTGGGGAAAATAACAAATAAAGGTTCAAGATTTTTTTTAAATGATTTATCTACATTTATCTCATTTATGTACAGGGCGTTAAGGTAGGTACTTGACGAACTTACCAGTAATTCCTGACATAATTTGGAGTAAAAAATGTTAATGAAATTTTAGTCTCCGATAACATTTTTTTTGTTTTTTTTTTTCAACTAAAAACATAAAAGATTCAGTAGATATTGGACACAGAATTTGAACAAGTCATCAAATTTCAAAGTTCTGTTATTTTATCATTATTATTGGCCATTTGTCTCACAAAACTTAAATATTAAGAGAACGTGAATAGAACCTTCACAGAACTTGAAAATCAACTTTTATTTAATGAATTGTTCAAATTCTGTGAATTAACCCGTCGTTAGAGTCGGATTAAGCGGTTGGGCAGTTATTTGGTATTATATTTAAAAAAGTGTTTGTAGAGGAGGCATAGCTTTGTTTATTATTCAAATTTACATCTATTTCCAGATTGATGAAATATTGCACACTTGATGTTCAAAATAAGGAAATTACTGTCTGCACCTGTTTACGAAAAACTCACATGTTAAATTACATAATGTACTTATGTATATAAAAAATAATTATGTACGCAATGATCTGAAGCGAATGTTTAAATTTAAAAAGGAAAATAAACTTTGGAAAGACTACCTATTCGTGACAACGAACTCCTTTATGTGCATGTAATGGTCTTCGCAGTTTTCACCCCACAAGTACTCCTACGTGTGTTCAAACTGAGTGCAATCAATTCCGCTCGTAATCCGCTATACTGCAGTCATATCACTGTTATCAGCATGGGCAAGCTAAAGTTGTAAACATATTTCACGATAGTGTCAAACAAACGCAACAAACGTAGTAGGCATTGAATAGAAATTCTAACATACCTATTAGGTACCTTTTCTATTTTCGCGTCCATTCACATGTCTAACTTTCAAATAAAAAAAATAATTAATCCTTAAACTATTTGAGCCATGATTGCATTTGAATGTACAGAGAGAAAAAATAGAATGGCTAATAGTATCCTGTTAAAAACGTGATGGCAAGTCATTTACTAATAAAATATTAGTCCATTCAAAATATATCGGAACGCGTGTTCATGCAGCTGCGCTTTTCCTGATTAATATAATGACGAAATTCGACAATATTAGATTTTTTATGAACACGTGTTTCGACAACCTCATATTCGTGTTTTACTGTAGTTGAAATCTGTCAATTCATTCCTTAAAAAAGGCCTGCAGACCCGTTTTTAACAGGAATAATAATAATTATACCATTTTTTTTATAAATTAGCAATATTTTATATCAGTAACTGTAGTGTTTGGTGTTCGGGCAGCTTCGGGTTCTACCGAACATAACCGAACGCTACCAAAGGCCTCGGATTACATCGTCGTCGGGTGTCGGGTGGCGAGGAGCATTCTATCGCTAGACGGCCTTTAGGCAACTTGTTACTTGTATTGTCAGTTTATTATATTCCGAATTAAACAACCTCCGTATATAAGAATCTACGACTATATATATATATTACCAGATCCCTATCCTCGTTAGAATTACTGGAGATTAAGGGCCCAGTATTCTATCCTGTACAACATCGATACGTTACAGTAACTTTTCTTCGTGTAACAGGAAGAATACAAAAGCCGAAAAAAAAACTTTCAATAATTATAAACTCAACGAGTCATTTTTCAGTTTGATCCCGTAACACATGCATGGCGTGAAGAAGTTAGTGTGAACGTACATTTGAACGTTCAAATAACACGATTACGGAACGAGGCATTGAAATGAATGCGATAGTGAAGTTAGAACAAAGATTTCTCAATGCAGTCGAAGATTTTATACCTGACTCAAGTGTCAAGTGGTGTCGGGATTTACGGGACCTTTTCAACCGAGGATGTCTGCCTGGAGGACAGATAAGCCATATTTTGTTTAAAGTTTTTGTTTTTGTTTTTATTTTCTGTTTTTGTTTATGTATTTTGTTACAAATGACACACATAAACTTCACTTTGACTTTGGTTCAAGATTTTGCTTATGATAGCCTGCGATAAGCGAGCCCTAAGGGTCTGAGACAGAGGTGTGAAATCGTCGGATCACGACAATAGAAAGAATGTATTGGAGCCAGGAAGGAGTCTGAAAGGGTCGAGAGGATGCACTAGGTGGCATGAAAGGCTGGGAGGTGACTGGAGAGACTAAGGTAAACTAGGATGAGGTGATTTTGAACAGCGGTGCTGCCAAGGTCTGTTATCTATGTGAGGATGTTGTGTCGGCGCTCTTTATTGGCAGCAGACACATGTCAGCGCTATATTAGCGGCGGACACATGCCTGAACGGATGACGAGCCTCGTGCTGGCACAGTTGGTGGACGGGGTAGTCTCTCTCCCTGCAGCAGCTGGTACAGTTCCTTCGCTACCTAGGACTCTTGCAGCAGAGTCTCCATCTTCTGTCTTCGTCGAGCGTCACAGCGGTGCTGCCAAGGTTTGTTGTCTATGTGAGGATGTTGTGTTAGCGCTCTTTATTGGCAGCAGACACATGTCAGCGCTATATTGGCGGCAGACACATGCCTGGACGGATGACGAACCTCGTGCTGGCACAGTTGGTCTAAATAACAAATGTAGATCCTAGGAAATAAATTGTACAGCGCCCTTGAGGTGATTTTTCACAAAAACGGCGCTATACAAATTATCCAATTATTATTATTATTATTATTATTATTAAGAGTGGTAATAACAATAATAATAATACCCGCTGCAGTATTATATCCATAATTCTCACTATGCATAGTTTCCCGGCGGCGAGCTGCGAGCTGAGATCGGTGAGCGCACGCCCGCGCCGCCGGCCGCAGAATGCAGCCATGAATTTTGAATTACAAAAACGAGCATTAATTGCGCGAAAAAGAACAAGAAAAAGGGCGGTAGAAGCGGCGTCTAGAAATAAAAATTGCACGTACGTTTTAGCCGACTATTATCCGAGCGAGTCAACAAAGCTTTTGACATTTCTCGGCCGTTCACCCCGCGTCCTCTCAAGGTCGTACCGACTGAATTTAATTCATATCAAAATGCACACTCCTATCTTTAGTTTACGCAATGGAAAACAGATTCCCAAGCTAAGATAATATTACAATTTCGTGCGTAATAAAAGAGGCATAGCTAGTGATGGGCGTTATCGAAATATTTCAATCGAATGTTTCGAGTTAATGACACAAATATTTGTAGTACAAGAGGACGTATGAACATAGTAGCCCCCTACCACCTAAAACCTAGAAAATAATTGAAAAATTACAAAAAAAATACTTTTAAAAACGTCAGGCGTCGTGTGTTCTATTCCTCGGCTGGCACAAGAAACATTTTCGAAGTAAGCTTTCAAAGATGGTTTAAAAGGGAGAAATTTTTATACGAATGTTAGAGGGAGCGCGCTAATATTTAAAAAAAAAGATAATAATTAAACGACAATGGTGAAAATATATGAAAAAACACGACTCGTTTGAAATAGAGTAAAAATCTCTCGACAAATGCTTTAGTTGCATCTAAAGATACACTGTGAATATTTTCACGCCTATAACACATTACATAACAGTAAAAAACGTGTTTTCAATAATTTTTGGAGCTTACTATGCAATTTTTTTCTATCGAGGGAATTTCATAAAATTAAAGTTTCGGCATAACATATATTATGTATAGATATTATCTTCAAAAATAACATATATAACTTAAAAACTTACGGAGTTAACGAGAAACTTGCTATAAATTGGTAGAAATTGGGTATGCAGGGGCTTAATGCGGTGGTAGTAGGAAATTTTCAAATATTCTCGGGTTATTTGTAATCCGGGAATGGAGGTATTTCTTTTAAAAAAATGGGGTTCGCGTTTCAGATCAAAACAGCGCTGGCAAACGAGATGATATTTAAAAAAAAACTCTTATCTAGACACGATAAGATATATTTTTTTGCTTGCATTCCACGTAAGTACCGATGCAGCAGAGAGATAATAAATAAAAATGCACACATCAAAGATGTTATTTTGATACAATTTAAGTCTATAATAATCTGGATTTCTTGCATTGTATTGGTCGCACGGCCAGTCAAATGTTATAGTTTAAACTCCTTGCATCACCCAGTCATGGTAAGGAAATCAATATGTTCTTTGCCGTATTTGGCAAGGGTGACTCAGAGTCAGAGTCAGAGTCAGAGTCAGACTTCAGACTTCAGACTTCAGACCTCAGACTTCATAGCGAGTAATCATGACGAAGGGTGACGGCAGATTTTTTGCGAAGCTGCAGCTCGTTACGAGCATTTCCCTGGAAAATAGGTTGACAAGGACATCAATTGTTATAGTAAAATTCAAGCTGACACGGATTTCCATAACAAAATGTCTGACCGTGGTATTTTTGTACCAAACAGAAAAAAGTAAAGACTGGCTGAAAAATAGCTATTTAAAAATAAAATCGGTGTAAAAATATCTATCTCAATTATTTTCAGCTTCTTAAAGCGTCTTTGAAGTGAAATTTCACGCGGAGATAAATGACTAATATTGAATATTGCTAATTTATTAAGAATCTCATAAAATTATTCGTAATCCGGTTAAAAAACGGGATTGGAGCCCCTTAACGAATTAATAGATAAGTTTCCTAATAAGCTTTTAGTAAAATACGAATGCATATTATCACGAAATCGGAACACGTGTTCATAAAAATTTCCTCATTGTACATTATCAAGGCGCAGGTGCATGAACACGTGATCCAATAAATTAATAAAATTTTATCAGGAAACGGCCTGAAATCCTGTTTTTAACTAGATTACCATTTTTTTTAAATTAGCAATACCCATTCTCCGTCCACAGGAGTAGACATAGGGTTTAGCGAAGTAAGTACTATTATTATATTACTATGTATATTTCTTCGGCATAACAATACCAAGTAGTAATGCTGAAAATCGTAATGCACGCCATGCGGTGGTCGTGAGGCCGATAAAGGGGAATCTGATTAAAGTAGTTTTTCTAAGAATGCCTCAATAATTAGCCAAATTTTGGCATGCTAGATTATTTGTAAACTTTCGACACGAATGTCAGGCGAGTATACTATATTATAACACCCGCAGAAATGCTCACATAAAATAATACTTCTAGTTTATCATCCTGAGTTGCAGATAAAATACCGTTCTATTTGTTTCTGTCAAATTTGTCCGAATCGCTGACACTAAAGTAAATTCGACGGTTTTCTTTCCTACCCGCTGGCGGCACTAAAGGTAGCCAAGAACCAGAACCAGGGGCAACTCACTTTGAAGCATTGAAATAATACATACAAAACATCAAAGCCAAAGTTCCTAAAATCCCATCAATAGAAATGCTCACTATTCGCACGAAAACTGGCCACTACTCCGGTATATCATCTCACATTTAAACTGGCCACTACTTCAGTCTATCTATCTCACATTTAAAAACAGTACCAATTTTTTTTTTTTTTTTAAATAATGCCTAATAACCATCTCGCTGTTTCCTAACATGGGTAGGCAGAGGACGGGCCGCCAAACAACTCGGTCTTGGCACACACTCCTTGCCACATTCATACATACTCTTCTCTTCTGTTTTTCCGACTTTTGACATGGCCCGACTAAAGAATTTGGTTCATTTGATCGTGCCATGTCTTCATCGGGCGTGCCCGACTTCTTCTACCATTCACATTCGCGTCATATATTCTCCATACACTCCTTTCTTCATTCATTCGCTCTACATGCCCATATGCGCATTGCATTCTTTACGAATCTTCACATTTCTTACACGATTTTACATGGTTTTACCACACATACGCCTCAGGGATCTCATTTCGTCCTTACTCTACCAGTTCCATGCCTCACTGCCATACATCAAGTTATGCATATTATTTATCATTACTTTAGTAATGAAACGAAACTATATCGAAAATATTGTGATAATACACTTTACTAATAGAAATTAGTTATGCAACTAGTTCTAATTAGGGTAGGTTTACAAGTACAAATTAATGTAATGAAAAATTTCCTAGTAATGTTGGTAATCCTCTCACATGATTGCATTATATTAACCTGCGACAGTTTATACGCTGTTGAGAGAACCTGATTTATTTAGCTTTCCGACAACTGTCTTGAGTCAGTTGGAAATTTACCCACATTATTCAGTCACATAAGTACTAGGAAGAAGATAATAGGATATTTTCTGTCCGATTTCTGTTAGGGTTCACCTTACAACTTTTATTTCATCGCTCTGTTCTGACAAGACACGACAGTAGCAACTTTCAGCAATGTTGAAATAAGTGAAACGTTCAACTTTATTTCAGGGTCCTAAACTTGGTGGACTTGCAGAGGTGTCGATTTAGGGGGAGGCGCGGCTAGCTGGGCGTCTCGCTTTCTCCGAGAAGACCGGCGCGGGAGGAAGCGGCGCGGAACGACCGCGAAGTGACGACGAGCGACAGCACGAAACGTTGCAAAACATGGTGTAACGAAACGGAGATTCGTACCGGCGTCAGACGTCAGAACTCAGAACGCGCGGACAGAGCGGCAGGCAGTAGACACACGAATTACGCGAAAAACTCAATTATTGGCGATTGCTACACCAATTAAATCATTCATAAAATAAATCACTTTTTTGATTCACAATATAATTCAATTACAAGGAAGGGCCGGAAATAATAACCGATAAACTAAGTTGTAAAATATTATTTACATACTGCAGAAGAAAGATTTAACCCTTGCTATTATGTTCGCTTTTGGGAATAACTTATATGGTCTCAAAGAAATCGTTGTATCTCCTTTACTGTCATGGTGAGAAATGCGATCTAAACGGTGTTAGAAAGAACAAAACACAACGCTTTACATTTAAACCACAAAATAATTAAAATATGCACCTTTATGAAACCAAAGGTTCCACCACAATTTGATAAAAAAATACTAGACAAAAAGTGAGGTGAAAATGACGTTTGTAAAACATTTTCTCATAAAATTGGTGTGTACAAAAAACGTGTAATTTTTTTTTATTTTTTTAGTTTCGCATTATAAAATTTAATATTTCATGTGTATTTCCTATACTGAAATTTGAAAGAGAATTTTCGTCATCTTTCAAAAACAGTTTTCGGATACATTTAGAAATATTCCATTTATTTGGATTATATTGCAAAGCAGAAATACTCCGACCTTCTGATAGAATATACCTGAAGCCTGAGGAGTTACTGAGAATGAGAATTGGCCACTGCTCTATTGCAGTTCTATGTTTATTGCAGATAGATAGTTCATTCTGCCGAAGGAGACTCTTGACCAAGTCTTCTTCAATTATAAAAATCATTATTATTAATTTTCTTATTTAAATCACCCACCAGTCTTCCCTAGTATTCCGTCTTTGCAATCTCTCAACAATTCTCGCGTTTTTTTACAGTGAGATGTCCTGTCAAAATTATAACCATATATCTTAAATTTAACAGCACAAAAGCACTATTTTTAGTGCGAATTGCCTGATAAAAAATAGCTTTAATTTTTGTGAAATGTCAAAAAGAGGGGTAAAAAGCAAACCATAAAAAACAACTTTCCTCAAATTAAGCCATCCGACAGTTACGGCGCCAGATAATAATTTAAACAATTATTTGGAAATATTGCATATATAGTATGGACTGAACACATAATAATTTATAACGAAGTCGACATTATGTTGGTGATTTTAAATGGATATCTTGATAAAAAACATTCTAAAGATTCCTGTAAAAACATTCCAGAGATTATTTGATTTTGCATGATACATTTGCAAGTAGATTCTGCGCCACATATTCTAAATTAACGTTTTTTTAACATTTGTGTTTTTTTAGTAATACTTTCATTAGAAAACATTAAAATAAACCCCACGGAAAAACCGATTTCCTAAGCCTGCTAGGGCAATGTCGACCGTAGGTCCGTCCATTACGCCGAATATTGTTTTGACTTCATCACTTAGGTCGTTAAGATTCCCACTTTATTTTAGAGATTTAACAGGGCCAATTCGACCGTAGATTTGTTCAATGCACCACGTATATTTTTGTGCATGGCTGCTTCACTTACGTCGTTACGATTTTTTCTGGCTTTGTTGTAGGGTATTGTCTCGTCTTAAGTTGGTATATTCGCAGATTGGATTCCATTAAATACGCCGACCAGATAGACCGTTAAATATTACGAAATAAAGTTTGAAAATCTGAGACTTAATTTCTTGACTTGATTTGACCGGTACCGATCCGTATTTAATTAAATTGGGGTATAATTCAGACATTTTCAACAAATTGAAATGAAGAAAAAATGTTTTTGAAACCAAATTGCTCTGACTCAAATTCGGTCTCAAGAGAAACAATAAAGTTAAATATCAAAGTTAACAAATGACTGTGAGGGTAGGAAGGAAGCTACCATCGCGAGGGTTTTTAAGTAATAAACGAAACTAAATACAAAAATCTCTTAATATGAGAATAAATAATACGCTTCCATCATAAATTGGGGAACTAGAAAGTGATGGTATTATTGTGTAAATTAAACAAACAATGGAATGATTAAATTAATAATTTATTCGTCATTATGACAAATGATTGTTCACTAATAAACGGATCCGATGGCCACTTTCTCCGTCTGAAGACTACGAAAAAGTACCTATTTACATAATACGGCATAATGTTGTGTTAGCGCCTCGCCATTGTGACTTGTTTGTAACTTGGTTGGTTGCTGCAAATTATTCATGATTATTTCAGCGTGTTTTTATCTCGCGCGGGGTAATGTCCCAATGTCCCAAAGGCGTTTGATAATTTGGAGATAAACAACAGATAATGCTTCTGCATACACTATCTTATAAAACAGGGTGATTATTTCAGCAAACGTAGAAAGGCCATAGAGTAAGTACGATAATCACGTAATCAAAAACATTAGAAACAGTTCCTTTGATATAGTGATTCTATATCAAAGTAAATCTGAAGACTACTGAGCCATCTATATCCTACGAATAACCTGACAAATATTTAAAAATTGACGGGTAACTACGCTCATCCTATTTTTCCAAAAAGTGCATTTTAATAAAATAATAATATTACGACGAATCAAACGCACCGCTTCAATAATTTGAAGAGATTTTGTTCGATTTTATAACGAATATTGGCTGTATATCGGGTAATGTAGAGGAGTTTTTATTTGCCTATTTATTAAAAAACGTTAAACTATGTACAGCTATCAAGAGGATGGTGAAATATCCCCTCAAAAAATTTGTATGTTTTTTTTTTTTAAACCATGGCGATTTTTTTTTAAATTTCAGTTCACGAAATCACACAATTATATTATAAACCTGAAAGATCAAAGCAAGTACACGGAGAAAACTTACGGATATAAAATATTGCTAATTTATTAAAAATCGTTAAAAACGGGACTGAAGGCCTTTAACGAATGAATTGACAGGTTTCCTAACAAACTGTTGGTAAAACACTGATATTTTATGGGGATGATCATAAAATTCCGATATTTTCGCATTTCTTCTTTTTATTTATTAGGATAAGCACAACTGCGTGAACACGTGTTCGGATATATTATGAATGTACTGATAGTTTCCCGGGAAATGGCGTTCCATCACGTTTTTAACAGGATTACAATAAATCAGCCCTACTCATTTTATATGTATACTGAAGCATGCTCTAAAATGTGAACGCGTTTCAGACGTTTCTGTGGCACAAAAATATTATATAAAGGAAATTATTTTACCAAGGTGTTTGTGTGTCTAAACTAATTTTAAGGCGCTCATCGCTTTGCAGCGTCCTGGATCAAAAAGCAGAAGGAACCGCACAAGGCGTTACTATCCCGATATGTACCTACGACTGTTTCGGAATAAAAAGTACAACGGTGTCCTTTTAACTGGAAACATGAATTTACGAAAAATCATAATTACCTGTTGGTTTCCTGAAACTTTGCTCATACGTTCTTCTATCATAGATTAATTGCGGTTAAGTTGATACATGAGTAACACTTTATAAACACAAGCTGATGTCATATGATCGATAATTTGTATCGCATGATAGATCTGAGAAATAGAACGCTAAACTAACACGTACAGCATGTAAAATACTAAAAATATCAAGAAAGAAGAATGCACGCAAATTTAATCATTGGGGGAAAATTACAAATAGCAACAAGAAAACGAAATTGATAAGTTGCAGCGGGAGAGATTTTATAAATAATGGTAAATACAGAGTAAGTAATTATAATTGGGTATATCAGTGTACACAAGTGCAGCAAGAAATGGATGCATGATTTCTGCACATGCTATGTGTGCTACGGGTCTCACAGAAACATGAGAGTGAAACGTCGATACGAGAAGAAAGTTGATTGTGCAAGTGTTGCGCAGAGAAATGGAAGATGAAGAGTGTAGAAAGCGATGAAACTCCCAACGGCTTCAGAGCACAGCATCTACCAATAGGACAACCAGTATCCAGTATCCAGTATCGACCTGATATGCTGCAGAATGCAATCAACAAGCCCAGTTTTCTAGTTCGACAAGTAACACCGAAGAAAAATTAATCAAAAATCAATTAAAATCGGGTACAAAATATAAGATCAGTTAATGTCTCAATATATTCCAGTCAATTTAAAAAAAATGAAATTACATTTTTTAACAAATATCTATTTCATAGTTAAGCACATTCATTCCCAACTTCTACCGATGTAGTAGAGTTTTTCTTTAACTCTTTAAATTCTAAAAAAAAAATATAACATTTTTGAAGATAATTTGTTATGCCGAAACGTTAATTATTTGAAATTCCATCGGTAGAAAAAAAACGCAAAGTAAGCTGCGAAAATTATTAAAAACACGTTCTGTTGTGTTATTTAATATGTTATATGCATTAAAAGATTCAGAGTATCTTTAAATGCAACTAAAGCATTTGTCGAGAGATTTTTGCTCTATTTCGTGTCTATAGTCGTGTTTTATTAAATATTTAACTTTATTTACTTAATTTTATCGTATTTTAATATTAGCGCGCTCCCTCTAACATTCGTATTTACATATCTCCCTTTAAAACCATCTTTGAACGCTTACTACGGGACCATATTTTCAAATTTTAAATTTATCAAAGCCAGTCAAAACGATCGAAATCTGGCGGGTTACGCGTGACGTAATAAGTACCTGGTTGTCGGTTAATAGTAAGCTCAATCCCACTTGAATCGGTGTGAAATCAACTAATCCCGATTTAAAATTAAGCAACATTTAAAAAAAAACACTGAATGTCTTTGAAATAATTTGTGTACCGCAGTGGTGACCCATGTACGAGTCTACGCTAAGCAACTTGGCACATAATTGTCAGATTTTCTGACTGGAGTAAGTAGTAAATAAGTCTTGCTAACAAGCTCGAAACGTAAGCTATTAAGCTTTGAAATATCCGTTTAAATGTCAAGCAAAACAAGACGCCATATTGGATAATAACTACCAATTATTATATAATAATATATGTTTTAGGAAAGACTTGTGACGCGGAAGCTACGTCGTAATTATAAATAAAAACAATTATTCCATATCGTTAAATAACACCAATCATATTTTGATTCAATCGTGTATATTTGGAATAAAAAAAAAATAATTGCTTTTTCTTTCATCTTTACCAAATAATTTAAATCCCACATCTTTTCAAATAAAGCCTTACATAAAACAAAGTATTTAAATGAACCAGAGTTAATTAAAATTATTACTGTTGTTACCAAAGATTTTCAATTAATTTAAAGCACAATTTACGTCATTTTCACGTTTATTTTTATGATGGAGCTACTCAGCCCCGCTTGACTGCTATAAATACATTCGCAAAGGAAATTATAATTTTTGGAAAAGCTTTTTGTTCGTTATATTATTCGTTGTGTTATGAATCAAAACAAAAATACCTTAACGAGGAAAAAGGAAAAGCAAAAATACTGACGCAACAAAAAGATTGAATTATTTTCGTCGGCAATTTAAATTTCGTGAGCATTAGTTGATTTTTTGATTGATGGTTAATCGTGCCACTCCGCAGAACGCCAATACGAATGATATCATAATTTCCCACAAATGGTCATGTTTGTATACAAACTATTTTAATTGTTTATAATAGTATTCACGAATTTATGATGATGTAATGCAACGATTAGTCGTAGAAGAACGAACCTCGTTTTATCATGGGAAGATGATTTCGTGTAATAGCGGTGCCTAATCATTTATTCTGGCCGGTAAGAACTGCTCAAAATAATGTGTCTTGATTTCCGATCTATTGCAATATCTTATTTTTGTATTTAAAAAAAACATATTCACAGGGTGTCCGGGGGTAAAATGGGGTAAACTTCGGGCGGTGATTCTACGTGATTTTAGAAGTATAAAAAGAAAAATAACGTTTTTTCAATGTTTTAAGGTAGTTTTTTTATATTTAAAAGTTGAATTGTTTGTATGGGAAAATAAACATTGTAATTTCTAAAAAGGTTGTTTGTCTTCTTTACTTCTACCATTATGTAGGATCACCTTGCGCAGATAATGCACTTAACCCCCCGGACACCATGTATATAAAGGAGGCGGTGGCGTGGCGGCTACAGGATGGGCTATTCCGGCGAGCAATCATTTTCGAAAAAACTGCGTAAAGGAAACCCTAGTACCCTATTAATACTTAGTAGTTTCCAAACAACAACTAAACCAAAACCAAAGATATAGAATCCTTGTATTATAATTAAAAACTACATTTATCCTCCGAATAATACTTTATTTTATAATTAATATTTGTATATCTACAATAGATATACACAATTTTTAAACGTTATTATAAAATATTGTAAGTAAATAAATAAAAAAATACATAAGAAAACTCAAGGTGAGCCAATAAGAGAAAAATAAGATTTTTTTTCAATAATAACCGCTATTATGGCAGTTTTGGGTTATTTTGTCAAATTAAAGTTAAATACACGAAAATTTTTAAGATTTATAGGTAGGTCGGTAAAATAGTTTATTCCTATACAGAGGTATGTGCATATATCTAACGGAACTAGCTATCCTATCTAGACTATCCTCGTCCGTTTGATGTTTTCCCATTTCTAATTTCTAATTCCCAGTTAATTTCTTATCTGGACTTATTCTTTACTCCGTGGATTCATTTTTAAATAGACCAAAAAAAACAAAAACCATTTTATTTCATAATTGAGATTTGTTATAAATTCGGCATATCCAATAGCGTTTCAACTATTTCAGTTTATTCATTTGCGATAGTGATCGAATCAACTCCAAATTGAATTCCGAGCGATTCTCGCAACCTTGAAATGGCTGGGCCATTGCACACTGACGAAAAATTAAAAAAAATCGATAAGCTTCAGCATTCGCTTGGCACAACTTAACATGCTACTTTTAGAGGGAGCCGAGATACGTTCGGCCAAAGCGAAAAATAAATATTATTGTTTTCAAACGAATCGCTGCTCGCTGTACTAAAAAATAGCGAGTGAATTGTTTTATAGGACGCTGAACCTGGTTTCTAGGTTTCTTATTGTGATTCAGTAGGTAAGAGGAAAATTCTGCCCCTTTGTAAAAGGTTTCTGGGTAGTCATAAACAGATCATTGACGTCGCCCGACCAGAACCTTCCAAGTCCGAGGCCGTGAGGAAAGACCCGAATGTTCCCCCTGGACCAGGCACTGGTAGAAGCGAATGAATAGGTTAATCCAATATGCCGGTCGAGTCGAGAGCTCTCAGCTCCTTCCTTCGCGTGCTCGACGCGACCTTGGCTATGTTGTATATCAAAAGTGGCAACGCCGCTCTGTTTATGTATTGTGACGTAGTTGCAAAAAATAAGCATTTTTTTACATTTCAAAACTGGTATAACAACGCCTCGCGCCGCGATGGGCCGCACTGGTGTTTTCATTCTGTACCTTTAGAAAAGGCCCGGACATAAATATCTCATCGTGCCTCTATCAGCGGCTGGGAACGTCCCACTCTCACAAAGATGGAGATGAAACACCCGATAACCTATATACGTGGAACCCGCAGGTAAAACAAACTGTGGACATGTATTGACCACTTTCAAATTGATTGCCCAATTTGCGGACAAACTAAATAAAGCACCTCTACGAATATTCCTAGACACGTGTATCACGAAGGATTGTTAATTAAATGTCCCGCGAGAATCAGAGACGTAATTTTGCAACATTGTGTATTATTGTATTCAATTTCTAGTGACATTAAAATAATAGAATCGGACGCGCGCTGATCAAGTTGTGTGCTCATCTACTTCTGTTGTGATGACAGCGAGAGAAACCTTTGTATGTATGCGGCGCGGTAATTATAGAGTTTCGCAATGCAATGACGGATCTAATCCCCACTTTCTAAAGGTATTTGTTTGGCGGGAATGAGTGACAGTAAGTAGTGACCTGGAGTCGTCTTCCTGGTGCTGGGAGAAGGGCGAGAAATATCCCGGCAGGTAGGGGTCGCCGCCCACCTCGGCCGAACAGAGTAGCGCCTGCAGGGCGGGCGCTCCCGGCGGCGGGGGCGGGGGCGCTGCCTCGCCCTGGAGCACGGGCAGCATGGGGCAGCCGCCCGCTCCGGGGCGACCCACGCGCGTGCTCAACACGGTGACGGTGACTCCTGCTGCTGCACGACCACCAACACGACCCACTATAGTCACCACAACACAACAGGTCTAGGTCTGTACCACGTGAAACTGGCAGAACCTGTGTGACAGTTGGGGCACTACACTCTCGCGAATAGACACAACACCGGTCATGGCTGTGGGACCTCACTCGGCACCGGCACCGGTACCATGAGCCGCCAACCGATCACTCTATCCGTGAGCGACACTGCACTATTCAACAATAAACTAAACAAACTAACAACACTACACTGCGACAGCACTGTTACTTTAATATGAATCCACGTCGATTATTATCTTTCCACGGATGGTGTTTGTATTTGGATCGCGGAATTGGAACTGTAACACTGAGACGTTTATTTTTGTCGGAGCGAAACGTGGACACGACCACGACGCGAAAAGATTCGGCGCACAATGAGCGACGGCCGGCGGCAGCGGGCGGAGAGCGGGGCCCCCGTCCGCCGCGCAGCCCGCTCCCCGCTCCGGCAGCCCCCGCCCGTGGCCCCGCGCGCAGTCTTGACACACTTGCCTTATCTATTCAGCGCTCGCAGTGACGTGTGCGCCGAGCGCTTCCCGCTACACGCACACCACACGCCGCACACACTGCACACACCATTCGCCACATCTGCATTCTGCATCCAGCCAAGTCTAGACCAGCCAGCAGCCTACCATAGCAACCTAGCTACAGCAAGCATGCCGCATGCCTTTTACCTATTGCCTATTGCCTGGTGCAGCGGCGATGCATCAACGCGGAATTATAATATTTGCCTCGGCCAAGATAAATATCACAGGATATACTTTATTCCAAAAAATACCAGTGTTCTATTTTACATACTATATTTAATGTTTTGTTATGGAGACCCTCAGTTTATAACCGTACATATATTATATTAAAGACAAATTGTAAACAACACCAATTGTCTGATTTTCTGGAAACTGGTGTCCTGGAGAACCAAATAATACTGTAGGAACTGTGATGTTTTATACGACCAAAGTCATATGTCACATAATATGTCAATTCCTTGTGCCTTACAAATTAAAAAAAAATACATACAAGAAATTACATGTAGGTAATATTTGCAAAAAAAGAAAAGAGATTTACAAGTAGGTATATAGAACAAAAAAAATCAGGCAGTGGCAGAAATCGCGTCAATAAAGAGATTCTTTCAAAAATCAATAGGATTTCCCTTTTGCAACTCTCCTCACTGACCACAACACTACACCCACCAATACATTTCCCCACCGAGAGAACCATTGGTTGGTTCTACAGGCAGGAAGTTAGAATAATTTATGATGACACTCTCTAAGATAATCACTATAATCAGTTATCAGAAACATAGAGACTCACACGCTCCACAATATGTGAGCTCTCTATATAGCCTCGCAGCTGTCTAAATAAGTCGTTGGTGACATACCGTTCTCTTCTGAGGTGCAAGGAATGAAGTCCGATCATACCCAGAAGAAAGTTCGACAGGTAGCCAAGATAGTGGCCGCACTCCATAATGTAGTGAAATTTTAACTTTTCTGAACCCTATCCAACATGAGGGAGCTCCCACCTCATGAGAATTCCGGATAGCCGAGTCACTCTCAGCCTACTACGGACCAAGAAGAACTAGAAAATGCTCAAAGCACGGATATCCCGACAAACTCTGACGATTTGGAGAACAAACCCTAACATTTTTAAAGCCAACTGGCATACCCCTTCGATATTAAAACGAAATATCAGCTTACTTTCATACACAATTCCAAGATCCTTAAATAGTTCAAACTTGTTTTAGATTATGACCGAGCATAGTGTACCTTTGGCAGGAGAGACTATATGATCTTGTAAAAGTTATATAGGACTACACACACCTTTCAAGATATTGAAATGTAGCTGTTTTCGTTGACTCCATCCAGAAATGTTAGCAATGAAGCCGCAGGCAATCCTAAATAATTACAGATTGTCGGCGAAAATGAGAAAATCGGATGACTTCAGCACTCTATTCAGTCATTATTGAAAAAAGAAAAGACGCCCTAGGATTGACCCCTGGGGAACTCCAGAAAAAAATATACATATTATATTATGCAAAGCTAGAAAATAAATAACAGCTGAGTGGCTAAAATTACCACAAAAATGCTTAAAATGAACGATATTTTGTATTACAGTTTAGTTTTAAAAATGTCGCAGGCCGTGAATTAATTTTGACTTGAGGGATAAATTCAAACCAAAAATAATAATAAAAAAACTGATCCAGGTTTTTCTCGTTAATAAAATAATGATAATACCGCAACTAGTAAATTTGTATTTGTAAATCAGTAGATCGTAGACAGCAAGCACCACGGTATTCCTGCCCTAATTATTAGAGTTGACAATATAATCAAGGCCAAACCGAAGAATTTCACCAACCACAACATTTGCTCGAGAACCTCGAGGAATGATTCCTGCGTAATTTTAATAAAATAGGCTAAAATGCTATACAGACCACATTATATAATAAAGTCGGTTCCATGATAACTCAACACAACGACAATTCAACATACCTTTAAAAAGTGATCATTAAATGCGATGAAGATTAACCTTTATACCTAACCTACGTAACTTAGTTTTTGTTTCATCACTTTTCATGACTTTATATTACTTTTTAAAGGTGTGTTGAATTGTCATTTTGATGAGTTATCCGGTCACCAATAAAATCAGTGACGTCATACAGCCCGTTCGCACCTATTTGCCCTGACCGGTTTTTTAAATGTCAAATTATACCCATTGTATGCAGGATAAATCGTAGATATGTGCCCAAATTACAAAGATGCAACTGATGCAAGATCGGTGAAAACTTAATGAATAATATTAAGAAAGGGGCGCTTAGATAGTTTTGAAAGGTGTTACAGATAGCGATTAATTAAAATGTCAGGAGGAATACTCGAAGCTTGAGTAAATGTACGCCTCGCTTGGGAAAAATGGCATTATAAAATGAATCAAATGTTCCATCTTGAATACGAAGCAATGGATTGGGGATAGGACAGAGATGTTAGGAATCATATCTTCTTTACTTACCTCTGAAGCCTACTCCCCGTTTAGGTAAATAGAAACATGTCTTTATTGCTCTTGCCGAATCGATTATAATTTTCTAAAAAGCACATCTAGCTGAAAGCACATCTAGCTGAAGACACATCTACGCTTAAACTTCGGCAAGAAATTTCGCCTGCGACGCTTTCATTGTTTATTTGTCTTATTTTAAAACAATCCAACAAGTGTATAAATTAATCACATGTTTCCGTAATTGTAATTCAAATTAGTTTATATTTTCTTCTAATTTAATTTCGCCTGGTAATTTGACAAATATAAGACTTTTGACTCTGTTCTTTTTTTTCTAAGGGGGAGTCCTATTTGATTTATTTTCTTCGTCTCATGTGCACGTCATTTTTTCTCAGAAATTCGGTTGATGTATGGCCATTAATTATTTTGTAGATTAAAAATAAAAAATGTGTTGTGTTCCTTCAAAATTTTAAAGGCCGCACTCTTCAATCGAAACAAAAACAAAACTTGTACACAGGATGCGTGAAAAATTCTTTGTAAATATATAATAGGTTGTGCTGTAAAATACCAATTGAATTGGTTGTTAAAATTTGAACGATATCACTGAATTACCTTTTTTTACCCAATAATGAATTATATCAGAAAAAAAAAAACAAAAAGATCTGGCAGATGGCAGATGCATGCAGGTAAGCTGTTACATCTTCTATACATATAATATAAAAATGAATGTTTATTTGTTTGTCCCCTATAGAATTAAAAACTACTGGATTGATTTCACTGAAAGTTTCAAAGTTTGTTCCTATTAGTACAATGAGTGCTTAGAGAACAGATTATACAATAGGAAAAGTCGAGGACGCCCGTGGAAGACTTGAAGCATTATCTCTGCATTGAAATGAAATACGTCGTCGACATATTTATTTATTTATTTCACGCCTATTAAGGCTTTTACAAACATATATATATATAAAAAATATTTACGAAATTATACACGAAAATAGTGCAGGAAACGACTATTTAAAACAATTGCAGAAAAATAAATATAAATTCAAAATATCACTGAACTTGCTCCACACAGTATGTAGGCACAAAACATAAAAAATCCAAAATATTTTTTTCTGTTTCAGTTGACAAAATTATTATGTGTTAGTCAAATTAAATACCTTTATTAAAATATTCCACTACTTGAAAAAAACTTCAATAGGGTATGCTTATATATTGAAAATGATGTACTAAATATATCAACAACATCGTAGTTTTTTAACAATGACACTATGATATACAGTAGTGAACGTTAGAATAAGTCGGGGATGCCCGAGAAGACATGAATCAAATAATTATTTGTGGTAAAATGAGGCGTAAGCACAGACATAGGTATTCATATGTCTATGGGCGTAAGTAATGAACGAAGAAAGGGGTGTAAGGAGAAAGTAAGATATGGAAGTGAATGGAAGGAGAGGTCGAGGATGCCCGAGGAAGACATGACACGTTGAAGTGAAACAAATGCTTATTACAATACAATAAAAATTTCACATTAAAAATGCTCCCAATTTTCAGGTACACTAGAATTCATAACCTCAAAACTTTAACTTCAAATCATTCATAACCCCGAGCAACGCCGGGTACACGTCAGCTAGTAATATACAGGGTGTATCGGCACGTACCCGACAAACTTTAACCAGCTTTTCCTTAGCACATTTGGAGTAAAAAATGTTATGGGCACTTTGCTGTCCGGTAACATTTTTTTTCAATTACAAACAAAAAATGATTAAAAAAATCCACACTCCGTCACTGTCGTTGGCATTGTTTCTCGTGTTCAACAGCTGTTATTAGCAAGTGTGTCAAAAAGCGTGTTCGCTCTTTCATACACACCAAATAATAATAGCTAAAAATGAGACGAATGGTGCCATGCCATTTCGTTGTGATCGTAAAAGCGCGCTAATGTAGGTACGTAAGTATATTATTCAACGACACTCGAATAAAATATTGCCAGGTGGGTTTTCAAACTTTGACAAAGGATAAAACAGTGGTGACATGTGGAGAAAATATGAATGGTAAATTTTTTATTAAAAAAAATGTTACCGGACAACAAAGTGCCCATAACATTTTTTACTCCAAATGTGCTAAGGAATAGCTGGTTAAAGTTTGTCGGGTACGTGCCGATACACCCTGTATAAATACCCTATAAAAATACAAATCAAAGGGTGCAATCGGTTGTAAAGTCCTTTTACGGGAATATAAAAGAGAGTTTAGAATTGTATAATTAAAGGTGTGTAATTTCAACACCTTTGCGGTTAGACGCAAGGAACCGCTCGCCTTTGGATTGGATTAGTTTATTGGTGTGTGAAAAATCATTGACATTATTTAACAGCAATAAAACAATTATTATTTTAGCTAACCAATTTATTGTCTCAGTAATAAAAATGACAATAAAACATTTTATAACAGTCGAGAGTCCAAGGCCCAGAAGAAGAAATAAAATTAATTATCTTTTTATTCGCCGTATAAGAAAATAAAAGTTTACAACATTGCTTTTTGTCAAGAGCGCAAGGTTTTAAGCAGTCTAAGTAATATATTATATTTAATATATCAATTTCATGACTATTGTATTAACCATAATAATTTGTAATTAAAAAAAATCATTTCGGTAGAATATCTCTGTGAAACTTCGGTTTAATGACCTCTAGAACTGGGTTATGCTTTGATTTTCAAAATTAGAACTGATTGTCGGAACGATTCAAGCAAACGGTAAAGTAGCTACCTACTAAAATTATTTAATTTAATTAATAATGCTACATTGGAAATGTGTATTTCTTTTGTTTAAATTATTGACGGATGTCGTAATTTTTCAAGTTAACTACGGTGTTCATTCGAAATGTAAATTACTGATCGTCTTTTGAAAGGCAATGATTCCAAGGCAAATATATTTTTTTATACTTTTAGCTTCACACATCCTACAATTAAAATATCTACGATTTGCGCTAGTTCTTTATAATACAGAATTATTCGGTTGCACGGAATTCATCGTCAGGTGTATAAAACGGTTGTACATCGATATATTACAGAGAAGATTACTAACATAAAACACATAAAGAAAGGAACAGAGTAAATGAGAAATGGTAAAAAATAAAAACACATATACAAAGGTAAATCATTTTAAAGAGACCCTTGCCTGCATAGTTGTGAGAGTACTGGAAGGACCAAAAAATATTTTTTTGGTTAAATATTGGTGTACACAATGTATTTTATTTTCATATAAATACTAAATTTGTTAGAAAGCTGAAGAATGAAACAAAACACTTAAGAATAACATTACCGATTTGAATTGCGAGTCTAAACTTAATAAAGATTGATAAACGTCCCTAATGCACCCAGTATCTTTGGGCATTTGCGGGGTAAGAGGGGACTGCGAGCTGGTTTTCCAAACTACAGTTATGCACAAAAAAAACCAACCCACAATGCTTAATTTAGAAAAAAATATATTCCAAAACTGTTCAGAGTTTTATAAATCCGGTTGACATTTGATTTTGACTTTTGACATGTCCTGTTACATGACAGGCAGACATTCGAAATTATAATATTTAAATTAAATTATTATATTCTCAAATCAAATACTATTTTTAAGTTCTGCTGCACAGTGGTGGAGGATCACCTATTCTGTGCGTAATTACAAAAAACTGACAAAAAACTATTGTAGCAAAAAACTAATATCTAAAAATCTTGAATGACAGAAAAAAAATATTACAAAAATTCTTGTAAGTTTCTTATTAGAAGTCGATCTCTGTGAAAACTAGGTCAAAAAGTAATTATCCATATAGCTTCCGTGTGTAGCATGGACATATTATTACAATACTGTACACGCAGACAATTTTTTATATATTATGTGCCTCGTGTGTAACGAGCTTAATTAAGTTAACTTTATGCTTTAATCTATTATTTCGCTTCTCTTTTTTTTACAAAATATAATATGGACTATAATATGCGATGCAAATACCAGTTTTCTACCTATATGTTTGAATCCTTTTTTAACTTTCCGATTTTATGTCCGGGTCAAATCTTCCCCACAGGAAAAACTAAACCCTTCCACACACTTTACCACAAATGATCATCTAGTCAATCAACATTATGCAAGTGCATTATATAAGCAAAATAAATACAAAACAATACAAGAACAACACGTCAACTCAACAGAGATCAAATGGTAGCCGAAATAACGAATGGTAATATTTTTATAGTCTGAGAATGCCAAATTCTTTTTATCTCATTTTATAATATGTAACTATTATTTAACTATTGTTATTATTTCAATAAGTATGCTAAACAAACATCAATTAACTTTATGTTTTAAACTATATAATTTTTTTTATTATTTTATTTCTCCTCAATTTTTCTTTCTTTTGTGTTCACTTTTTTTTGTACAAAATATGTACGCCAATTCGTCAAAATTTTGACTGTCCTAAAACGGGAATTCCTCCTATTTGGACAGTCAACACATTTTACAAATGTACAATATGTGGTTCCATGATAACTCAACACAGTGACAATTCAACACACTTTTAAAAAATGATATAAAGTCATTAGAAACGATATATTTTTTTTTTAACCTAACTTAACCTAACCTAACCTAACCTAACCTAACCTAAACTAACCTAATCTAATCTAACCTAACCTAACCTAACCTAACCTAACCTAACCTAACCTAACCTAACCTAACCTAACCTAACCTAACCTAACCTAACCTAACCTAACCTAACCTAACCTAACCTAACCTAACCTAACCTAACCTAACCTAACCTAACCTAACCTAACCTAACCTAACCTAACCTAACCTAACCTAACCTAACCTAACCTAACCTAACCTAACCTAACCTAACCGAACCTAACCGAACCGAACCTAACCTAACCTAACCTAACCTAACCTAATCTAATCTAACCTAATCTAACCTAATCTAACCTAATCTAACCTAATCTAACCTAATCTAACCTAATCTAACCTAATCTAACCTAATCTAACCTAATCTAACCTAATCTAACCTAATCTAACCTAATCTAACCTAACCTAACCTATATAAACCTATATAACCCAGTTAATAAAGTTTTTATTTCATCACTTTCCATGACTTTATATAACTTTTTAAAGATGTGATGAATTATCATTGTGATGATTTATCCGGCTACCACAATATGTATATCCTGTACTAAATAAATAAAGATTTTAGAGCATTTGATTGATACAACGCCGCCCAACCGGGTGGTGACATAGTTCCCCTGTCTGTACACTGTACAGGCAGGGACGCTCTTGTGAGGTGTCACATAAAAAAAATAAAAAAAAAAATTGATTGATATCTACACCAGATTCCTGCAATTCAATGCAACGAAACTATGACGATCAAAAACATGTATATTGTTTAAATGTAGTGCTCTTTCAATCACCAGCCGCCACTGTAGCCAGGCATGTTATTCTCATTCAAACTCTAAAAGCTTTAAATTGTCAGAAAGATTATTTGACTAGACTTTATGCGTGACAGCAGTTTCGCCCGCCGGATTAGTTGTCAGGGCAGAACTGCCCCAGGATACAGAGAAGCTGTTATGCGTGAAATGAAATTACTTCCAAAGTAAATAAATTGAAAAAACTTCATCAATTCGAAAACATAAAATTGAAGCTGAACTGAAATACTCGTTTATAGGCTGAACTTATAATGTAGGTAAGAGTATTACCGTAAACTAAATCTTTATTTTCGGACCATCTTTTGACTGACATTAAATAGGCAGTGTTCTTATTTTTTTACGGTTTCTCCACAATTTTAAACACAAATATTTTTATGAGAAACTAATGCGGAAAAGTTTTTGCAAGTGTTAATTCTTTGTGAACTAGTTATGAGCACAATCAAAATACCCGTATCCAAAACATTGACTAAATTTAATAGATGTATAAATATACGACAACAATTGTTTTGGTTATATTGTCTTTAATCATGTTGTATCCAAAAAGAATAAAAAGCCAATATTTAAATGTTTCGCTAGTTAATTCGAATCAATTACAGTCAATTATTTCGAAATGGATATCTCGATGATGCCCGTCGCTACTCCGAATGTCTCGCGTGAGATAAGATCTCATGTAAATGAAAGAATCGTCATAGTGAACAACTGAATTGATAATTGCATAAACAATCAAAAGTGTTGGCAGTTAATGAACCACATTCCATTTCATCGAGGAAATTTTCAAGTCTCACCGCCGCGATAAAGCTGAATGAAGGTTACCTACTGAGAAATGTTGCCTACACGGAGAACCGCAAAGGCTGGCTCCTTTTTGAGGATTTCCTATTGAGAGCCGTCATAATTCCACTCACCCGACCTCAATATTCTTTCTCGCTAAAATTGTCCGTGATTCAACGTTATTTCGCTGCATGGTCGAAATCACAACATCATGTCTATGGAACACGCTGACGGCCTAGGTTCGGGGATTGGTGCAATGAGTTCCGGATTGGGAAGCGTTGTGCGGTTGTGCCCCGACCAGAGTCGGCCCGCGAGAAAGTGGCCGGAACATTTCGTCGAAGAGAAGTTACACCGATTGACGCAATATTGCTCACACGTAAACCACGCCAGTGTTATACAACGATGTTAACTCACGGCGGCCGGCGGAAAGAGCGCCACAAGGGGAAGGCTCCGATTAGTTCCGGTCGCAGACTGACAGCTGAGAGGCTGTTCTGTACTGGACTACCGGACTGCTGGACTACTGGACCACTGCACTGAACACTGTTGAGCGGTTCCTTCAGAAGCCCGTGAACTCCCTTGTCAGATATACAGATGGGCATACATTCCGGCAGGAAGGAAGAGTATTTGTTACTAGTTACAGGATGCTATTATTAAAAACATGTTATAATAAGACAACTTAATAGGACAACCAGGAATGTTTTTACTTCGAAAACAAAAATTTGGCAAGGAAAACTTTCTTCTCTTTCAGCGACCGATTTCCTTTTTATTCCGAAGATCTATTTTGATCGCTCTCGAATTTTCATAGACAGAATCCTAAACGATGTGATTTAAAAACGTTCTAGCAATTTGAGCACTTTCACAAAAGCACTTTTGACGCCGTAGAGAAAGTTGGCGGCAGAAGCGAATGGCTGGTCCCCCGATACTCCACGCTTTCGATTAGATAGAGTTTTCCTGGTGGCGGAGGAGAATCGCGGAACGAGCGGGGAACGCGGATTGGTGCTCAGTGAAATCGGTGACCGGTTTCCTGCGCGCGGCCCCGCCGTAACCAGGTCAGTGGGTCACGGTGATGACGTCGGGGCCGCCCTCCCCGCCTCCCTCCCCCCGCCTCCGCCCTGACGCCGCCCGCCCGCAACCGAGCGACCAGCTGACATCACCGGCTGCGGCCGAAAAGTGAAATCGGCCAAAAGTGAGATGGAGCACACACACCTACGTAACAGTTCTGTGAATGTCACGCGGGATCGGCGCAAGCAACCAAGCAACCAACCAACCAACCAACCCTTAGCACCCATCAATAGCAATGGAGAGGGAAACAGTATTTCATTCATTCATTTCTATTCGACTCCTTTCTCTATCGCCTTTCGCCTTCGCCTCCCTCGCACGCCCGCACCAACCTTCAATTAAGCAGGTACCTGGAAAGCCAATTCTTTGCGCAATCCACAGATAAAAACAACGTGACAAATTGTTAGCACTTAAACGCAGACAACTGAGACAAACATCAGCAGAGTTAATAACAAAGTGTAACTAGAGTTCCTAATAAAATAACAACTTCAATACTCTGGCCTGTATAATACCCGATATAATATTATATACGTAAACCTCATGGAATAAGTCAGTGCTTTCATTGAATAGAGTATTTCACATATTATTCATTTTACATAATACACGAGTGTTCGAGTCTACTTCCAACAAATATTAATATGAAATATGAAAGAGCCGACAGATTCATTTTAAATATTAATAATACAGTCTACCCCAGCGGTTTTTTAACCTTCTCGAACAGTTTGGATTACAAGAAAAAATAAGAAACTCAAAAAGTCATGTAACTAACAAAAAATATATGCAAGAACATACCTACAGTTATTAAAAGCTTATGAAAAAAATTCCACAATAAAAAATACATAATATTTCTAAAAGCTGTAACTAAAATAACTCCCTTATAAGAATAATTACGATCCGTGTAGGCTTTAGAGTTTTTATTAAATATCAATGGGAGATAAATTGATTTTTGCCCTCACAATAAATGAACAGGCCTTATTAATAAAAAAATCAATTTAAAAATGTTTTATCGTTTTGCCTATATATCACAACGATACAAAGAATTTTCGTTGTAATGCAAAAATAATCGGATTTTCATGAACATGTGTTCCTACATCATGATAATATATTCGTAATTTACTCAAAGATTATCAGGAAACCTGTTAATTCATTCGTAAGGTCGAGGCAGTTTTTAACCGGAATGACCAATAATTTGAAGAGATTCTTAATAAACTATCTACGTAATTTTTCTCCATATAATGAGTGCTTTGTTACCAATAATTTCTTCGTGTTTTTAAGTACATCTTTCATCTTTTTAAGGATTATAAGCTAAATTAGTTGTTTCCCAGCTAGTATGCAGAGTTTTGGTGTCGCGGATGATTGTTCCAGGAAATACCGGTTATGAAACACTGCTCAAGCCCTTCAGTTAACAATGTAAAGCATTGTTACAATATTATTTCACGAAACAAATAGAAAATTTAGAGATATTGATATTTGCTCATAATTCTTATTCAGAGATTCTGGATATTGAAAAGATCTATGGACAAACAGTAAAATGTATGTATAAGTCTTGAAAGAAAGTTTACACTATAAATTATAACTGGGCACGTATCGATCCGGTGATGTTGCCGATTGAAGCGAATTATGTTTGGTTTGTTCATCCCACATACATTACTTTTACTTGTGATTATGTACATAGCCAGCAATCAGAGCACTCAAATAGATAAATAGACCGTGTCAGTAAATGCGTAATTTAAAAACCATATTGAAAATAATCTCACTGCAAGGTTGCGGGTTGCGACTGAATTGAATTCGATTCAAACAATATTATTATTTCTCGTATCATTGTTGGCTATTGGCTGTTTGTTGGCTGTCGACTGTTGTCAAGCCGGCGTTTGGAGTTAGCAACATTCACTAATGACCGCGTAAGCGTTCACATTTTATTAAAAAAAAAACACCAAATCTTGCATCATTATACGGTGAGGCTTGAATTGACTGTTTGCTGTTTGTCGGTTTTGCTGTTTGATCGCACGGGCAAGGGAAGGGAACGTTAAAGAAAGAACTCTAAATTAGTTACGAACGATAAAATTAAAGAATGCCGAGGAAACTTCCAATACTCAAACTGAAATGGAATTATTTAAAAGTATTTTGGGCACCAAATTGCTATTGGGTTAGGTTCTTTTAAGTAATGTTAGGTTAGGTTAAGTTTAAATGACTGTTCTCAGAATTTTAAAATTGAATAGCCAAAATAATATGCACATTGTCGTTATTGCCATTTTTTTATCGTTAACCTGCAATAATTTAAATGTCTTATTTTGTTGATAATATTATTTTTATAAGCAAGCTAATAGTCACACGGTCAAAGCCAATTATCAGGGAATCTATGACAAATATAATGCTGCCCAAATCTTGGTGATGTACTGTAAATATGGATATTTGGGCATCAACTGACTATTCATGGTTCTTGTTTAAATACTAGCCAAATTATAATGAACGACGAAACAAAACATGTGTATTATTTATTTATGTCTCATCGTCTCAATTTACGGTCGACTTTTCGGAGCATAACGGTATCGCTAATAACTAGTAATAACCTAAACTACTCTTGAGACCTATAAATTGGATTTATGTTACTTTCGAGAAAAGTGTTTTCCGAGCTGATACTGAAATATAAACATTATTGGAAAACTAATTTGATAGACTTCAAAGAGCGTGCGGAATTTGTAATAATACAGCTAAGTAATTCTAGGAAGTCTCTAATAGCTTTAAAAATATTCCACGGTAAATCATATATTATCCTATCCAGTCAAATTCTATCGCGGATGAAAAATGTTTTTTCCACTTGAAGAAAGTCCGAAAAAAAACACGCTCGCTTCTAAATATTTATAACACGATTATCCTTTGTGATTTCGTTATGTTCAAGTAGGGAAATTATGAAGAAAACAAAACATTTCTCACCGCAATTGCGGCAATCAAAACTGATGCCGGGTAAGTGTGACATTAGGGAAAGGAATAAAGAAAATGCAATCCCATTAGGTGTCTCGTTACCCGTTGTGGCCCAGTCAGGAACGTGACTTTGAGAGCGCGTGTAGAGGTTATACAAATATAATATATTATAATATAATGGAGGATTCCTACCCCACCCTGGGGTCCCCGCAGCGGCTTGCTGGGACAACTACATCATTAGCAATTATACTAGCGTCGTTATGGCAGCCTCTATCGGCCGGGAAATGAAAATAATCGTCCTGCTGGAATTAAGGACCATCAACTCTGCGTGGAGTAAAGCTCTTGAGCGAATTCAAGAGCAGAGGAAATTGACGAACAACTCTTTCGTTAGGGATGCTAAATGTCATGGCTTTAACCTTGTTACGGAGGAATCGAGGGCAGGGGGTTGGGAAACTACCACGTTTACTAATATGTTTGTGTCAATCAAATATATCGTTATGTAGATAATGATAGAAAAAAATACATTGATAATTCAGAAGGCGAAACAGCTGTCGCGCGTAGTAATAATTACACAGCAGAACTTATTTATAAATAAACTGTTTTTTGTTCATGTATTGAATATTGATGAATTTATGTTATTTCACAATTTATTCATTTAAAAAATATATATTATACTTGTGGCACGTTCCAGAGTGGAAGGTACTCTCAGTATCGCCCTGGTGTAAGACCACCGTTCAGAATTAAAACTTGCTTGAAAAGGCTTTAGCTGTCTTTGGTCACCAGATATGAATAGCCAGGTACTCCCGCACCTTCCTCTGCACCATCTCCTTCCCCTCCTCATTAGCTTCAGCCTCACAACGTACACCAATTGGTGATGCCATAGTCTCACTGGCTCCAGACGGTTGGGAGCAGTTGGGACTCTTATGCTGTATTCACATTAAAAAAATTGAAAATAATATTATTGAATAAGTAAAAGATTATCTTCAAATTAAAATGGAATACTACAAATTAAACTTGATAGCAATAAAAAAATCTTAAAAATGTAAATATACTCAACTATAAATCAGAAAATCTGAGAGTTGTAGTAAAAAAAAAACACGAACAGTTTGCTCTGGCATCATTTGAATTTGCAAAGCTTTTTTTTCCCTGTGGAATTTATGCGTAAATGCAACAATTTATATCTTACAAGATAGTTCCTTTAAAAAAACAATGGGTTTTTGAATTACTGTTTAAAAATTAGATTAAAAAGAGGTCAAAAAAATATTTCTAAAAAAGAGTTCTGACACTCGTGTGAAGAATAGTTGGTAGTAAATGCAAGTCATATGTATAATAATCAATTATGAATAATTCAAAAGATTTGTTTAGATTGAATCAAAACATTATAAAACCATATCCGACCCACACGACTGTTTTAATAAAACAACCTCCATCCAGCGTTACGTTTGATTTCACAAAACGGCGCAGGATGTTCCCGAAATATGCCGGAAAACTTGACAGCTTTACGCGGTTGTAAGATAACGAAGAAACGACGCTGCCCCACTACTCGATGTTGCATTCAGTGATGCAACGCAGAGGACGTCCGGAGAGATGGACCATTATGTTATGGCGTATGTAGAGTGGACCATGGAAGCTTGATTGAAAGAACACCGTTCAGAAAATAAATGTATGAAATGGCTACCAGGTGTGTAAGATACTTCCCCACACGGACAAAAATGAGTATTGCTAATTTATGAAGAATCTCTTCGAATTATTCGTAATCCGGTTAAAAACGAGATTGCAGGCCGAATGAATTGATAGGTTTTCTGATAAGCTTTTTGTAAAAAAAACGAATGTATTATTATGACATCGGAATAGGTGTTCATAAAAATCATACATATACATCTATATGTATCTTCTATTTATATAACGAAGAGTGTCTGTAGTGTCTTTGGGCGAACAACGGGAGGACGGCGTGGATTTGATTTGTATACAAATCATCAGTTTTTTTCCGAAACTGATAAAATTTCGCACACTTGACATTCAAAACACGAGGAAGGTCACTGTCTACATTTGATTGAGATTTTACATTGTACATTCGATTTATTTTGAATTTAAGTATCTTTTTCAAAATTGGAACTAATTGTGACAAGAATTCAGACAAACCATAAAGTACCCACCCATATTAGAAATGTCATAAAAAATTCAAACGAATGAGACAAGAAGTACCTGTAATTTACAAGAAAATTATTTTAATTCCATATATAAATATATTTGTAAGTCTATTTATTTTGTTTAGTTTTCCGAGGGTTGTAAATCTTGACAAGTAAAGTCAGATTTCGTGATTCTAGTTGTTTAACATTCACTTCTTCAATAATTTTATGTTTATCCTGACGAAGAGACCAAATCCCTAGCCACGCCCCCACCCCCACTTCAACACTTAGTAATTTTATTACGTGGATTCGAACATGTCGATCAGTTTCGATGAAATAGTGGTGTGTAGAAAGTATTTTATTTTCAGTTTGTTTTTCGTACTTCAGGAAAAGCGAAACAACTGATGAAAAATAATAGGGCCATCACATCAAGTTAGAATTAGTAACGTGTATAATCAAAACATTCGTTTATGTAACAAATTCTAACACTCCCAATTTTTTGTTAATGTGGAGACCATGTCTGTTGTCTTCAACTCCTCTTAAAGCAGGTGGTAAAGAAGTCCCCCCTCCCTCTACCCATACATACTCATATTAACTTAGGAACTGAATAATTTGATTTAATGTTTCATTATGAATTTCAATAAAAGGTTTACCGTTATTACTAGATAAGTACTAATATCATTCGAATGATATTGAATCGATTATTTCGAAATGGTTAACTTGATTGTGCCCATCACTAATCGGAAACGATTGTCGTATATTCGAAGCGCTTTTGAAACAACTGCCAAGTACTAACTACACAACGATAATATTATTCACAACTAAACTGACTTGACGCTAATTAGAACGAAGTGAGTTTAAATCTGCTCGATGGAAAGTTTTGTACAGCAAACTTAGTAAGTTTTAGTATTTCGTTGTCGGCCGAATTGTTCAAGAACATAGTCTCGGGCGGTTCCCTTGGTAACTGTTACAGCTTCCAACCGGCCAATTTCCCTTTATCGGAGAGCATCGCGATGACAACATACCAAACACCCTAACCGGCTTGCTGCAAAATGAAAACCAACTGCTAATGATACGAGGCACTTCCGCACAAAGTAAACGAGCAACGATTCGCACAAAACCTAGCAGATATAATCATATACACCTTGTTACCTTGCGATCGAATCGAACAGTTTCTAAGCATCTTCGGGACGAGTTTGTGCCAAAAAAAAAACAGAAAGGAGATGAAGGTTGAGGGACGTAATGGGCGAAACGTCACACGTCACACGTACAAAACCATTCTTCAGGTATATCTTTCCCGTGCGCGTAATTGGTCGGGGGCGATTCCCTTTCGTAGGCAAAACGAGTCTATATTCTATACATCTATACCGAGAATTGAGACCACGTCGCGGGGGAAATTGGCGGTGAGAAACATCTGAAAGGCGGCCGCCCCCGCCTACTACCGCGATCCATCATTAGGGCGGCATATAAATTGGTCGGAAAATGTACGCTCGATCGCGACTCGTAAAAATAAATAATAAACATAAATAAATCATTACCCGCGTCGGCTGGGAAATGAGCAATGCGGAGAAAATATCCCTGAAAATGGATTATCGCAATTGCTGGAAAATTGTATGCTCTCCCGCCTTGTTGTGGAAATGTTTCATTCGAAATGGGAATATTTACCAAATATTGATCCTATGTTTAATTCGTATAAACAATTTTTTTTTACTATAATCCCAGTAAGAGGTCGTACGTGACGTCATGGTTTTAATATATTGTCTTTTTCGTTTTCATATAAGACGCGTGAGAAGGAAGAGTACGATCGTAGATGACGTACGCACGAGCTCTCTCTGGGACTAGTTTAGAGAAGACAATTGCATGGATTCGGTGAAACCATGACCATACTCAATTTGGAGAATATTATTGTAAGGCTGAAAGCTGAATCCAGTAGGGGTCCAGATTTCGGTATGGATATTATGATTATCACATACACCAATCCTGGTGATTTACGTCATGTCAAGGAAATCAGAGTACGCCAGGGGAGGCCATGTATATCTGTATTCAAATATGCTAATTCAAAGAACGTATGATTTACGATAATGCCTAATTACAATGGTAATATTATGTGCCACATTGGTTGAATAATATCAAAGCAACTCTAAATAACAACAATTATTATTAATCAAACGGAAAACATTATAAAAAGTAAGCATGCATAATAAAATAATCAAATGAATATATTTCGCATTTCGGCTCGTTCTGGCGACAGGCCGTCGTAGAAAGTACGCTCAAAAGACTGTTTAATATAACGAATTACTCAAAAACAAACAAAAACAGCACGCAATAAAATATTAATTATTATGAAAATTGAGAAGAAAACAATTTTAAGAGGTTCTCATAGTTTCTAGGTTTGAATATATAAAAACGAGTTCTTTAAAAAAATATTTATTTGAAAGCGAGGAATATCTGTTCCCATTTTCATATTATGCTGTCTAGAGCTTTTACAAATAAATGCCGTTTGTTTGATAAGTGTCTAAATAGAATCAGATAAAGATGCCGAATATTTTGATGTCTGATGTATAAACAATATGAGATGCCTAAAAGTGTGAAAAATGAGGGCATTTAAATAAGCGTTATAGTTTTCACATATTTCAACCGTCAAAATATGCGGTTAATGTCGAGGTAACTCACATTAAAACGACCTATCAATTTCCTCCCGACATTGGTATTCAAGACACTCTCAAAATTAAAAAAAAAAAAAACAACCGTAAACATAAAGTTTTTTTACTAAAATACATTGATTTTTATCAATAGATGTTTAAAAAAAAAAATAATATATATATATATAATTTTTTTATTTGACTGAGGATTGAACCATCCTTCCCAGGGATTAGAGTCAATCGCGCTTACAACTGAGCCAAATCCAAATGGATAGGACCGACATTTATTTCCTATATTAACGGCTGTAATGTCATCCACCTTCGAAATGCGTGTGTATGAAGAATTCTGAATGCATTATCATCGACAAGGAGTCCATCTGTCGAGTTTACCCGGGAAGTGGGTTAATTTCCAATTCCAAGATTCCACTTTGCTCATAAATTCATTCAAGAAAACAAAGATGTATTATAAATAGACCCGGAGTTTTTCACTAAGGCCTCTCTGTACTTTAAATAAACACTATACAGGATTTATAAAATCATAAGATATGTCATCTTTGGAAGTAAGTACTAAGTGAAGAGTATTTGTAAGGAAATAATGGAGCAGAACTCATGATCATGATGAAGGAAGGAGGACATACAAAAGCCGGCAGATCATTCCACGAGCAATTCTCCAAGTCTCATGTATGAAATGTGGAAAATATTTAAAACAAAATCCAAATTTATTAGGCAGAATGCGACCAGCCTACGTTTAATAGCGTGTTAAATTATTGCGAATGTCTGTATTCCTTCACTTGCAAGTCTCCTTCGGAATACCCAGCGTTACAACACACCTCATACAAGCATTATTATAATAATAATTATGTAGTGCCTGTGCTTGGTCGCTATATAGCTTGAATTTGAATTCGGCAGGAGGCGAGAGGCGATTCAGGCAAGGCAAGAGCCGGCTAAAGACGGCGTCGACCGTTGCTCGCTTGGTTTGTTGGACGGATCGGCCAATAATAACATTCAACATTCGACGCAATACCACATGACCTTAGCGAGCAGCTAACAGCTAACAGCTAGCAGCAAAGCAGCCAATGCGAGGGGGCCCTCTTGGTTTATACACCAGCCATCGGCTACTTTATACATACTTTGTTTCTCAGTTTCATACACCAATGAGTTTTGATCAGAATTGATCTTCATCTAATTGTTTACAGATTCATATAAAATATGCCTAATGCGCCCTATCTCTCGCTTGAAAAAAATTCATCGTCTTTGTACATTAAAAATCATGAAAATAAAATTGTTTTATTATGATAAAGTTGTCAAATTTGATTCGTAATACCTTATGGAGGAAAATTAACAACTGTAAAATCTATAGGCATTGATGATAAAATAAACGATTTTTATAAATACACAACAAGCAGGTTTTTAATAGAAACTATTTAATAAAATTTAACTTTTACAAAAGGTCTTGAAAAAACACATCCTTGAAATGAAAGAAACTCATTCGACCAGTTATTCCCGAAAATATAATTTATTTTTATTATTTATAGCGTTTTGGGAAGTGTTATTTGTTTTATCTTAAACAACATTCTTGCCATAACTCGTTTATGATAATATCTTTATTGGGATAACAAAATGCAGAAATCTATTCGGTTGTTTCTTACGAGAGATGTAGAGCAACTTTTGTAAGGTGACACCTAGATTCTAGATTGGCAACCCATTTTTTTCCAAATATATTCTACTTATTTTTATTTATTTATTTGCTCTTTTTATATGCCAATGTAGCTTTTAAATTGGGTAATTGAAATGTTTACAATTTTGTATATAAGGGTTATAATCAATGGTTGCAAAAAAAAATATCATATAGTGTAGCATTTGTTACAGTAGTTTACAATTGCATAAAATAATAATTATAAATTGAAATTATCAGAAATTATGAAAAATGTTAAGTATGTTTTAAACATCGAATTTGCTATATTAAAAAAGTCGATATCATTGTCATTTGCTAAACGAGTTTGCTACATAATTTGTTTGTGAATGGTGATATTGAAGGAGGTCCTGTCGAGTACTCTTAAATTGATCAGACCCAGAAGGTCGCAAAAGTCAAGATAAGAATTATTTTTTTTTAAAGAAACGTAGGTCGCTTATCCTAAGCTGATCCTCAAGGGTATGTTGGTTTAATAAAAAAGTGTAGTTATTCGATTATACTCGGATGTTGTTAATAAATAATTGTGTCACTATTCAAACAGATTATGGAAGAACCCTCCATATTCCATAATCACGAGAGGCATTCGAGAAATAATGTATCGAAAGAGACGCGAGGACTTTGAATGGTTCTGAACCGTTTGTTAAACCTTTCGATTATCTAGTAGAAGCATGCTGAACTAAAATGTAAATATTCCCAATATAACATACCTCATTCGTTTTACTCGCCAATAAGAAATCCAAAATAATTATTTTCTCTTGTAAAATTACTCCGAGAAGAACACCAGTCTTCAGATACTTAATATTGTAATTTCCGGAAAAATTATCTGATATTAACTCCGACGATGCAAGATTTTTTGTTGTACGTACCCAATTCTGAAACAAGAAAAAAAACAACACGTTACGGAAAGTTAAAGGAAACAATATGGATGAATTTTAAATTATGTACAAGGAAATAAACAAACATTCAACAACAATATTATATTTGTACCTAAAAATAACAACATTTCGTTAATTTGGTGCTACCCAATATAACCTTGACAGATCACGTTTTGGGCGTCGATACCTTGTTTAATAATAATAATAATGTAATGTGTCATGTGACAGTGCCGTTGGTATAAAATATACAAGATTGGTCTTTATGGAACGAAAATTGTTGAAAATCAGACCTTACTAATGACGAATTGATTTTTTAAATTTTCGATTTGCATGGTTAATTTGCATTTGGCAATCACCTCTGGTCTGGAGCCCCAAAATACCTGAAAAAACCCTCGACTCTGTGCAGAACGGGCGTTCCGTTTGATAGATTCCCCTATCTTAACAAGTGGATTGCAATATTTAGAGCACAGGCGTCGGGTAGATACGCTGTACTTCTTCTACCGGTATTACACAGGAAAATGCTCCGAGGAACTACGTCATTGATCCTTCGGCACCGGTGGATGGTAGGGAAACAAGCCAAACGCGTGCCCAACATATGTACACAGTTGACATCTGTCAAATGAGAACGGGTCCTTTCTACTATTCGTTCTTGAGTTCAACGGCTCGGCTGTGGAACGTATTGCCGGCATCTATGTTTCCTCCCTCCTACAACATGGGTCTCTTCAAGACCCATGTTCAGTTTCAGTTCAGTTCAGTTTCAGTGCCGGCAACCCGGGCTTTTATTTAAGGTTGGTTCTGTACAGATGTTTTTTTTTTCATTACCCTCCCCACTAGACAAAGTCTGTTCTGAGGCTGGTAATTAACAATTTATATATAAACCAAATGTTTAGTAAAAAATAGTAAAATAAAAATAATAAGAAAAAATAGTAGTAAAAAAATTAGTAATATAAAATAGAAAAATAAATGTATAATATGTGTTGAAAAATTATGTATAAAAATATGAAATAAGTATTTCGTATTATATAATTAATTAAAAAATAGTAAAATTATTAATTAGCGCAGTTGGTAGAGCACTGTCCCGGAAAGACAAGGGTCCTGGGTTCGAGTCCCAGATGTGACCGTTTCCTTTTCTGATTTTTCTGTTTCAGATTTTCGTTTAGAAATCACTAATATTGTCTTCAATATTTAAATATTACAATTTGAGGTTTTACTCAATAAAGTTATTCCGAAAAATAAATATTCATTCTAGACTTGCAGAAAAGTCAACAGATGTCGCACATTAAAAATAAAAAAAAATAAGATAGGTTTATCTAAAAGACGCTGTCTGGATTGCATTTAGTTCGGGTTGAATCTTGCGATCATACATAAAGATAGTTGCCAATAAAAATGTGCGGTGAAAAAATGAAGACAATGTTAGTAGTTCTTATTCGAAGTATGATACAGTTAAAAGTGACCGAGGGGAATAGGGTCCCATTAGCGCAGTTGGTAGAGCACTGTCCCGGAAAGACAAGGGTCCTGGGTTCGAGTCCCAGATGTGACCGTTTCCTTTTCTGATTTTTCTGTTTCAGATTTTCGTTTAGAAATCACTAATATTGTTTTCAATATTTAAATATTACAATTTGAGGTTTTACTCAATAAAGTTATTCCGAAAAATAAATATAATTAATTGTAAAATTTTGTAATTTTGATAGAATTTGTGTGCAGTATGGTTTGTAAAATGCATTAGATGTTTAGAATATTTCTAATATCTGTTCTTTCTTTTACCATCAACCAGTTTACAAATCTTTTGACCACCCAATTCAAATTATTTGGTAAGACGTAAGTTTTAGTTTGGGTTAGGAACATGTTGAATATGTGAGGAGCCAGGTAAGATTCATGTCTTTTAGCGAAATTTGATTTGATATACGGTACTTGTAATTGTTTGTGTGTAATTGCTCTCGTGTTTTGCGAGTGAGTTATGTGATGTGGTAATTTTTTTAAGCAGTTTTTGTAGGTGATCTTCTTTATGAACAGTTTATTTATGTCTAATAAGTTATTTTCAATCATTAGCTGTTCTGTCGGATGTTGATAAGGCTTTCTAAACATAATTCGAATTATTGATTTATGATTAATTTTAAGGGATTTGAGATGAGTGTCTGCTGCTACTCCCCATACTGAAATACCATACATTAGAATACTTTGACAAAGTGCAAAGTATATACTTTTTAGCTGATTTAATGACATAATGTTTCGTATTGTTTTGAAGATGAATGATAGTTTCCGGATTTTTTTTGTTATTAGGTTAATTTGGTTAATTAATGTTCACTTCATCCTTTCCTCAAAAACATCCTCCACACAGCATCCCTAAAGATGATATCTCATCTTTGACAGCCTATGGGCCGTGAAGAATATTTTTTTATTCAGTTGAGTTAATGAAAAAAAAAAAAACAAAATAATAACGTCATATCATTACGGACTAAATTTTAGTGTGAAAGGACAAATAAAAAAATAGAGAACGTTTCAGGAACTTGGATATTTTGTTAAAAATTATTGTTTTTGCTGATTGAATTTTTCTGAAACGCGTTCGGGATTACGTGAGAAAGGATGACTTTTACAAATTTCGTCAATCGTCGATATTATTGGCCGGTGTCGCTAATACGTGTTATATCGATGGTAGGAACGGTAAAGTAGTAGGTAAATGTGCATTTTAGAATGTGATACTGTTTTGTAGAGGGTAGGTATTTTAGATTCGATCATGTGTGAAATAATTGTTCATAACAAAGAAATGATTGCGGATCACCGGACCGGAGAATTGATAGAATCAAAAACAAATTTGCATAAATAAATTGGAAGCAATTATTATTATTGTTTGTGACAGTGCCTCCTCACTTGAGCCCAGTCTTGCGTGCCTCCAAATAATATGTTCCCGTCTCGAAGGGAAATGCTCACGTACTTACGGGACTTTTACCAAGTAACAAAAAAATCTAACAGAAACAGGAAACAGCCTTCACTCGGAGGTAACACTTATACATATTTTCAACTCTGTCTTGGCACACCACTTATGCCCCATTGGCTCCGTCCTGAAACCGAGAAGCGTGCTAGGCATCAACTAGACGAGTGCGAGCAAATATCAAGCAACAGTCCGTTGAACATTCGTGCAAAGGCCCGAAATATTATTACGGTAACAAGTGATTTCGTTTGCCCTTCTGACAGCATTTTTTTCTTGTTGTTGAGGAACTATCAAACACTAAAAGTGTAACTAATCAAAGAGACAATTTAACAAACCTTTAAAACTTGATATAAAGTCTAGAAAAGTGATGAAACAAAAAGTAAATTATCTCCTGATGCTAATTTGTTCACTTTTTGGAACAGCTCATTATGGTCTCATAGAAATCGAAGAAGGGTGTCTCCCCTAAGGCGATGCTATACGTAGTAATGCAAAATCATGTGTTTTTGGTTTGAAAATTTGGTCGCCTAGAAATGTTTCAGATGCTTTAATTAAATACTGCGAGTAGAATACATCTTGGCCTTTGAAATAATCGAGTATTTTTTAGATAAGTTTTTTTATAAGCCCAGAAAAAAAATAATTTAAACTGCTTTAAAGTTCAAAATCTCCTACTTTCGAACCCATTTTCGGTTATAACTTTATCGTATAATGTGGCAAATTAAGTTATTTATAAAATGATCGAAAAAAAATTAAATATTTATGCCTGAATATCCACAAAATAAAATAAAAGGCACTTTTGGGCCATGTTTTTTTCTTGCATAAATCAAAACAGGCGGATGGTGTTAAGCGGGAATTTAAACCTTATCGCCATCTACGTAAGGATTGTTATTGATAGCGGCTCAATTTAAAATATTAAACGACGTAGTGCATCGCCTTGACGCCATTACAAGAAATATGAACTAAACGGTGTTAGAAAGACAAAATACGAAGCTTTACATTCAAATATACAAGATAACCGCAGAATAATTAAAATATACACCTCTATGAAACCAAACATTCTGACCGCAATTCGAGAAAAATTTATGAATCTTTGTAATTGTTTTAATTATTATTTTATGTGAAACGACAAACAAGTGAGGTGGCAGAAATGTTTATAAAACATTTGTCTCATAAGCTATGTTATCGTTATCAGTAAGTTTAGTGTTTAGACGAAAAAAGGTAAGGTGAGCCATTTCTAAAACTTCATGTTTTTTTTTTTAGAAAATATAATATACACACTTTCCTACAAAATCTGACGCTTGTGGTTAGGGGAGGACAACTTATCAATAACTTAACAATTTAACATATTAGAGATTTAGACTTAATATTTTTTAAGATTATAAAGGTAATTAAAACAAGAAATGTACATAAAACATTAGGAATAACAAAACAGTCAAGAATATATCTAAGAGAAAGTTAAAATTATATAATTATTTTATAAGCAATAATTATTAGCCTGAAACACTCATCCACATTGAAAAATCTCCTGATAAAAGATACATGACGCCAACGGGACTTGAACCCGTGTCCTTTCGATTTCCGGTCGACAGCTCTGATCACTGAGCTATGGCGGCTTATCTCTTATCCGCGAAATAATTCAATATATACTAGTTTTTCATTCAACAATTACGGCTTGTTACATTTTTTCACCAGAAAACAACCAACTTTATTTTATATGAGAAAGGCATTGTAAGTGCTAACTCTCTCACTAATAATTAACTCTCAGGCTAATAATTATTGCTTATAAAATAATGGTTACCCTTTGTGCTATGCATAAAAAATCTTGTCTTAAACATTAGTTTACCAAAAAAAAAAAAAAAATTATATGGTGGTACTACAAAAAATTGATTACAACATTTTAATATTTTAAAAATAATATATTTATTTAAAAAAATAATATTTGAAGGCGTATTTCAACAACTTTCAAAAAAGTTTTGTTGTTTATGGATATGTTTAGAAATATCCCATTTATTTGGATGTTATTGATACGCGGAAATACACACAAAATCTTCATTTTCTGACAGCATCTTTAAGAAATGTAACGGTCAATATGCCAGAGGCCTGAAGGTTAAATAGGTTACGTAGGTTAGGTTTATATGTTAGTTTTTATGGCTTTTTAAAGGTGTTGAACTGTCATTGTGTTGAGTTATCTTGGAACCCTTCCCTGATGATGGGCACTGTAATGCTGTCCGAAACGTTGGCTGAAAGAGGTAGCGCAACACGGCATAATACCCCAAAAATAAATCACTTTAACTCTTATGTTTTTCCGTTCTTGACACAAGCCGACTCAAATTTTACATTCAAATGATCTTCGTCCGCGTCCCCGATTTTCTCTCGCATATTCTTCTGCGCTTCTACATTATCCAAACCATACAAGTCGAGACTTGTTTCTAAGACATCATTTAAAATAATAATAATAATCCGGGTTCAGCGCCCTTGAGGGGATTTTGCACAAAAAACGGCGCTATACAAATCATCCAAATATTATTATTTATTATTATTAATGTACTTTAGAAGTGGGATTTGCTTTGATTTTCAAAATTAGAATTGAGTGGGAACGAATAAAGAAGGTACCAAAATTATTTTTAATTAGTAATTCTGTATTTGAAATATGTATTTCGTTTATTTAAACATTTGAAAGATGTCGTCATTTTTCAAGTTTACTAATGTTATTCATTCGAATGGTAAATTTCTGTCCGTCTTTTGAAATGCAATGATCCTGAGGCAAATATTCTTTCAGCTTCACAAATTTTACAATTTATAATATCCCGTGATTTTTCACGGTTCTGCGTTAGAAGACTAATAATATATTACGAGTGTTTGGTAGAGCTACGTGTAATGTTCCAACGTACGCTTAAGCAAAGCGAAGCCTTTAATGGAAGTAACAGAATTACAAAATAATAGGCTGTCAATGTCCGAACCTTCGTTAATTTACCACGCATAAAATTATCGACAATCATAGTAGCCATTGTAAAAAGTATTATGAATTTATGTTATTATGTAGGCAATAAAACATAAATGAAAAATCATTATAACTGAAAAACCCGCAACCATAACACGAATATATTTCTCATGACCTCATTTCTACCGACTAACAAACTGCACACTATCGGAACGTGAATATAATAATATAACAACTACTCTAACTCATGTTTGTCAGTTCACAGTTACAAAAATTAATGTAACGTTAAGATTATTGTATTATACGAATGTGTTATTTATGACAACAATGTAATTTAATTAGCCTGTACGTCTGAAAGTACATCGTACATGGACGCGATGAACGAATGCTGTTATTTCGATTTGGAAGAAAGAAACGCACTATCAAATTAAAAACGATAGTAATTATTAATTTATGAAGTTCAATTTACCGGCTTCGCTTTAATTTTTTTACCGTATTGAGTAACGAAAAAGACGAACGGATATAAGATTATCGATGGTTTTTGTGTTTAGTTTGTAGAACTACAAATCCGTTTTTTTTTTAAATAAAATAAACCAATTGAATTATGAGAAATGTTTTTAGGATGTTAAGTTTCCTTTGTTTTGGGCCAAGGAGATTGTTGTACAATTTTATGTTTATTAGGAAAAAAATAACGTCTCCCTAATAACGATTGCCGGAACTTTAATCTATAATAGGCAAGCACAATTTTCAAACTCTAAATAGTGTAAAAGAATGTCGCTATCTGTGTGTGCGCTTAGTTCTTCTAAACTACGCAAAGGATTATTATTATTTTTAACTATCATTTTGAGAATTTCTTCCGGAAGGTTTATATATATAATACATGAATATTATATTTATAGAAAGTACAGAAAAGTCTGTACTATTTTATTTGATATTAAGCCTAGCTGGGCTTTTACACACGAGTATAAATAAATCTGAGCGGTGACCGGATAAATCATCAAAATGATAATTCATCACATCTTTAAAAAGTTATATAAAGTCATGGAAAGTGATGAAACAAAAACTTTATTAACTGGGTTAAGCAGGTTAGGTTAGGTTAAATTTTCTTTTTCATCATCTTTAATGACTTTATATCACTTTTTAAAGGTGTTTTGAATAGTCACTGTGTTGAGTTAGGATGGAACCCATGCTGAGCATAAAGAGTAGAAGTCAAAAACAATAAAAATAAATATAAATTCAGGGGAGCGGTTTCATATTCATAAAAAAGGGCCACTACATGGAAAGCTTATGGCGCAGACTACGCCAATGAAATAATACAATCATCGCTGCCATGGTTACCTGGATGGAGTCCCCCTTGGGGCCCTCTGGAGACGGGAAACGGTCAAATATCATCCGTAAACGGCTGTTTGCATACATTTTTGTGTTTAGCATTTGTCACTTCTTTTCCGCATTTTTTAATTTATTTTTTCTTTGGTTTTCTTTGTGCCTATATATAAAATATGTACATTTTAATAACACTACGTAGAAAACATAGAAACATTCAAGTGTACTAGCAAAAACGTTATGTGATATATTTCAAAACCTTGCAAAGAATATTAAAACTTTTGTAAAATTGGTTACATAAGATTTCAAGAATAATGAAGAAATTTACAGATGACAAGCAAAATAAAGTTGAGAAAACCTTGCACCAGATAATAGCATAAAGTTTGACGGAAAGCGGTAGTTGGTTGGTTTGCACTGTTTGCATCTAAACTTTGTTCAGGAAAGAGAAGCCAGACGCGTTGAGATCGAATAACTTTTGCCGGTTACGATGGTGATACGTGTTAAACTACGTTACAGGTTACACGATAGCGATGAGTCGTTCATGAGGAGCCGTACAATTGAGCTAGCTCTTTTTGATGAGCCATATTCGTACGACTCCCGTTAGACCGTACCACGGCTCAATTGAACGGTTATCCTATTTTTATCAGAAAATATTTTTGGCAAATGGCGCCATCAAAATCATCATTAAATTATCGTTATTACACACTCTCGGCGTGAATGGCGTCTGACAGTTCGACATCTAGACTTGGACGTATGAACCTACACCTACTAACTACCTAGCATCTTAATTATCTCATGTACGTCGTACGATCATTCATACGCTGTGAGCTGTGAGCTGGGAGATGGGAACTGGGAGATGGGAGCTGGGAGATGGGAGCTGGGAGATGGGAGCTGGAAGCTGGGAGATGGGAGCTGAGAGCTGGGAGCCGTATCGGTCGAGTCGTAAGGGTACGTATACATTTGCGAACCGAAACGCGAACCTTACCACGAATTACGGAATAGGAACGAAGCAACTGAAAGCGGCGTTTCGCGCCATTTGCGGTTGCTTCGTTTCTTTCCCATAAGTTGAGGTTTAGTTCGGCAGTTCGGCTCGCGGATGTATACGTAGCATATCGTGCGAGCACAGTATTCTCTCCCGTACAATTGAGCCGTAGTTCAAATGAGTCGACTCTTAAGAGCTTTCTACAGGCTAAGCTTGGTTCGGAAGAATGGAATTCGATCGATTCGGTTGCAGAGAAGTGGCTTTACTTTTTCAAAGAAACTGAAAATCCGGAAAGAAAATGCCTTCTTTTGAAATTATGCGAGTATTTATTTTCTATTCCTGCTCACAACGCCACGGTAGAAAGAGTTTTTTCATTAATGTCGGCCCAGTGGACTCATGAACGAAATCGCCTGCTCCCAGAGACTGTGGAGTCGATTTTACAGTGTCAAGTCAATTATAACATGACTTGTGCAGAGTTCTACAATTATGTTAAAAGGTACCCAGAATTGTTGAGAAAAGCGAAATCTTCTGAAAAGTATGGCCAGCCAAGTACTTCTGCTAGTACCAATTAAAGTAACCTATAAAACAAACATATAAACCTGAAACGTCCCGACGAGACCCTGGCCGAATATGGCAACCCTATGAGTCATGACCCATCGCTGTTACACGAGCCCGTAGCATATCGTGCGAGCACAGTATTCTCTCCCGTTCAATTGAGCCGTAGTTCAAATGAGTCGACTCTTTGAGCCGTACGAAATATTGAGCAGGAACCGTGGCTCCCTCTCTTAATAAAATTAGTCATGACCCATCGCTGTTGCACGAGCCATCGGCTGACGCAGGAATGGGGAATTCCCACCTCGGGGGCTGGGGAAACATAAATTTCTACGTGCCGATAAAATTACAGACAGAGTAAATACAGAAATTCTCTACAATGATAATGGAAACTGACAGGTAAGAAAACTTATGAAGGGAGTTATGTTATTACTTGAGGCGATGCACTACATGTGTTTTTGTTTTAGATGATTTAATTAAATAAGTACTGCGAGTAGAACACATCTTGACCTTTAAAATGATTGAGTGATTTTTTTATAAAACCAGAAAAAAATGATGGATCAGGCCTAAAAACTGCTTTGAAGTTTAAAATATCCTACTTACGATCCATTTTCAATTTTGTGGTTTTATTGTATAATGTGGCAAATTAAGTTCTTTATAAAATGATCGCAAAACATTTCTATATTTGTAGCAGAACGTCCGCGAAATAAAATAAATACTACTTATTGGCGATGTTTTTTACTTGCATAAAACAGGCGGATGGTGTTAAACAGGAATTTAAACCTTATCGCCATCTACATGAGCGGTGTTATTGTTAGCGGCTCGATTCAAAATGTTACACGACGTAGTGCATCGCCTTTAGTACTAAAAGATTGGTGTTAAAGGCTAAATTTAATACTATTTGTGTGTAGGGCCAATAAACGTCGTATCGAATTAATTATTATTATTTATTTTTTTAAAGGGGTTACGAATAACCTGACAATATTTGAAAATCTCCTACTACCACAATAGTAAGCGGAAAATGTTTCTTGGATTGTGATGAGGACTTAGCTAGCAGAAGAATTGAACACACTACAACTGACTGGGTGGGACCCAAACGCGTGTCATGTCAACTAACTCGACACCACCTCGATGCCACCCGACCGGAATTATTTTTAATTTTTTTTTTTAAGTTTCTTTATTCAATAAAATTGTTAGTTACATGCATTGAGGAATTTTTCGACCACCATATATAATTATTAATAATTTTAAATAATTATTTCTATCGGAAGCCTGATCACTCATATTGATTTGTGAAAACTGTCGTCAGGTATTTTTTTAAATATTATGCTTGAGGATACCTATCCTAGGCATTCTGTAATTTTATTTACCAAATTTGCATGCCAATTTCTCACGGGTTTTCTTAATAGACTATTTTGAAAGGGAAAAGTAAACTGTTATTCGGGAGAAGCTTCTATTTTCTTTGATGTGAGAAATACATTGATAAAATGTAACCTTTTGATATAAACCAGTTTTGTATACACATAAACATCATTTGTATGTAAATTTCGAAAAGGAAACTGACTCAAAGAAAACCTCTGACAAACTGACAATCAGACTGGCTAACCTTTAATTAGAGATAGGTTGAATTCATCATACCTATTTAAAAAAAGAGAATCTTTACTTGGCAAAAAAGGACCAATACAGTAATATATTTGTAGAGCGCCCTTAATGTGATTTTTCACGAAAACGACGCCAAATCAGCCAAATATTATCATTAGTATAAATTTAGTGATACTACTAAATTTTCGGATTCCACAACGTAATACTAGAAGTCAGGATTTATTTCAGTGCAGAAATTCTGGGACTAACTACCATATGTATTCCTCTTTGCCCAGAATACTAATGGAGGAAAACAATTATACCAAGTCAGTGGACATCTTCAATTTATGTTTAAACAAATATAAAATGTTGTTAATGAAGCAATTCAGTTATGGATATTAAATAATGTATATTTCTTAATATTCTCATGTAAAAGCCCCGTAAAAGGGCGTTAATAAATAAATAAACTAAAATATCACTTCCATGAATTGCAACATAATTATTTTTAAGCTGGCTCTACACTCGCGCGCGAAGTCGCGCCGTGAATATACGCCGCGATTCGCGCGTGAACTGTGTCCATCCACACTCGCAAAGCTTCAGTCTTGTTCGCGGCTTTAAACCGCAAACCCTTTGTCGCGGGCCAAAAAACCGACAAAAATCGGGGAATGGCGCGAAGCGCGAACGCGAAGATTGCGAAGGCGTGAACAAGATCCACACTCGCGTTTCGCGGCCTTCGCGGCCGTTCGCGCCGCGAGTGTAGAGCGCGCTTAACAAAGTTATTTTCCTTGAATTTAGGCTTGTTACTATTATTTTTCTTTTCTTCTCTACTTTATAACGAAATATTATTTTTTTATTTTTTTGTCCAATCCCCGATACAACATATGATGCGAACACTTTGCACGTGGATTGATGACTTTACTTTTATTTTGATATCATTGTATCAATGTAGTATTTTTTGTCATCACTCTATTAAATTAATGTTCCTAAAAAACAATGAATAAATAACATTGACAGGATTATTTAATATGGTATTTCTTTTTTAAGATTACAACCTGAGTTTTTGGTTTTATTAACTCTACGCGAAATTTATCTATTTAATTTCTAAAATTTTCTAGGGTACGGAAAGTAATAAAAAAACGTACAAGCTTAAACTTTCTAGGGAATTTTCATTTTGGGTACAATATAGAAATGTTTAATTTAAAAGGAGCGCAACATCACGTGGCTTACCACCCCAAAACAAAGCAATTTAAATTCTAGATTCGTGGTGGGTGTTTACATGATAAATAAGATGTACTCAAGCAAACTATCTGTTGAAACAATATAATATATTGCAATAAGAGGGAGAGGAAAGAAAAGTGAATACTTCGAATCCGTAATGTAATCGCGCGAAGCGGTTGAGAGGTAGGAGGAAAAGAATGAAAAGTGTGAAAGCCGCGGCTCTCGGAGAAGTTTCATCTTGTGGGCAAGAAGCGAGCATCGCGGTCTGTGGGACTTTACTTTCCATGGCGGCTGACGCTTTCCTTTCAGTGGTGTGAGGTGTGTGATGAGATGACTTTTCTCTAGTCGCAGTTTCTACATTACATAACGATAAATTTAACCAAACTAATTAAAAAAAAAAATTTCAATTGCAAAGTTTGCACATGATGTCGGTATAAAGTATAATACAAGTATAAATTCAATTTTGTTCTACAGTCCTCCTCACTAGGGTTCTGAGGCGGCTTGTAATTTTTAACTTTTGTGTTTTGTTTCAAGTTGTCTTTTGATCATCTTCATAATTTTTTAATGTTGAATATCACTTTGTTCTCTCAGCCATGTTTTTACTTTTGTTTTAAATATATTCATTTCCGTTATTTTTTTTTTGATTTGGTAAAGTATTGTATAATTTGGTAGCATATAATTTAATATTTCACTGTCCAAAAGATGTATTCAAACTGGGAGTAACCAGTATATTTGTATTTATACTTGGCAGCGGAGAATTCAGATTTATATTCAAGTTTTTGTACATTGTAGACTTGGAAGTTTTCAAATCATTTTTCTGTCGGAGTTCTAACCGGAACTTTTACAATTGTCTTTAGTACTCCTTTTTGGGCTATGTTGTATTGTTATATAAGGTTCTTTTCTTCGATTGGTAATTATAATATTAACTTTTTGGCAGACATGAAACAAAATTAAATTAAGCTGCAGTAAAATTGATAATAATCTTTACTGAATAAGAGAACACATTATTTTATTTGTATGTTCGTTCCATAAAAAACTCCCGAACAGTGAGCTCTATGGACTGATATTGCCAGGTCGGACGTTACTATTTTCAGTTAGCAAAATCATTTAATTGCCTTCGAGCTACGTCATCGAGTCCACAGATGAAAATACTTTGTAGTGAGAATAGATGTTTAATGAAAGCCTTTAAAAGGTTGGTTTACCGGTTCGCCTTTTGTAGGATTCCACGCAGTAATGGAAATAGTGAACAAATTTTTTCGTAAGAATTACGTCCTAAGGTACTTAAACGGGAATGGTTTCTTACGATAGGGGTCGATTAGTAGATGAGTAAAAAGAGGTCTGCCGATCGGTAAGCCTGAAACATTCGCAGGCAGTCGGATTTAAAGTTGCAAAAAAAAATTGGTAATTTTACTTCATCGAGTATATCAATGAAACCAACGAACTGAGTCTAGATCGTCCCATTGAAGAATTTCTTGGTCTACCGACCAGCAGCTGGCAGTTTTTTTGTGTAAGATTATGTAGTGTTTTTTTTAAAAAAAATTTTTATTATTCTTATTGATTTTTATTTTAAAGTGGTTTTAAAAACTTAGATTGCCAAATTTCAAAAAAATAAGTGATAATGATAATAAAAGATTATTTGAGTGTTCCATGTGATCGGACGGGCGAGCCTTTCAAGGCGCACCAACTTACGAACCCGGCCGCGGTGCTCGTCACCGCTATCACAAACCTATATTATTTGTTTTTTAAATAATGCCTAATATTCTATAGCAATTGGAAGTTCAAACAACCGCCGCGCGTCGTTATTAAATTTAAAAAAATATGACTGCCGGTCCGAGAATGTTTAATTTCTTATCTACTAATCGACCCCTATCGTAAGAAACCATTTCCGTTCATGTACCGTACCTTATGACGTAAATTTTTTCGAAAAAATTCTATCACTATGACTGCGCGGAATTCTCCAAGAAGCGCACCGGCAGACCGACTTTTTTAAGGCTTATTAAACTTCTACTCTCCCTCCAAAGTAGTTTCATCTGTGTACTCGATGACGTAGGGTTTGATGTACCGGAATCCTAGGCTACTGGTAGAAGTCCTGCGTCCATTGCATAAGACAAAAGGCCCGTGCCACTCTTGCATGGTTCTGCCGTATCGGCGTTGAGCGTCTGGGCGGCGGGCGGCGAATGGCAGTGCGGGGGCGGCGATCGATGGCGGAGGCGCCAGTCCACCACGCCGCTCTCGCCGGCCGCCGGCCGCCCTCCGCCCCCGCATGCACCCGCTACCAATGTTCGGCCCGCGGGAGGCTTTATCAATAAGATGCAGTGCTTAATTCAGCACATGTCTAATATAATCCCAAAATCAGTAATACGAAATAACTGCATTTCAAAACTATCAACTATTAAAAGGCGGGCCATTGATATGATGTTCTCCTAACGTATTTAACTCATCTCATTTTCTTCACACTGTTCTAATCGGGCAGGGAACCAATCGTTTCGACAGGGTGCGTCCTGGAGTCCCCGTACAGAAAGAAAACTTACCGATTTAAAATATTGCCAATTTATTAAAAATCTGTTCAAATTATTCGTATCCCGGTTAAAAACGGGACTGAAGGCCTTTAACGAATTAAATTGACAGGTTTCGGTTCCATGATAAATCGTCAAAATGACAATTCAACACACCTATAAAAAGTGTTATGAAGTGATGAAACGAAATCTAGGTTACATATGTATCACTTTTAATGACTTTATAACACTTTTAATAGGTGTGTTGAAATGTCATTTTGAGGAGTTATCCAGTCACCAATTTTACCATGTATGCTGGCTTCGACGGAGACAAACGACAGGATGTTAAATGCAGAAGAAAAAATCTTGGGTGGGACAGATGCCGATTTTTTTACAACTTAAATATTAGAAGGTGCTTCAAATACATGGATTTGACAACAAGGCATTAACATGAAAAAGCCTGTCCTAACTGTGCGAAACAACACTATATAAAATAATGTACAGAAGGTGAAGAAAGACAGAGTGCATGAATAATTGCATAATGACCAGTAATAGATTGGAAATGCTGCCAGTATTATACACGTTATGCCGTATTTGTGACTTTTCTATGGGGTTCGATGTTGGGGTTAAACGCGACGTTTTTTATAATCTAAGCGTTCATAGAAGGCGTTAATTAATTAATTTTATTAAAATACGCGTTTTGCAAGGTATTGCTTTACAATAGTAAGACAAATTATGCGCGTACATACGCAATATTAATAGGAATAAATAGTTTTTATACGGACAAAACTATTTATTCATATTCATATTGCGTATGTACGGGAGCAAATACGGACAAAACTATTTATTCATATTCGTATTGCGTATATGTGGGCGCAAACAAATAATTCGTATTAAAATTTTAAAGCATAACTTGCAAAAGTGTATTTTAATAAAATAATTAAATAAACGCCTCTTGTGAACGCGTAGATTATAACTGTGTCGCGTTTAACCTTAAGGCGAAGCTTAATTTTAAATCACTATTTTGATTAATCTTTAAAACGAATTGGTGTACATTATGATTACCAAAAATATACTTTAGATAAATTGAAGGTTTTCATATCGTTTCGCTTGAGTAGAATACAAATAAAAAAATAAATTACTAAATGAAAAATATAAATGTTAACTACTAATTTTTTTTTTCAATAGCATTTTATGAACGCGTAAAGGAAACAACTTTTAAAAAATACAGTATTATAGCTAAGATTATCTGTGACAGTTTCACTTGGTTGAATTTTTTGCTTTCTTATAAAACTATTTAAAAAATAAATTAAAAAAAACAGTGTTTTGATTGAAATCGAGCGTTTATAGACTCCGTTTGTCAAGCGATTTTAATGCCTATTACTTACAATATAAGGAATACCAAGAATATACACATTTTTGGCTTGTATGTATTTGGCTATTTGCGCATACCCGATTTCTACCGATCTATAACAAATTTCTTAAGTTATTAAGTTCCTAAAAAATATATGTTGTTTTTGAAGATAATATCTACACATTTGTAGAGCCGAAACCTAATTAATTAAAGGTAATTTATATAAAATTCTCTCGATAGAAAAAAATCGCAAATTACGGTCCGAAATTTATAATTCGGAATGTGGGATAATATGTCCATTTTTTGGACGGGCAATAAATAACGAAAAAATGTACCCTGTGGACTTGTTATGTTTCTAATGCTTTTTAGTAAAAAGAAGTCATATTTTATAGAAATAAGAAAATTATGGAGAGTTAACCAGATTTTGGTTGAATGATACCATTTTCAAGAAAGAGGCGGAACTCAGCTTTGGGTAATGTTTGACAAACACGAGATGTAACCGAAACACCAGTTACATTCCATGTTGACAAAATAGATTAAAATTTACGTACCCGTTTTATGCGATATTGTCTTCTCCAAAGCAGCGAAACGTGATTTTCTCTGGAAACTAAACTTACACGATAAAGTCATCAATTTTCATGCTATGATTTCCGCTAAGCGTTTGACTGTCATAGTGACCTCCGAGTAGTTCTTGGCCGGTCTTAACCGTATACAGTGTATATGTGTATATTATATACATGTTAAATTTATTTAAAATAATGTAAAAAATTTTTTTTTAGAATAGATGAGTAACACCTCAAATTGAAATAATATATATTAATATAATTAAATAGAAAAAATAAATATTCATCCTAGACTTGCAGAAAAGTCAATAGATGTCGCACATTAAAATAAAAATACGATATATTCATCCAAGACACTGTATAGATTGCATTTAGTTCGAGTCGAATTATGCGATCATACATATAGAAAGCTGCCAATGAAAATGTGCGATGAGAAAATTAAGATAATGTTGGTATGATATACAGTTAAATATGACAGAAGGAGATAGGGTTCCATTAGCTCAGTTGGCAGAGCAGCGTTCTGGCAAGACGAGGGTCCTGTGTTCAAGTCCTAGATGCGACCGTTTCTTTTTCTGTTTCAAATGTTCGTTTAAGAAGCGCTTCAATAATAAAACATTTCTCAAGTTATATTTAAATTTCATTTTATCAATTTGTATGTCAATTCAACATATCATTATTACGTTGGTGATATAAAACAAAATAGGAATGCTTCATTGTCTACTTTAATTTTTTATCATTTCTACCCGAAGATTATCTAATTTTTTTTTTCGCTTAGCGTTCGATGATTCTCGGTTGGACGTACGAGATTAAACTATCATAAAATACAACACAATGTTGAATGGCAGATTGTCATTGTAAATTTAAAAAAAAGTTATTGTGTCAATTTAAATTGTAAATAAGCATAAAAACACATGATTGCTGCTTATTAAACAATAAATTTCTCGGTTTTCCCTATTAAAAATTCTTTGCCTGAAAAACTAGCGCAATTTATTCGGTATTTTCCTCGTGTAGTTTTCGGAATAGATCTGAATCATTTCCCTCTGCCGATGCGGAATAACAATGAATGTTTTTAGTAAACAAAGCTCGATTCGTGGACCCCATTATCATGATGAAATTCACGTGCAAGTATAATTGTATGAAAAATCCCAAATAATAATAGGAAAAACAAAGATCGGTTAACGGAAGGACAAATTGAAAGACACTAGTATGGCGAGGCAGGCACGTAACCCTTTGCTGAAAAAAACATTTCATTTCATCGTGAAAGTAATCTGACCAGGAGTTACGTCTGACGAATCTGACGTTAAATCGTTGTCTTCGGATGAACTCAATGAAGACCTTAACGCCGACTGAAATTCAAGTTGTCTCGGTACCGTACATTAACTCCCGCAGGTGAATCTACGTTCTACGCGATCATAAAATAAAGAAAACACAAGAAATTGTGATCAAACAGTCTGACCAATCGGCATTAAATTTCCAAAATACAGAACTGTTTTTAATTATCACTGTGAAATTCAAATAGGGTGACAGGGTGGTGAGATAGAGCGCATGCTAAATGGGCTAAAACCAGAAGATATTAATTCAATAGCGACAATTGGTTTCAATTCAAATCTACATGGACGATGAAATGCTTTACCCGTGTTCATTATCTATTCAGTGTACGTGATAGTTTGATAGAGAAAGGATATTATGAGGATTCGTTTTTGAATACCGATGTTGATTCGAACTATCAAGCGTATCAAGTTGTGTGTTAAAGGTAGGTACCTACGTTAAAAACCTCAATGAATCTTCATTGTATTTCAACCTAACCTCAACAACCCTTAAAAAGATTGGGTTTCACAAATGATTTTCATGAATTCACCTGAGTAGGTACCTATTTATATAAGTTAAACTTTTATTTATTTATTTGTTAAAGTAACAACCCTTGGGAAGTCCTGACCGTCAGCGGGAAATTTCTCATCTCCCCCCAGTTCAGGATGCGGCGCAAACCTCCACAGCGCCTAGTCACCAAAGTTTAGATCTACCTACAAATATACCTAAGCCCTGCAGGCTTATAATAAATAAGATACTTTGTTAGTCTGTATTTGCTGCCTGCCCAGCGGTACCTGTTACAGTTGTATGTATACTGATGGATTTTTAACGAATTTGGTTTGAAATTGTAAAAAAAAGTTAAACATTATATATTTTTGTACACACTATGTGTTTCATCACATTCGACCTCAGGGTAAGCTGGGGGTGGGGGTGGTAGAAAGCTTCACTAAAAAGCCTTCATCGCGCTAGGGATTCACTCAATTCAGGCTAATTCGTTTGCTTTTGGGAACAACTTGTATGGTCTCACAGAAATCGTTGTGTCTCCCTTACAGCTTGTGGTGATAAATATGATGTAAACGGTGTTAGACAGAGAAAACACCATGCTTTATAATCAAATCTAGAAGTTAACCGCGGAAGAATTAAAATGTGCACCTTTATGTAACCAAAGGTTCCGACCGTATTTTTTTATTATTTATTATAATGTGAAACGATAAAAAGTGAGGTGACATTAACGTTTGTTATATTTGTACTAATAGAATAGGTGCGATTGTTTATATTTTTTCGATATCAGTAATTTTAGTTCATTCAAAATTTTAATATTTAAAAAATATGTTTATTTGTAATAATAATATTGGTAAACATATTTCCTTTCAAAAACAGTTTTCAGTTTTAAGGATACGTTCGTAAATATTCCATTTATTTGGATTTAATTGCAAAGCGGAGTTACTCCGACCTTCTGACGGAATATGCCTGAGATCTGAGGAGTTAGGAGTTAGGAGTAACGAATATAGGTACGTATAATAATTGTGTTAAATCCAGCGATTGGCAGCGACATTTAATTTTTCACTTATCATCCAGGTTTTTTTCATGAAAGCAGAGATACATAACATTATTATGCATGCTTGAAAAACAGACGCTTTCACCGAAACACGATGGATGTTAGTAACTGTCCGTAATAATTTTGTTGCCAAACAGTTTACTTTATCTAGGTAGACCTAACGGTAGACCCCGCGCACGTGCTGCGATCATTTCCACGTGCCAAATAAACGGTTACGCTGTTTACATGCGAAGCGGTGCAATTGGCGTCCGCTGGTTAGATACTGGTAAATAATAATCATGCGTTTTTGTTTTTGTTAAGGTACAGTTTTGGGAGGGAAAAAAAATTTAAAGAACAAATTATTAAATATTGAGCAGATTGCGAAAATTTTATTAAATTTGTGTTGAAAATGAAGGAGGGTCGAAAGTAGAGACTGTATAAAAAAATTGGCCCTTGTGTGTTTTACGCCCAACTGTGAGATGACATTGCGATCCGTGAGGATTTTTCAAGATAATAATATTTTAAGTTAGAGTGTAAATCAGTGAGTACAGTAGGTTAGGTTAGGAAATATTGGGATAAAACTAGTTTTGTAAGCATTTTTAAGGGTTGTCGAGGTTAGGTTGAAATACAATGAAGACTCATTGCGATGTTAAAGGCCTTCCTATAACACACAACTTGATATACAGAGTTCGAGGAAGCACATCTAACCTCCCAATGGATTAATCTAATAAAATAAAAATTGGAAGCTCTGTTTTCTGAGTATGCGGCAACGTAACGTTATAAGCCTGTACATTAAACACCTCGTTAACCGGCCGAAGTGGAGGATATCGATGCCATCTAACGCTAACTTACACCTAATCGACCTGATAACACTCAGACTCTGGGAGCTGTGGACACCAGCAGAAGGCGGAAGGCAGAAGTGGCGGCGACCAGACCACCCAGAGACCCGGGGCTGGTGGGCCTCGTTACGGACTCTTAATGCGCACTTAAGAGGAACGGCTGCCCGGCCCCTTTCACACAAAACTTCAATTTGGATTTGAAGCCAAAATACCTAACCAAACTGAACAACTATATTTTTATCAAAAGGTGTAGCAAATACCTAGTACAGATAAGTGCTACTTTAATTATGTTTTTTTTTTAATTCTGATTTACAGGTCATTAAAGATGATGATTAAACATGATTTTAGAGGCTACCTACTCTGTTAATATAATGATTTTTTTTAAACATGTGTAAATATAAATAAAATAAAAAAAAAGTAATTTTACCTTACATACTACAAATTAGCGTTCCAACGTAAATCGGTCATTCATAATTTAAATTTACGCCTCAAAAAGCTTTTTAAATGATTTTTATTTTATATTTCACCACGTTTCTATAGTAAATAGAGCTAAATTATTATTTTTAAATAATTATTATCACTAACAATTGAATTCCTTAAAGGTTACGTTTTATAATTTAAAACAAAAAATAAATAAAATAGCACATATCTGTACTGGTTTTTTGGCACACATTTTGATTTAAAAAAATATTCAGTTTGATTGGGTATTTGGGTCTCAAATACAAATTTAAGTTTTGTGTGGAAAAAAGCAGCGCAGCCGTTCCTCTTAATGCCTAAGTGGTGCTTCCTTTCTAAAGACAATTCGCACTCTTTTAACAGACATTCAAATGCTTCAAAACCCGATCCCAAAGCTTCAAAGGTTTTACCATTGGAAAGTCGCTGAAGAACTCTAATTAACCGTTATCATAAATAAATTTATCGAGTTATCCAAGTGTCTGGTTTCCACCAGAAATTGAGCGTTCAAATAGTATTGTCAGGTTATTAGCAACAAGGGATTGTCTGTTTCTTTTATAAAAGTTAATATATTAATAAAAATATTGTTGGATTAATGAAAATTACTTCACTGAAAATTACGACTGTCAACTTTATTCTATTATTTTTTTTTAAACTTTTTAAATGTTTTATAGTGATTTATGTTTGGGGTATTATGCCGTGTTGCGTTACCTTCTTCTTTAGCAAACAGACAGCATTTAGTGCGATCTGCCCCGATGTTGGGTACTGTAATGCTGTCCGAAACGTTGGCTTAAGAAGGAGGTAGCGCAACACGGCATAAAACCAAAAAATAAATTACTTTAATACTTTTGGCTGTGAAAATCTCAAATCATATATTGAAATGTTGCATTTTATTTGAGTTTCCCGACAAGCGCTAGGGACTAGGCCTCATGTCCGTATCATGGTAGTCGTCACACGATAATGCAATATCTATACAATATGTAGAAACACATAAATATTGTTTCAAGTTTTTCACAATATCCTAAAATCGATATATCACAAGAACTAAAACCCATAAAAAGACACCAAGCAACTTCTAAGTGTTGACGCTAATCGCACAATATTTAGTTAGGAGCTAAAACACCATTTGAAATATTGGAAACAATAAAGATTGCTAAAGACAATATTAATAATAAAATTCCTTTCCATTGTTAAAATGTATTCATTCGAGGTGGGGAATTATGTGCCCTTTATGAATGAGAAAAGTAGAAGCGAGAGAAGGGAGCGAGAGGGAGGTGACCGATTGGGCTGGCCCGTATTGAAAACGATCCTCTCATTCACAACCATCTCCCACAACCTCCCTCCCCCCACACCCCGCTGCACATGGTCCATTCCGTTATTTTCACGATAATGCAATAACAGGTGCAACCAACGGATGCAGTTTACTCGAGCTATGATACGAGAACTAAATACAATACGCAATGCGACCAGGTACAGAATGCGTTACTTCACGGACAAAGGTGACAGCATGTGATATTTTCTGATAAAATATTAGTCATTCGGAATAATATTCTAACTATATAGTTAGAAATAATACGTGTTCTTTGAAGCAACATAATTTATATACATAATATGTAACTACTCTTTAGTAAACTTATATCCAGAGTAAGTCTGAATTATGTAAATTTATATTTTACTTAGAAAGAAATCTACACTTCGCGAATCTACATTTCTCACACGATCATATTCATGTTGGGTTACGATCGGTTGTTTATCAGGTGTGTAGGATTAAAAAAAAGTTTATTAGTAAGACCTTAGTGTTTTAGGGTTAGTTTATATTAATAATTCAAATTACAGCAAGTAGTTTAAACTCACGTTGTCCTGAATGAAAGATATTTTTTATAATAATAAAACAAATCCTCGCGTCCAAATGTCAATACTTGATGAGCAATGTTTGGTTAACAACAAACAGATAACCTACCATTTAAGAAATGACTCTGCAACTTTAAATAAACAAAACATTGTTGACGATCAACACCGCAGACGTGTTTTCAATATTTACCTATAATAAAACAAAATACTATATACTGTGCTGTAGCAGACAGAATCTTAAAATAAAACAAACCTAAAAAGTTGATCAAATCATAATTTATACGACTGGTGGTTTCCGTTATGTAAATCAAACTTTACAATGCAACATGCAGGAGGCAATTAAACTCTGGAATGAATTGCCCAACAAAAAAACTATAATGTTTAAGACACTACTAGCATTTGATTCAATTAAAATTTCATAAAAAGCAACTCGTAAAACGCAAAAGGCACAGTTGTATAAAATACTTAAAAATAGGACCGCGGCGTTCATTGAAGTGCCAAATAATCGTCACCTCAATAGGACAAGGTTCTAACTGACAATTAAAAAAAAAACCTTTGAATACAAAACCATATAATTTTTAAAATTTTATTATATGAATACCGCAAAAGAGTCCCAACTGCTCCCAACCGTCTGGAGCCAGTGAGACTATGGCATCCCCAATTGGGGTATGTTGTGAGGCTGAAGGTTAGCGGGAAGGAGATCATGTAGATGAAGGTGGGGAAGTACCTGGCTCTTCAGATATGGTAAAAAAAAACGGCTAAAGCCATTTTAAGCAACGTTTCAATTCTGAATGGTGGTCTTGCACCAGGGTGATACTGAGAGTATCGTCCACTCTGGAACGTGCCGCAAGTATACTATATATTATTTTTAATTAATATATTGTGAAAAAACACAAATTCATCAAATAAAATTACTTACGCACGCCGGATTTGAACCCGCGACCTTCGGCTTGCGAGAACCTTACCCCTCGACCACAGAAGCCGTCAAAACTTTAGCTCATTTCTATAACTAAACTTATAAATTTTCAGAGATACGTGTGTTGTATTTTCCTAGATAATTAATTGAATGACGAAGTTCTAACATCAAAAGCCCTTAAAGATTCCATTTATTTTACAAGGTTCGAACATCACTTTGAACCTTTTGCAATCGCGATTTTGTTCGTATCTGACAGTTGATCGTCATTACGAGGCTTAGTGTAGTTAGTCACTTTCGTTATGCAGGGTTCTAACTTCGCCTTACCATGTTCTTAGGTGTCAAAGTTTGCAAAGAAGATTTCTCATAATCTATTTAACAATTTCTGATTTTTAGGTATTTTAGTTTTAAAGGAAACATATTTTAAAGAAAAAATATTTAAATACGACGTGGCCCTATCTTGGAAAGGCATTACGGAAATGTAGTTAGAATCTTATGCAATGAATCATAATGCACTAGCTGGTTACGTATGGTTCTATCTGCACGGTATGTTCTAGAATGGTAAGTATACTTCCTATTTAAATATTTTATTTTACAATAGGTTAAACTAAAATACTTAACACAAGATTCAATCTCAAAATCATAAATTGGTAAATAAATTACGAGAAATCGTCTTTGCAAACTTTGACACCTCATATCCGCCAATCTACCAATTCAAATCGGAGTCCCACAAGGAAGTGTCCTAGGCCCTATTCTATTCTTCATATATATTAATAATCTCTGTAACCTACCCATAACCGGAAAAGTAAATATCTTATGCATATGACACTGTGCTTATTATTGCTCGACATAAAAATTGGAAAGGAACATTCGGCATAGCTCAAAACGACATAGGCCTTGTAAATAATTGGTTTATTGATAATCTCCTTACTACAATGCTGGAAAAACTAAAATGTTAACCAGTTTGTCCTCTGCTACCCAATCTACTACAGTAAAAAAATAATAATTCACTCCTGTCCAAGACCTGATTCTTCCTGTAATTGCCCAAACTTGGCACAGATCACCAACATGTGCAATGAAATAACATTAAAAAATGGATCCAAGTAAATTTTCTTTGAAATAAATAAATATATATCTCAGAATAAGGTAACGTGAAGTTAGAACCCTGGAAAACCAAAGTAACGAACTGTAGAACAACAAAAATACGCACCGAATTTAATCGTAATTACATACATAATTGAACCTAGACACCAGTTTTAACTATGTGGTTTTTGCCTCTAATTGCTACATGTGGTATCCGTCATGAGGGTTACTACATTAAAAAAAATCATTCAAAGTATAAAATTATTCCCTACAAGGCCATCACCAAGCACGAAATATCAACTACATCATTTTGCTGCATACATAATACTATATTATAATACGATGTATAATACTATATTATAATACGATGTATTATAATACAGTATTATGATTATGTCCAGATATAAATATTATATAGATGATAAAAAACCTTCCATCAAAAATAATTTAATGATCCTTTTAAATTTAAAACTTGTTACTAAACAAAAAAAAAACGTAATTACACCAAGCGATTATGCATCATAAACCAAATCAGATGACATAATACTGTATGTAGGTTCCTCGTTTTTTTCCTTTGATACAAGACTACGATACTATACGAATATACAACCCCAGCCAGGAGCACTCCTTCCCCGGTCCGACCGGTATATCAGGGGGCACTGTTTTGTTATGACATGGAACACATGCTGTGAGGATTGAACGGAGGTTGGAGTAATCGATCGGTATACATACTGATTACATTTGATACAAGAAAATAATAAATATACAGAGCTAAACTAAATAATGTAGACACGGTGGTATACTCAATGCATATATAATAATATATAAAGTGTATTTGCGTCGAGGATAAAGTTGCAATCTGCAATAGGTGTGAATTCAATGTCAGTTTCTAACTAGGCAGTGTCTAGAAACAAATCATGTGCTAGATTGCAGTTAATTATTACTCGTATATTGTTATCACTTTCGGCTCATTCTTAAGTTCAACAGCAATGTGGAACGATTTGCCGCCCTCTGTGTCCTCCCTCCTACAATTTGAGTATCTTCAAGACCCACGTTCACTCCTTCCTCCCCTCAAAACTACCCTCATTAGTCGTTAAAAGCGAAGAAAAAAACTAACATATACACTTAACCTAAGTAACCTATTTAAGCTAGTTTTTGTTTCATCACTTTTCATGACTTTAAAGGTGTGTTGAATTGTCATTTTGATGAGTTATCCGGTCACCATTTTGATCTCTGTGTGTTAGATCGTCTAAGTTAGCTGCAAGAAATAGGAATCGTCCTAAATCCTATCTAAAGGTATTTATTTTTGTGTGCTATAAGGAATTTTAGTATTGGCAATGTGTCGGTACTTATTCCAATTTGTCTGATTTTGGGGCGGTCCGGCGGACCAGCTGGCCAAAGCTCCCTGACCCACTGGCGGACTGGCGGACTGGCCAGGCCACAGTGGCCAATGTGTGACAGTTCGCCGTTCCTCAAATACCACGATCATTTATTTCCAAACAGCGACGCCTAAAATAACGGACGTACATAAAAAAATAATGTCACATGCCACAGTCGCCAATCGCCGCTCGCAAACTTCGGAAGCGGCACTCACAGACTCACAACTCAGAAACCTGGCAGCGCCTCAGAGATTAGTATTGACAACGATATTGTTTGTCTTTCACCAGTGATGCGTCTACCCACGACCACCTCGGCGCGCGGAGTTAGCTAGGGTGCGCGTGCGCATCTTACCATATTTTAAATAACGGTAAATTAAATTAATTAAACAAACCGGTTTTCATTAATCAAAACTGAGCAAACTCTGAGTAAATATTGACCCTTATTGGGAGAAGGATTTTAAATTTTAATTTTGGGAGGAAAATTTTACGAAGCGTTTGCTCAATACCAATCAATAGGCCTAAAATAAACAAGACAAAACTAAAACTTTGTGAGATATAATTAATTACTATCAAATTTATTGTGAATTATTAATGTTCTAATTTACATCTCTGAATACATTACCAACTCTTTATCGCATATAAAAAAAGAATACGTTTAGCCGAGGCATGAAAATATAATAAAGTACCGCTCATGGGAATAATATCATACACCTATATTAAATTGTTAAAGGAACTAAATTGATTAACAGTGAAACGCGATGATATTTATGCATAAAATAATAAATAACCCATTACCAAAATACTTTTCAAACAAAATTATATACAACAAGGACATTCAAATACATAACACAAGAATGTGTTATAAAATTAGGCTACCAAAAAAGGACTAAGCCAATATACAAAATAGTTTATTTTACAAAGAAATGCAATATTATAATGGAAACTTTAAAATCTGCGCCAATTGATAGATCCAAGCTGGGTTGTAGGAGCCATATTAATCAAAATAAAATGTAATAATGTACGTATGACAATAATAATAAATTAGAAATTTGTAAACTAATAATTAAAAACACACAAAGTATGAAATGCTTTTTGCTGGCAATCGAGAAGAGATCTATAAAACAAAATATTCGACAGATTAAAATACAATTAAAGATTCGACGTACGCCGAGTTTTTATTGAAATGAAAATTATTATAACTACCTTTTAAAGGAAAGATTTTAGACCGATATTAATGTTTCGGTTACGGTATTTATCGGCAATGTATAAAACCTGTGTTTACCGGTATGTAAATACCGGTTTGCAAACCCTAGTCTCTAGTGTCCGCTGACGTCTGTCAAGATAAGCCAAAGGATCACTCGGACAGCTCAATTAAGTACGCCGTAGTGAAACTCTCTCTTATCTCCAGAGATAACCGGGAGACGTATTCCGTGGAGAACACGAGACGAGGCAGCTAAACAACTCCTCGGATTACGCAATAATTCATGCATAATAAAACGTATCACTTCTTATGATAATCAACTCGGCCATTTCACATACAAGATTAAAATAAATTGTATCCGACTCTTGCTCAGTGAATGACAATACATTAAGTTACAGTGATTCTATTAGTGATATTTGATATTCCATAAGTACAGATCTGTGTCAAGTCCGGAGGTGATCGAGGAACTGTTGACATTTCGCAACTAAGATATTAGTGATTCACCATCGAATGCTGAGATATTTCGGCGAGTTATTACAAACAAAACTGAAATGGACTTTGCTCCGCTGAACGAGCTTGAGCCGAATCGACTATCGACTATCGACTGCCCATCAGGAATAATGGATGAATAAGTTTTAGGTCATATTTGGGGCTTTTGGGGAATACAATCCAACTGTGTAATCGCTTGAGAAGTGATTGAGAAATAATAACAACAAGAGAGGAATTCATATATTTATGTACCTCTCTCCACTTCAGTATAAATTTCCGTAAATCTAAAAATTGACTCACAAATTTGAATGTTTCAGTGTGCGGAGAATGCTTTGCATACGGTACAGAACGAGCGGTGACTTGATATCGGAATGAGATTATCAGTTCATTTTACATCATTTGATTTCAACGGGGAATTGATTTTTATTTATTTATTCTACAATTTGATTGCATATTGATAGGCTGTTGTCTGGAGGCAATTTCATCCGACCAATATTGATTAGCAGTAAAAATAGTAAACACCTATTAAGTTTTGCATGGAATTCATTTATTTTCTGTATAAATAATCAATCTTTGGAAATTAAGAATACATTTTTTACAGTATTTAATTCAATGTAAGAAAATGAAAAGATTACTTATGAAAGCAGCCTAGGGACGCATAATTTCCTGGAAGAAATTTATTTAAGGCAGAAGTTTGCTAACGCAATTATTATTTATTATAAACCAAAAACCAATAAAGGAATAATCAATTTATCAGTGCGACTTTGAAGTTTAATAATAATTAAGGACATCACAGATGTGACATTAATAAATACGTCATCGCATTATATAAATACGAACCTATTATTTTCCGGGCGCCTGAATTGCCCGAGAGATGTGAAAATGGCAAGAATAGAAGTCAGTGCCAAATGCGTTGTCAGAGGCTATCTTTATGACAAAAAACGAAAAAAACTGACATTTTCAAAAAAAAATTAGATTCATTACCCAATTTTGAAATATTTAAATTGTTTTATGACCAAAATATAAAAAACACTCGTAAATCTACCAGGTAAGATTGTATAATAAGCAAAACATGTTTCTTTATAAAACAGAATAGCTCTCATACCCGGCATCGTCCGTATATTTTTACCAGTTCCAGTTACCTTTATCGTATCCTTAACACTTGACTTTAGTTAGACCATATTGTGATTGTTTTGTGGAATTATTTTCACCTGTCAGCACATCAAAAAACAAATATTTTCTCTGCTCGTGTCATACATATAACCATGAGATAATCAATCTCCATCACATCGAGGTCGGTCATTGTGATTTGTTCAAAAGTCGCAAATGTAGAAACTTTTGCGATATTAAAATTTCTGAAAATCTTAAACGAAAGTATAAAAGATGCTCGAAATGGAATCCACATTTTTAGCTGAAATTCGCAGAAGAATGTTCTGTTAAAATATGAAATCACTAGTGTTCCGAGAGTCGTTAATAGGACAGACTGAGAATGTCAATTAGAATAACTATTATCTAACAAGGATATTCACAGATATGACACAAGGACGTGAAAAAAAGATCAATACGCAATAGAGTTTATTATATTATACAAGGGGTGAAACATATAGCGCTGCCGGCGACAATAAAAATCAATTAATAAATTGTAAAAACCACACTAAGCAAGAAAAAAATGTTATATTTAAGTAAGTGTAAGTAATTATAATAGTAATTTGTAAACTAATGTACAAATAACCACTCTAACGATTTTCGGCATATTATGATGGCAAGTTTGCAAAACGTGTTGAGCGATCGTTAGCCAAATTTATCTACCATTCGTAAGACATTATTTAAACAAATGTTTAAACCTTCCCGCGATCTGCATTTGCGTTAGTAGAAAGCTTATGTTTTTCCCATTTTATATTTGTTTGCGGTAAATGTATTAAATATCCTAATTTAGTGCATTCAATTTTGGTAGTCCGCGAACCCAAATTCTATATTTTTTTTTTTTTTTAATATTCGAACAGCTGTTTAAGAATAAAAATTGGCTCTTCTAATATATATTTGCATTATATTAACAAGTAGACCATAGATAAAATGCAGAAATAGAAAATATTCAATGTAGACCCAAATAAGTATCACGTACGGCAATTTCAAAGGAACTAACACGCAGAATTCGCGTGTTTATAATGTTTAAAAAATCCTTAAAATATGGAAATAAACGGTGCAGGTGGATTTATTGGCTTTAAAGCACTTTACTCAGTTTATATGTCTCCTTATTAAAAATCGAATGTACGATTTTTTTAATGAGGGCAGGAAATTTCCAAATCGAACGCTCGGAAATCGCGGTCGCTGGACTCGTATTTCAATTTTAAGTCGCTCGCTTGAGTGGATCAAAAACAAAATTAATCAAAAAATATTATAGTGTGGATTCCTCTTCCAAACGCTTCAATTGTGGTGTATTATCATTATTAGGTACCAAATTATGGTAGGCAACAAACTAATTGGGGATGTTAATTAATGATGAAGGAGGTAGCTGAGATCCTTTTAAAGGATTACGAGGTATAATATTATTAATTCAAGTAAATCGAGACGGGCCCACGCGCTGATTAAATAGAAGACGTATAAAATAATAATAATTTAATTGAAAGTGTGAGATAACAAGCGCGGTGTTGATTTGTAATTTTCCAGTAGCTGCTTTTCATCTCCGGCGCATCTCCTAGCGCCGAGCGTCTCTAGTCTCTAGCGGAGAGATAGGCGTTGGGCGGCGCGGCGCTCGGCAGTTAGCCCACATCACAGGGAGTAATGGCCCGCCCAAGGCCCAGAGGGTAGTGTCCGCTCGAATGTCACCCTGGCAGCGGCAGCGGCAGCGGCAGGCATCAGGCAGGCGGCAGGCGGCAGGCGGCAGGAGGCGCCCAGGCAGCCGCGCAACCTACCAACGGGCACGCCACTGACTTCAAATAGTTACACCACTGATCGATACAACTCCAAAGTAGAGAGCGAAATATTTTTGTTTGTGTAAGATGAATCACCGTGGGTGTTAAATTGACATATTTCAGAAGGGAAGATGCTGTGAAAGATAAAGATCAGGTGGTGACAGAATAATACTAGGAATAATTTTGTGAAATTATCACCTTAAAGACTGTTTAAATACTTGACAATAAATTATTATAAACAATAATTATTATTCTGAAATGCTGATATGATGTGGCGTAGTGGGCCCCACCGCAAATCGGAAGGCTGCGGATTTTATTCCCGTCAGCGGCATTTTTTTTTCAATATGGGTGTTACAAGCTAATAATTATTGTTTATAATAATTTGTTATCCTTTGTGCTTTGCATAAAAATTGCATTTAAAAATAATAGGTACTAGAAAAAGAACTTAACTATAGTGACTACCCGGCATTGGCGAGTTTGGACACTCGTTTTGCTATGACGCTTTGTCTTATTTTTAGACAGTCAAACCTACATCTCAAAATTCATGACTAAAATGACGTTGCGAGCCGAAAGTCGTTGCGTTGACCTATAAATTCAGTGAAAGGCTGTGTAAGTTTAATCTCACCACTTAAGTCGTCTCGTTGACCTATACATTTAGTGAAAGGCTGTTTAAGTTTAATCTCACCACTTAAGTCGTTGCGTTGACCATTCATTGAAAGGCTGTGTAAGTTTAATCTTACAACTTAAGTCGTCGCGTAGACCTATACATTCAGTGAAAGGCTGGGTAAGTTTAATCTCATCACTTAATAGCTTTGGATACTTAAAATATACGTAGATATTCATTTATAGATTGAATCAGAGTATTTACTAAATTATTACAAAAAGCGCTGAAATTCATGCGGTAAAAGATTTAGGAAGGGTTGTTTCGGAGTATTTGAACAATTCATCAAATTTCAACGTTCATTTTCAAGTTCTGTGAAAGATTTTTTCAAGTTGTGTTTTTATTTCAGTTTTGTCAAGCAACTAGCCTATAATGATATAATAACAAAACTTGAATTGGACTTTCACAGATAATATAATAATAATAATGGATGACTTGTATAGCGCCGTTTTTGTGCAAAAACACCTCAAGGGCGCTGTACAAACTTATAATACATTTCTACAGTGATCTATGTTATTACTTAACTATTTATGGAGAAAATATACAGTACAATACTTACCTGGTAGGTCACTTGAGATTAACACTTAATTAACATTATCTAATTGTTTACTGGCGAAATTTAGATACAGGATTTAGGACTTAATTGAAAAATTGAATATAACTGGACTTTTTCTTAGGATTGGTATATTTAATTTAAGGGTACGACAGCTTAAAAAGTTAAGTTTTTAGTTTAGACCTGAATTCTGTTGGACTTGTTATGGATCTTAGTTCCGGAGGGAGTTTATTCCAAGCCTTCGGCCCAGATACTCCGAAAGCGCGATCACCAAACTTAGTATTTGGCTTGCGCTTAGGTTCTATCAGTCTGCCTACAGCTGATGATGTTGCTGATCTAAGCGTTGACTGCCTCAGACCAGTGTTTTCCGGGAAGCATAGTTCAGAGATGTAGGGTGGGGCCATTTCATTGATGGATTTAAACACCATCCAGCACAGTTTGTACTGGATTCTTTCAGGGCACTTGAGCCAGTGAAGGTTACGAAGGTGTTCTGAAATGTGCGAATATTTTGAAACCCCGGTTATGAGCCGTGCCGCTGCATTAAACACTGATTGAAGTTTGTCAATTTGATATTTTGGAAGGCTGGCATAAATGCCGTTGCAGTAATCGAGACGTGAGACTACGTAAGAGTTGATAAGTAGTTTTGTTGCTTCTGAAGGAAGGTTTCTTCGGACAGACTTGAGTTGTCTTAGGTGAAAAAAACCGGTGCTTTCAGTCCTATTTATTTGATAATAAAAACACATAAATTCGTTTTGGACCACTATACTTTAGTGGTCAAAAACAAATTTATGTGATTTTATTATAAGTTATGATGAGCCACAAAGTGAATGCTTTTTACAATTACTATTTATTTGACTTTTAAACGAAAAGTCTGAATCTAAATTGACACCGAGAAGTTTGACTGTTGTTTTTGGGATGATATCGCTGCCGGAAATAGTAATAGGTGAATTGTCTATGAAATGTTGACGTTTGTTTGTGGCTGCCCAGAGAAATCCCAGAAATGAACGTTGAAATTTGATGAATTGTTCAAATACTCCGAAACAACCCGTTCTTAGGGTTAGTTGTTTAATATTATACATTTGGTATTCCAGAAGATCCTGATAACGTGGCCGGAAATAAACCTAAATAGGAAATGGATATCTTACACCTACATATCTGAGAGGAAAAAATATACAAGGATCAAGGAGCCTCGAGATGATTTTACACAAAAACGGCGCAATACAAATTATCCAATTATTATTATTAAGGAAATATGGCACTTAGCAAGAGTGTTTAATGGTAGAGCAGATTGTTAATTAGTCACTACATTTTATTGCAAAGATTAAAGGGTAAGAAGAGACTTTGATGAAAGATAATTTTACAAAGAAAAAGAGTTCTTGTATAATTAAAACAATTAGGTGTGGGCTTAAATGAAATAGAAGGTAAATCAGACCAAATTCCTAAGTTATTTTTGTATACATACGCGAGCCGAACTGCCTAGATGAATCTCAACTTATGGGAAAAGAACGGAGCAACCGCAAATGGCGGAAAACGCCGCTTGCAGTTGCTTCGTTCTTTTCCCGTAATTCGTATCTCGGTTCGCGTTTCGGCTCGCTTTTCGGTTCGCAAATGTATACGTACCATAATATGACTCATTTTTACCAGTGACTAAATACCGGTCTCTGTAACAATACGGTCCACAAGTATACGAATTTCACTGTGGGAAAGAAAAAAACATGTTTTAATTATGGAGGCTCAACATTTAGCTACATAAAATAAGTAGCATTATAACTCCATTGAATGTTCAACAAATGAATTCGTGAGCCATCTCAGGGCTGGAACCCCAAAATACCTGATAAACATAACAACCTATTGTTAACAGACCGATTGTCATCTCTAGTGCCCAGACGGAATGAGCCTGTTCTACGGGTATTGTAATTGATTCTGCTCTAAGGAGCTAGCAGCATTGATCCCGGTGCACCGGTGAACATGTTTGAAACGGTTCCATGATAAATCAACACAGTGACAATTCAACACACTTTTAAAAAGTGATATAAAGTCATTAGAAACGATGAAAAAAAAAAATTTTAACCTAACCTACCTTACTTAACCCAGTTAATAAAGTTTTTGTTTCATCACTTCCCATGACTTTATATAACTTTTTAAAGATGTGATGAATTATCATTGTGATGATTTATCCGGTCACCGTTTGAAACACGACGTAAAACTCTACCCGTTCACAGTTGATAATGGCTTCGTGAGAACGGGCTGCTTCTTAGACTCGTTTTGTGTAAGAAGGTTGTCATGTTTTTTTAACAGGAATGCGAATAATTTGCAATATTTTATATCAGTAAGTTTTCTATGTGTGTAAAAATAGTAATAATAATAATAAATAAATAAAATAATGACCTTATTACCTTATATTGCTTAGCAACGCTAGTTTAGGCATATACTTTGCATTTGCTCTCTGATTATTTTTTGTAATATCAGATAGAAACGAATTAGTTTTGATCCCAAAAAAAATATAAATATTTAAAGAAGAGTATATCAGATAACGCATTAAATAAACTGCCAGTAAGCCATAGGATATTTAGGTAAATAAATAGGATTTAAAAAAAAAATTATTTGAGGACCCCAGTAACCAAGGTAAACAACAATATTTGACATTTATTTGAAAAAAATAAAAATATATTTTAATGGTATATTTTTATGTTGATAACGTTTTTCTGGAATATAATATATCATAGATTCGTAATGTTGAAAGGTAGTTAAATTGGAAATTATAGATTTGTTATGTCGAAAGGTAGTTTGATTAGAATATTTAATTTGGTCACATTGAAAATTATTTATTGATTTGGTTACTGGAATGTAGTAGTAAAGATACAATCATCTCCAAGTTGTTTTGTAAAATGACAACAATGTCATTTGCAACCAACGTAGATGAACAGGGGATTATTATGTCATCTGTACAGATGAACATGGATAGTCTTAGACCCCAAAAAACAAAAGCAGGTATTCCTAGACAGCGTATGAAATGGACGAACGATGTCAATATGTTCATTGTTCGTTCATATTTTTATGTAACCAAAGTAGAAACAGATATGTTGTTATACAGGAAAAAATTACATTTACTTTTCTCACAAAATTATCCGATTGCCCAAGTAAGCGAACAAAGATTAGCAGACCAAAAGCGAGCTATTTTCAAAAATAATTTAATTTCTGTAGTCACATTAGAACAGATTAAAAGGGAAGTAGCAGATAGATTGCAAAGGGGAAATAATTTAGAACAAATTAACACAAGTAATAATGTCATATCAGATGCATTGAATGTAGATAGTTTGGATAATATTCTAGTCGAAATGTCCAATGATATTACAGTAGATTCAAATAACTTAGACGTTATTTATAATCTTAGGGAAATCAACATTGCAAATTTAAACTTTGTTGATGAAAATGTAGTAGAATTAGCTAACTTACTTCATAATAATATAAACAGATATATAGATGTAGAACCAACAGTTAGACCAAAATTACCGAAATTGCATACGTCAAAGAAATTATCTAAATTAATTTTTGAATTAAATAACATAATTTTACCAAAAATAATATTTGACGAAATTAGTTTTTTAGATCTTCATACAATAGTATACGCTAGTGCGATTACTGTTTGTAATAAGTTAGGAATTAAATTATCATCCTCTGACGATAGATCATATAGTCATAGTAAACCAGAATGGCAGATCAGATTAGAAAATGATGTAGTATTTTTAAGAAGTAACATAGCTAGAGTAATAGAATATAAAAATGGAAATAGAAGTAGGAAAATTTTGAGACATGTAGATGAAATTGGTAGAAAATTTGGTTATAACATTGATAGTCATAATAATGAAAATATAATCAATGATTTATTGGATTTATTAAAACAAAAATTAGGCGTAAAAGCTAGTAGATTAAAAAGATATAATTATACGTATAATAAAAAAAATAATAATAGATTATTCCAGAAAAATGAAAAAATATTTTATTCCAAACTTGACGATAAACAAAATATTATTTCGAATAATAATATTCCGTTGCCATCTGAATCAGATATGCGCGATTTTTGGAATAAAATTTGGAGTAAAGATATAAAACATAACGATTCAACTCCATGGATAGAAAATGAAGAACTCAATTTTTCAGGTATTGAACAAATGAGTTTTTCTAATATATCGGTTGAATTGTTAACCAAAATTATTAAAAATACTCATAATTGGAAAGCCACGGGTTGCGATTGGATACATAATTTTTGGTACAAACGTCTGACTACTTTACATCCTCTTTTGGCAAAAAATCTTTCAAAATTTGTCAGTCAACCTCAAAATTTTCCAAATTTTCTAACTAAGGGCATTACTTATATGTTACCCAAAAGCGAAAATATTAATAATCCTTCTCAGTACAGACCCATTACATGTTTACCGACAATATACAAAATTTTAACCTCTTGTTTAACAGATTTAATATATACTCATTTAGATGAAAAAAATATTTTATCTGAACAACAAAAAGGTTGTCGCAGAAAACATATGGGATGTAAAGAACAATTAGTTATCGATTCTGTAATTCTAAAACAGATTCAAACTCGAAAACGTAATTTACATACTTGCTATATAGACTACCAAAAGGCTTTCGATAGTGTCCCGCACTCGTGGCTGATCAAAGTATTAAATATATATAAAATTAACCCCATTATTATTAGCTTTTTGGAAAATATTATGTCCTTTTGGAATACCAATTTACTTATCAATTTAAAAGGTAAGAAAATAGTAATACCGGGCATTTCAATTAAAAGAGGAATTTTTCAAGGAGACTCATTGAGTTCTCTTTGGTTTTGCTTAGCATTGAATCCTCTATCTAAAATGTTAATTAAAAGCAAGTTTGGAATAAAAGTTAAGGGTAATACAAGGGAGAGTAGTACAATTTCGCATTTATTATATATGGATGACATAAAATTATTTTCGAATTCTGAACAAAATTTAGAGAAAATGATCGAGGTAGTTAAAAACTTTTCAGATGATATCAAAATGACTTTTGGTTTAGATAAATGTAGAACGATCCATATAGAGAAAGGCAAAATTGTAGATGGGGACGAGAGTATATTTAGAAATTTCCAAATTACTAGTATGAAAAGGGATGAGGTTTATAAGTATTTAGGATACCCACAATCAAATAGATTAGACCATACTAGTATTAAAAATGATATAAGGATTAAATTTCAAACTAGGATCAGGAAAATTTTAAAATGCAATCTATCTGCTAAAAATTTAGTAAAAGCAATAAATACTTGGGCAATACCTCTATTAACGTACTCATTTGGCATAATTAAATGGTCTAATACAGATTTAGATAACTTAGAAAGATTAATTAGAACTACACTAACAAAATTTAATTGCCATCATCCAAATTCAGCTATAGAACGAGTTAATTTACCTAGAAATTTAGGAGGTAGAGGCATAGTCAAAATAAATTCTTTGAAAAATAATCAGGTAGAAATGCTAAGAACTTTTTTCCATAGGAAAGCTCATAGCTCAGAAATGCACAAAATAATTTGCAAGGCAGATAGAAATATTACACCTTTAAATTTATACGATGAGAATGCCAACATTTTTATAAATCCCAACCAGGAACTATTAGATTCCTGGTCAAATAAAATTTTACACGCAAAACACTTCAATTATCTCAACCAAACGTATGTTGACAAATTTTCGTCAAACAAATGGTTGAGTATTGGAGAGTTGAGCGCAGAAATAGAAGGATTTATGCTTGCCATTCAGGATAGAGTCATTAATACTAAAAATTATAGAAAGCATATAATCAAAGATACAAATCAAATTGATGATTTGTGTAGAAAATGTTTGGCTTTTCCGGAAACTATAGAACATATTATATCGGGATGTTCTATATTAGCACCGTCCGAGTATACATTTAGGCACAATCAAATTTTAAAAATAATTCACCAAAATTTGGTAATTAAACATAACTTGATTGACTGCCGTAATATAGTACCATATTATGAATACGAACCAAATTCATTTTTAGAAAACGAATTTTATAAAATATATTATGATAAAACTATACTGACAGATCGAACGATTAGTCATAATAGACCCGATATAGTTTTACATGACAAAATTAAAAAAATAACTTATATCATTGATGTCGCTATTCCAAATTCCTGTAACATTCAAAAATCTGTTAATGAAAAAATAAGAAAATACACAGATTTAGGAAATGAAATAAAAAAAATTTGGCATTCTCAGACTATAAAAATATTACCATTCGTTATTTCGGCTACTGGCATTATACCTAGCTCTCTCATTAAAAATTTAGGCGTATTAGATCTATCAAAAAATTTATATATAAAGATGCAAAAGTCGGTCATTTTGAATACATGTAGGATAACGAAAGATTTTTTAAATATTTATGTTGAGGGATCAGTAGGATTTATAGGCCCTGTTAGAAGTTCTACCGAGCCGAACCCTCTGATATGAAAATATCTGGAGTCGGTGAATTTTTTTTCCCATTTGATCTCTGGTGAGTTGACATGTTGTTGTTCTTGTATTGTTTTGTATTTATTTTACTTATGTAATGCACTTGCACAGTGTTGATTGACTAGCTGATCATTTGTGGAAAAGTGAGTGGAAGGGTTTAGTTTTTCCTATGGGGAAGATTTAACCCGGACAACAAAATCGGAAGCATAAAAATGTAATATAGGAAGTCAACTGAATTACGGAGAAGGAGTTAAGCAAGAGCGAGAGGGATGGGGCATTACTAGGAATATTAAAATTCTTATGAAGCAATGCCAGACGTAGAAAAAGGAACATAATGAAAATTTTCATTATTATTACGATCTCCTCTCGAACGGAAACAAAAAAATAAACTTTTGAAGAATCCAATATTACCATCGATGCTTTTAAAATTTCGAGGTTCCGTTCCATCGATCAAAATTGCTACAGGAGACAAATTAAGAATTGCGTTTTACAAAAAAAAAATGATTTAAAATGGAGGAAACATGTGTAAATAGAGTTAAAGGGATGGGAATCGAATATATTTATTGAGTACGTACTATTCTAAAGGTGCATGTATATAGCAGGAAATGACTTAACAATATAATTAAGATATTTCATAAAAACTATTCTGTTGCATCCGAGAGCCTAAAGTAGAAACAATGGTCAAATAAAGCTGCGGCAGCATTACTTTTCTGTGTCGTGAGCCCACCCTCTCCGTTTGCAGTTGCCAAATAACGAATTTCATCCGCCCATCTCGTTCCCAACCAATAATGCCCTCCAGCAATTTTGTGAAGGGAATTTTAAAAAATAAAATGATGAAATTGAAATTACTAAATACTTGGAGTAGCAGAAGGGACAAGTTTATCACTGTAAATAATCGCGAACATTCTCTCTTGCGTACATTGCATTATCAGTATTAGCTAAAATGAGACAAATAATATTATTATTACGTAGGTAAAGATGTTAACCCAAACAACACAAATTCCAGCTATGTGCGTTTTTGCATGTCAAAACTTTAAATGTGCACGTCTCTTATGAACTCGAACAATTTGGCTAAAGAGCGGAGCAACATTTTGTCATGTGACACTAATGCTGGACATAGTTCTACTCGAGTCGAGTAAAAAAAAAACTAGCGTTGTCACGGTGAAAAATCGCTTGCATGATTGAATGACTGTTCGTTGTGTTCAATGTACCTACCCAGAACGGTGGTGAAATGTCGCCGACATGCGACAGTGTAATACTTCACTCACTCCATCTCAAACAGACAGCAAAGAGACTTTGGATAATATTTAACGGGAGGCACCCGAATGTGTACATTGAAATGCTTCTTATCTCTTTTCAGCCAGAATTTGCACGCAAATAACACGCGGAGAATAAATAAACACGGTGATTGCCCCAGCTTAAAATACTCCGTAACCAGTTTGTTGTTCCAATGCAGGAGGTGTGATGTGTTCTGATCGTAAAGCTGCAGGATTATCTTAGAATTATACTCTCTTAAACTTTCCGAGGATCCGGCAAATCTGAGGTTGGTAAATGTCGCAACGGTCATTATTTACAACCACTAAATTTTATAACCTAAACTCTGCATCAGACTATTTTTAGTGCTCGGGTATAAAAATAGTATAGAGTAATTTTGTATTATAAGATTCGCTAAATTTGGTTACATGACTAATAATAAGAGCATTCTTGTCCAAGTTTTACTGGAGACCTTCGATGCTTAATGACACTTTTACGACCCTCATATTACACTACCGAACGATAATGACTTGTGCTAAAAAATGCTTGTGATTATCGCGAGCGTTCCCATTTTTTTAAACGAGATATGAGATAAAATTAAACCAATTATTTAACATTAACTCCACACATCTTTGGGGATGTTGTCAGGAGGATCTTTTTGAGAAGAGGAGGGGTCTTGAAGAGACCCAAGTAGTATGAGGGAGGAAACAAAGGCCGACGAATCGTTTTATAGATGAACTGTCGAATTCAAGAACGTGTCGTAGAAATAACCCGTCCTCATGTGATAAATTGCAACCGTAGGGGTGCGTTTTTAAAGTTAATTGCAGAAACTAACAGATGTACAATTTTTTTTTAATAATTACATGTTACATGGTTGTAAGAACCAGTAAAATTACATAAAGAATAAATAAATATAAATAAATAAAAATATAAAGTGAATTGACAGAAAAATCGTAGTTCCTCTGAGCATCTTCCATTGAAATACCGGTATAACAATGACAGCATTCCCACCTGACGTCTGTGCTCTAAAGATTGCAATCCGTTTGTCAATATGGGGAATCCATCACGCGTTATTTTTTTATTAATTTTGAAATAGAACTTTTAGTAAGTGGGAAATAAATTCAACAATCAATATATTACAAGACATCAATCCGCCTACCTCGATCCAGCTTAAGTCAAATTAACGATAAATAAAAGTAAAATAAAGTAATTCACATAATTTCATATTGAATCATTTTAAGCGTGACAGCCGTTTCGCCCTTCGAGGCTCAACATCAATCTGGCTAAATCTTATGAGATATATCAAAATAATGTACAGAAAATAAGACCTAGAGAAAAGTACGCAAAGGTATATGTCTATCTTCTAGGATAACTCCCAGCAACGCCGGGTAAACCTCAGCTAGTATTGTAATAAGCATTAATTATAATAATAATCAGATAATTTATGTAGCGTCGTTTTTGCGAATAATCAATCACCTCAAGGGTGCTATAAGTGTTTATTGGTGTTTTCCTCATATCATCTGTTGTGAAGTGAAATTAATAAATAAAAAAGTAATTTATAGGTAATTCTGACATGCTTGCATTCATTAATTCATTGTAATTATAATTTAGTCGCTAGGAAAAAAACAGTAATTCAGAAAAGGATATTACGCAAATTACATCCGATTCTGTTCTTTAAGAGCCAGATAATAATCATACGAAAGGCAATTTGTTGCAAGGTGCGATTAGCAGCATCCGTTAGATAGGTTTGTTTCAAGTAATGGACGACGTACGGTATTTGTTAAACGGAAAATGTTTGAAAATAATGACCATAAATTCACGTATTATTATAAAATAACGCGAGATATATTGTTCAATCGAAAATTTAAGTTATAAATCTAAATATAGGTGTGATATTCATAAAAGCAAACTGCAAACTGACAAATACTTTTGTGGACTTTTCTGTAGGCCCTTTTAAGATATAGGTACAATTCTATATAGTAAGTTATTTTGATGTATCTAATAAGGTTTAATCAGCGTTAGCAATGGAAGCGCCCGTGAATTTTTTTCACGATTTGATTACAGAACTCGACTTTTCTTTACTTTCTATAAATATAACATGCATGTATTATAAATATAAACCTACCGAAAAAGATTCTTTAAATGATAATGAAGGTGACCGGGTATGTCATCAAAATGATAATTCAACACACCTCCAAAAAGTGATATAAAGTCATGAAAAGTGATGAAACAAAAATTAGGTTAAATAGGTTACATGAGTAACTTAGTTTTTGTTTCATCACTTTTACTGACTCTATATCACTTTTTAATGGTGTGTTCATTTTTCATTTTGATGAAATATCAGGGATCCGATAATGAAAACCCTATCAAAATTCGTTGCATAGTTTAGAAGAACTAAGCGCACAAACAGACAGACGTGGAAGACAACTTTGTTTTATACTATTTAGAGATAATTAATGGAACTTATTTGGTTTATTATAATACAATCATTTTACAATCATATCAATACATCTTATAAATAACTGTTTGATTTTTTTTTTTTTTTACAGTAATACCGCACAAGAGTCCCAACTGCTCCCGTCTGGAGCCAGTGAGACTATGGCATCCCCAATTGGGGTATGTTGTGAGGCTGAGGGTATTGGGGAGGGGAGGGAGATGGGGAAGAGGAAGGTGGGGAAGTACCTGGCTATTCAGATCTGGTCACCAAACACGGTACTAGTAAACATAGTACCTTTTTGTACTGATTACATTCGCTAAATACAGGTAAATCATTTTAAAGATACCCTTGCTTGTGTAGTACTGTAATGGGTGGATCTAAAAATAATTTCATTATATTTTAATTTTGTATTTGCTATGAAGCTAAGAATTGAATCGCGAGTCTAAGATTTGATAATGGCCTCAAAAGCCGAAACAGCTGTCACATTAAAAACTGTAAAAATAACAGAAATACTTGCAGAACTTAATAATTATTATAACATTATTAAATTTGATTTATCTTAAATTTATTTAAAAAAAAAAAAAAAAAAAAAAATTAAACGGAATTAATAAATGTCGCTTCGCACCCAGTATCTTTGGGCAATTGCGGGGTAAGAGGGGACTGAGGGCAAGCGTTCCAATCTAGTTCGAAAGACTTTTAAGAAACTTTAGATACTATCGTTGTGCAAAAATAAATTCAAACGTGTCCTCTTTAAAATTATTTGTCTGTATTTTAGCTTTAGCTATTTTAGCCGCTAGTTAATGTTAGCATAACATTAAGTTCGTAATAGTCCGCCTTAGAGCAATTAAAATTACTAAAAAAAATCACTTCTAACACTTTAATCGGTGTTTTTGTTACACATTGTATAAAGACTGTAAAAGTTTAGATTCGAGATCGTACTAATAAAAAATATCTTTGACTGGGCTCCGAAAGAACCGACAACGTCGTATTTCAGCAGACTGTCACGTGAAATTCCCGTCTTGATAAAGTGAGGTATTTCAGAAATATTGTTCTATTGACTGTTATCTCGTGAATTTAAAAAGAATTCTGTGAAAGTTGTGGTTTTTTAATAATATATTTTTTTATGTATGAGTAGGTAAGTATAAATCATAGATATCAACGTAAACAATGTATATATATTAAAGTAAACTTAATAGCCACATGTAAACAATGTATATATATTTTCATGAACTATTTTATGTCAGTTTCTAGTAATGTTTTCACATGCACGGTCGTTTATCAATTGAATACATTTTTCACCACGTTTCTAGTAAGTCTGTCAGAATATATATGTGGGCTTGGCCCTTTTCACCATATCGCTCGCCATACATTCCGATTGGGAAACAGGCCAAGATTATGAGAGTATAGCGCTAACGTGCGATTAGGAGAATATTCATAGAAATACATTTTACCGAATAAAGAATATAAATAATTAAAAAATGTATGTAAACAGAAAAATTTATGTAGGTATCTTAGAGTATCAGAAATACATTTTAGATTTGTCACCGATTTATTATTTACATATTCGATTGCATCATAATACTTTGCAATATTTAGTATTAGGTCACCAGTCACTAGTGTGGAGGGCAGTTAACGGAAAGTATGTAACGAATGGGAGGCCTCAAAAGGCAGTTGGTGGCCATTTTCAGTCACTCGGGGCTGATTTTACAAAAGTAAATATTATTAAAGGTAGTAAGCAGTAGGCACTATGAGCTGTTAGCTGGGAGGGGTCGGCAGGGTAGGTCGGGTAATGGTAGGTAGGTTGGTTGGATCGTCTGTTTGTCTTTAGGTCCGATCCTTACTATTTGCTAAAGTTTGTTTGTTTGCTCATTGAGCAGTGGTGGGTAGCGGGTAGTAGGTAGAGTGAAGAGGCGTGTGACGCAATGCGCAGAGCGGGGCTCGCTGGCGGGCTGGTTGAGGACCGGGGGTATCGATCCCTGAGTCTCAGACGCCGGCGGCTCTGTGGGGCAGGTCGCGCTAGGGTCAAGGTCGCAGACACGCACTACCGTCCTCGCACCCCGCACCCCACACCCCACACCCGCCCTTCCTACATCCACCTGGGCACGGATCCCATCAGCCAGAAAATATCACTTATTTATATAACCGTAATATTTCATTCGCCATATTAGCTTGCGGGGGTTGGATCAGCCACATTTAGCGAGGGTTACTGCGACAGAGTTCCACCTACAAAAAAGTAGTTCCGTAATATTGACGGCTATAATTTTGAATCCTATTTTATCTCCACGCAAATTGAATAGTTTTGAAAGGGACCATTCCTTAATTGCAGGTCGAATTGAAGAGAATAAATATCATGTTTTCCAAAAATCGCTCTCATGGTTTATTTTATAATTGTTATTCAATTATCATTACAGCAGATATTTTACTTATAAAAGACAATTAAAATAATTTATTGTTTCTCCGTGTACCTATAATTTCAATTATATTATAGGTACACGGAGAGATTTCGATTTTTGCCCTCACGATAAATTCACAGACCTTATTAATAAAACATCAATTTAAAAATGTTTTGTCGATTTGCCTTTAATATATCATGATGATACAAAGAATTCATTGTAATGCAAAATATTCGGATTTTCAAGAACACGTGTTCCCACATCGTGATAATATATTCGTAATTTACTAAAAGTTTGTCAGGAAACATGTTAATTCATTCGCAAGGCCTGAAATCCCGTTTTTAACCGGAATTACCAATAATTTTAAGACATGCGTAAATACTTGATCGCTTTTCCGTATTATTCTTCTGACAAGCAGTTCCAATTTTTAAAATGAAACTAAAATTCAAAGCAAATTTGAGTTTATTGAACGTGAATAATTTCACGCAGGAATATTTCACATATCACGCACCGACAACCGATAATAATAGTTGGTTTAATGATTGATTAGAGCTGCCCGCATCTCTCAATAAGTTGTCAAATTCTTGGACAGAATGAATGGAACATAAATGTATCCCCAAAACACATTGACAATAATTATTAGCAAAGATATTTTCTCTTCATATGTAAACTTAAAACTAAAGTAGAGCCTTTGGCACCTCATAAATTTGTACAATTATGGGTTATTCCGTTCTTCTTTACAGTTTATTTTTGTTTCATTGACGTTAAAACTTACAACCTCGTCAAAATAAGGTCGCGATTTGGTACGAGGACCAGGTGATGTCTATCTGATGCTATCGAATTGTGATAAATTGGGCTTTCATTGCCACATTCTGTGGAATGATCGACAAAGCAGATGACGCATTTCCCAACTATTGGGGTTTACAAATTCTGGGAAGGGTAATGGTAGGGTATCCCAATTTATCATATCAATAATTCTATTTCGAAAAGGTTTTCTAAAATTCTTTAAGCTAGCAGGAATCTGTAAATGCCGACTGTAGTTTAATTTCCAGAATATGTACCGACGTGTAACCATAGGTGCTCAAATATAAAGTAAAAAATAGTTTGGAAAGTAATTGACTGAGTGTAGCGAAGTCCTGTTTTAAGCCGATCGTTTTGTATTTCGTTTGTTTGTTCCGTTTCCGTTTCAAGATGGTGGCCGTTTTATTGGTTCAGTAAAGATTATTTTCTGAAACGTAAAATCGTCATGTTTATTTGGGCTGTCTTATTCGTATTTTTTTCAAAATTATGGTATCTTCCTAACTGCCCGAAGGTAGTTTGAAAAAGAATTGTCATTGATGTTTCTTTGGACGAATTGTATAATTCCTCATTTGAAAAAAAAAATATATATATAATATTAGATGGTTTTTGATTATAGGTAGTCATTTAAGTACCTATTAACAAATTTCATGATTTTAGAGGAAATTTTAGTTTTGATTTATTGAACAAGAGATAATTGAGGCGAGCGCCCTTGAGGTGTTTTTGCACAAAAACAGCGCTATACAAGTCATCCAAGTATTATTATTATTATTAGAAACTTACTTTTTGGACGGAAGGACTACTGTTCACATTACTACTAGTTAAGTTAATTTGAGATAGTTTCAACTTATAATTGGCATCTTCAGACTGGTACAGTTAAGTTATAATCTCAGTAAGAAAATTTACAACACTTGTTTCAGGAGTTCATAACCTTTGATTCAATTATTAGATTTTAAATAAAGTAGAAATCTCCCGGGAAAAAGACGCAGGTAGTAACAGAAAAATCAACGTTTTTCGAGTATTTAAATGGAATTTTTCGTTCCTTTGAAAGTAGGTCAAATGGTATTTGAAAATGATTAGGTAGTTCGAAGGAAAATGTGATACAATCATAAAATTTTCTCGTGAAATATATTATATAATAAAATATTATAGATACCAACTCAATTCTTAACCCCTCAGACTTCTGGCATATTCTGTCAGAAAGCAGGTCGGAGTATTTCCGATTTGCAATAAAAGCCAAATAAATGTGATACTTACGAATGTATCAGAAAACTAAAAACTGTTGTCGAAATGTGATGAATACGCTTTTAAATTTTATTATTAGAAATAAGCATAAAATTATTGAAATATAATTTCTTTTAATGCTAACATATATTTTTTAAATGGCTCACTTTACGTTTTTTGCAACTAAAATTACGGATAACGAAAAAAACACAATTTAATAGATTAATGTATTGCAAACTTTATTGTCACCTCACTTTTTTGTCTATTCATATAAAATAATTTCAAAAATAGTTTCATTGAAGTGGATATTTTAATTGTTCTGTGGTTGGTCTAGATTTGAATATAAAGTGTGATATTTTCCCGTTCTAATAATGTTTAGATCAAATTTATCATCATGACAATAAGGGCGACACAACGATTTCTGAGACCATATGAGCTGTTTGTAAAAGCGAACAAATTAGCCTGAGGGGTTAATTATGTAAACTAAACTGTGTAAAAAAAATTTTTTTGCATTCTTTCGGTAATATTTATACCTATAATATTTTTATTTTGAACGATATAAAATTTAGACTTTTTAATGGATTAAAACACTTTCTTTCACTATTTTTTATTATGACCGGACGGTTTCATCAAAAAAATGGAAGAAAAACACAAAGTGTTTTAATCTATAAAAAGAAGTATTAAAATAGAATTATACAAGTATGAATTTAAGGTAACAAAATTAGAAATTCTTAAAAAATCAATGGCATTCTAAACACAAGTTCACATATTATAAACGAGAAAAATACAAACCAAATAAAGAAAACATAAATAACATCTCATTTAAAAATTCTCGCAAAAACGATGCATTTTCGTGGGTACCTACAAAAGTCCCAAATAAACAAAGTCCCTACAAAAGTACCAAATAAGCACCTCAAATTAAATCATGAAAAGAGAGAGGAAAAGAAATTGCCAAAAAACATCACGTGAGCAAAAAATATTACGGAGAAAAAATGATTTAAGAAGACAACTCGCTCTAAAGGGCCATAAAGAGCGCTAAAAATGACGACACAAATTGCCAGAGCGATACAAGATTGCGTGTAATGAGAAAATAAATTTAACGTGAATGTTTTTTTAACGTAAAGCAGTATGTAATTAGAAAACGTTGGGATGCGCCACATCCATACATCGGTTGTAATTACAAAATAATAATGCCTGTGACGCGCAGTCTGGAAACGGCCGCGCCGCGAACCTCTCGGCTGGGGACATCACTCCCGCCCCGGGGTTGAACAACTGATCTTACAAAATGGTTGCCTCCTCTACTCCTCTTCTCTTCCCCGGCTACAAAAGGCGGGTGGGATGGAGGTACGGAGTATCGAGAAGCGATTTAAAATAATTCCAATCCTAGAAAAATGGATCGTTTCGAAGGAAATGTGGGCAATACACAATCAATTTGTAGCATTTCTACCATTTGTTCAACTGGAGAGCAACGACCTGTCAGCTATGTACATCATTTTCACGATCACGTGGAAGATCTCAAGATAAAAACCGCCAAATTCCGGTAGAAATAAATATAGGTAATCTCATAATGTTTTAAAATCGCGTATGGGTGCAATGAACCAGGGCGGCTTCATTTCTACGGGATTTTCACGGTGAGAAAATCTAAATTGTATTTACATCTGAATAAATTAATTCGCAATCGTATTATTTGTAATTCTGGTTCAAAGACACTCGAGATACTTACACACTGACATAAAACCCTTGCGTACATTGGGGGTTGCAGGCTTCAAGGGTGGGTGTGCGAGGAGGGGTGAATAAACCCTTACATAAAGCCTTACAAAAGTAAGACACGTGATTTATATGTATTTAAGTATTTTTTACCGTTAAGTATGCTTGGATACCAGCATGATGTTGAATATTCTTGGGCTGTTTTCGAGGTCGTTTTTTTGTGCAAACTAGCCAAATCCATTTGTGGGAGATTTATCAATGAAACAAATATTAATCTCGAAATGATGCGTGATAATTATGTAATAATACTTTTGTTACAGGATCATTTTTTTGTGAAATATCACCGCAAGGACGCTTAACAATACTAGAAAACAACTATAGGAATAATTTAGAAAGTATGTTTACGAGAGATGGAAAGACTGATACATATATTGAAAGAAGGGTAAATGCAGGAAACTCCATTAATGACACGTCATTAATTAACATCACATTAATGGCGTCAGCCGCGTTTAGTCCCCCATTAATGGAGTTTTGGAGAAAAATGTCCAAAGAAGCAAAGCTAGCAGTCCTCAACGGAGTGTCCGAAAATACCCTTATGTATGGCAGTGAGGTATGGAACCGATAGAGGAAGGACGAAAGAAGACTGAATGCTGTAGAAAATGAGATCCCTGAGGTGTATGTGTAGTAAAACCATTTATAATCGTGAGCGAAATGGAGATTCACGAAGAATGCAAGTCTGATGTAAGCGTAATGATAAAATTGAGAAAGAGACGCTTCGAGCGAATGAACGAAGGAAGGAGTGTAAGGAGAATATATGACTCGAATGTGATTTATAGAAGAAGTCGGGGACGCCCGAGGAAGACATGGCACGATCAAGTGAACCAGATGCTTGAGTCGGGCCATGGCAAGAGTCGAAATAACAGAAGAGTATGTATGAGACGATGTATGAATGATAATGAGACAAGGAGTGTGTGCCAAGACCGAGTTGTTTGGCGGTCCGTCCTCTCTGCCTACCCCGCGGAGAAACGGCTTGATGGTTAGTTAGATAGTTTAGAAAATAACTGAAAAAAATATATAGGTGAGATTACCATAAAAAAAAGGTTTAAAAAACAGCAGATCCAGAATTTGCAGAATTTATGTAAGGAATTTAGGTAGGTACTTTATTTTGGGCTAGTCTGGCTATGAAAACCACTGCCATGTACATAATGAAAACTACTTTTGAGTTAGTAATGATGGGCGGAATGGGTGGAAACGTTTTTTTAATTAGCATATTTAGCAGTAATGAAATTTAACAATTTTTGGTATCTTTTCGGCATTTATCAAAAAGAGAAATTTGCTAGTGTGTAAATTCATCTTTCAGTTTTAGTAAATAATTATGAATCAGATTCCTGCGCAAGACTGGCTGCCTGATTTTGACAAGTGCTAATTTATAAGCCGCGCACACATTCGGAAACAATGGGCTGTGCGAGATTCCAGCGGGCAATATTAGCCGGAATGACTAATAAAAAGGCTGGCGTAGGACTAGCACTAGAGGTGCGCACTGTGCACTGAGCTGGAAGAGAGAGAGGAGGCACTGTTCTCTGTTTAGTTCACAGTGACTGTTCGCTCTTCCTTCACCTTCTGTAGTGGGTGAGGTCGGAATCCGATTCTTGAACTCGTCAGAGGAAAGTATCAACAATTGTTCAGGGATTTTTTTTACATCTCCTCGTGTAAAATATATTATCTAACTGTGTAAAATGCTTTGAGATGGAATAAAAATTAGCCAAGAAATATTATTTAAAAGTACCAGCTATTATCCACACAAAATTAAAGTCTTTTGAAAAAATAACTATAAAGGTGTACAAGTCTTATTTTTATAGAAAAATTGATATATCAAAGTTCTACAGCTTAAGATGGAAATAACACTGAGAGCTAAAAACAGAAGCGTTGACCGAGAAAACACAGTGAAAAAGCTGTACAGATTTAATTATGATGTTCACGGTTCACAATTTTTCGGTTAGACATGTATACAAGCAGCATTTCTGCTTTATAAAAACACCAATGATGTAGGGATGCTTGGTTTGATGTATTTTTGAGTTTGAAATGTCAACATTTAATAAATTGTGACCGTTTCTGCCCTGTATATATAAATATAGGATCGAGATAAGCACTGAAAGGTTTCCAAACATGCTTTGGCTACCAATGCTTTATTGGAACCGCGGTTATCTAACAAACAAACTGTCAAACTGATTCTGTTCAATACTGAAATCACTGTGGGAATGCTTCGCGAAAATCCGTACAAAAATATCGAAGAGATAGGGATAACTCGACCTCCGGGCAAAGCGATAAATTCCTTGGGTCAGGACCGAGATCGTGAATACAAAACCTCGCACGGAAAAATAACACATATCGTCCCAGAGAAGATTATGCTTTCATTACGTTTCTTGAAATGTGTTTAGTGACCAGATATGAAAATCCAGGTATCTATTTGCCAATCTTCCTCTTTGCCCATTTCATTATCCTTCACCTCCACAAGTTACTTTAGCCTCAAAGCAACCTCTAAATTAGGATGCTATATTCCACTAGCTATGGGCATGTTCTCCATAAAACGATTATGCATCACTATATATTGCAAAAGATTACAAATTTGAGATACATGTAAGTACAAAAAGGACACGGGGGCAGTTTAACTATGTTGTGACATACATCAAAAAATAGTTTCTGAACTGTCTGTATGTGACGTTGAAAATTTCGAAGGTCAATCGTTAAGCAGTTGAGTCGCTCTGTTTACTGGCGCGTTCTGCGATAGTCCTCGCTTTTGGAGCATAAAAAAGTGCATGGGATCTCCCACGAGTACTATACTTGTTAGGCACATACATAAGTTAACCTCTTCCAACGTAGGTGGATTAATTTCTTAACTTTCAAAAATTTTACCTAAAAAAATGCCTAATGCGATGTCTGTCATAACTAATAAAAACTCAATTTACACAATTTTTTATGTTTTCGCCTTTAAAAACCAATTTCAGTGAGATGGAATAAGTAAGTTAGTGCACAACATCCACCGGCAACAGCAATTTTAACTTATGTGCGGTATCACATATTTTATTTACTAGAAAAAGTCAAGACAAAAAACACGTTGAAAGTTAAATATTCCGCTTCGACGTTTGCGGAATTCTCCCCGGGTAAAGTATCATTACCGGCAGAGGCAGACAGACGGCTCACCTAATGCGCCAGTGGGATAACGGTACGGTCAAGTACAGCTCCGTCTCCGTGTTACATCCAGCCAACAGCCAACTGAGCCAACCAACCGGCTTCACGCATCACACTACAAGTTACAAGTCGTCATACCGATAACTCCAACGCTGTAACATTTTAACTTTCGAACCGACGACAGCGGACGCTGATTACTATTTGGCTAGTTGGGTGAGATTCGTCGTTGGTTGTTGCTAGGCCACTGACTGCTCACTGGTAAAAATAATACGTCATATTAAATAAAAACCGGACCCAAGAATTTCACACTTTAAATGGGGGGGAATAAGAAATGGTCAGGAAATTGGTTCTAATGTATTGTTTGAAAGGCTATGTGGACTTTCTTAATCAGAGCTACACAAAGTGTGGTACTGTTATCATTTGTGGAATGCGAAACACGTGGTCTCCTCAGAAGCTATGTGAGCTGTCTTCATAAGAGGTAGATTCTCGAAACGTGGTACTGTACCTACATGTAGGGTGCAAAAACCCTTTAGTTAAGGCGAAGCACCACGTAGTAATGCTAAATTATGTGTTTTTGGTTTGAAAATTGGATCGGTTAGAAATATCTTAGATGCTTTAGTTAAATACTGCTAGTAGAACACATCTCTAGGCCTTTGAAATAATCGCAAATTTTTTATAATTATTAGCCCAGAAAAAATAAAGCATCATGCCTACAAATACTGCTTTAAAGTTCAAAATCTTCTACGTACGAACCCATTTTCGGTTATGGTTTTATTGTATAATGCGGCAAATTAAGTTCTCCCGAAAATGATCGTAAAACATTGAAATATTTGTGCCTGAACTTCGCAAAATAAAATACAAATAACACTTTGGGGCGATGTTTTTTTTCCTCATAAATCAAAACTGGGAATTTAAATCTTATCGCCATCTACATAAGAAGTGTTATTGTTAACGGCTCGATTCCAAATGTTAAACGGCGTGGTGCAAGATATTATGTAAATGGTATCATCAGAGTTACACAAAGCGTGGTACTGCTATCACTTGTGAATTTGTTACAAAAGGGTGGGTCCAATGTGGATTGGTTACAAATATTTTTTTCAAACCACTGTATTAATGAAAATGCATTTAAACAATAACAAATAGGTCTTATTTGAGAACATTTTCAATAGTGTGCGGTCTTACTAGCATTAAATCACATTTTAAAACTTCGGATTAATCTCATTTCGCTAAAAAGACTACATCTAGCTACCCACTGCGTGCTTTGCTGATGCTTGTATTACCGGCACAGTTAATTGGCAAAGGAAATTAATATAGGATTACGCATACAGCACTGTGGCATTATTATTGCGAAAGGCATAATCAGTATGCATGATACGACTTTTTACAAACAGTGGTATGTATCATATATGTTATACCACGTCGTCGCTGAGCGTTAGACGGTAATAATTAATAATTTATAATACTGACACAAGAGCCGGTAACAGTGTCTGCAATTATGGTCCGGACTTTCTGGACAGCGCGAATAATACAAATACATTCTAGTATAATTAGGTATGCGAAATGAGATTTTTGAAAGGCGTTCGGGATTCTTTGGCGTTGAATCCCTCTATAATACTCTTAGAAAAAAAAACACGAGATGAGATAGCTTTAGCCAAAGTAATTCAATCGACAATGTCAGGGAAAATACTTCATGTTACCTAGATAAAACTACTACAGTAGCGACGTTCGGGGGGTTACTTGCAGAAGCAATAGTTTCCCGGCGACCAGAAAAACGGAATTCACAAGGTATTTTTAGATATATAGATTAACTGAAGTATAAGATATCGTGTGCTGATATTGTGTTTTTAAAACTTTAAAGTCTGATCTTGGAGACCGTACGGCAGATGTAAATATGCGAAAACCTATTTCAAAACATTACTCCTTCCCTTTCATTTTTTACTTCCACCTCAACATTCCCAAAATGGTGTGTCATGTCCCACTGGCACCGGAGAATGCGACTCTTTTGTGTTGTCTCATTTTTGTCAATAAGAAAACTGGAATACAATGTCTTCCGCGGTAGGTATTTAAAAAATAAATAAATAATAAATATATACTGAGTGTATGTGTGTGCAGAAAGTACCTAGTGGGTGTGACAGTGTGTGTGCGGGAATAGTGCCCTTTGAAAAGCAATGCTTCCAGTTTCCTACCAATCGCGATGTCGAAAAAGTTTATCTATCGCCCGCTGCTTCCTGTCACGAATTATCTACTTCCGACCAATTATAATTTATCTGATAGGAGGCCTTAACTGTGCCAAGTACAACAATTATTATTGTTATCTCCAATTTATGCACATAAAATAGACCTATGTTTCCTAGTGCTTTGTTTTGTCAAAAAATAATTATTACCATATAATCAAGGAAAACATTAAAAGATTGCGCACGTCTTGACATCCTTAATATAGGTAATAATTGTTAATTTGAAAACTAACAGAATTAGTTTTTTTTTTAATATTGTGATATTTCGTGTTCATGTTACGTCATGGGATTGAAATGTTGTGAGGACGCAATACACAAACCATACAAGTGAAAGAAAAAAGATCTTTTTATATTGCAGGTACAACCACAGGACATTTTATCAATTTCTGTAGACATGTTCTTACATGTTACATGTGTTCTTACACATAACGTGTAAATATAAATATGATAATGTCGATGTTGTTCTTAAGAAAGAAAATGCGGAAAGTAATTAAAAAAACAGTAATATGTATAATTATGACACCATCATTTAATTATGGAGAGACTAGTAGGTACACGGAGAAAACTGAATATTGATAATTTATTGGATCTCTTCAAATTATTGGTAATTTCGGTTAAAAACGGGATACCAGGCCTTACGAATGAATTAACAGGTTTCCTGATAAACTTTTAGTAAATTACGAATATATTACCATGAAGTCGGAACACGTGTTCATCCGGAATATTTTTGCATTACAAAGAAAATCTTCGTATCGTCGAGGCAAATCGATAAAATATCCTCAAATTGATATTTTTTAATAAGGTCTGTTAATCATATCACAAATAAGATCGTGAGGGAAAAAATCGATTTCTCTCCTAGCTCGAAATCCAGTACATCGAGAATAATAGCGGTTAAAAAGTGATTTAACTAGTTGAAGATAGGATAGGGTAAATTATATCAAATTATCTCGAAAATGAAACTTACGGTATAATTAAGGTAATAACCAGATTCGCAGCGATATGCAGTTAAATTGTTACATTTATAAACACACATTATGGTACATTTATGAGTGTAACGCACAATTCCCAAATTCCCGGAGCCAGTGAGATTATTGTATCCCCAATTTGGGTGTGTTGTGCTGAAGGGAGTGGCGAGGGGAAAGTAATGGGAAAGAGGAAGGTTGAGAAGGATCTGGCTATTCAGATCAAGTTACTAAACACGGCTAAAACCGATTCAAGCAATATTTCGATTCTGAATAATGTCATTCACCAGGGCGATACTGAAAGTATCTATCACATGGTAATTTTAGTAATAATAATAATATTTGGATGATTTGTATAGTTTTTGTGCAAAATCAACTCAAGGACGCTGTACAAATTTATAATACATTTCTACAATGATCTATGTTATTGTTATTACTAACTATATATATATGGAGATAATATACAGTACAATACTTACCTGCTAGGTCACTTGAGATTAACACTTAATTAACATTAACTATTTGTTTATTAGCGAAATTTCGATACAGGATTTAGGATTTAATTGGAAAATTGGATATAACTGGACTTTCTCTCAGGAATGGTATATTTAATTTAAGGGTATATGACAGCCAATAATATTCCTAGCTCGTGTACTCAATAAAGATCTGTTTCATTTCTTTGGTAGGTACGTAGGTACCTATCGTTGGTAGGTAGGAGTAGTCTTAGAGTAATATTACTCTAAGGGAGTAGTCCTATCACATGAAGGCTATGGTTTGGTTGACGTATATTCCATGTTGCTAAATCTTGACACCAGCTAGTCGTGCTGCGGTGAGTACATCTAACACCGCAAGGGGGAGAAGGTAACAAAAAAATATTGATTTGAAAATTGCGAGTTGGCTGGTGAAGCAATGAATTCGTAGGTTCGTTGCCAAAAGTGGGAAACTTGTTCACGAGCCAACTACCCTCGCAGTTTGAAACCTCCAAATCGACATTTTGATAAGGCAAAATCGTCCGGCGTCGGCTACCACGGCACTCCGGCCAAATCGGCTATGGAGAAGGATTTCCAACTTTACACGTTCTACATATTTATTGCCAGTTAAATTTTAAACATCTTTATACTTGTAATCCATTAGCGCACGCACTTGCACTCTGCACTTAAAATGCAATGCAATAATCCATTCCCAGATGATTGGGAATGGATTATTGCAGAGGTGAGCAATAATCGCGGCAGAGCTCACCTTTCCCGAGTTTTAAAAAACAATTACCTAAACACATGTGCTGCTTAATTATACAGGGTGTCCGGGGGTAAAGTGCACAAAATTCGGGATTCTACATGATGGTAGAAGTAAAGAGATAAATACCTTTTTTTCAAAATTCCGTTGTTTTTTTACGTAGATAAATATTATTCCACAGAAGAATATTATTTCCTCTATACAAACAATTGAACTTTTATACCTGAAAACTACTTGAAATTTCGGAAACTTTCCTGTTAGGAATTCATTCATCCATCATGAACTACGAAGCTTTAAAATACCGATAAAACTGTTATAAAGTAAGACGAGACGCCGTATATTACTTGTTTCCACAATTTTTTTGAAAAATATTGTTCAAACTCGGGCGAAACCGGATAGTAAAATTAGGAAATTATGCGGGTACACGAGGAACTTACGATACGTAACTATGTTTTAGTAATAAATTGTGTACGAAACCGTTTTATGATCAAGGTACCGATTCGAATTCCAAAGCAAAAAAAAATCCACATCTTAAATCATCCAATATCGGTTTGAAATTTTATCAACAAAAAAACAATTTGGTGTTATCGGTTATGACTCTACACTCTACAATGGCCTCAAGCCGTGATAATATTTGGGTGAATAGACCAGATGGGATACGGGCATAGTTCTAGTTTCCTTCGGCTCGATTCTCTTCCCAGCCAAGCCCAGGGTTCCGTTCCCCGCTCAACATCTGCCGGCAAATAGGCAACCGCCTCTACACAATACAATGCTTAATCCGAAGATGCACATCAGATAGACGCTCCATACCATACAAAACTGTTACTGACAGATGCAGACTGAATGGATTCTCGCGAAAAAAATGTACCCACATGTTCCCAACCGAATAATAATACGTTAACATAATAACATTAATTAACTGACCGACTGACACCATCATGCCGTTTCTCCGCAGGGGTAAACAGAGAGGACGGACCTCCACACAGCTTTGTCTTGCCACACACTACTTGCTTCATTCGCATTCATACATTGTCTCGTACATACTTTTTAAGTTCTCCGTGGTCGAGGGGTAAGGATCTCGACTATCAAACCGGAGGTCACGGGGTGAAATCCTGACGAGTATCGCCATGGTGTGACCACCATTCAGACTTGAAACGTCAGGTACTTCCCCGCCTTCCTCTTCCCCTCCCCCTCCCCACTACCTTCAGCCTCACGACATTCCGCTATTGCGGATGCCTCACTTGGTTGAGGCGGTTGGGACTCATTGAAAAATCTCTCCACATCCGATTAAATTACATATTTGATTTACTTGAACGTGCAATGTCCACATACACTTTCGTGTCCGAAACGACCCTTTCTTAATATTATTCATCACGCTTATATCACCCTTGTATTCTTTCCGGATATCGGTGGTAACAATAATATTTGGATGATTTGTATAACGCCATTTTTGTGCAAAATCACCTCAAGGGTGCTGTACAAATATTTAATACATTTCTACAATTGTATTGCTAACATCGCTTATTTCACTATACAGGGTGTTAACAGGCGTACTTTCCAAATTAAAACAAATAAAATACTTCTCGGCTGAGTAACCTCGCCCAACCCCCTTTAATTTATAAATGTCAATCAATTGTTAAAGTTAGTTAAAATACGTTCCTAACACCCAATAACTTAAATTATTTTAAGTATTTCTTCATTCTATGGTATTTAATCGTGATTATAGTTTGGATCCATGTGAGAAGTTTCCCAAGTTTCGACATTACCCCAAAGTGATTATTTAAACGAGCTTTAATAATCTTAAGTTATTGAGTTTGTACAAATACGGTTAATCTTGAAGATGAATAATAATTGCCCAATCTTCACAGTACTGTTTTTATAAATCATCGTCCTTTTTTGCCATTTCCCTGTGTATATTTTTTACATTTGGTAAAAAAAAAAAGTATTTCCATTTTGGTCAAGGAAGCAATTGGCTAGAAAAAAACGTTTTTAAATCGTAAATCTCTTGTTCATAAGATAAAATATAGGGGGTTAAAAAAATTCTGTGGTACTTAAAAAAGACGATGACTGACATATACATATTCCTAGCGATGAGTCGTTCATAAGCGAGCCGCATAATGATCTAGCTCTTTTTGATGAGCCGTATTCTTACGACTCCCGGTAAACGGCTCAATTGAACAGTAACCCTTTTTATAGGGAGATATTTTAGAAAAATAGCGCTATCATCCGAGTATTAATTATGAAAACATAGTCAGTGACGTGAATGGCGTCTGACAGTCCGACATCTGGACTTGGACGTGTGTACGGTGACCGGGTATGTTATAAAAATGACAATTCAACACACCTCCAAAAAGTGATATAAACTCATGAAAGGTGATGAAACAAAAACTAGGTTTAATAGGTAAGTATTAAACCTAGTTTTTGTTTAATCACTTTTAATGCCTCTATATCACTTTTTAAAGGTGTGTTGAATTTTCATTTTGATGAAATATCATGGAACCCGTGTGTACATACACCTACTAACTACCTAGCATCTTATTTATCTTGTGTAACACAAGATAGCAAGAGTCGTACCATCATTCATACGCTGGGAGCCGTATCGGAGGAGTCCTATCGGGCGAGTAGTATCGTGCGAGCACGGCATTCTCATTGCTCATACGCTCTGAGCTCACGGCTCCCGTTCAATTGAGCTGTCGTTCAGTTGAGTCGACTCTTTGGGCCGTACGAAAGTATTGAGCTGGTACCGTGGCCTCCTCTCTTAATAAAGATTTGTTTTTTTAATTTTATCTTATTTAATAAATCAAAACCAAAATTTCGTCTGAAATCAAAAGATTTCTAAGTAGGTACCGAACTACTTAATTATAAACCACAAATATTGAACATTTTTCGACAGATGAAATGCCAAATGGTCGAATTAAAACAGGATTTAAAATATGATTATTTTTCAAATATTCTTACAAAGCCAGTTACATAGTAACTTAAGACGCAAACGCGAGCTTTTCTTTGCACTTTATTAAAATAATAAGTTTACCAACTGAACAAATTAGGTAGGTACCACATTTTACTTGTCGCCCGAGAATAATTTTAGGTAATTACCTAGGTGCTTGAATTATTTTGATAGCGCCATTTTTGTGAAATATCACCCCAAGGGAACTTAAAGCTAGACAATAAATTAAAACTTGGGTTAAATTTCCTTAATACAGATTAAACGACTTGCTTTATAATAAATTATCTTCTTTCGGCATTGTGTGGTATAACCACATGAGACCATAAAGAGAAGATCAGCAAAGGATGCAAGGCTCTAGACTAGCAATTCGAAGGTCGCGGGTTTCAATCCCGGCATGCGCATTAAATTTTATTAATTTAAAATAATATACATGTAGTATGGCATGTTCCACAGTGATAGATACTCTTAGTATCGCCCTGGTCTAAGTCCACCATTAAAAATTGAAACGTTGCATGAAATGGCTTTAGACGTGTTTGGTGACCAGATCTGAATAGTTGGTTACACTACCACCTTCTCTTCCAAATCTCCTTCCACTCCCCACTGCCTTCAGCCTCACAACATACCGACAGTTGAGACTCGGTGCATAAAAAATCGTATTGAACAAGATTAAGAAAAGCACGCAGAGGCGGGCTGGTCGTATTGTCGTATAAAGCGGCTGCAGAATGGAGTGTAAGGAGAGTAATAATATTATATCACGAGAAAGAGGATAGGAGAAGTCCCGGAAGTCATGGCACGACTAAGTGAATCAAAGACTTGAGTTGGGTCGTGCAAAGAGTCGAAATAATAGAAGATTGTGCATGAATATGGATGAAGCAATGATTTGTGTAACGTTCAATCATCTCTGCCAGGGCCGTGCAAACATACCTACTGATAAATGAACAAACAAATTTATTTGTTTATTTATTGAAGCCTGTAGGGCTTTTACAGACATGTCACAAATCAAATAATACATAATAATGCAGAAATGTGATATATAATTACTTATAATAAATATCATAAGTTACAATAAATACTTTTCATGTTACTTGGTAGTTACATTATCGTAAAATTTGCATAAAGGAGTAAACACAAGTGTACAATTTTATTTATTTATCTTTTTATTCCCGTTAAATACACTTTTACATATTTATTTTAATATTTTGTACAATATATTCACGAACGAGAAAAGAGAGATATTTTTAATTTATCGGACATCAACCAACTTCATTTACACATTCAGAGTTAAACCATTTAATTAAATAATTTAACTCTATTTGAATACAAGAAACGCATTAAAGTCAACTTATTTTGAACTCGTCTCATAGGCGCCTAATATTGCAACGCTGTAGAAGAATTGCTATAATAATATGATAGGTAATGTCTTGTATGCTATATAACTGTTATGCCAGGAACATGGAACGAAATTAAATATAGCTGTTATAAAATTTTTATTATGGGAAAATAACACATTTTTAGTTCATGTCCCTATTCTCTCCCCACCCCTGCGGAAAAACGCTTTAAAATTTAGATAAAACTGAAAGGTTAAGCGATGAAGGATCCAGGTTATCTTATAAAGAACTCGTATGAAAACGTGTTCCGCATCTAATGACCCGGAATCCTGAGTATTCAGAGCGAGCGTTCTATGAGCTGGGCCATATAACCAATAACCACCGTCCTTCTTCCCATTCTCAGGCTATAAGCAGAGGCCCCAGTGACCCCATTCCTGTATTCTCCTTTACCGCAGCATCAGATCATCTCCCTTCAGCCAGCTGCCCGGTCAATCTGCCCTGCTACTGCACTAATGGTGGTTTTACACGATATTTTTTTCATCCAGTTTGTCTATTCCTAAGGATTCGGAATGAAAAAAAGACGTGTTCTATTTTGGTACCGATTTTCGTACAGTTTACGGCGGATATTACTAGACATCTTCTGTCATCTTTCATCTGTGGAAATGTTGCATGTTTATATCGTTTTATATTTAAAATATTAATAAAAAAGACTATATTACACATTCACATATATACTAAAATGTATATTTGTGAAGGTGTATTACTGTTAGGTTTTGTGAATTTCGTGTGTATGTTTGATGATTTGGCATTTTATTTTGTACACGAGAACTTTGTTAATTCATAGAATAACAAATATGTGGTAACTTCATATTGTACCATGTTTTTATTAATGAATGAATAGAGACAGGATTGTGACTGCTATTGCCTTGGTATCTGCGCTGCTGGGATTTGGTGGTTTCACTTCAAATTCATATAAGTCACGAAGATGCAGTGATCAGGCAAGCAATTTCGCCAAAAAAAAAATCAGTGTGATGAGTGTTCAAACGACGAACGGTTAAACAAAAACATCGATTAGGTAACGACCAAAGACGTGACACAGCACGCAAATGACAGCGACAGATACTAACTATGGTTATGTTCAAGGTATTGCCATTTATTGACTAATTGATATTATGATAGATCCGGCCCTGTGCTGGCGCAATTTGAGCAGTCCGCTCGGGGCGCCGACTTGCCAAAACGCAAAGGAGACAAGGCGCTGATAAAACATAACAGCTAATAATACACGCCTTTCGGACTCTTACTAGCGCCATGCGCTGCAGGAGCCGTTTGGTTCAGGGTCGGTCCTGTACTAAAATATAATTTCTTTTCCAATGGCAACTATCTGCATGTATGAAAATCGTAGGTATGAAAATAATGACCGTGTAAAACGAAGATTTTCATTTGGGTCCCGATATGCGGATCAGCGTGAAAAGAAGTATCGTGTAAACCCCAGTAACTATCTACGCGCTGCACTCCGTGGAGACGCATAATATGCGAATATGTTCGCTATAGGTTAGCGGAACGGGACGTGACGAATTCCTATACACGTTCAATTTGCGCATACCACATCATAAATAATATCGACTGTCAAAATGTAAAAGGGAATAACCCCAACTTCAAACTAAAATCATTTTTTCGTGCCTTTAATAAAAAATATTTATTCTGGCACCCAACACCCAAATTAAGTTAAGTGATTTTTCATTGATTTATTCTGTTTTATAAAATAATATTTTCTACTAATACTTCTGTGCCAAATTTCAGAAGAACATTTATATATTTTTCACTCCGGAAGTTACTCCCACAAATCAAAACCCTTTCACGGCCCGCCATCAGTAAATATTTAAACAGCAATTCCGCTTCCATTACAACACCTCGTTAAATCTAAGTATTCTTTAGGTAATTTAACTAAAAGCTTCAAGTTATTTACAAGCTTTATAAAGCTGTTTTGGGGTGATATTTCACAAAAATAGCGCTATTAAAGTAAGCCAAGTATTAAACGTGAGCATAAAAACATTTGATACTACGTAAAAAACCAACGCAATTTTGTAAATGTGGTTTATTCCCTTCTGCCTTCAGAGTCGATAAGTAGAATACTAACATAAGCTGAGAGTTTTATTATAACGGAACTCAATTAAGGGTAAGTACAAAAGTTCCCCAGAGAAAAGTAAGATCATTCCCTTCATTACATTCTGAGATCAGCTCTAGTAATTGAGCCGTTTGAAGAAGTACCTGTACCTACCGCCAGAACTTATGAATATTATAATCGTGCTGAATGGATGCTGGTAACTACTGCAAACTCGAGGAGAACATTATTCTGCAGCATAATCAGAGTCGGATATATTTGCACAAATACGTTTGTCATGATACGAATGCACGTGCATTTACGGGTAACCAACACACTCACACTGTATCGCATCAAGTAAGCAACGAATTATCGTTCGGCGTGGATTGTTTGATGTTTAGAACGCATTTGATTAGAAAATACTTTGGAAGGAGAACTTTTTCAACACACGAGATCACGTTCTATCAATCTATTGCACATTTCATTGTGTCTCATCTATCTGTATGTCCGTATTAAATACGATGTAAAATTATTTTTAAATTACAAAAAAAAATTTAAAAGTTATTTTTTTAAGGTATGTAAAAGATCAACTTCATATTTTAAAATAATCAATAAAAACAAACAAATTTCTCTATCAAACAGTTTGCATAAAATAAATTGATTATTGTCTTTGTAAGAAAGACATGTTTAGATAACTGCATGAATAATTCAAATTTGTACATAATTTAGCAAACGAATAATATGTATATCCTGTACTAAATAAATAAATTATTTATGAGAAGGATGTTACATGTGAGTCAGTCTTGCGTAACTGATCTAACTGAACTGAAATTGGAACTGATGGTGTAAAGAATTCAGACAAGCTGTAAAGTAGTGTAACTACCAATAAATGCCAATTGTCCTTGTTCAGAACTAATATTTGCATAAACTTTCAGATTCATAACTATCGCAATTATAATATCCCGTGAAACGGGACTACTGTTATATAGTTATAATATAATAAATTACTAAACATTCAACTGATAACCTCCAATACACATTGTTACAGTTTCCTTAAGCTAAGATATAACACACAAAATGCAAGAGGCCCCCATTTTGCAATTTAATAAAAAGATAATAAATTGAAATAAGATAAAATTGAGATGAAATAAAAGAGCCGTTGAAGTTTTCAAACCGCGGCAGCGGGTTTCTATCTGCTAGTATAAATATGTTTAATTATTTTACGTTATAAAATGTATTTAATATTGCATTTTTTGTTCTAATATCCAATTTTGTGCCTTATACGTTTTTTGTATCGTTTGAAAGATTATTGAATGCTTTTATTACCTGGTATTTATGGTGCCTTTGTCAAAACATTACCCCTTTACCGCGGACATCCGTATTCCTTCTTTAAAAACGTGCAAAAATCTCATCCATTGCGTGACGATTATAATAAATTGGCGTTGTACGATTCTCGGTAATATGGCTGACAGATAGATACAGCCGGGAGTTGTTTCCCGTACCGTTAGCTGCGATCGTGTACATAATGAAGCAGTACTCGCGAATGTACTCGCACTGGGATCCACTATCAGGTACAACGTAGAACATCCACCAGAGCCGTGATGCAAGAGGTAAGACTGAGGTAGAGGTGAGTAGGTTTAGGTTAGTTTGGTTGGTTGGTTGGCTGCAGGGCTGTGGGCACGCATACACAGGTAGCCGGGATCCACGGCTAAAACGTGTCGATAGTAACGCCCGCCGCACAGTGGGCTGAAAATCGCCTTTCATAGACATAGAGACTTGAATTTTCAAGGGTATTTTTTTTGGCTAGAAATGGATTCTGCTGATCATTACTATGCTATAAAATGTCGTACGAAGCAATTGCGTGTACAAATGAATGAGTTATATATTTTTTAAGAAAAATTTGTATGGCGCTGACATTGAAAATGAGGCTATCTCTGGAATCATAAGGTTGGCCGTTCTATCCTTACACACAGATAATACTACTATTTATTTGTATTTTTTAGACATACTTCATATTGTGGCGCAAGGTGCGATTTTTTTTTTTAAATCCTCAAAGTTGAAAAAAACTTTATTTAATGTTGATGATTCATTTTAATGCTTAAATGCTTTTAGGCTTGCAGTGTAAATTTTTTGATTAAACCTTATGATTCCAGAGATAGCCTCATTTTTAATGTCAGCGCCATACAAATTTTTCTTAAAAAAATTATAACTCCTTCATTTGTACACGCAATTGCTTCGTACGACATTTTATTGCATAGTAATGATCAGCAGAATCCATTTCTAGCCAAAAAAAATACCCTTGAAAATTCAAGTCTCTATGTCTATGAAAGGCGATTTTCAGCCCACTGTGCGCCGCCGGGAGGAAATTAAAACAGTTTCACTGGAAATTTTAATCCGTGCATAGTAATATTTGTGCTAGAATTTTCCGGCTCGGACGTTGGCCCCAGCGCACGATACGTGTCACCTATTAGTTGTTTTACAGCATTTACAGCGAATCCGACAAGACGGAAAATTAAAATGTTTATACCACATTCATGTTATAGAGTTGAAATCGGTTGACATTCAAGTAGTTATTTTCGTAACCATTTTTTTATGATGTAAATCTATAAAACCTGGAAATAGTAATTATTTGTATGTCAATAGCTGTTTTTTTATGTGAATACCATACAAGATTACGAATTGCTACCAACCGTCTAAAGCCAGTATGACTATGGCAAACCCAATTTGAGGTACGGTGTGAGGCTGCAGGTAGTTGGGAGGGATTCAGATCTGGTCACCAAGCATGGCTAAAGCCATTTCAAGCAACATTTCAATTTCGAATGGTAGTCTTTCACCAGGACAATACTGAGATTATCTTCTACTCTGGGGTAGGTACACTGCCTAGATCAGGAATAAATTGAAAGAACCCTGTCGCAAGTTCACAAAACCTAGTTTCGATCAGCCTCCTAAATGGTTGACAGCCTGCGTTCGTACATACACGTACTATTACAGATTTTAGGATAACTCAAAACACGAACACACTGCCACTGCCAGGTTACTCGTTAAGTTTTGCGTGACACAATATCCCCGCTATCTCCCGTCTCCTATCGAGAAGTGCGGGGAGAGAGGGGGGTGGGGGTGGGGAAGGAAGGGACATATCGGCAGCTGCGCCACCTGCCAATCCCAAAGGGACTTACTCAACAAAAAATATCTACCTCCAGACGGTCCCAAGCAGCTTGACTCATCTTACTAACCAAATATTTGAACCGGCGACATTATCAGCGCTGAAATTTGCCAGAATTCATCGAGTGTCGAGAACGCAGTTCAGGGTCTGTCTCGCAGGTAAAAATGGGGGAACTTGGCGATATCGGGCTTCGTGTAAACGCAAACCGTCGCCGTATTTAATCGGTGCAGCGTTGGGATTCTAGCGGTAAAATTATATTATTTTGTCTATCGCTAGCGGAATCTTTAAATTCACAAGTAAGTTAAACGGTTGATGTGAACTGAGATTCCAATATTTATAACGCTTTACGTTGATCGATTAATAATAATAATAATAATTCGATAATATGCATAGCGCCGTTTATGAGAAAGATCACCTCAAGATCGCTTTATCTCATTATGTACAAATAGATACAGAACCACACTTACGTTCAATTACTGAACCTGAATGTATCAATAATTATTAATAATTGAGATAAGTTTCGGACTAATTGCATTTACAGAGAAGCCAACAGAATCCTAAAACCAGCAGCGTCAAAAATACAAGCAACCCAGCGTTCGATAGACATCGGCTACTGCTGATAAAAAAATCTTATTGTGAATGATTTACCGTATAATTCATTGTTTCACAAGTGTCGTTCTCTTTATTGCAAAAGTAAGTAAGGGAAACGTTTTATTTGAAAGTTATTTCGGTTAGCACGTGCACTAACAGTGACCGAGTGGCATTGCGTAAATAACAAATGATAACGTAGCGCTAGCTTCGCCAGGCAGCAGTGTCCCGGTGAGCGTCCAACACTCCTACGTCCCGCAACAATGGGGCGTAAAGAACGGCAGAACGGCCGACGCTGATGGCCCTTTGTAACTGCATGCTTGGCACTCGGCGCACGACTATTGTATTCACCACACCGCGTGGAAATCACTAAGGAAATAATACATTAAATATATTGGCATTGCATAAGCCGTTAGCACTAAGCAGTAATACCATACTGGTATTATGCTGCATTACATATTTCAGGAAAACGAAGCTCAGATTCAGCAGTTCAAATCTATGTTTTTTTTTTATTTATTTTAATTTTATTATAATGTTTTTATATAACCCACCCTATCAAGTTTGAGGGTGAACCGAAACCGGTTGGTTTTGTATATTAAAATATATACAATAAAGTGGTATTAAAAACAAAGTTATTTTATTAAAATTATGTATATCCACAAAATGTGAAAATTTAAAATCTTTGTACTTTATTTTTAATACCCGACTATTATACCTACTGATGACTATGGAAAACCAAACAAGTGTAAAACATTTTGGATGTTTATAGTTGGCTCTTGCAAATAGCAGAATGCATTTACTCAATGACTAAAAAACATATGTATTTAAAAAATAAATAAAATATGTACAATCTTTATTTAAAAAATAACTACAAATAGCAGAACAACCGGCAGTCAACTATTAGTTGAATTCATTGTGTTGGCCTCCCTGAATTTGCAAGCATCGTTTATTCTGGAATCTAGAATCACGAATTCAAATGCACAAGCTTTAGCGTTGTTGGACACGCCCTTTAGATCTGGGCTAGAAAATAGCGATGATCCATGCATCAAAGCAAAACCTCCTAGATCACAAGGCCGGGACACTGAATCAAATCCTAACTTGTATGGGAATCTCTAAAAATTTTATTTTTATTTATTTTTTTAATTAACTAAAACATTTTAAGATGTTTTAATACATAAGAATAAATTGAAAAAAAAACTAAGATTTTTGTAAAATCCTATACAAGTTAGGAGGCTGCTTTGACCGAGTGTCCCAGCCTTGTAATGTAAGAGGTTTTGATAAAAAGTCCTCGGCCATTCCGTCACCGTCCACTCGTCGGTGAATGTTGTGAAAACGTGCTTCTTGGAGAATTTTGTATCTCAATCACAGTGACGATATCCTGAGTGATATACAATCAGAGCAAGGAGCAGTAACGATTACTCGGCACTCCCCACATAAAGTAACCAACAAAATTGTTACTTTGCAGAAGTCGACAATTGATTTGAAAAATTCATAACAAATTTCTTGAATTAAATCTTCAGTGATGTGTGACATAAGTTGTCAAAGGCTATTAGAATGTGACAACATGGTAGAAACGTTAATATTTCATGTGAAATAAGTACCAGAATTAATTACGAAACGAATCTTAGGAGTGTATAAAAGAGTCGTATTCTATAATATACAAATCTTGATTTTACCATAAACTATGCTAACCTTATCCAGTCTCATCACTAATTTTCCTTGTTTTCATTCCATGCATATTTTATGTATTTAAGAGTTTTACAAAAATTCAGTTTGTACGTGACATACTAATAATTACGTTAATACCATATTACGAGTACAATATTATTGACTTGTTACTTATTCTGTATAATATTATTATTTTCCTTTACAAGGTTTCGTATCATACCTAAAAGCACGGTCATATTGTGTTAGACTGTGGCTAGGCTAGATCTTGATAGCTTGCGACAACTTTGCTATCGCACAGCTGGAAGTAAAACATACTCGTACAAGAACCATTTAGCTGAAAAAGTGCGATAAGGGCAGGGGATAAGGGTAGTCTTATTTGAACTATTAGTATTATATCAATAGCAGTACTATCATTCATACCAACCGTAGATTTATTTAGTTAGTTTTAGATTTCATGCTTGCCAAGCTCTAATTACGGGTGTAATTATTGACATACGATATGAGGTAACGCTAATTCCAATAATTGAGCGCTAGCTCGGAAAAATGACGTATTCGACAGAAAAATCTAAAACCATATTTTGGTGGAGTTGCTAAGTTTTGCCTTAGAAATGGTTATTACAGGATTTAAGACTTAAGAACTTTATTCTTAAGGCGATGCAAAATCATGTGTTTATGGTTTTAAAATTTGGTCGCCTAGAAATACAGCGCCCTTGAGGTGTTTTTGCACAAAAACGGCGCTATACAAGTCATCCAAGTATTATTATTATTATTATTATTAAATGTTTCAGATGCTTTAATTAAATACTGCGAGTAGAATACATCTTGGCCTTTGAAATAATCGAGTATTTTTTAGTCTTTTTTATAAGCCCAGAAAAAATAATGTATAAGGCCTATAAAAACTGCTTTAAAGTTCAAAATCTCCTACTTACAAACCCATTTTCGGTTTTAATTTTATTGTATAATGTGGCAAATTAAGTTATTTATAAAATGATCGAAAAAAAAGAAATATTTATGCCTGAACATCCACAAAATAAAATAAAAGGCACTTTTTGGCCATGTTTTTTTCTGGCATAAATCAAAACAGGCGGATGGTGTTAAGAGAGAATTTAAACCTTATCGCCATCTACGTAAGGGTTGTTATTGATAGCGGCTCAATTTAAAATATTACACGACGTAGTGCATCGCCTTAATGATAGCACTACATAGCTAATTTCTTATTCTCATCTTCGTGAAAAACGAAGGGTACCTTAAGAAGCTGTAAAATAAATACAATTAAAATAATAATAAAAATACTGTGCCATTCTATATTATCTGCAATTCTATAAGAATACACAACATCAATAAACACTTAGATAATTTTATAGCATCATGAAAAAATACCACGGGGGCCTGGAGCGCTTTACGACTTAAGGAAGCAACTTAAACCATGGATAAAATTACGTTAAAAATACTTATCCATGGTTTGTAAACAATACTAGCCGCGATTTACGGTCTAATGCACTATTCCGTAATGTGATGGAAGTACGAAAATAATATAGCGTCAGAAAATAGAGTGCGTGAACCCTGAAGGTCGTGCACCGAAGGGGCGAATGGCATGACAGTGTGGCACACTCGAGCCAGACATCGGAGGCGCTCGGCTCGCTTCGAGTCGTGGCTCGTAGTCTCAGCCTCAGCCCTCTCGCCCGTAGGTAATCTCACCCGAATAAAACCTCGTGCAGGTATTTATCGGGCGAATTGAATAGAGTATTATGTGTTTAGTCTCGTAAGCTGCGGGGAAATGTGTATGCACAGTGCACAATGTAGACTAGTGATGGGCGAATTCGAAATATTATGTGATATCCACCTATTTCAATTGAATGATTCGAAGATAGTATTTCATCGGATACTAAAATGGGTGTAACAACGAGACGATGATTTTGAAAAATGATTGAAAGACGGTAGTTTAGTGGTAATTTTGATCAGTTGGCGATAACATCAACTGACTAAGTATCATGTCAATTTCCGAAGAGGTAAGCAGACGGTGGAACACCACACAACTTCTTGCTTCGTCCATCATCAATTACACTGTTCTGTTAAAAGGACAATACCTTACTCAAGTACATGTTCGATTTACTTGATCGTGGAATGACTTCCTTGGACGTCCCTGACTTTTTTCAATGTACAACTATCGACTAATCATTATCATCAGTAGATGCCCATATTACAGAATTCGACAAACAATCTAAATTGCTTCGTCAGGAGGCTTCTCTCTGCAAAAAATATAAAGGAATTATTGTTGAATTCCTTTATATTTTCCGTATTTTTTTACAAAAAAGGCATGTAATATATATGAATTTTACATACATAAATGAAAGTTTAAATTTTAAATAGTAATTTAAGAAATGGGAATCTACATAGGCGCTGCGGTGTGTATGTAATATAAGAAATCAATGAATATAAATTCTATAAAATATAATAGTATGAAAGAATTTAATGGAAATTTTGAAGTTTCAGTAGAACATAATATTTGTAGCTTGGTGAAACTGATAAAATTAACAAAGAATTTATACAAATAATGTTTTAACATCTAAATCCATTAGCGTGCTGATTCGCTCCTTTCTGAAACCATTCACTTACCGTGAAACAAATTTGGAAACCAACGTAGGTCATCCCTTTGTGGCAATGCAGGATAAAAGCAGAAAAAATGTCTGAAAATTCTTGCTTATTGGATGTGAAGTTTGAATCAGTATTCATATCTCTAATAATTATGCTAAAATAATCGAATGAATTTGAATCGATTATTTCGAAGCGTGTATCTCAACGGCCATCCCTAATCAATAAATCATAACAACGTGAATGTCTTGGAGAAGGCGTGGCGCGGCGATGGCGATGTGACGTTACGGCCAGTCTGCGAGTTGCACAATGGCTCGTCTGTGCAATTCTTCTATTGATTTACATCGCGCGACGGAGGGGGGTGCTGCTGATAAAGGGACTGGATGTAACCGCTCTAATACGCTTAGCCCGGCGGTGAATACCTGTCCAATTTCTAAGGTCTATCGACAGATGTACCTTTATCGCGTACCTACGTGCAAACAAAATAATCGCAAACAGAAAATAGCTGCTAAAGGTTAGCAGTGCCAGCAGTATCATCCAAAATACGCATGGGAAGTGTGTTCGTCATTTTAACTAAAAGCAGAAAGTCTGTTTTTTTTCAAATAGCAAACGCTCTTAAACTGTGAACGATGGAATTTCTTGGTATAATAAACTATTTTAAGCTTGCAATGTAATTTCCATCATGAGCTATGACCATTGATGTACCTAATTGGTCGATGGCTATGGCGTTTTTAGCAATAGAATTCAGCCATGAAGGCCATGTGTCTACCATAAGAAAACGAAACATTAATGGAGATTTGAAAGAATTCGAACGATTTTTTTTATGCAGGATGTTCAGGGACATGCTTGACTTACTTTAAACAAGTGATTTGACAATATTTGGAGAAAAAATGGAAATTTTGGGATCCGGGGACTTTTTCATGTTTAAAAAAAATATATTCCACGTGTCAACCCAGACGAATAACCGCCCGAACCTTCATCCTGACCTTAACTGTCCAATACCTACAGATTTTTTTTATGTTTCAGGTAGTTGAAAAAAAAAACATTAAAAATGTCACAGATTACATTACATTACAATTTTTTTTAATCCAAATAATTTCAGTAATCACTGCAAAGTAAATCGGTTTTAACTTTTAACATCCAGTATAATTTTCTAAATTAAATACATTTTTATTTATAAATTGTATTTTTAGTGGTAAAGTCACAAGAAGGAAATTCATAATTGGATTTCTTTCGGCTATATTCTATAATAATATTATAAATGTAAACTGTCGATTTCCTGAAAATGAAAAAATAAATAAAATATTTTTTTATTAAAATATTGTAATAGGGAGGAACTTTAACCCTTGTTTGAATTCTTCACAAAATCAATTTCAATTTTGAAAAAGACACTTAAATTCAAAGCAAAGCCAATAAGAAATTACAAAGGACACACATAACCGAAATTAGTATTTTTGTTGATAAAATTACCATTTTAATCAATGCACAATTCGTAACTACACACAGCCTACATTTGGTCCTAGATCAATGGACGCCACTGCTACAAGATAGCAGAAAAGGTCATTAATTTGTTCCGAATTTCAATAAGATCAGCAAATAAACAATCAACTTTTACTCGAACAAGTCTACGTTTGTAATCTGTAAACTCCGATTGCTTGCATTTACGGATGTTGCAGGCTGTCATGATGTGAAAGAATCCAGATTTGTGAGATAAACTGTTACAGAAATAATAAGGAAATAAACATCTAAATTTGAACAGTAGAAATCAGAAAAGGTAACAAAAAACAACAAAAATCCTGGTCAGAAGTTAGAAAGCTTTTTCACTGCGATAATATAAAACTTTATTTTTGACTGATCACCAGTATGCTGTGACCACTAAACAAAAAATATAAGTGTGATATTTACCGATTTCTAAGAACACCGATGTCGCCAATTTACACAAGACATTTCGACTACTAGGTCCCAGACAGGCCGATGAAATTGATTATGGAATTTCAATATTGATTTTTAAAGTTTTATCAATTTTATTAGAAGTAGTCAGGGAAATTTGATCTTACTTCGGGCACACCAGATACGACTACAACACACATCTTTCGATTTATCTCTTATAAACCAGTATGACCGAGTTATGAATACAGAAGTCCGAAGAGGATGCAAGCTGTTTTGGGTGGGTAATAGGATAGATGAAGTGGTGTTCCATCCTGTTTGCCGATCTCTACGGTAAACGGCGATGGTAATTTAATTAGAATCATAATGATTGAATCATCTTCTTCAGATACGGTAGTTCACACAATAGAGTAATCTTCTCAGAATTGCACAAGAACCGTTACTATTTACGATCGGGTTCTTAGAAAGAAGTGAACAAATCAAAATTAAAAGCAAAATAATACTCGTAGTAACAGGTAGAAGTAGGAGAAGACGTAACATCTTCCGGAGAGGGTAATGACGGCAGATGATGGTGATACTGTATGAGATGGGTAGTATAAGATAGATATAATATACAGCCCGCACGCACACAGCCAGGGGACCACAAGTTGTGAGCAGGTATAACCAGAGTCGCTGTTGCAAATAAATACGAAAACCGTTAGAACACAGGCAACTTGCCCTAGTCGAGTGTGGCGCCTTAGAGACTTACCTGAGGCAACGTTCACGGCCGGGCTGTGAAGGAAACCTACTGGATTCAATTCTAGATTCTAGAGGAATACCACTTAAAATAATCACCCTAAATTAGGTGGTTACGCCAAATGCCGGTAAAAAATCACCGTTGCAAGATAAAATTAACTAATTTTATGACTGAAATTAAAATGCATTATAACATTGCAACAATTCCAGAGAACATCCCGTCCAATGACATGACTATACAAATAGACACTTTATTGACTCACAAAATTAACCCAAAATGTGGCAAGTAACAAACATTCAAACACAGTAAATAATTAATTCGAACGTTGTTCATGTATGACAAAACATTCAAAGAAAATGTGTGTATGGACGAAATAGATATACTTTTCGTTGCGGCGAATACTATATTCTATATCACGGGTGTGACAGAGATGACAATATATGTTTATTCGCTTACACATTTTTTAATGAGAAACCGCACAAGAGTCCCAACTGCTTCCAACCATCTGGAGCCAGTGAGACTATGGCATCACCAATTGGGGTATGCCGTGTCAGGACCTAAAGCCTGGAATGGACTGCCACATGATTTGAGAATGATCGCAGACTCGACAGAATTTAGGTCTAAACTTAAAACGCACCTTTTCAGACAGTCGTATCCATAATTTCAGAAACCTCCACTTTCACAGTTGACGGCAATTTAAATTTAAATTTAAATTAACAAAATGTAAAAAATACTAAAAATAAAATAAATAAAAATAATAATTAAAAATAAATAAATAAAAATGATAACAACTAACAATTTGTAGGCTTTTAAGACAGTTAAAATACATTTAAATTAAAATAAAAACTATAGCATACTTAAGATCATGCGACGACCAGTGTTTTTTGATATACATAGTGTCCTCTGCGTGCAGTTCTATCTTTTATAAGCATAAACTTTTTAATATAAGTGTGTTTGTTGGAAGTGACTTGCCAGGTAAGTATGTTTTGGTATCTTTTCTAAATAATAAATGTAGATCCTAGGAAATAAATTGTACAGCGCCCTTGAGGTGATTTTTCACAAAAACGGCGCTCTACAAATTATCCAATTATTATTATTATTATTATTATTGTTGTGAGGCTGAATGTAGCGGGGAGGGGAAGGAGATGGGATAGAGGAAGGTAGGAAGTACCTCGTCACCAACACGGCCAAAGCCATTTCAAGCAACATTTCAATTGTGAATGCACCGACATATTCAAATAACACAATCCTACGGAATTTCTGTGAAATCTACAGCTTTTGATTTGCCTCATTGTGTCAAGGTAGATATCAAATTTGATGTTATCACATTATTAACAAATTTAATAAATGTGATCTGAATGCATTGGTCATTCTTACGCCCGGTACGGTTCGAGTGGCTAGTGGCTAGGTCAACAAACCAACACCAACACCCAGAGACCAGCGACTAGCGACCAGCCGAACAAACTATAGACGATAGGTCAACAATCCATCTGCATCATCCAAACAGCAAACATCCCCGGGTAAACAAACGTCACTCAATCCCGAACGAACGAACCATCCATCATTTGTTTTATAGCAGCAAAATAATATTCAATTATTGAAATGCGTTTGAGTTTGCTTTGTTTCACTGCACCAATCGAACAACGCACTAATATTAAAATCCGTTCGAGCTGATTGCAAAACACGAGGAATATGAATTATATTGGAATCTCGATTACGCTAGTCACAACACGGGAAGGGCTTTTCAATTATTGTGTCCCACAATCCATGTTGGCATCAAGAAATCATAATATTTTGCAATAAATTGCAATAAGATTTGTCCAGGAGCGGAGAATTCCGACCCATGCTGTGTTCAAAACAGTTTTATTAACGGTAGTTGAACAAAACGCTGTCAGGAATTTGTGTATAACGTTTTTGCTGCAGGTATGCTTCTTTTTTACATTTTAGAGCCACACGACCACCAACTAGGAACATGTTCGCATTATGTTGGTCCACCTATATAATCATTTGATTCTTTGAAACATTCTCCACGCTAAATAGGTTTCTCCGTTGTAGATTCAAAGAGATGTCGTTTTTAATGCGACATGATCACATTTATGGCGAATCATAAAATAAATTCATACATTTTACTGGAACGGAGTAAAATGTTTGCATTGCTGTTATTTTACAGTCGTCGTTAAACGGCTTCTTCTGCATTCCTGTTCCGATTGGCCGAGTAACTTTCCTAACCCACAGGCGGCGCCAGCGTCCAACACCCCCGTCCAACCGACCACCACCCACCGCCCCCACCCCCAACTCCCCCTGCTCGCTGGGGTTCTGCCCAAATTATCTCAACCCTTGTGTGTAAACGGTTGCCGGTGAATGGGAACCAGCACCGTGGGCGAACCTGCGAAATCCGCGTGGGCCGCCATTGCCGAATTGCGCTGCGCAAAGCAGTGTAGATATTTTCTCCGTTTATAAATCAAACAACTTTCTTAAAATTAAAATCCGATAAGCGAACGAAAAATGTTTAAATGTCAACCAAATCTTACTTGTTTTTTAGAGATCAAAATATAACTGAGCCAAATCATGTGATAGATATTACAAAAAATAAATAATACGAAGAAATATATTTGCTCTAGAATCACCGTTCATCTGACTTCGTAGTTTTTCGATTGGAAATATATTTCAAAAAGTCCTGAATAATCGAATTGTATCGAATCACACAATTCGGTGAATTCGGAGATCAGAATACCATACAAGTTTGTAGAAACCCTGATTTTTCAAATAATGTGAGAGAAGAGATTACTAAAGAAACCATATTCAATCAATAATAAATAATACAAAATCTCTTACAATTATTAGTGAATGTAATTTAGGGGAGGGCCCAAGGCGGGAGGTGGAGGTGGGTGCAACAGCAGTTATCGATCAGTTCTGGGAACGCAGTTTCCACGGATGGAGCCGAGTGCGGGCGGGGGCGGGTGGGATAGGCGGCAGGCGGCAGGCAGACGCCAGGGCGGGGCGGGGGTAGGGGTGGGTGGGCACAAAGGCCAAGGTCAAAGGTTGGCGACCGCCGCCTCGGCCGGGGCTGGCGCTCACAGCGAAGGGCGGGAGTTTGACGGCCTGGCCGCCCCAAGGCCGCCCCCTCCACACCTGCCAGCTGAGGACTGTCACCTCTCCCAACGGGTCATGTTTTCGGGACACGACGCACAAACCGGTGCGCAATGAGCGATCTGCCTAATAGACTCGGGAGTAAACACGTCGCGGGAGGAACAGTTGAACAACCCCTGCCGAGATACTCAGATACAGCGCAGTTGGACTACCACCGGCACCGGCAGATGGAAAACACTTTAGTCCATAACTTGAGTAATTTTGTAAAATTACGTTATTAATTTCTTGTAACAGCGTTACCTTAATTAAGTCAGCGCCCGGGTTCAACAATTTTACTAATGTCGACGAAGAAGATTACAATTTTTAAAATACATCTATTTGAATTTCGATTTTGTTTTCGAGAATGAATGAATGAAATTAACCCAATTCCCGATTTCCGATCGGCAATCACCTTGGCAATATTGGTGGCAATCACGCATAGACAAGCGGACATATACGAATTCATCTGAAATTGAGTGACATTGCAACAGTTAAAATACGAAATAAATGTCGATTCTACCCAACGGGGATTTGACTCAGATGTTAGCGCGGTTGACTGCAGATACTGGAGAGGAAGTTAAACCATTTTCCTTTAAGGTGAGGTAGGTTCAATCTCCAGTCAAAACCAAAAAAGAAAAATATAATTTTACGGGTGGATTTTAATTTTTTTTTTGTTAGAAATGAAGACAGCTTTATATAACTTTTTGATGCAAAAATGTACAACATGCTGATTTTGTACAACATTTCCGTCATAATTTTATAAGATGGTTAACGGCCTATTACTCTACAATCTACATAACAATGCACAAGCGTCCCCATTCCTTCGCTGCTTCGGTGATCTCATTCCATTATTTAGTCTATTTTCGCGTAATCTCAGTCAAAAGTTTTTAGTTTATTCAAACCACTAACCACCGATGCAGGCACAAACTATTTTGAGACTTCCCGCAGATACTGGATTTTTAGATTATTCAAATCACTGAGGCAGGTACAAATTATTTTGAGACTTCCCCATACTGGAGCCTCTCTTTAGACTTCCGCAAATAGGAGCGAAAAATCTGCTGAAATCAAGAAACGGATGTACCAGCATGATTATATAAGCACAATACAAACTAATGACAAATGACTTGTTGAATAAAAATTGTACAGATTAGATTGAATATTATATCATGTCGTAAAAATAAAGCCATCACAAAGTTTGGCTACACTTTCCACACAACCGGAGCTTTAGCGCGATTGGTATTTATTCGCAGAAGTTAGTCTGCACGCCAACAAAGTCGACATTATTGAACACCTATGTCCCACGTGAATGTTTACAAACCGGTAGGAGGTTTATTTAGCTCCTTTGTTCTGGCCGGAAAACATAACGAAGCGCAAAAAGGGCGACGCTTAATTAATTTTAACCCGGTGACTGAGGAAACCAAATGAAATTGGCCTCGGGTAAAAGCAATAAAACTGCGAGAAAAGCTACCGACGGTGGAGAAGCCGTAAAACTGTTTCCGTTGCATAACGGGTAGTTTTATCGCGACTCCTCCTGCCAAGCCTCGAGCTAAGTCCCTACATAAACAAGGCGGTAGTATTAAAAAGTAAAAATAAGTGTCACGCAGCAATCGAGTCACAATATATTTATAAATTACTAGCTGAAATGTATAGCTGTTTATTCCAAATCAGATGTAGAGAGTTATTTTGTTCTTATTTTGAACGTAAAGTGTGTTATACAGGTCAGTTAAGTGTTATTTCACTTCAAGTGCGCCTTACTGTAACAAAACTTGAAAAATGTATAAATTTAGTGGTCATATTCTTAAAATTACTCCTACAGTGCGCCTTACACAATACAGCTCAAATAATATAACACAATGTACACTATATAAAAAGGGATGACAAGAGAACACAAAATAGCAAAAACAGTGCTATTGTAGCACAGGATAATAATAACTAACATGACCATACGTGGACTATACTATTATGTACTGTAAATGTTTACCAAGAAGTATCAACATTCTGTTTTAAGGGGTGGGAAAGGGGATGGGTGGGTTTAAGGTGAAGTGTGCGAAATTTCATAAACCTCTGAATAAAACTGTAATTTGTATGAAAAAAACAAATCCGTAGATATTATATTATGTATATTAAAAATCCGTCAATGCTTTTGAATTAATGATGTTGTTTTGAGTTTCGATGTGAGCAATGGTTTGTCAAAAGAATAAAGGTCTTCTTTGAAGTACGATGTGGATTCTTTTCACGCAAATAGAACACGACAACATACAAACCGGCCATATGAATTATAATAGAACTTCAATTGGGGAATCTTATGAGTGGGAGAAGAGGAAGTTTGTGGAGTACCAACCTGACTATTAAAATTTGAACTCATTTCCACAAGTGACAACTGTTCCACAATCCGAATAGATTGTCAGGCATCGCCTGAAAAGCGTGATTTTAACTCCGCTGACTTCACCTGAACAGTTCGATAGTCCAGGTTGGTCCATGAAAACAGATGGCCATACTCAACTCAGCCGCGTTGAGACAGCGAGATTGTGCGTGTGTTTGTGTCCATTTTTGATACACTAGTTTCTTGATTGGTTTAACGGCCATACTGAATTTAATTCAAATTTAGATTTCCAATTTCTTCAATCTAAGAACTAATGTTAGAAACATTCCTTGGTCAGCATTGTATTTAGTCACGTGGTGTTGTATTTATAAACAGAACTACAAAGTGCATGCTTTCCATTGATGTGATAAGACATGCTTCCTGCTTAGTTAAAATCAGCTGCGGAACAGTTGCACTTGTAACGAAAGAGTCGTATAATAATATACCCAGTGCTTACTGGTATTATTGAAGATAAAACATTAATTCATTAATTCACTCATTCATGCTTCCATAGGCGGTGGGGATCATAAAGAACTATCAAAGAAACTATCTTTGTGGAACATTCGCTTTGCGATTCATGAAAAGAGGAAATGTTCTATCCTGTTTAACGTTCAACTTTATGGACCTCCATATTATTCAAATTGAAATAAAATTTAGTTTCAATTTAAAATATCATCATGTCATTAAAATAAAGGATTGAAAATTATTGGACCACCTACAGATAAACTTAATTTGAAATGCACGTAAACCAAGTAGGCATATATCATATTGATTCTGATACCGATAAAAATAAATATTAACTAACTAGGCATTCATAATTAGTTATCGGCTGTTATTTTATAATAAAAATATCCAAGAAAAAAGCAGTGACTACAGCGTCATACAGCGATACAGCTGATAGAGCGTCTCAGTAAACAGGCGCTCAGAAGTGAACAGGAGATACGATAACACCTCTTCAATTTCCTATATAAAAAGCATTGCATAATATACCTAGTTCCGGTCGACTGAGAGCCGAGCACGACGCTGCAGCATTAGAGGTATATTATCATCTCATCCCCAGAGTCACGACATTACTCCCGAGTCTTGGCGGTACATTCCGTCACCGTGACATTCAACAACTAATTGATATTACTTCAAGATTAATCCGCAGAGGCTACTTTCGCTAGAATTAGTTCTGATTTATTCACCGACTAAAGCTGTTCAAATGAACCAAAAGGAGATTCCTCGGGAGATCTGGATTACGTATTTATAAGAGTTTTAGACTAAATAATGTTATTAGGTTATTACAGTAGAGCTTCCTTTGAATTTTGTCGGAAAGCGTGGGTTAACATTGATGAAAAAAATGTCTAAGACGGATGAAGGCTTCGCCAGAGATATCTGGGACCAGCGTTATTTCAACGGGGCGGGGATTGAACGGAAATAAAAATGTTTTATTACAATTGAAATATATTTACAGTCGCTTTTACCTTCTATAAATAAATATATAATCTCAATAACTTGGAGCCCTTTTTAACAGAACCAACCTGTAGTACCATAATATACCTGAATTCTATAATAATTTACCTACCTTTATACATTTTAAAATAATTTTTGACAGTTTCTCCCACGAATTAATCTTAACTTTTTCACAATCCGAAATATCTTTGAATTACCAGTTTTTGCTTGTTTATTTATTTATTGATATGGTATAAGTATTATTTGGTAATGTGAGCCTTAATGGGTGCTTTACCCGTGGTGAAGCCCCCATTTCACAATTGTATATAACAAATAGTGTACGTAAATAAAATGGACTGAAATGTATTGAAAGTATGTTTAATTAAACCAATTTAAATGAAATATTAATAAATAAAGCAAAGTAAATTAATTAAAATTCAAAGCATTGCCCACGATTGCCCCGAGAGCGGAATTAACATTTCAGCTCAGGCACCCTTTTATCAAGAAATCTGATTTATATATTTTTTTAAAACATAAACATAATGAGGAATTTTCAAGGTCTGTCAAATTTCTTCGTAGGGCCAATTATTTTTTGTCGAATAATAAAACGTTCACGTTAATATGATTTGACATCAAATTGGAAATTAGAAAAGATGGAGCCTGGCGACCGGGGAATTACTCGCTCGAGGTGAATCTCAATATTTATTCAGTTAGCAATAATTATAATTACCTTGGCAACGCACGTACGCCGTTGGCAGCATTTTTAAATGTACATCGATAATAATTAATGTTATGTATCTCCAAATAGTAATAAATAAATTCGCTATCCGCGTCTGTCTGTTTGTACGCTTAGTTCTTCTAAACTACGCCACGGATTTTGTTAGGATTTTCATTTTTCATTTTATCATGTAGAGAATATCTTCTAGAAGGTTTATATATATAATACATGCATATTATATTTAAATAAAGTAAGAAAATGTACGATGTTTATCACAGAATTCCAAACCTCAAAACATTACTCCAAATCATTCACAACCCCGAGCAACGCCGGGTACACGTCAGTCTAGTCTGGTATAATTGATCATAGCAACTCTATGACCAAATTAAAAATGTTTCCAATGAAACACAGGTGAAAAGTTATAATTCCGCTTGCGAAGGTTGTGATGCTGTATGATTGAGGACTTGAGTGTGAGTTTTCACGATAACAATAATTACTCGTTAAACAAGAAAAAGAGAACTAGTGATGAGTAATAAATAGAGTAGCGATATACATAACTTAGATGGACTTCGGAATGATCGATTACTTCAAAGATTTGATTATATCGATTCCAAATATGATCAAAGAAAACTCATTTGATTTAACTAAACTTAGACAGCACTTTGGTGATGATTTCTGGACGATAAATCTAAAATGATGGAGCACGAAGGAAGAAGGTTTTCTGTGCACCTACCCCAATACTCCTATAAACACACGTCAATTGACATTACTGTACAGAATAATGCATGCGGGCCAGGCGACTAGCGATACCTTGGAATAAAGAGTAATAAAAAGTTAACTGCAAGACTACACAAGTGTATATTAGACGAAATGGTCCAATAACAACATCACAACAAAACAAAATATCATTTTGTTATATGTATATACATGCAAATATTTTAACACATTTAAAAATACAAAAAGTTTAAGGTTACATAAATTAATTTCCTAACAAAACTGTGCAATTAAATCGATACAGTACCTAATAATATTTTTTTTAAACACGGAATTATGAAGATATGTTTTAATTTGCATGTGTTTATCTACTACCTACTGGTGAATCAAATTCATAATATTATTGGGGACACGTTATGGACTTCATTTTATAAAACTATATTATGTTAGTAAATCCAGTTAGATAGTAAATATACGCTTTAATAGTATACTAATTACTTATTACCGCTTTAATAGTAAACAGGGTAAATGGAAAAAACGCCGCATCCTGGAAAAATCACGAAAGCTGACTTTATTTCTCAAGATTTAACACAAAGGACGGGTTGTTCCGGACAATTGGAACAATTCTTCAAATTTCAAAGTCAGTTTTCAAATTCTGTGAAAGACTTTTTTAAGTTCTGTTATTATTTCAGTTTTGCCAAGCTACTTGCCTATAATGATATAACAACAGAACATGAATAAGACATTCACAGAACCCGAAAATTAACGTTGAAATTTGATGAACTGTTCAGATTCTCTGAAACAACCCGTCCTAAGTAATTTAAATAAAAAAAAAATAATATTACAAATAAACTTAAACTTATTCTCGAATAATTAGTCTATCACTAAAAATAATAATAAATTATTGTCACCTAAAATACTATTTCTATGTCAGCCTTACCAAATACAAATATTACGGAGATTTAAAAAAACAAGAGATTATTATCAACAGCGAGTCGATTATGTCAGTGGAAGGTGTGCTCTAACGCCTAGGAATGAAGAAATGAATAGATACAAAATAATGCAAGACGTGTTTTTTACCAATCGGCATTCGATGATTTGGCGAGTTGGCAATCCTAAATACGGCGCCAACAAATTCAAAAGAAGACAATGTAATTTATAATAGGACAGAGATGACTAGAAACAGGTTCAGATGCGGCTGACGGGAAAGATTTTGATTGACTGAGAATTTGAAAGACAGCATACAATCTCCACACAAGCCACTGACACTACTGGGGTCGGCATTTCATACTAATAAAAAAAAGTTTTTAATCGAAACATTATTAGAACGATACATAATTTGACGAACAGTGGAGTAAATAGAAGTGAGTTATTAAAAAAAAGCAATTAAATTATAATAGAAAAATGTTAAATGCGCTGTTTTGGAGACGAAAGGGGGAAACATACTACATCAGCGTTATAATAGTCCAGTATGTTCAAATCATCACATATGTCTACTTGCTACTTGTGACGAAGTACAAATAGCCTACTGATACGCTACTCTTTGAAGCTAGTTTCCGTACATGGCGCTGCCCGAATTATCATTTTTTCAAGTGCAGCCGAGGAATTAATACGGTATTAAGTGACTCTAGCGATGAAGACAGTAATTTTGTTCTTCGTTATATTTACAAGCATCAAAATCAATATAAAAGAAGATTTTGGGTTCACCCATACAACGAAATAAATGCTAACTGTGGAACATTCGTGGTCGCGAAGTAACTAACATGAGAATGATGTCAAAATGATATTTTCCAATCTCAATCCACGCCTTCTTCGCTAAATCCTTTCTAACGTATTCCGGTAAATTATAGTTATATAAGCATATTTTACCACATCCAAAACCAATTTAACATTCAAATCACGTTCGAGCGTCATTTCTGCAAAAACGAGTAGTAGATGCGAATGCAAATTGCGTAGCGTGCTACTAGCACTGTCAGCAGCGTGCAACTGAAACTGACGTCAAACTCGCAGTCGACACGTCGCGTCGCGTCGTGTACGAACACAGCAAAATAGTATGGCTGCGTGCATGCTACGCGTACAAAACTCGAGTCGCTTGTAAGCATCTCCGTGTGCGAATGGCCTAAGTCCTCCAACAAGACAGATGCAACATTTTCCGCTTACTATGGTGTTAGTAGATTTTCAAATATTTTCAGATAATTGTTACCCGGGAATTTTTGTCTTTTTTTTAATAGGAAAAATACATCACAGGCAAAAAAAACGTTCAAACATAATACATTTGAGATTGAAAGGTACTCTCAGAATTTCCCCGGTAAGAAAATACCATACATAAAAGAAACGTGGCTTGAAATAGCTTTAGCTATGTCTGTTGATGCCAAGGTACCTACTTCCCAACCATTCAACTAAGAACTTTAAAAAAATCATCAACACAGAAAATTATACTGTTATGAAGATACTTTTCAAACCTAAGATATATTTTTATAAAATTGATTTAATCATAAATTGATAATAAAAATGTTTAGCGCCACTTCAGTCAGTTTGCAAACAAAATAACCACAACAATAATAGAGAATACGTCACAAGCGAGGAATGCCGCAGCATGTTGTTATGTCGTGGACATCAATCTAACGTTCATTATTAATATCTAAAGAAGGATGAAAGTAGAGTGTAACTTGTGAAAATGATATCGTTCAACGGTGTTTGTGTTAACATGAATCAAGTAGCCCTCCACAAGTCGTTTTGATTCAAGTGGACTTGACAGAAAGATACGTCTTTGGACAACGAACGAATGGACAAGAAAGGAGGGCGGGAAGAAATTGATAAAAATTGGAAGACGCAAAAAAAACATTACATAGGTACCCGTTGGCTGTCTAGGTTTCATTTAGGTATTGATATTATCTAGAAATATAGGACTAATACCCGTTTTACACGACACCTTTTTCATCCAGTTTGCCTAATCGGAATGAAAAAAGGGGCCGAAAACTTTACATACGTACTGTTCCTCATAGAATACTGAATACCTAACCTATATGGGTTAACCTCATATTGTAACATACTTTTTAATTAATTAATAGAGACAGGGTTGTGACAGCTAGGGTTGCTTTGATCCTTCGGCTCGCGGTATTTTTTTCCTGTTTATACGTACGCGGTTTGGATCCAGCAATACCGTTCAAACAAGACAAAGCGCGTATCACGTGATACGACGACAATTGCGACGAGTGGTAGTGTGATCAGAGGCGTCGTGTTATGGAAAAATATATAGTTATGTTTTAAAAAAAAAAATCATCAATCAGCAAAACGTCATCTACTATTTACTCCAAATATGCCCAGGAATTGCCGATTAAAATGCTTTAGGTACGGGCTGATACATATGAGTATATGTTAAAATGGAAAACGAAATAATAGTAATGATTTCATCATGCAGCTATAATCCCAACGTAAAATGTCGCTGAGTGTTATGGCCAATGGGCCGCCCAGACATAGTTGAGAGAAGCAACTCCAGAGGCTGGGCGTGAAATGGGCGGAGGCCGCCGAAGTAGCGCAGGACAGGAACGCCTGGAGGCCCCTTGTGATGAGTCCCCCACCCGATAGGACAAGGGGAAGAAGATCTATGTATTTGTGAACAATATAATAAATAATTGAACTTGGTGGGAGGTCTTGTACCATCGCCATTTGGTGTTAGGATTGGAAAATGTGACTAACGGTTTGATCCGGATAGCAGAAGTAGGAAGTACAGACTATTTTGCTCCAGATGTAGTTTTGCAAATTGGTTGGATAGTCATTTGGTTTGTTGGTTGGTTGGATTGTGGGTTGGATGGATGAATAGTTGTGTGATTGGTTGGATGGACGATTGGCTGGTTGGATTAGGTTGGACAGATGGTTGGAAGGACGGTTGGTTGGTTAGAGCTTGGTTGGATGGATGGTTGGACATTTGGTCAGTCGGTTGGTAGTTTGGTTGACCGATTGGTACCACTAGTAATAATATTTGCGGCCTTGAGAACAGCTCTCGCCAGCGCGCAGTGCCGGCCTCTTTTTACATTGTGTTGCCATATCAATTTAAGTGTGTTTCCCGTACCACAGGGTCAGCAGGCTTTGTGTAGATAATGGGACATTTATTTGGATGCGATTGACAAATAGAAAAAAATAACAGCGCCGAAGCATTAATCTTTAAAACTGCCTAATCATAGAGGTGAACGCAGAATCCACTTATTTACGAGTTTTACTTACTACTAAAATTGGACATTAACATAAACATTTAAAAAATGTGAGATATGATATAACACAAGTTAAAAAAATTATTAAAAAAATAGGCCCCAAAATGTTGATCGCTTCGGCAGCAGCGAACGCGTGGTCCCCCTGCGTGGACCTTCGAGCGCGGAGACGTCAGAATCGTGCGCACTCACTCGTAACGCGGCCGCCCGCCCGGTGACAAGCGAGCAAGGCACGCCAATCAACAGTCACACACCGGGACCTGCTACCTGGTCACTGGTGACTAATAAACACGTTACTCTTCATCTTCATCAGGTTGAAAACAAGCAAGACACAACACAGGAGGCACAAAAAAATACATTTTTGGAGGCGGGTATGGGTAACACCGCCCTGGGAACCATTTATTGGATAACTCCTCTCGGTCAGGTCACCCCAAGTGGTTCGTTACGTTTGGTGATCTAGCAGGGATCGTGGGGTGTTTAGGGAGACCTTTTGACTTCTCCAACAGGACTGTCTCGGAACATTGCCTTGCACCGCAGTGGGAGGGATGGTTTATACGTCCGTCAATCCTGGACACACTAACCCCTATATTCTCCTACCCACCCCTCGTACCTTTTTACATCTCAGAATGTCACATCCTTTCTTCCCAAAAAGACCCTCCACACAGCATCCCCAAAGATGACAAAGGCCCTGAGGGGAAATGTTTTCCTCAGGGACTCCTGTGTGGAGCTAATGAAAAAAAAGACCAGGGACCCGAGTTTTATTGTTATAGAATTTCCACTTCACAGAATGAACATCAAAGTGGCCACGGCGACACGAGACGAAAGTGTTTAATTGTACCAAAATGTCGACTGTAAACTGGTGGTAATGCGCCAATCGTATGAATATCATAAATAAATAATTTATTATAAACACGAAACGTTTTGGTAAAATCATTCCGCTGATAGATCCGTTGTACTCTGTCGTAAAGAAGGCAACGGAGCTCCCAGTGGCATGATCATAATCAACCAGGTTCCATGATAACTCAACACACTTTTAAAAAGTGATATAAAGTCATTAGAAACAATGAAAGTTTTTTTTTAACCTAACCTACTTAATTAACCCAGTTAATAAAGTTTTTGTTTCATCACTTTCCATGACTTTATATAACTTTTTAAAGATGTGATGAATTATCATTGTGATGATTTATCCGGTCACCAATCAACCAAATAGTAAAAACAAGTCAAAAATAAAATTCAGGGGCAGCAATAAGTCGGAGTAAAGAGGAAGTAATAATTTAAAACGGTTGTTTTCAACCTTTAATCATTCAGATTTCAAAAATACATATTCTTGCCAAAAGACAGAGAAAGGGTTTCTTATTACTGTGATTGAAAAACTTTACCATTTACTACTAGAACAAAGTAATAAAGTTTTTTAATCATATTATCTAATACAATGTGGGATTTTTTTGCTATCATACATTTATGCATATTATTATTTTTATGTATATGCTGTTTATGAACTCGTGTGTGTGTACGTGTATTGTGTGTGTATGTTATGTATGATGTGTAATACACTATATATGTATACATATGTGCATGTGTACATATACTTTTCTGTAATTCGCATTGTTTCTTTCTTTTTTTAATATGTATGTAAAAAACATAATTTGTATTTTAAAACCATGTATGTAACAAAAAAAAATATTAAATAAAAAAAAAAAATAAAAAAATACATATTGCAATAGAAATATAAGAAGAAAGACTAAAATAAAGAAATTTAAATATTGCTTTAGTAATAGTTTTTAATAAAAAACATAATCGATTGATATAATTAATTACATAATTTTTTATTTATTTTTAGAATAAAATTAATAAGTAAGACTTCAAATTGTAATATATAATCATTGAAGACAATTTTAGCGACTCTCAAACGAAAAATGAGAAAAAGAGTCAGTCGCACCTAGGAATTAAACAGGCTGTCCGGGGATTTTTTTTTTCAAGGAAATTTCGAAAAAAGTTATTATTTTTTTTACTTATACCATCATATTTTTACATGTCAGAATCACCTCTAAAAGTTTGTGCACTTTACCCCCGGACAAATATCAATCTCCAATGCGAAATCATTGGTTAAAACGTTAACTTTGGTTTCGAAAACGACCATACTTTTTTGTTTATTTATATTAATTATTCTTCCAACTGTCTGATTTTCTGCCCAACGCTTGTTTATAGAATAAAGGAAACTATAAATTAGTGTGAGGTGTTAAATTTCTTTGAAACCTGAATCATATTGATAATCAACCTGCTGGTAAATGTTTTATCATGGATTTGCGTTTCGCTGTTATGCTACAAAGTGCTAATTCAATCATTTAACCTGCTAACGTAAAGCAGGAGGTTTTACAATATGAAGAGTTAAAGAACACAATAAGAATGATAAAATAAGATATATTATCTAAACCAGTCCTTTTTAAACCTTGCCCTAAAGCTTTTTCCATGGAGCCGAATATAAGTAAAAAATTAAAAAAAAAAAATAACCAAAAATAAAACGGAACCTAGCAGATTTGAAAAGCAAAAAATAATGTTACTTTGGTAGGTCTACTAAATACTATTAATCTAAACTCCTCGGGCTTCTGGCAAATTCTATCTGGAGGTCAGAGTTTTTCCGCTTTGTAATAAAATCCAAATTAACGGAATATTTCTGAATGTATCGGAAAACTAAAAACTGTTTATTTTACTAATATTAAAATCAAAATAAAATGTAAAAAAAATTAAAATGGGTGACCTTACGTTTTTGTAACTACTGATAACGAAAAAAAGATACCTTTTTTGACAAATTATAAATATGATTGCAACCTAACTTTTTTTCGATTCATGAATTTTAATGCTTCTATGGATAACTTTTAGATTTCAATATAAAGCGCGGTGTTTTTTCTTTCTAACACCGTTTACATAATAATTCTCACCATGACAGTAAAGGAGAAACAATGATTTATATGAGACCTATATGAGCTGTTCCCAAAAGCGAACAAATTAGAATGAGGGGTTAAATTCATTTGTAAATAAAGATTAGATTGACATTTCGACAGCATCGGCTGACCTTCACGGTATTGAAAAGCATACAAATTAATTATTGACTGAGCGTGGTGAAGTCCAGTTTTAACTCGACCGCTTTGCATTTCATCTGTCTGTCAATTGGTTTGTGTTCCGTGTCCGGTCAATCCTGTCAAGATGGTAGCCGTGTTAGATAGTATATTTTCACTCCGCCAGAGTTCGCATGAGCGTTACGAGTCGTTACAAGTTGAAATAATCAACATTACGCAAGGTCTACTAAGTGTTCACAAAACTAATAGTGGTTTATAGTTGATTATTAGATGTAAATTTGTCAATCCATAAATGATACATAAATTACGCACAAATCTACCTACACCAGTAAAAGATTGCACGGGCTGTAATTTAAAGAAGTTTGACAAACGTTGTGTTAAACCGATAACCAGTATTCTGAAATCTGAAAGGCTCAAGCAAAGTGAACTATACTTTATCTTGTGTATGAGTGACAAGCCTAATGACAGCGTGGCAAACAAAGTAATACGTTAAGTCCACATTTTTAATGGAAAAGCCACTATCAAACATTTCGAGTCAACAGTGAGCAGTAAGTCTTCCATACTACGCTAAGACCAGTCGCACAGCAGCGAACAACCAGCGAGGCAACATAGTCAGCACCAGTGATGCCATATTCCAAAAATAAAAAAAAACCTGTTTTTAGGGAATGAAAGCCGTGTTTTCCCAAAGCTTTTTATAGAGAATTTTAAAGAAGGAAACAACAGTAGGTACCTATCTTTATTAAAACCAATCGTTTCATAAATTTTCTTTGAATTAAAAGACAAAAAATACTGTTGGTGTAAAAAAAAAAACAAAATGCATAAAGAAAAACATAAAAAACGTTTTGTCAGTTTTTTACCGGGCGATCCATGAGATATGGGGAAGAGGAAGTTCTCCTATGGGTAATTTCTATACATTTTACAGCAGGTAATGTAGGTAGGTACTTAGGTGACTACCTAAGTAGTTTGTTTTAATAATTAGAGTTTAACGATGTATTAATTTAATAAATATTTATTGAAAAAGATAACGATTATATAAAGAGACATTTTGAACCTGTACTGAAATTCCCAAACTACGTTCCTGAATTCATGATTTCCCCCACGCGCTCCATGCTAAAAAAATGTTTCCTATCTCACTCAAAAGTAAATCTTATTGGTGACAGATTAAAACATGTTTTTTTTAAAAACCCTTGAGGTATAAATAACACAACATCTGGCAACACTGGCAACAATGGTCAGCACACCGCCTAGGGGAGACACGTTCACACGGCGCGAGATGTGCGTTGCTAGGAATTGTACGCCTGCCTCTCGCCCGTGTGGACGAAGCTAACAGAAGCGAGCGATCTCAGGCAACGGAGGCAGTAAGCGCCACCGTTGCATCAGAGCCCCTCCTCGTGATGGAGTGCACGTTCCAATTTATATAACAAGTAAACAAAGGCCGCCTAGAGCAGCTACTTCAGAGGTGATTATGTTGTGTATTAGTTGGCAAACTAAGGATTACAGACGTATTCGAACCCAACATTTGTAACGAATGTATTCGTGTATACAAGTAAAATATTTTGCGATGTTCGATTATACAAGTAAAATAAAATTCGTGTATACAAGTAAAATATTTTGCGATGTTCGAAGATCTTAACTATTGTTGGTTTAAAGGTGGTTATAAAACTTGGGAGTTAAAGGCACGTCGAATCAGGCAGACGCAGACAATTTGAATTAAATTAATAATCTCCGTGTAACCTTTCCTAACCTAATCGCATTTAAAAAAAAGATATCACATGTTTTGTTCTTTTGCAAGTTTTGATCTTCTGCGTCTTTTGCGGATAACTATCCCCAAATTCCAAACATTTTCAAAGACGTGTTAGCTAAACGTGATAACACTGAAATAAAATCACTGACAACGAAACAGTACACATTTTATTAGACCAATTTATTATAAACATTATAATCACCCATTTTTATTTTCATTTCAAATAAAAATAATTCATAAAAAAATCACAAAATTTCATAAATTTTTCTCAAAGCTCGGTCGAAACCTTCGGTTTCATAAAGGTGTTTAACATTTTAATTCCGTTATTGTAAACTTCTAATATAAAGCGTGGTGTTTTCTCTTTCTAACACCGTTTAGATCATATTTCTAACCATGACAGTAAGGGAAGACCCATCGATTCTGTGAGACCATATGAGCTGTTCCCAGAAGCGAACAATATAGCCTGAAGGGTTGAAGGTAATTTAAGTATAGTTATAAGTTATCTTCTAGCATTGTTAAGCGCCCTTAAGGAGACATTTCATAAAACGGTGCTAGGACAACAGATGGATGAGAAGAACGGAGACATGGAACTGGACATCGAAATCCCGAGCAGATCAAAAGCTGATGGCGATAACACACAAGCTGTTGATATAAGGTGGAAGGCGGATGTCAGAAAGGAGTGACTCATCAATCAAGAAACCTATGTCCAACATTGCACACAATGTGAATGGCGATTATGACGTTGTTAACGATGTTATTTAAACAGCCGGATTGGCTATGAACGTGTTTATTGCTAAAACATTATTTGTCAAGTCGGTTTGCATCTGGGAGATAATGATTGACGAGGGTTCTCAGCTTCCTGGGCTCTCATTAGAAGCCATTATTGCAATCATCGCATCAGGCTGACTCCTTGAGCGAGACATCTCGTGCGGGATGCATGGCTGATAACCGCTAGGGGTGCACCAACTAAACATTACATTGGAATTTCGAAAAAAAACCTTTTTTACTTCTACCATCATGTAGAATCTTCTCCCGAATTTAGTGCACTTTACCCCCGGACGTATATTGCAAAAGCTGTTGTTCATGTAGACTATTTAACAAAAAAACTACACAATAATTTTATTTTATTGTAATTGAAGATAGCTGTGAAAAATCACAATATTTGCATTTATCTTAAAAATATGTTTTTGTAGATTAGGATTATTTAGGGTTAATATGCCAAGGCATTATCAAAACCAAAAGGATACGTATTTATTCATATTTGAGTCATCTTGAGAAATGCATTGAAATCATAAACTGAGTTTCAGTACAACCCTAACACATCGAGCGTGGTAGCGAATACTTCAAGTCTCAATGGCAAAAGACACAGCAACGAGATAAGCCCCGAGTGTAGTAGGTGTAATATTTACCATCGGTTTCAAAGGGAAACAGAGTTAATTGTTTATGATTAGGCTGCGCTGGTTGAGAGTCGAGACTTCCTTCCCGGGGACTTAATGAGCGAAGGCGAGAGGCAGACTGCCCGGCAAAGGCAGCCAAGCGAAGGCAGCGGAAGCCTCTTCTGCCTTCTGCGCTCCTGCCACTTAATTTCAACATGAGGCAATAATAATTATAATTACCGTCGGTTGCCGGGGATTAAAAATTTAATCGAGAAGACGACACTCTTCTTTGATATCTTCCGGCATTTAAAACTTAAGTGAAAATGTATAAATTAATTAAAAATAATCTTGTCTCAATTGTCATGACACGAGGCGCCTTTTCCCATCAATACCAGTAGTGAACTATATGATAGACGAACTTCGAATTTGACTTTTTAAAATTATTTATTCATCAATAATTGCGCTAAGCCGGGATAACACGTGATCTTTTCTATGATCCATCTCATAGGTTCTCAAAATTATTTTAACTTACCTTTTTACATTACCATCTCTGTTGCGTATCTTAAAAACAAACACGACACGAATTGAAGGTGGATAGTCCGATACAGTTTTCCATACAAACTTTGGGGAACCAATGATGGTGATAGAAAAGATATAATTGCATTATTAGTGTTTTACTTGATTTAAAAACTAATTAACAAAGTGGCGTTCACTAAATTTTCTTATAATGAAGTAAAAATTATTGTTATTATTTAATTCAGCTAAATTCCGTCTGATTTTTCTAGATAGAATTTGTCTGACGTCGCTCCTCTAGATTTCCTTAACGCTCCCTAATTTTCTTTGAGCCTTCTACTGCCCCCCTGAAAGCCTCCAGCGCCCACGAGGGGGCGTTATCGCCCACTTCGAGAAAGACTTATCTATCTCATAGAATCTGTGAAGTAGATCAGTAGATCAACAGGCTTTTCTATGGAATAGAAACTCAAACCCAAAAAATGACTAACTTTAATTCTATAAGTGACCATAGATTCTTATAGAATAGATCAAGACTTAACGCAGCATAACATGAAGCTGAGTGAAATTTAAAAATAGCACGGTACTCTATTTTAAATTAAAATAGTGGGTAGGAACTCAAGCGACTAGAGAAATATTTTGATACAGAAGAGAAAATACTGAAATACATCATTTGCATGATGGTTTGTACTAGAAAAACATTTTAAAATTTCCCACAAAAGATATTAAAATAAATCCTTAATTAAAGAGAAGTGTTCGTTGGAGGTTCTGGTAAAATCGACTTGCATATTGTCACAATGTTGTTAAGTAAGTATTGCATGTAAGAATGCCATAAGGATGAAAATGGATAGCAATAAAAAATAATACGCTGTCTTCAAATATAAACGCGATGGCAAAGAATTATTTTACGACTGATGAATTCCCGATGACAATGAATAAAATATAATATATTATTTGAGCAATACCGCAATTCCACATTTGGCCTGAATTCTCCGAGCAACGACAGCGAGTCTACTGCATAATTGCATATATTTTTAAATGATGAATATTGCAGCGACATCATATAACGTCATTTTTATTAGAAACCAACCAATAACAAAAGTTTGTCATATTATTAAAATGGTAAAATCTACTAATTATTAATATAATTTTTATTCTAAAACACCCATACAAATTGAAAAAACCTACAAACAAAAAATAAATGCCGCCGACGGGTATTGAAGCCGCAGACTTATGATTGCCTGTCAGCTGCTCTACAAATTAAGATACGTCGGTTTATTCCAAACCCACTCATTAAAAAAATAATTTAATATGAACGAGTATTTTTCATTCAACAATTATAGCTAATTACTTTTTTTTTCACCTGAAAACAACAAGCTTTATTTTTGTAGGAAAGGCTTCGTCAGTGATTAATCTCCCACTAGATGGCGTCGAGACATATATATCTACATTGGTGGAATATTTTTTACTAGTTTATCATTAAAAATATAATTTTCTAAGTTTCATTTCTGAGCAGAGTTTCTTCAGGTTGGTAGATTACAAATTAATGTTGATGCACATCTGGATTAAGGATTATTATTATATTATTGAATAATATATAAACTAATTTCTTTAAATAGTTTTTCAATCACTATATTACAATGATGAACGAAGTATTGGCTTTCAGTATAATATTAGAATATTCTAAGGTGAATGCCTGTCAATAATGACAGGGAAAAAATAAGCTTTTATGAGAAAATCGAAGTACGATTTTTATTCGTAAGCTTAAAAAGAAAAAATATTGGAAATTCTGATAAAAAGTTCTTTATTTAAACACAAACACGCTACTTAACTTGTAACGCCTTTCAATTAAAATAAGTAATTCTGTCTATACTTTACATATAATGTATCATATTCCAGGGACAAATTATATTTGACGGCCTCTGTGGTCGAGGGGTAAGACTCTCGACTAGCAAGCTAGAGATCGCGGGTTCAAATCCCGGCGTGCGCAAGTAAATATTATCAGATTAATTTGTGTTACTTCACAAATTAAAACTAATTAAAAATAAAACACATTATATTTGTGGCTCGTTCCAGGGTGGAAGATACTCTTAGTGTCATCCCGGTTGCTGAATGGTGGTATTCAGAATTGAAACGTTGCTCGAAATGGCTTTGGCCGTGTTTGGTGACCAGATCTGAATAATCAGGTACTTCCCCACCTTCCTCTCCCCCATCTCCTTCCACTCCCCATTACCTTCTGCCTAACAACATACCCCAATTGGGGATGCCATAGTCTCATTGGCTCCAGACGGTTAGGAACAGTTGGGACTCTTGATTCAAATAAAATAAAATAAATCTATTTAAAGAAAATAGTTTTTTAATCACAATATGACAATGCTGAACGAGGCCCAGAAAATCAATACAATATTAGAACATTCCTAGGTGAATGCCTCTCAATAACGTCAGTGAAAAATAAGGTTTTATGAGAAAACCGATGTATTTGTTATTCGAAAACTTCAAAAAGAAAAAAAAAATTGGAAATTCTGATACAAATATTTGAACGAAAAAAGGCAAATAAAATTTACTGCGCATTTCAATTAAAATAGCAACTCAGTCTAAACTCTCTATAAATAATATTCCGGGGACAAATTACGAGTATATTTTTGTCAGACGATTAATTTTACCCCGGAGTCAAAATAATCCTCTGCTTGCAAATGACTTTCGAATCGAAAGTTCGCAGTTCGATTTTTTAAACGAATACAAACAGACAAATAAATAAAAGAATTCTTCAGAATCGTTATGTTCTATAAAATAAAATTGATTTAAGTTTAATACAGATATCATGTAATAAAAGTTTCCTGATAATTACAGAAATACGCCATAGTACCGTGATGCAAGTACAGGAAAACCGATTAATTCAAAGAGATGAGAATATAAATACGAATTTAATATCGGCAAGGGAGGTCCTTCGGGCGACATAGGGGTGTGGAAGCCCCGAGAGAACTTGTTATTAAGCAAAATATGAGGAAAGTTTAGACGTTCAACAACGAGCAAACTTGGCTCATTTTGAAAATTTCAAGTTGATAGTACGTAGTTTATCTATGACTTGAAGTTTTAGGTAAGAGTAACTTATAACTCAATTCTAAAAAGTGAAAACACTTGATGAAAACGACGAAATGAACAATAAAAAAAGTCGGAAGTATCTTTGAACAACAGATGTATTGAAAATTAAAACTCGAATCATCCAGAGTTCAAGATAAAGAAAAAGGAATCACCTGATTCAACCGGTTTGCATGCGGCCATGTAGGGGTTTTTCAAAACAATCATTATCTCAGCAATACAAGCGAAATGATTATTGGCATTAGCACAGCCGACATTAGAATACATTGCGGTTTTGTGTTCGCCAAACCTGAAAAAGTTTTTTTTTACGAGATGTATCAAGGTTTTATTATGGTTTTATCCAACAGATAGATTTTTGACCAACAATAGCGTGTCTGTCGTACCTATCAAGATTTTTGGCCGTCTTCATTCGGCTGAGAAATTGCAACTCATGTTTACGTGACAGTACCGACCATTCTAGGAGATTATGATGTTCTATGCTGCCAAATATAAATACATGTAATTCCACCACCAACGAGGGAATTCCACTGATTGAAGTGGTCGAAAACCAATTACCTTCCAATTTAACTAATCATGGCTAATCAATCTGTGGTTTCCCAAAAAAACCTTGTGATACATTAAAACGTCTCAACTTATAAGGAAAGTAGAGATTGAGACAAAACATGAAATATGAAGATGATAATGTCATTATACTTTACAGCGCCCTAGAGGTGATTTCTCAGGAAAATGGCGCTATATAAATTAGCCAAATATTTCAACAGTACCCATTGTCGACTATAATTATTTAAAATTATACTTAGAAAACTTACCGATAACTTACCGATAAAAAATATTGCTAATTTATGAAGAATCTCTTCAAATTATTCGTAATCCGGTTATAAACGGGATTGCAGGACTGTAACGAATATATGTATATAAAAGGTTTCCTAAAAAAAAAACCTGTTTTGTTATCGCGATGTTGGAAAACGGGTTCATAAAAAATCTAATATTTTTGCATTTCGTCAATTGTATCTTATCCCGTTAAATATTAAAGAACTTAGTTTGCCTCATTTTACAACAAAACTATAACCGAAAGGGGGTTCGTTAGTATGAGATTTTACACTTTAAAGCAGTTTTTATAGGACTGAAACTCTTTTTCTAGGCTAATGACAAGACTTTACAAAAATGGTATTATGTTAATATTTCAAAGGCCAAGATATGTTCTACCAGCAGAATTTAATTAAAACATCTATAATATATCCAAGCGAAAAAAATTTCGCAGACTTAAAGCAAATATTTAAGGTGAAGATGACCAAGTCCGTACAGGATATCCAATGGTTTTCCGGGTGGAGAGGTATGGTCAGTAGTACGATATGTGTGTGTGTTCAGTATTGGTAGCGCTCTTGGCTGGTTGTTACTGGGTACTCACCCCGCATTTTCCGCGGCGACAATGGACATGTGTGGTTGCGCATCGGGCCCCGCGGCGCTGCCCCGCGCGCGCCCCTCCGCCTCCGTGGCGCGGGCGCCAGGCACTAGCAGCGACAGGGACCGCACGGTACTGCAAACAGACAACACATACATTCAGTTACAGGCATCATATAATAAAGTTAGCAAGAGAACTGTTGTGATATTTCGGTACACCCGCATTCCGGAAATATTACGTATCTGCAGACAGAATGCATCAAAGGTGGGAGAGTGGGTCCCGCACTTGACCAGTTTTTCCTTTTGGAGATTTTTTCTACATTAACTTTACACAGGAGGCCCTGTGGATAATTATTTTCTATATCATCTTTGGGGATGATATGTGGATTTTTAGGAAGTTCTAGGAAGGAATAAAGAATGAAGGGTTGGGTAGGGAATCTGGGAGTCAGTATGTCCAGGACCAACGGACGTGTGAATCGCAGGGCTGAGAGCTATTAATTTGCGGTGTATATACAAGATGTTAGGGGGAAGGTGCACTAACTTCGGGAGGTGATTCTACATAATAGTTTAAGTAAAGAAGAAAAATATTGAAATTCGAAAAGATTTAAGGTAGTTTTCAAGATAAAAATTGAATTGTTTGTATAGAAGAAAAATCGGAAACATATTTTGTATGGGGAAAAAATAGAATCTTTTTTACAATGTTTCTTCATCTCCCGAATTTAGTGTACTTTAACCCCAGAGACACCCTGTATTTTATTGATATTATAATGGAACCCATATATGAGATCTGCAATAAGAAAGATTACATCTAGAGCTGGTGCTTGAGGCGAAATGAAGAAAACAGCTCTCATTCGGATAAGAACGATATCAACGCACAGAAAAGGCATCATCCAGAGTCTCAGTGTAATATTATTATGTAGAAGAAGGCAAACATGTTTTTATGGATATCAGATAAGACACGTGTACTAAATAATGTGTCGATCCAGATAATTACTTTTCAGTATTTAACCCGTTAATACTAAATGGCTAATAAGGCATCATATTAAAGATAAGAGCGGCAAGTGCAAAGTAACAGAGTAATTCACATGCTTTCCTGTAAACCACTTTTCACGGAGAATTGTTACATAAAGGTTTTGTAACAAGGTGTATGGATCCTTCTAGTTAATTTACATATATGGTGTCGGTGTGTGGCACCTGCAGTATTTACTCATTAACCATTGTGCATTGGTTAGATTGTCAACCCTAGAATTTTTTTAGACACATCGGTTGCCGCACCTGCGATCGGAACACAAAACCCGAGAACTTCAAAATCGAAGCAGTTTCATTCCTTGTTCAACAGCCGAGATCATTGGCCATTCTGCATGAGGCTGGTGACCGACGGATCCTTTCGATTTCGTAATCATTAATTTAAAACTAGAGATGGTGAGTATCACCTCAAAAAGCATCTTCCTATCCTTCACTATCACGGGCTTCGGTCTTGAGGACCACATTGAAGAGGAGATTATACAACTGTGTGTAATTATTTGTGGCATTTTCAAGCCGAGATGATTTCCTGCCACAAGCTGTCTTCAACCACGCTGCAATCGATATCACATTCCATACCTAAGCAAGCCCCTTTTTGCCAGACAGTTTAACTATTTTATTTAATATAATGCGTAAATGCGTTACTCTTTCTTTATGTGTAAAAAACCCATCTTTCACAGAGCATTGGGTAAGTATTTTACAAAACAATTTATTTAATTGTTGCCATCTAACCCCCGTAACAAAGTAATGTAATATTACTAGTTAAGATCATTTAAAAAAATCGTTAATAAATATCTCACAGTAACTTTCGACATACGTCTAAGAGAAGAGAGAATTTTAAACTGTTCACAATAAATTTAGTATCATTGTTTATAAATTGTACCCAGAAGACTAGAAGAGCATGGACGGAATCTGCGAGCAGGCGGCTCCACCTCCGCTATCGCAAATTTTGGCATAAAACACTATAATACAATCCTTGCTTAAAGAGTGAGTCTTGGCTGCCAACGCTGCTACACGGAGAACATTAAGTATTGCTAATTTATTAAGAATCTCTTCAAATTATTCGTAATCTGCTTAAAAACTGGATTGCAGGCCTTTAACGAATGAATTGATAGGTTCCTGTTAAACTTTTAGTAAAATACGAATGTATTATCACGATGTCGGAACACGTGTTCGTCGAGGCAAATGCAGGTGCATGAAAACATGTTCCGATAAATTAAGAATTTACAAAAAGATTATCGGAAAACGGCCTTCTATACCGTTTTTAAACCGGATTACTAATAATTTGATGAGATTATTAATAATATGAATATTAAATACTTTGTATAACCACTTGTAATCAATAATAATCTACATGTTTTAAAGCCAATGGCTTCTTCATCATGATAATCAAAATGAATATAATTAATTAATTTTAATTATCCTGACGAAGAAGCCATTGGCTTTGAAACATGAAGATCATTATTGATTAAAAAGTGGTGTATACAAAGTATTTAATTTTCACATAATTAAAATGACGCCACAAAGTAGCTTTACAACTGTTTTTATGAATTTATGAATTGGCAATACTCATTTTTCACGGTGCACTTAATTAAGTAAAGACCTCATAACATCCATTCGTCTAATAAATAAGCCTTATTGTTGACCAGTTATTTTCTAATATTGTTATCAATGCATTTGCACCTTGTCCGTCACACGTCTAATGATTCATTTGATTTTATTCTTAAAAATGTCCAATATCTTTTCGCTGTACTTTGTGAGAGGCGTAGCTTCCCATTTGTCAGCGTTTTATAGATTGGATTTGATCCAGCAGAGTTTCAATTTGAAATATCTTTGGTAACTGTATTAGCTTCTGGGTTGGAGTGTGTGGCACTCACAATAATGCTAAAATTTTACAGATTTCAATAATATTTTCACTCTCGAAAATACAAAAGGTGACAACAGTAATATTTCCAGCCGTTTCAAGATATATGTGGCAGCAATCAAGTCAATTGAACAGGATCATTATATGAAAAGAACGAGCGATTATTCATACGGCGGATTGGATCACCGCCACCCACAACCAAATTGCGCAGATCGCAAAGAATATAATTTATCATCTCAAATAATAATCAAACAACCTACAGCATCTCGTGCACCTCCCAGGTATATGGAACACGTATAGATAATAAAAAACTAATTGAGATAATCGCAGCAGCTTGCCATTTAGTTTTTTTATTTCATTTTAAATGTCAACACTTGCGATTTTTTTTATTACAATGCTAGCGAATCGAGATTTGAATAATTGATATAAAATATTGATAAAATTAGATGGATGCATACATTCGTCAGACAGGTTGGACATTCCTTAGGAATATTTTTAAGAACACTATAAGGATGGGTTGTTTCACAGAATTTGAACAATTCATCAAATTTTAAAGTTGATTTTCAAGTTCTATGAAGGTTCTATTCAAGTTCTTTCATCATTTCAGTTTTGTGAAACAACTTTCCAATAATGATATAATAACAGAACTTGAATAGAACCGTCATAGAACTTGAAAATCAACATTAAAATTTGATGAATTGTTCAAATTCTGCAAAAGAACCTGTCCTAATACAAACAAAATTAAGGAAGTTATATTGAACCCCTCAAACTTGAACTAGTATGGTCTCATGGAAATCGTTGTGTCTCCCTTACTGTCATGGTGAGAAATATGATCAAAACGGTGTTAGAAAGAGAAAACACCACGCTTTATATTAAAAACTAGAATTTAACCGCAGAAGAATTAAAATTTTAACCTCCATGAAGATACCAACCGCAAATTGAAAAAAAAAATTCGTTAATTTTTTTAATAAGAAACGACAAAAAAAGAGAGGTTGAGGTTTAGAACGTTTGTAATACATTTGTCTAATAAAATTCATGTTTTTTTTTAAATACATTTTTCATTATCATTAATTTTAGTTACAAAAAACGTAAGGCGAGCCATTTTTAATGTTTGCTTTCAAAATTTTAATATTTCAAAGATTAGATGTTTATTTCTAATAATAAAATTCGAAAGCGTATTTTATCGCCTTTCAAAAACATTTTTAATTTACGGATACGTTCAGAAATATTCCATTTATATGGATTTTATTGCAAAGCGAAAATTCTACGACCTTCTGATGGAATATGCAAGAGGCCTGAGGGGTTAAGCAGAAATTTAGATGAACATGAAATATTATAAAAACTTGGGTAGGTTCGTTTAAAGGAGAGTTCGGAGATAATCAATGTGGAATACGACGGCTTCCGTAGCGTAATGGTCTACCAGGGAGACCAGGGAAAATAGATTTTAAAATTCCCTAAAAAAACCTGCAGCTGTGGTTGAAATTTAGTCGGGTTTTTTTTCTAATTTATGCGATCATATTCTATTTCCCCCCTATTTGCTTATAATTCCATTCAAAATGTTGAGAAAATCGGATGAAAAAAAAATCTTATTACACTATCTGTCCAGAAAGGAGATTGCTTAAGGCGATGCACTACGTCGTGTAATATTTTAAATTGAGCCGCTATTAATAACAACCCCTACGTAGATGGCGATAAGGTTTAAATTCCCGCTTAACACCATCCGCCTGTTTTGATTTATGCAAGAAAAAAACATGGCCAAAAAGTGCCTTTTAGTTTATTTTATGGATGTTCAGGCATAAATATTTCTTTTTTTCGATCATTTTATAAATAACTTAATTTGCCACATTATACAATAAAATCATAACCGAAAATGTGTTCGTAAGTAGGAGATTTTGAACTTTAAAGCAGTTTTCATAAGCCTTATACATTATTTTTTCTGGGCTTATAAAAAGACTTATCTAAAAAATACTCGATTATTTCAAAGGCCAAGATGTATTCTACTCGCAGTATTTAATTAAAGCATCTGAAACATTTCTAGGCGACCAAATTTTCAAACCAAAAACACGTGATTTTGCATTACTACGTATGGCATCGCCTTAAAACTTATGGATAAACCTATGCATTATTGATGTATCTACTTAAAGAAGGTATGTAAGCGAATAATTGACTTAAAATTTTTGAAAGAGCTTCTCCACACGTGCAAAAGGCGAAAATGCCATTGTGTGACGCACTCAGTATTTTGGGCACAAAGTTCGGCGATTCCCTTATCTGGGATCATCTCGGAGACAAGAGGCACCTCGCTACCCAAACCCAGTCAGCTGCTGATAATCTCCGTCTGGTTAGGAACACAATACTGGCACATTCGTAGGCAGGTCTGCTACGAGACAGCGAGGGGACTTGACAAAGCCAACCAACCTATTGATATTCAATATTCTTTTGAGAAAATTTTCGGCAATAGCAAAACAATTCTTTGTCGAAACAAAATGATAAAATATTCTGTCGGTGTGTATTTAAACTATCAAATATAAAGTTAAGTATACAAAGAGAATGCGTCGCATTGCTTTGATTATTTCATACAAAACGCCAACGCATCAGCGTAGAGCGGGTAATGTTTATAAGATCCTTTTGTATCTGTTTTTTATATTCCCTTTGTTAGAAAAATACCAAATAAAAAAGGTTAATATTTGGAATTTTTTTCAAAGCCGCAGGGCAAATTTTTAATAAAAATAAAATAGTAGGTAAGTACATAAACATTGGACGTGGAATTTTTGTTAGTATATTTTTAAGAAAGATATTCGGGGAGTTTCGATAACCTTATATTTGAAAATTTCCCCATTACCACCACAGTAAGCGAAAATGTGCCTTGTGTTGTGATGGAGGACTTAGCCAGCCCAAAGGGACCCGAACGCGATGTCAACTCAGCAACCGATTGGTCAAAATATAACAAGTGAAAATTGTTCCAACACATTTCATTATCAAAACCCAAACGCATGTCGGAGTTCATCATAAAATAGGGCTGACGGCAGTTTTCAGCAATCAAAACTGATAAAAACTTTAAATAAGTAAAAAAAAAAAAAAAAAAAAAAAAAAAAAAAAAAAAAAAAAAAAAAAAAAAAAAAAAAAAAAAAAAAAAAAAAAAAAAAAAAAAAACACCAGAAGAAAGCGAAATATTGTTCAATTCCATTTCACCGATATTATGTGACTGAGACAACACGTTCATGGTAAAAAGTATTTGAATAAGATCGCTGTGTAACATATTCCAAATAATGGTTTTACTTAACCAAGTGGTTTAATTCATATTATGAATATTGCAAACATAATTTCCCGTACAAGTACCTTGGTTTATTACTTTATCAGTACAAGCAAAAGTGGTTACATAATTACTATCGCTGTATATTAAGATTTGTCATCCCAAGAATAAAGTTACACATGTCACCCTAAAATAACACCAAGTAGAGTCGAGCACATGGTGAAGCCGTGCGTTTCTGTTGCGTCACCGCAGCGCTCAGGTGAAAGTGGTCGGAGTGTGTCGAAAAGTGCCCAAAATGTTCCGTGCGAGCGGTTATAACGTTTCGCAATCCATCCACACTGTAACACCATCCACATGGAACACCGTAATACTGAATACCTACTGCAGTGATGTCATGCCGCGGATATGAAAATCGGTAGATATGAGATGAAAAAAATCGGTAGGTCAAAATATTAATAGGTTTTTGTTATTTCCCTAGATTTCAGAATAAGTTTGTAGGTATGAGGTATTCTCTATATACAAACATACGGTATGCTAAGTACTGGATTCCCCACAATATTTTGCGTGTCTTTTACGAAATTTAGGACAAAAATTTCCCCAGATAATTTGATTTTAATAAAAATCGATTGATTTACACAAATCCTCAAATTTCGAAAGATTTCCTATGAATATCGGTAGATTTTTTCCGAAATCGGTAGATCTACCGAAATTTCGGTAGGAATGGCATCACTGGAATACTGAATTAAATCACAATACACTTTTCCGCGTCAACAGTTCGGCCGCCCGATGTCCACTGCCCACTGATTGTCAACGCCGTGTAATGAAAAGTTTACAATGCTTTGAACTAAACGTTATTGGCTATAATAATGCATAGCACCTATAGGTCAATATAATTCTTGTGAATCGCTGTTTGTTGTGTATCTGACAGAATCAAATTAGAATAAATTGTTTTACCACGTACAAAACAACGCATGAAAATAATAAAATATGAATAAGAAGAAAGTAGAAATTGCAGAAAGAGATCCTTGCTCTGATTGGGTGTATTAAATACTGTCACAAGAAAAAATTTGCCGAGTGCCTTTTCAACATCGACTGAATGCGACTAGAGCCCACGTTGAAAGTCAGGAAGAATTATCATACAGTGAGGGCACAGAGAAAAGGAAAAATTGCTTATTTATTAAAAATCTATCATTGAACAAAAAGATAATACTAAGAAAACTAAACGAAACCTGAAAAAGAACAAGACACAGAAAAATAAAAAAGATCGGTCACAACTAGGAATTGTTACCGGGTCAGGCGTCTTAAACCACTCGACCATTGGGACCTATTTATATCAAATTAAAAATCTCTTCAAATTATTCGTATTTTAATTAAAGGTTTGCAGGTCGTTTCCCGATAAACTTTTATTAAATTCCTTATATATCGGAACACAGGTACATGCACCTGCATTTGCGTTGATAAATGACGAAATGCGAAAAATTATAAATACAAGTTCCGACATCGTGATGATGGATTCGTACTTTACTAAAGGTTTATCAGGAAACCTATCACTACATTTCGTAAGGGCCTGCAATCCTGTTTTTAGCCGGATTGCGAATAATTTGAAATATTATTAATAAATTAGCAATACTCATTTTTCTCCCTGTGGCGAAGATGACAGACTACGTCCGGTGCCCGGATGACAAACTCGACTCGGTGGCTCGTCAACAAAAGATTTTTGCCTATATACGTATAAGATATTTAAACGACGAATAAGATGAATTTACACTAGCATAATATTTTTTTATGCTAGTGTAAATTCATCTTATTCGTCGTTTAAAAATATTATGCTAGTGTAAATTTGTACGCTGGTCCCCAAAAAAAGATTTTTGCCTATATACGTATAAGATATTTAAACGACGAATAAGATGAATTTACACTAGCATAATATTTTTTTATGCTAGTGTAAATTCATCTTATTCGTCGTTTAAAAATATTATGCTAGTGTAAATTTGTACGCTGGTCCCCAAAAAAAAGATTTTTGCCTATATACGTATAAGATATTTAAACGACGAATAAGATGAATTTACACTAGCATATTTTTTTGGGGACCAGCGTACAAATTTGCCACAGGCTCCGAAAGTTTCCCGCTCTGCCACTGTCCATACAATTTGTTAACATAAATCAATAACAAAAAACGATATAAAATATTGCTAAAAAAAAAATACAAAGCCAGGCAACAAAATTAGAGTTGAATGAAAGTTATACATCCCACAGATGTCCATTAATTCATTGCCTGAAAGTTGTGGTAATCACATTTTATTTTAAACATTCAGATAATTGAAATGCTAACTGGCCAGCCAAAGATTAACATTTTTAATTTTATGGTGAAAAAATATACATATCTACAAAAAACATTCACAGAGAAAACCCAAAAAGCCGTGGGACCTAACATTTACTTAATAATAATAATGTTGACTCGCTTTAACTGAATCATTATTTGGTTTCAGATTTTTAGGAAGAATATAAAATTGTGTTTTCGAATTTTAAATTGTTACTCTATTGTTTCAGTTAAATAAATATACGAAAGGGAATTGAGAGAAACGCCTTCTAACATGTTGTACAAACTATCCACAGGGTTGCCACAATAAGAGATTTCAAATATTAACTTTATATTATTTTATTCCTTAAAAAAATGGCCTCCGCGTTTCGTAGATTTTCAAGAACCAACAGGCAACCTTCGTGGAAGCTTTAATTTTTTATCCGAATTAAAAATATGTGAATTTTTGCTAAAAGTACCTACGTACATCCTACGTAATTATGTATTATTTTATAAAATTGACTTTCGTAAAATAAAACAACATGGGGTTTGTAGAAATAATAGCAAAAAATATACAATATGAAATATCATAGTTCTATCTTTGTAATTCAAAATAATAGATTAGACGAAAATATTCACTAATAACTTTAAAAATCCCTCAATATTTTTATATAATTAATTTGTGAGAAATTTCCGGTTTAGCTGGTCTGTGGTCACCCTGAGCCCCAGGGCTGGGTGAAAATAATATTTGGTTTTGTTTACTAGGAAAATGAACGGCTTTTTATTGTATTCCAGATATGTTTACATATCATTTGATTAAATATTTAAGCTAACACAATTTCCATAAATCATTTAATTAATTTATTTACCGAGACATCTAGTTTCCTGCGTAGTGCGAAGATATTAATTTGTGGTCGTTTCATTATGAATTTATTTGTGGGAAAATATTTAAAAATCGCGATTGAACAAATTTAGAATAACTGCTTTGATGGTAGCTGATTCTTCATTTAAGTGTAATATCAGGTTGCAAGCATGAAGAAGACGCGGCTGCTGACACAGACGAAAATGTTTCATGCATGGATGTCATTATTGATATTAAGGGCCCGCTTTCCGCGTAAAGAATTTAGATTTGGGCAACACCCACAAAATTTAGTGTTAAAAGAATCCGACAGAGGTGTCTGAATTCGTATTAGGAATAATTTTGGGGATTATGAAATTAAATTACCGACATCTATTGCAATTTTAGAAAAACAGAACCATTTTTAGTTAGCACCGACCTTAGAGTAATAATGCACCGACCAAATGAGAAGGAAGTCGAAATGAAGATGGTTCTCAAAATATGGGTTTTATTACGGATTTAATTAATTATTTTTTTTTTTAATTTTACAAAAAACATTTACGAAAGTTATTTGTATAGGTATAAAAATTACTTTACTTTACTAAAATACTATTCTCACTTTTATAAAAGTAATTTATAACTTTTATAAAATCAATAAATATATTTTTACATCAATAAGGTTTTAAACTTTTTTACTCGAAAACTATCTTAAAACGTTGGAATTCCAAAAAAAGTTTTTTTTTCTTTTTTACTTGTACTATCAATTAGAATCACCTCCCGAAGTTTGTGCACTTTACCCCCGACATCTTGTATAATATGCGCAATATAATATTTATACACGTGTAATATCTACTTTTGTACATTTATATAAATTATATACACGTTTACATTTTTATGCTCATCAAATTTATTATATTATAAAGATAGATAGAAAGATCCTTAGTGCTTCCTGAGGACTTACAAATCAGAAGACTTTTTTGTAATTATTTATTTATTCATTTAAACAATTCAATAATTATAAAGAGTAATAAAACATGTAAGCAACATAAAATTACATTCTAAAATGTGAAAGGGGCTCTATTTATTTACATTTTTATGAAATTACTACTTTTAATAGTTTTAAGCTTTCAGTGAACTTTCAATTTTATTTTTAACTTCTCTAAATATTATTTGTTTAAATCGTCAAATATAATTTAATCACAAACACAAGATTCACTCAAAATGAAAGATTGGTGGTTCTGAAATGTTCCCATAAATACGGTGAAAGAACCCTAAACTATAAACTTATTACCCTAAACATGCTTCGAGCGAAATGCGGATCTGGAAACCTTATCGTCAATCTGAGCAAAACATACCATGAACGTCAATATAGCAACAGCCTTTGTTCTGCTGCAGTTTCATTAAATGCCGAGAGATCCGTTTACAGTCTCCAAAAAGCAATACTGGGGCACAACCCTAGAAGCAAAGCTAAATGATTGGAATACAGAAAGATAAAAACACACCATTGTCAAAAATATCTTGGCCGTAAATGATTAAATAAAATTAGATTTATTCAGGAAGGCAAGCTATCGATCAAATGATTTGCGAATTCGGAAAAACCGTTATTATTGAGGTTTTATTGATGTTTTGTTTCTCCCGATTTATTCGTATAACCCATTAGTCTACATAATTATCTAGCGGGTTTTCCATTACTTGTGCACTTATGTTAATGTATTTTATGACCGTCTTTGTGTTGCTTATATTTGTATCATGTTGTCTCCCTCTATATTTTGTTATATATATGCATACATTATGTACTTCTTGTTTAGTATTAATTTGTACCCTGATGATGCTTAAGTAAAGCGAAACCGGTCGGTTCTTAAATTAATAAATATCGTGGTTTTAAAACAAAAAAGTATTTTATTTTATTAAATTATATTCCCCACAGTTTCAGAACTTTCAATAGCTTCTTTCGCTCGCATGTTCATTATTATTCTGAATTCCACGTTCGAGTATTGTTATTTGAAACAGATGGCCCGTATATTATTATTACATATTATATTATATTTCGGACATCGTTGCATTGTGAATTAATAAGAACTTGCCCTGTAATTTCTAATGTTTTGGAATTAGTTTTATTTCCCAAAGTACGTATTCTGAAAAAAAAAAAATAAAATTTTTTATAACTTTTTACTACACAATACATAAATAAAAATAATAATTAATTTTTATAATAAATTATCGTTTATCGTATTCTGAAAAAAATAAAATAATAATTTTTATAACTTTTTACTACACAATACATAAATAAAAATATGAATTATTAATTTTTATAGTAAATTATCGTTTATAATAAATATAAGCTTATAAATCAAAAATTGTATTTTTTTCTTCTCACCTATTAGATAGGATATAATTTTATGAGATATCATTTTTTCTTTGAAATACGGGATATCTTTCGTGTATTTCCCATCTTTGAAAAAACAATATTTATTAACTCATAAACTTTACACGCGTAAAAATTATCTTTATAGATTCAAATATTTGCACGTAATCGCACGTCTGTAGATCATAGAACGTTGAACGACATGTCTGCCCCCAAAGCCCTCGAGTTGGCGAATGAACTTTTCAAAGAAGATAGGTTAATCTTCAAGTCGGAGCGAGCGCGCTATAATAAATATGATTTAAAAGCAATAGGCGTAAGCGACAGTTGTGAAAATGTTTAATAAATCACGGCGTATTTCAAAAATAGCAAAAATCACTTTTGGGGTCTATTGAGTAGCATTAAAAGAAGCATTGTGATTTTTTTCATACATATAACTTGTAAAATAACAGAAATAAACGTGTTAATAATATTTTTCGGAGCATACTTTGCGATTTATTTCTATCGAGGGAATTTCAAATAATTACCGTTTCGGCTTTTGGAACAAATAGATACTATCTTAAAGAATAACATATATTTTTTTAAGAGCTTAAAAACTTCAAAATTTTAAGGAAAGTATGTCGGAAATTGGATGAAATTCGAATAGTGGGCCCTTAAATGAATTTATTAATTTCTGATTAAATCAATTTATATCCGACGAAAATAATGACAACGTAGCAATAGAAAATAATTAGAATTTTTCATCACAAAAAACTCGACAGCTAAAAATGGCAATAATTAATTCTTTCGTGGTAGCTGTAAAGAGTCAAACGTTTTTTTCATGGAATTTTCATAAATTTAGTAACGATATTATTAAGTTTTATTTTTTTTTATTTAACTCCCAGAGGGCTTTTACATGTAGGTGGTACAATTTTGTTGACAGATAATTTTGAAACATGAGAAAGAAATAATAAAAATAAAATTACATTAAAAAATAATATATGCAAGAAACAAAAATAAAAATAACAAGAACATAAATTAAAAAATACAGCGATTTGACTGGTTTACAAAAATACAGCTTCAATTTAGAAATAGTGTTGAAATAAATCTTTTACGTGATCCACAAAATTCGCAAAGTTAATATTTAATATATCGACATCACCTAAGTATTGGTTTCCCATAGTGTGAAACCGTTGTATTGGGGAGTTCCGCAATGTAATTGCGCTTATGTGTGTTGCAGTGGAATAGTGTATTTTGTCGTGTTGTTATTGTAAGTATTCGTAAGTTTATGAGTTGCAGAAGTTCGCAACAGTCGAATTTAGAGTTTAGAATTTTGAATAAAAAAAGTTTATTTTACGCCTGTCTTCCAATGTGTGTATTTTTAGAGTATTTAATAAGAAATGATATTGTAAGTCTTCTAGTGGGATAATTAATTTAAAATTTATAAAACGTAGATTTTTTTTATATTTGCTCAATGTTATTAATGTGAATTTTGTAAGAGGGAGACCAAAGTACTGAGTTGTATTTAATTATGCTTCTAACTAGAGATATGTATAACAGTTTAATGGCTTGTATGGAGTTAAAGTTTTTAGTTGTTTTTAATACGAAGCCTAGTATTTTCATGCCTTTGTTTACAATTTGGTGGATATGATTGGCGAAACTTAGTTTTTCATCCAAAATAATTCCGAGATCTTTCATTTCCGTGACTCTTTCTAATGCTGTATTGTTAATGGAATATTCAAATAAAACAGGATTTTTATTTCTGCAGAAAGTCAAGGTTTTGCAATTTTTTTTTGTTTTTTATTATTGTGATAGCTGTTTCGGCGTTCAAGACCATTTTCAAACAGTGGTTAGGCCACGTTGAGATAACTTATTTATATGATTCTATTCACCCCCGCCCAATTTCAATTTTTATATTGCCTTAAATGATAATTAATTGTGCCAATAGATTCTGTATTATGTGGGATAGTTTGAAATCTGTTTTCCTCCACATTAATGTAATGTAACAAGTAATGTTTCCTTGATTGTTTAAAAATGAAGTGACAGCTATTAGCTTATTTAAATTTGTCGCATTGTTTAGGTCTTATGATGGCCTTGAAAGCCGAAACAGCTGTCACAATAATAAACTAAAATACTTACAGAAATTAATAATAACATTATCTATTTATTTACAGATTTACATTTAAAAAATACTAAATGGAGTACAACGAATTAAACACAAAAAACAATCAATGAATAACACGAGTTTGATGTAAAACATTTCAGTCTAGTCGAGAGTGAACAAAATTATCAATTAGAACTTATGGAGTCGTAATCTCTACGAAAAGATAACAAACTAACGTCAAGAATAACTGTGAAAATAAAGGTTATACAACATAACTTATGCATAATATTATGTAATGGTACGTTACATTTGCGAACCGAAACGCAAACTGAGCCACAAATTACGGGAAAGGAACGAAGCAACTGCAAGCAGCGTTTCGCGTCATTTGCGGTTGCTTCGTTCCTTTCCCATAAGTTGAGGTTAAACTTGTCAATTCGGCTCGCGTATGTATACGTAAGATTATAACCTCTGTGTGCGATTGTTAATCTTAAGCGGGGATTAGGTGACATTCGTTTCTCTATACTCAAGTAATGTCAATTTCAAGCATTTGTTTTAAAAAAACTATTCTGCGCAGATAATAATCGTTATAAATGGATAATTTTGAAGTATGGTGAAAACAGATGAGTGGTATAGTTTTATTTTTTGCGACGTAAATACGAGTATGAAGAATGAGTTAATGATGAATGTAATTAAGTCTTAAGTCATGGTGTTTGAAAGAAAGAATACGCATGAATAACAGTTTGCAATATAGTTGTGAATGAGGAATACTTGGAACAGGTGATTGAGTTTGTGTATTTGGGAAATATGTTTATAAGAGATGTGAAGGCTGATAAAGGTATTGAAATGAGGGTAAATGCAGTTAACTCCATTAAATGGAGGACTGAACGCGGTTGGGGCTAACAAAAACAGTCTAAAGAAGCGAAGCCAGCAGTCCACAATGTAATGCTGGTACCTACCCTGATCTACGGCAGCGAGGCATGGAACTGACAGAGAAAGGATGAAAGTAGACTGAACGCTGTAGAAATGAGATATCTAATTTATCAGAGTTCATTAGTTACATGAACAATGTTCTAATATAATAAAGCCTAATATAAATAACATACCGGTCGAAACTGGCTGAAGCATCTGTGAGAAGATCTATTTAAGCCCAGGCCACGTGATGCGAAGATAACCCTTGTGACATAAACTAAATCGCTTTTCGATACTCCAACGATAAACATAGTAAAGACTGCAATCAATTCCGTAGTAAACTAAGCAGTATAATTATATTTTTTTAAATTATGTTTGCAATTAGACACATAATATATTTTACATCTTGGGATTTAAATTATTCTTCCATTACAAGCATTTGCTTGTGGGTGGAAGAGGAGTTTAAGTACATTAATGAAAAAAAAAGTTTGCAGTTAAATAAAATACTGGTTCGTGCAATGTTTAATAATAATACATTGCAATTAAATAATTAGATTAAAAGAAATACATACTACAGGGTTTTCCAATAAGAGGTGTTATTTTGAATAGCCCGCTATTTCGGTAGATGTTACTTTTGAAGCTGTCATTTTTTGACATTTGACAAGTAGAAACTACGCCATTAATAAAAATGGAACGATACACGCTTCAACAACGCATTGAAATTATTAAAATTCACTTGAGTGAATCAAATGCAAATCATCTTGAGTGATGAGGCCCATTTCCACCTCGGTGGCTTCGTCAACAAGCAAAATTGTCGCATCTGGGGCTCGGAAAACCCAAGAGTTATTTTTGAAAAGCCTCTCTATCCTCAACGTGTAACTGTTTGGTGCGGTTTATGGTCCGGCGGAGTCATTGGAGCAACAGTTACGGTGAATGGATTGCGCTATCGAGAGATGATTAATGATTTTTTATGGCCGGAATTGGATGGTATTGATCTGGACAACGTTTACTTTCAACAAGACGGCGCTACGTGCCACACAAGCAACGAAACCGTTGATCTTTTACGATTGAATATCAAAATAACACCTCTTATTGGAAAACCCTATATTACATTAGTAAAAAATGTTATGAAGGATAAAAAGACTATGTATTATATAAATATTCGCATGATTAATTCAAGTGGAAATAGTGGGGACAGTTTTTTTTGCAAATTTATTTATCAAGACATACACAGTACAATAAGATACAGTTAAGGATATTTTTCGTTATTACATAGTTGTAGTACCTATTACGTATGTTCATAAAATTACGTAATTTCGCCTTAGATTGTTCTGAAAACTTAACTAAGCGAATGCAATACATATAAATTTATGTTTAGTACGATTTGATTAGTATCATGTTTTTTATACTTTTATGAGTGGGAAAAATGTTTTTATTTTCAGTCTCGGCTCTTCTGAAAAGTAGCGATATGTCATTTACCTACGCCCTTTCGGACTGGAACAGCTAACACATTCGGTTCAGGCTCACAAGATCAGCATTACGAAATCTTTTTAATACCACCGCAACGTCCATAAAAATTAAATAACATCGTTTTTTTTAATATTTACAATGTTCATTCGTTAATTGGAATATAGGTACTGATAAATTATATGAAAAATTAAAACTTTTGTTTTTATTTTCTGTTTTTGTTTATCTATTTTGTTACAGATGACACACATACACTTCACTTTGACTTTGGTTCAAGATTTTGCTGATGATAGCCTGCGATAAGCGAGCCCTAAAGGTCTGAGACAGAGGTGTGAAATCGTCGGATCACGACAATAGAAAGAATTGTAATTTTTTCTGCTGGATTTTATTTAGGTATTGGAGCCAGGAAAGAGTCTAAAAGGGTCGAGAGGATACACTAAGTGGCATGAATGGCTAGGAAGTGACTTCTTCTTCTTCTTCAATGGCGCTACAGCCCATTTCGAGCCTTGGCCTCCTTTAACATGAGCCTCCACCGCCCTCTGTCCTCGGCCGTCGTCTTCCAATCTGCAACATGGAGTAGTAGGAAGTGACTAGAGAGACTAAAATAGACTAGGAAGAGGTGATTTTGCACAGCGGTGCTGCCAAGGTCTGTTATCTATGTGAGGATATTGTGTCAGCGCTCTTTATTGGCAGCAGACACATGTCAGCGCTATATTAGCAGCGGACACATACCTGAACGGATGACGAACCTCGTGCTGGCACAGTTGGTGGACGGGGTAGTCTCTCTCGCTGCAGCAGCTGGTACAGTTCCTTCGCTACCTAGGATTCTTGCAGCAGAGTCTCCATCTTCTGTCTTCGTCGAACGTCACAGCGGTGCTGCCAAGGTTTGTTATTTATGTGAGGATGTTGTGTCAGCGCTCTTTATTGGCAGCAGACACATGTCAGCGCTATATTGGCGGCAGACACATACCTGAACGGATGACGAACCTCGTGTTGGCACAGTTGGTCTAAATAACAAATGTAGATCCTAGGAAATAAATTGTACAGCGCCCTTGAGGTGATTTTTCACAAAAACGGCGCTCTACAAATTATCCAATTATTATTATTATTATCTCAAAATGATAGCGTTGTTAGTTTGTCGTTAATTTTACGAACATGACGCCAACACTTGCCTAGGCAAATATTTATGGTGTTGTGGGTAGTTTGCACAACTTAATATAAATTGTGATACCATTAAATATAATTATCTTGTTTTGCTATGTTGCTCTCATACACTTGCAACCGAAAAGGTAGTCCAGAGAAAATCATAACGGTAATTGGATTCGAGGGAAATTAAGACACGCGCAGTGGGAGAACACGAAGAGGTAAAGAGATCTGCCAAGTGCCCACAGCTTCGTCTCTTAATCATTTCATTATTGAATGTGCTATGGCCCATTCAGTAAAATTAAACTCGATAATATAAAGGATAAAGGATAAAACAACTGAAATATCTAGTTCAAAATGATTATATATGTATAATACACCCTTGATCTTCAATGAGGACATGATTTTTTTTCATTTGGATGATGGCGTTGCTAAACTACATTTTTGATAATCAGAGGGAGCCAGGCTCTAAGTTTGATCCCTGACATAATGCAGAACAGATGCCACCCCCAAGGTTAGTGAAAAGAATCAGAGAAGAATACACGGTCGCTGTAATCGTAATGAATATATATATATATACAGGGTTTTCCAATAAGAAGTGTTATTTTGATATTCAATCGTAAAAGATCAATGGTTTCGATGCTTGTGTGGCACGTAGCGCCGTCTTGTTGAAAGTAAAGTTTGTCCAGATCAATACTATCCAATTCCGGCCATAAAAAATGATTAATCATCTCTCGATAACGCAATCCATTCACCGTAACTATTGCTCCAGCCTCATTTTCGAAAAAGTAAGGTCCAATGACTCCGCCGGACCATAAACCGCACCAAACAGTCACACGTTGAGGATAGAGAGGCTTTTCAACAATAACTCTTGGGTTTTCCGAGCCCCAGATGCGACAATTTTGCTTGTTGACGAAGCCACCGAGGTGGAAATGGGCCTCATCACTCAAGATGATTTGCATTTGATTCACTCAAGTGAATTTTAATAATTTCAATGCGTTGTTGAAGCGTGTATCGATCCATTTTTTTAATGGAGTAGTTTCTACTTGTCAAATGTCAAAAAATGACAGTTTCAAAAGTAACATCTACCGAAATAGCGGGCTATTTAAAATAACACCTCTTATTGGAAAACCCTGTATATATATATATATTTTTTTTTTTTGTTTAAAAAAGACAAACATTCCCGGGTTACGGATAACCTGACAATATTTGAAAATCTCCTACCACCTCACTAAGCGGAAAATGTTGCTTGTATTGTGATGGAGGACTTAGCCAGCCGTGGAATTGAACACACTACGCCAAGGTGGGACCCAAACGCGATGTCAACTCAGCCACCGATGTTCAATTATTAAGATTTATCAAGAAATGTTGGCTTAAATAGTTAATATAGCGGATGGACAGTGAAAGGAGCGCCACTTGACGTACGTGGTGGATGGAAGAATTCGAAGTCTTCGGGGAGATGAAGATATGACACTTGAAAAATAATCAAATACTAGAGACGAGTCAAGCCAGACAGAGTTGTATGATGTTCCACCCTCCATTACTAGAGACGAGTCACGCCAGACAGAGTTGTGTGATGTTCCACCCTCCATTAACTTAAGGGGTTTCACCACCTTGAGATTTAAAATAATCAAATACTAGAGACGAGTCACGCCAGACAGAGTTGTGTGAGGTTCCACCCTCCATTAACTTAAGGGATTTCACCACCTTGAGATTTAAAAAAAATTGTTAATAATTTTTTTATACTTTTAAGAATATTTTAAATGTTTAACCATATCAAAAATCAGACTGTTTCCGAAGTAAGAGTAATAATTAAGTGAGCGCGGCAGAGTCGGCCCGAAGCTCAGGTAGCGATCGGACGAATATCTACAGCCAACATGAGAGCCCAACAGGAGAATAAAGAGCCCTGGAAATTGAAAAGAGCTGCATAAAACGAGTCGGAGGACGTCGCGGCAACAATGGAAGACCTCACGTACAAGCCAGGAATCGCAGAAGATAATTTTAAAAAATACTTGGTTTAGAGACGCTGACGCCGCACAGTGGGCTGAAAATCGCCTTTCATAGACATAGAGACTTGAATTTTCAAGGGTATTTTTTTTGGCTAGAAATGGATTCTGCCGATCATTACTATGCTATAAAATTTTGTACGAAGCAATTGCGTGTACAAATGAAGGAGTTATCAATTTTTTAAGAAAAAATTGTATGGCACTGACATCAAAAATGAGGCTATCTCTGGAATCATAAGGTTGGCCATTCTATCCTTACACACAGATATACTACTATTTATTTTTATTTTTTTGACATACTTCGTATTGTGGCGCAACTTGAGATTTTTTTTTAAAAAATCCTCAAAGTTGAAAAAAAAACTTTTTAATGTTGATGATTCATTGTAATCTGTGTGTAAGGATAGAATGGCCAACCTTATGATTCCAGAGATAGCCTCATTTTTAATGTCAGTGCCATACGATTTTTTCTTAAAAAATTGATAACTCCTTCATTTGTACACGCAATTGCTTCGTACAAAATTTTATAGCATAGTAATGATCAGCAGAATCCATTTCTAGCCAAAAAAAATACCCTTGAAAATTCAAGTCTCTATGTCTATGAAAGGCGATTTTCAGCCCATTGTGCGCCGTACTGTTTGTTTTTTTGCGTTTTATTTGAAACTACTTTTTTCAAACTGGTGTACAACATATTTCAAGATCTACTAACCGATTTAGTTAAAATTTACATCATATATTCTTTATAATATTAACTCAATGTTGCTCAAAATTACCACACATATGATAAATTAAAAATTATTTTATATATTTAATAGCTGCGTTAAAAAATATTTTTATACCGAGTTTTCGGAGCGCCAAGGTGGTGTTTCTTCGTTCAAATGGTTGGCGTGATACTTAAACTTTTTAAAATGTTCTTTATGATGGCGATGTTTAAAAAGATGTTAAACAATTAAAATCAGCTGAATAATCGCATGACTACATAAATAATATGACGTCACATCGTAAACCTGCCCCAACATGTTGCCCCGACATGGGCGAGCATGAAAAGCAAATTAGATGACACTCGACAAATGCAACAACGAATAACATCTTACCTACTGATAATCTTTGATCTTTTGGTACATCGCTTATACTTTTGGAAGTAGGTTTAAAGTATCATTTGCAAATGGTCTACAGCTACATCGAACAACATAATGACTGTTACTTTATTGACACAATATATAATTTCAATTATTTTGTATCATTCGCCTGAACAAGTGAATAATATGAAAATGGGAACCGTTCTTGAACGATGTGTATTTTGCATTGTACAGAAATTTCGTCAAAATCGTTCCACGATACTAATTAAAAATCGATAATCAACCACTTGACGCGACACGCGGTGACAGGTGCACCGTCGGATCGAAAGTCGACAGTTTTTCCATGATATTACTAGGCCTATTTGCAGGTGACGGATTGCAGCTGTCGGCGTGAGCACTAATTTCAAATGGGTCATAACGTTGACGGCCAAATGTCAATAGTCCGTCAGCAAGGACGAATATCCTCACACTGGTCATACTCGTACAAGTCCCAATTCTACATTTAGATAGTCAGAACAACATTTTAAAATCGTCCGTATAAATATGTAACGGAATAACCCACCCTTGTGAAAACTTTAAAGAAAATGATAAAGGCTCTCGGCGTTTAATATTTAGGTTAGATATGACATCATCCCGTATATTTGAAGGAGAATTGCATATTATTACAGATAATATGCATTCTGCTAATTAACACGAACTATGTGATTTTTTTAACTGTAGCGATTTAAAAAGTGAGGTTTTTGATTTCTACTATGTGGCGTCTAATTTTTATTTTAATTAGCTCGGTTGCAATCCTTATTCTCGGCAAAAACTATAAATATTTTGACAGCTGCAGATTGTGCGTTCCATCGAACGTCTGCCGTCATTAATTACTTAATTTAAGGTGAGATATCAATATTTTCTACACGAATTACATATATTTTAACGCATAAAGACGAGTTCTAGAATGATAATATCAGTTCAATTCTCTGTTCACAGTTATTCACCAGAATATCGTAATTGAATTTTAATGTGTATTCAAATTAACAATGGTAGTGACGGGCATATTTTCGAAAAGTGTGGAACGGAATAACCCACCATTGTAAAAACTTTAAAGAAAATGAAGAAGGTTCTCGGCGTTTAATATTTAGGTTAGATTTTAAAAATTACTATCTTCGACGATATATCTTAATTTCGGAAAGAATTTTAGTTAAAATATTATATGTTTCACTTTAGTAATTGATTCAATATTTTTTTTCTACATTTTTACCAGTTACAGATGAATTAATGAGTTGGAAACCTTTACCTTACGTTGTAAAAAATACCCCTGATATCCGATGTTAAGCCAAATTAAGGTAGAATATTTTATTAAATTATGTACCAAAAAATTCTAATCGTTTTCCGAGGTATTAGGCATTGCACGTAGAAAAGATAATGCGGGTGTGAAAGGGTTAATAAGAATAGGGAATTCAGGAAAACTAGAAATATTCCCTTTTCTGTTCGATATTTCATAGGCTACTAGAGAAATGCAACTTATTCCCTTCTGCCTAATTTTCAATTATTTTCGTGTCACCTATCACCCCATGGAAATTATTATGAGAATTTTCCGTGCTATAAAATTGATATCTCAACAAAATAATTCCTATCTTCTTAACTCCCACGCATTGATATATTTTTTTTATGAAACAAATTTGAGTCTTTTTGTCTTCCTTTCTCACACTTAATAATGACTGAAATTTTTGTCGTTTTGCTAGGACGTGTATTTTATCAGAGAATAAAATAAAGCGAAAATGGGGGGTTATTATTCCCATCTACTTTTTCACAGTCGATGTGCACAGCATGCGTCAATAACTGTAATTGTTATCGGTTATTAGTTGTTATTACCTACTCAGTACTTCCCAGATCGATGACTACACCTGCACAAAACATGATAATTACAATTACATTTCGAAAGGTTACGAAATATTAAGAGATAGACATGTTTTTACTTTAGCGATAATAATATAAAATAATCAAACTAAATACTTACTAATAAATAATAAATAATCTGCCTTATACCTAACATTATTATATTAAAATATTATGTTATGTTCGTACTAATCTTGCTAATGTAGAATTCAAACGATTGTGATTGTTGGTGGATGCATATGTACATAATCTATCTGCACATGGAATGAATAATGTAACAATGTGTCATATTATATACAATTTCACACGCATTAAGCTAATATATTGCACATTAAATTCATTATTGTTGATTGATGGGTTGGTAGTTGCAATATGTGTACAGTTATTGTCAATAGATTTTCAATAATTATTATATTATAATAGATGTAAGATATTATAATTAAATTTGTGATTAACATCAACTACAATGTTTTTTAGGGTTTTAATTGTATTTTATTTATGGTGCAGCGCTCTCGAGGTGATTTTTTACAATTAAATTAATGATCCTATTATGAAGTTTAGCTGTGTTTGGACATAGTGTCCAAAGCGAAAAGAAAGTGCTAAAAGAGAGGAAATAGAATTTGAAATGTTTAAAGTTGAAATGGAATGGTACGAATCTAGACGGCACGCAGGACAAATAATGTCAATACTGATGCTGAAGAAAAATACGATTTTCTCTGAATACAAGCGAGCGTGAGTTTGACAGAATTATTCCTTCTGCCTTCTTTCTGGAACATTTCCATGTCCAAGGACGAAGGACGGTGGACGAAGATTACCCACATCATTACTGATTCATTTCGATGTGATCAGCGCCCATCGAATTGATCGGCTTCGAATTAGACATACAAACACCTAGCTAGACGTGGTAGAGGGGATTGAACCTTTGACCTTAGATTTTGGGTCTACTTGTATTGAACCCGATCGGACCCAGCGACGATCAAATAAATATAGACGGATAGAAACAAAACTAAATCTCCATTCCAAGACTTCGAAACTTGTCAGGGTTCGCAGATTCACAATAACTATTGTTTCTTTGGGTTAATTGATTCATTGTGAAGCATTCCGCGGTGATTTTTCACAAGTATCATTACATAATATTACAATTAAATGAAGAAGACCTCGCGAGTGCATTGTGAAGCATACTGCATACGTCAATTGTATGACAGAATAGACTAGTAGAAAATGAGTTGCGAGTGTGATAGTAAACTGTATTGGGAATGTTCTTTGGTGTGGGATCGCAGATAAGCGGCCATCCACAGGTGTTTTGAAGATAAACACAGGTGCCGGGACTTAGGCGCGGTGCATTCACTTATCACTAATGTAGTTATGATAAAATAATGTCATGTTACGTATTTTCAAAAAAACAAAGTCCACAAATAAATCCGCGATGAAAATCGCCTCTGGCACGAGTTTGTTGAACTTCCGAAAATCCGGTGCTTAATTTAGAGGATAAAGAAAATGCACGGATTAACCAAAATACAACTTCGCAAAATTAACTTAAAAGCATCTTGACTGGAATCGAATTATATGATTATAATTAACGGATTGCTGATTGCTTTGGTATCAAGATATATATTTGACTGCTGAAAAATATATTATACTCATCTACGGAGGGAGTGAGATGAATTTATCAATTCATGAAATCATTTTCGACATACATTTAAAAAAAACTACTTGTGGTAAAAGAATTACGCACATAAGTAGGATTGAATTGATTCGTATCGAAGTATAGAACCTCGTATAATTAATAATGATGCAAGCGATACGTCATTCTTATTTTCGTATCTTACCGTAAGGCTTTTAATCCGAAAAAAATCCAAATGAAAAAAAAATGACTCATTAAAAAATAATAATATTTTAATAACAGCATGTGTACGGATAACAAAAATAAGCGTGTAAGCTGATTTTCGGTCAACTTAATCATATTTTACCGGATTTATGCAATTAGTAACTAGTAACCTGATCATAATCCACAAATGAAAATGTTAAAATAACTGTGAGTGATAATTTTGGCATCCTTGAATGGTTGCCTTGAATTAGGACACAACCCTCGGCCGAGTGACGAGGTGAATGAAATATGAAGCAGGTGTATTGACCTATTACCGGCGGACCAACGCCAGGCTAGTGTGTTACCGTCACATGCCTGCCACTGCCACTGATACTGGTGCCTGTTGGTGCAAGTGCTCGTGCTACAGTTTCCCCAGTGATAATGATGCACTTAGTTCCCGCCGCCAGCGATCGCTTGACGGCCGCCAGATATCATCGATTAGCGATAAGATTAGTCCAGATAACGGTACGCGGCCGGAAGATAATGAATCCGACAGGGATTAATGTGCCCAAAGCTACGTACACGAGGTGGCGTTGCACCTGAGAACGTCCTTACTAAGGCGTGATAAATCTAATTACACTGCTTCTTGGCTCTGAGGCACCTCATCATTTTGGGACAAAGGATGTATTGCTATTGACCACACTTCACTGGTTAACACCACAATGAGAATAAAACATATATATAGGTTAAGAAATAGAGATCAATCCTTTTCAAAGTCAGCGACATATATAAATATCAATTATAGCTATAGCACCAGGAGAAAAATTAGTATTTCTGATGTATAGAAATCCTTTATAGTACATTCCTAATGTATCGGAACACGTGTTCATGCACCTGCATTTGTCCTGATAATATATAATGATTGTTATGAAAACGTGTTCCGACCTCGCGATAGTAAATTCTTTTTTTACCAAAATTTTAACAGGAAACCTATTAATTCATTCGTTACGGGACTGCAGTCCCGTATTTAACAGAATTAGGAATAATTTGAAGAGATTCTTAATAAATAGCAATATTTTATATCAGTTTCTAAGAAATATTATTTATCCATTTATAGCACAATATTTCTTATTTAATATTTGGGTATATAATACAAGAAAATTTAAAGGTTAATTAAACAGTAATTAAATATATCCATTGTTTGTGCTAGAACATCTGTTCTTCCGTGTGGCATCTTAAACAGTCGTGTCGATGACAACAGCTAAAGTTTGATTTAATATATAGGTCACAGCATTACAAGAGGAAGAAAATTAAAACTAAGTATTGCAATATCTGCTTTCTAGGCTTAATCTATTCGTTGCCTCAAGAATATCTGTATGGTGTTTAAACCTCAGATAAGTAGAATGGTAAATATTTCCAAGATAACCTTATAATTATAATTAGTAATGTAATTATAACGAAAATTGACACTTTATTGCAATGTTATGTGCAATGTAATTTTTATAATTTTGGCAACACGGGAAATACACATTAGACAAAAGCTAAGCTTTTAACAATCAATATCACATTCGTGCTAATAATTAGGCTCTGATATAATCCACGTTCAGCTAAAACATATAAGTTTCGTCGTAAATTAGGCATTCAGTCAGCAATATTATATTAGTCGTTATATAAAACAGCCACCGATACAGACGCATACAGTGCACGTCACTTCACATCTAAGCGGCCGTTCGTCTTCTATCTCTGCCTGGGCTGGCACGCTGGTAAAGTCAGGAAGGTATAGCGGTCTGCTGCCGCCCGCTGGTCGCTGGTCGCTGCCCGCTCAACCCGGTGACGGGAGAGCGGGAGCCAACGGCCGCCCCAAGGCTGCGACGGATTGCAGACGGTCCGCCCGATGCACTTCTCAGAACGGTGCCTAATTGCCTACCTTAGTTCTTTTAATTCGCCCATTGACACCAAACTATTTCATTAACGATCGCAAATTAAAAAGCTTTAAATCAATCTTCTACATCTATAAAAATTAACGTTTATTTGTTTGTCCCCTATAGACTCAAAATATACTCGACAGATTTCACTGAAAATTTCAAAGTTTGTTCTTATTAGTGTCACGAGTGTTTAGAACGTGGTTTGAATGGTAAAAGAAGTCGGGGACGCCCGAGTAAGACTTGACGCATTATCTCTGCACTGGAATGAGATACGGAGTCGAATATAAGTCAATATATTGTAGTTTTTTAACAGTAACAATGTGGTATACAGTAGTGAACGGTGACATCGGGGACGCCCGAAGAAGAAATTAAACTTTTTCAATCCTTTAAAATAATATCATTTCCACCTTAAAAATAGAAATAAAGTTTTCAGATACACTATAATTGATAATTACAAAACTTTATTCCAAACCATTCCTAGCACCGAGCAACGCCGGGTACAAGTTTTGCAAGAATAACGATTTCGATTCACTTCTCAGAGCGGTGCCGAGCAGAGTTTTTTTAATTCGTCCATCGACACTAAACTATTAAATTGACGATCGCAAATTAAAAAGCTTTAAATCAATTATTCAATAAAAATCTATTCTTCAGACTAGTGATGCAATTATTACAATCCAATGCATTGTGACATTATGCAGGTAGTAAAAATCTTTAGGGTTATCGCTCCGATTGCTTTTAAATAATGGTACGATAAAACGAGGACCTACCTTTCAAAAGAAAATTTCTAGTGTCACCTGCAATTTTAATATTTTTATATCACAGTATAAAAATTAAATATATGTACATTTTTTTTTAAAATTGTTTATTCTTGATGAACTTTTAAAATTATTCATATTTATGTTGTTGAAAAAAAGTTTTCCTGTTATTTTAATCTTATATTTAATAAAAAAAAGTTTCAATAAAAAAATCTAAACACCTACAGATATTTCAGTTCCATATTGTCGTATCGTCAATGTTTATTAAACTAAAAAATAAACGGGACAAAAAGAACATATTTTTTCTGATCAGTAATTAACAAATTTTTTTGCACGCTCATTGAGAATTTATATTTTGAACATTGAAAAGTTAACAATTTTGTTTACTATTGGTTTAAAAAATAAATAATAATAAGTAAAACTGAAATTGTCAGAAATAATATCTTATTGGACTTCATAAACAGTAATAATGTTCCAGTGAGTGGAAAAACGATTTCCGACACAGAATAAATTTTTCTCAAAACGGTTATTTTGACCTAAAGATTGAACTGGGGTGTCGAAGAGAAGATATTGTGAAGAAAAACACAAAACCACAAATCAGAATTGAAACACCGCTTGGCTTTAGTCGTGTTTGGTAATTAAATATCAATACTCAAATGCTTCCCAACCCTCTGCTTTCCAATCTCCTTACCCTAACCACTCACTTCAGCCTCACAGCATGCCCCGATTTGAACAATTGGAACTCATGTGAGGAACTCACCTACAAAAAAATTACCAAGTCGAATTTAAGTTTCCTTAATTGACGACATTTTAATATTAAACTAACTGGCATGTACCCGGCGTCATGCGGGGTTACGAATGGTTTGGAGTAAAGTTTCCATAATTGACGACATTTTAATATTAAACTAACTGGCATGTACCCGGCGTCATGCGGGGTTACGAATGGTTTGGAGTAAAGTTTCCATAATTGACGACATTTTAATATTAAACTAACTGGCATGTACCCGGCGTCATGCGGGGTTACGAATGGTTTGGAGTAAAGTTTCCATAATTGACGACATTTTAATATTAAACTAACTGGCATGTACCCGGCGTCATGCGGGGTTACGAATGGTTTGGAGTAAAGTTTCCTTAATTGACGACATTTTAATATTAAACTAACTGGCATGTACCCGGCGTCATGCGGGGTTACGAATGGTTTGGAGTAAAGTTTCCATAATTGACGACATTTTAATATTAAACTAACTGGCATGTACCCGGCGTCATGCGGGGTTACGAATGGTTTGGAGTAAAGTTTCCATAATTGACGACATTTTAATATTAAACTAACTGGCATGTACCCGGCGTCATGCGGGGTTACGAATGGTTTGGAGTAAAGTTTCCTTAATTGACGACATTTTAATATGTAACTAACTGGCGTGTACCCGGCGTCATGCGGGGTTACGAATGGTTTGGAGTAAAGTTTCCTTAATTGACGACATTTTAATATTAAACTAACTGGCATGTACCCGGCGTCATGCGGGGTTACGAATGGTTTGGAGTAAAGTTTCCTTAATTGACGACATTTTAATATTAAACTAACTGGCATGTACCCGGCGTCATGCGGGGTTACGAATGGTTTGGAGTAAAGTTTCCTTAATTGACGACATTTTAATATTAATCTAACTGGCATGTACCCGGCGTCATGCGGGGTTACGAATGGTTTGGAGTAAAGTTTCCTTAATTGACGACATTTTAATATTAAACTAACTGGCATGTACCCGGCGTCATGCGGGGTTACGAATAGTTTGGAGTAAAGTTTCCTTAATTGACGACATTTTAATATTAAACTAACTGGCATGTACCCGGCGTCATGCGGGGTTACGAATGGTTTGGAGTAAAGTTTTGAGGTTGTGAAACCTGGACTTATTTTTAATGAATTGAGAAGTTTACTTTTTGTAAGTTTTTGGTTCACTTGATTATGCCACGTCTTCCTCGGGCGTGCCTGACTTCCACCATTCACTACTGAATACCACATTGTTTCTACTGAAAAAAAAACTACATTATATCGACTCTGTATCTCATTTCAGTGCACAGATAATACGACTTTCCCAGGCGTCCCCGACTTCTTCTACCATTCAAACCACTCTCTAAACACTCCTGGCAATAATAAGAACAAACTTTGAAATTTTCAGCGAAATCGGTCCAGTAGTTTTTGCGTCTATAGGGGACAAACAAACAAACATTTTTTTATATATATCATATCGATTTCCTGTGAATGACATTGATATTTTTCATTCTATTCAATGTAATACCATTATTGCATTTAGTATATTCGGTCAGTAATACAAATTGCGATTATTCTCGATATAAAATTATATTCTATAATCGTACATAATTGTGATACTAAGATATATATATATATATATTTTTTTATTAGATACAATAACTTTTTCACATTATTTTATAATAAGAGGGGCCTAACTGGATAACTGGGTGCTTTACCCGTGCCGAATTGCTGAATTGATCGAATGATAGTACCTACCTAATCGTTGAAGTAAGAATCGTAGCAGCACTAATTTAGACTGATTGTAGACCATCTCACGAGTGAGTTATGCCAGGGCTACGTGTCGATTTCAACACTAATACCGGTATTTATCCGAACCCATTATATCAAATTATGATCAATAATTGCACCTCGAAGAAGAAAAAAAATTATACAATTTGGGAGGCGGGTATGGGTACCGCCGGTCCGGGAACCATTTATTGGATAACCAACACTTCTGCCACATGTAACCCCAGGTGGTTGGTTCACTACGTTTCGTGACTTAGCAGGGGTGCCCAGGTTCAAGGGGTGGGGTTTGTCTAGGTCTTGGCGGCGAATGCGTCTGCCCACCTACTATACTGCGTGGCGGGAGACACTGGTTGAGGGAGACCATTTGACCTGTTCAACGTGAGTATCGATCAATCGCCTTGCACCGCAGTGGGAGAAAGGATTCATACGTCCGTCACTCCTGGACATACCAACCCCCAGATTACTACCCACCCTTCATACCTGTTTCTTTACCAGGACTAGGAAGTCTAGGAAGATTAGGAAGGAATAATGATATCTTTGGAGATGCCGTGTACAGGGTATTTTTAAGGAAATATAGAAGAGGATTCATTATTTTCTTAAAAATACCCTCTACAAGGCATCTCCAAAGATGCCATTATTTTCCTCCTTAAATGCAAAAAATATATACAACGGTGTTGGTTTTAAGTATATATAAAACATATGTATGCAATTAAAATAAAGTATGCGTCATTATGTCAAGACAATTTTTTAGGACCGTCCCCGCAAGACATGATCTATATTAAGTGTTTTTTAGGACCGTCCCCGCAAGACATGATCTATATTAAGTGTTTTTTAGGACCGTCCCCGCAAGACATGATCTATATTAAGTGTTTTTTAGGACCGTCCACGCAAGACATGATCTATATTAAGTGTTTTTTAGGACCGTCCCCGCAAGACATGATCTATATTAAGTGTTTTTTAGGACCGTCCCCGCAAGACATGATCTATATTAAGTGTTTTTTAGGACCGTCCCCGCAAGACATGATCTATATTAAGTATTTTTTAGGACCGTCCACACAAGACATGATCTATATAAAGTATTTTTTAGGACCGTCCCCGCAAGACATGATCTATATTAAGTATTTTTATGACCGTCCCCGCAAGACATGATCTATAATAAGTATTTTGACTAGCTACTAGAAGCATAAAGAATCTACCAGAGTTATAGATACCCCCTATAGCACAGCTCTGGTTAAAGACCACCATTCAGAAATTGACACGTTGTGGTTTAAATTGCTTTAGCCGAATTTGGTGACCAGATCTGAATAGCTAGGTACCTTCCTCTTTCCTGTCGCCCTCCCTACCTTCAGCCTCGCAAAATGCCCCAATTTGGGGTGGCGTAGTCAGTTGGGATACTTGTGCGGTTTCAAACATCAAAAATAAAAAATGACTTATTTTTTCACACAAGTTTTCGGCAGGGATAAGCAGGCAGGATGGAAAGCAGCACACCTGTCCTACCACACATATTGCTTCGCCTGCATTCAAACATTCAGGTTTTTTTTTTTTATTACAAGATAATACATTACAAAATGATAACAAAGTAATAATGTATTATTCCCAGTGATTTTATAAAACTCATTTCGGGAAAGACAACATTAGATTAAGGACAAGACAAATAAATAAAATACATTAAAATAAATAAACGCAGATGTTATTATGGAGTTCTAGAGAAAGATTGTGTTAGTCATTAATGAAACTGCTAAGGAAATAGCTTTTGAGAGCTTTTGCCAATGTTTTTTTGTTCGTTGCCGGAAGTTTTAAATTTCTAGGTAATGCGTTGGATTGATACCTTTAGCACGGGTTGATATTTTCCACTCGAGAGCGGCTAGTTGTTGCGTTCTGTGGAAGAATTTGCTGGCTTTTGTGTTTTCTCCCTCCTACAAGGTTCTTATAAAAACCCAAGTGCATAGTTACGTCTGACATATTATAGTATATTACAGGGACATACATATTATATATAAAACCACACTAATGACGCTCTTTTCTGTCAGCCGTTTCAGGATTCCCTTGAATGATAATCGATTATTGCGATGTATAATTTTTGGAACAGAAAATACCAACCAGGTATTTTATATCGGTGCGATTTAGAAAATTCTCATGTTCCTTGCTCGCTTCACCGGTTCCACCCAGCTAGTTTTTTGTAGCCATTAATCCGGAACGCCGCGGCAACTGATCTGTTTGACACCAGACTTCAATTCAATACATCATGTAATTCACACTTGTAAGGATTTCGTGATGCTTCATCCCCCGACAGTTGATCTCCCGACTAATGATCCCCCGACCAGTTGAACCTTCGGACACTTGATCCCCCAAATGATTATTCCTGTTGTACTTTCTCACTGGTAACGTATGCAGAGAAGATATACGGCCGTATAACGAAAGTCGATATACTCATATCTGTAGGAGACTTGAATGGAAATCCGCAATACAAATATTTTTGCTAACAATCACGCCATGTCTTCGAAGGATTATGCAGAGAAGATATACCGTCGAATATCGAAAGACCACATACTTATATGAGCAGTCGGCTTAGAGAAAATATGATACACCTACCTACTTACTTATAAAATTATTGAAAAAAATTCAAATTGTCAGACAGAAGAATTTTCACTGACTTGGTGTTTCTATTTAAAATTCTAAATGATTTACTTGATAGTCCGGTATTGCTAGAATTGATAAGCTTCAGGATTCCAGAATTACTAACTACCATATCTATTCCTCTTTGCCCAGAATACTAATGGAGGGAAACAATTATACCAAGTCAGTGGACATCTTCAATTTATCTTTAAACAAATATAAAATGTTGGTAATGAAGCAATTCAGTTATGTACAACAAATAATGTATATTTATTAATATTCATATGTAAAAGCCCCGAAAAAGGGCGTTAATTTATAAATAAATAATATAACTAAATGTACCAGAGTGTATATATGATGGAAATGACCCTGTGAGCTCAAAATAGTTGTTTTGATCTGGAAATTCCAGACAGAAAAGCTCCGCAAATTTCATCACGCCAGAACTCATCCCAATACCTAAAATATGTTAATGCTTATTGGAGGCAACACATAGCTAACCCTGTAGAAACGTGTGGTCATGTCGTCCTCCAATAAGAAACAAAGCTGTTTAAAGCATTACGAATATCATTCATTATAATGCGAGATGAGTGATAAGAGAAGATAAGAAAAAGAAGAGACAATGGGCTGGCTAACTGACTGACAGGCTTGCTGCACACACTAAAGACTAATACCTCCTGCCGGCTTTTCCCACAGCATCTTGACATTCTTATTCTCGTCAGCAGTCAGGAGCCAGCAGTCAGCAGAGGGCAGCCTTGACCTCGGAGATAAGGAGTGCCACTGCCTGAGATGAATCTATGAGGAACAATAAGTCTACAGTGTTTGAGGTCTAGTTGCTTATGGGAATTAGTTTGATTTCTAGTTGCGTACAGGAATGAGTTTGGTGTCTAGTTGCTTATAGGAATAAGTTTGCTGTCTAGTTGCTTAAAGGAATGAGTTTGCTGTCTAGTTGCTAACAGGAATAAGATTGCTGTCTAGTTGCTTACAGGAATGAGTTTGATGTCTAGTTGCTTGTATGAATAAGTTTGCGGTCTAGTTTCTTACAGGAATGAGTTTGCTTTCTAGTTGCTTACAGGAATAAGTTAGTTGCTTATAGGAATAAGTTTGCTGTCTAGTTCCTTATAAGAATGAATTTACCGTCTAGTTTTAGAGTGATTTACTTTTGAGGTATTAAGCCGTGTTGCGCTACCTCCTTCTTTAGTCAAGGTTTCGGACAGCATTACAGTGTCCATCATCAGGACACACGTAATGATCGGTTTCTTTCAGTTTCAGTGCCGGCAACCCGGGCGTTTATTTAAGGTTGCTTCTATACAGATGTTTTTTTTTCATTACCCTCATCACTAGACAAAGTCTGTTCTGAGGCTGGTAATTAACAATTTATATTTAAACCAAATGTTTAGTAAAAATAATAAGAAAAATAGTAGTAAAAAAATGAGTAATATAAAAATAGAAATATAAGTGTAGTACTATATGTGTTGAAAAATTATGTATAAAAATATGAAATGAGTATTTCGTATTATAATTAATTGTAAAATTTTGTAATTTTGTTAGAATTTGTGTGCAGTATGGTTTGTAAAATGCATTAGATGTTTAGAATATTTCTAATATCTGTTCTTTCTTTTACCATCCATCAGTTTACAAATCTTTTGATCACCACCCAATTCAAATTATTTGGTAAGACGTAAGTTTTAGTTTGGGTTAGGAACATGTTGAATATGTGAGGAGCCAGGTAAGATTCATGTCTTTTAGCGAAATTTGATTTGATATACGGTACTTGTAATTGTTTGTGTGTAATTGCTCTCGTGTTTTGCGAGTGAGTTATGTGATGTGGTAATTTTTTTATGCAGTTTTTGTAGATGATCTTCTTTATGAACAGTTTATTTATGTCTAATAAGTTATTTTCAATCATTAGCTGTTCTGTCGGATGTTGATAAGGCTTTCTAAACATAATTCGAATTATTGATTTATGACTAATTTTAAGGGATTTGAGACGAGTGTCTGCTGCTGCTCCCCATACTGAAATACCATACATTAGAATACTTTGACAAAGTGCAAAGTATATATTTTTTAGCTGATTTAATGACATAATATTTCGTATTGTTTTGAAGATGTATGATAGTTTCCGGATTTTTTTGTTATTAGGTTAATTTGGAGATCCCATTTTAGATTATGGTCAACAGTTAAGCCGAGATATTTGATATTATCCGCATAATCTATTTTGTCACAAGTACAGCGTGTGTCGTTTGTGGAAGTATTGGTGCAGGGGTGAAGATGTAATTGTGGGCGACTATCTGGCTGACCAGCTTTTGTTTTACTAAAAGTCACGTATTTTGTTTTAGAAATATTGAGTGTAAGAAGATTATTCATTAGCCATTTATTTATTTCAATCATCCCTGCTTCTGTGTTTTTATAGACCTTTTCCCATGATTGTGCTTTGAATAAAATTACAGTGTCATCTGCGTAACTGATTACTTTGTACTCTATTTTTCCAAGGTTTATCTCAGTTAGACTATTTATGTAGATGAGAAAAAGTATGAGACCCAAGACGCTGCCTTGCGGTACTCCATACCGCGTTTCGATGATGGACACTGTAATTCTGTCCGAAACGTTGGCTAAAGAAGGAGGTAGCACAACACGGAACGATACCCCAACAAACGCAAGTGCATGAACACGTGTTCCGATATATTATGAATGTACCAAATTTTTTTTTAAAAAACGGCCTAGATTTTAATAAATCAGTAATACTCATTTTTCTCCGTGCAACAATAAATAAAATCCTGAAAACAGGCTATAATTCTAGGTAGGAGTTAAAAGCGACCAGGCAAGCACGATGGCAACTTGAATCCACATGCAACCCCGATTTGCAATAAATTAAGTGTGTAATATGTTTTGGATATTCTATAAATATTATTAAAAAATATATGAATGAATAAAATAATGCCTCAGTATCAGTATTTTATCGTTTTAACCTTAGTATTTTTTTATATTTATTTATTTATTTTATTTGGTACATTATTTTGTTACAATTTATGTTTTCCAGTAATGTAGGCCTCACTGGGTGGCTTGCCCGTGCTGAGGCCTTCATTTTATAATATGAAAATCTAATCTACATATTACATTTAAAGAGAAGATAGTAAATTTCAAAAGAAAATAATAAATTTAAAATTAAAAATAAAAATACATAATAATACATTTAAAATTAAAAAATAATACAATGAAAATAATCTTGTGTGTTTGTGAGTGATGTGTGTTTATGTTGGTTTTGTGTGTTACGTGTAGGTTTTATTTTTATTTTATGCTATGACATTTTGGTAATATTGTCTTTTTTGTTGTTTAATCCATTTTGTAATTTTGAGTGTGAAATATTTTTAATATTTCCTCTACATCAGGCGTCCAACGGGAGACCTCTTCCTCTGGGCTTGTCTACTTTAGGACTTGGTTATTTTGGGCTTTACTCGCTGTTCTAAAGAATAATCTTGACATAAGAAAGTACGATAATTTTAGATGGAAAATAAAAACAATGCAGTAAAGTATTTGACGGCTTAAAGTTATTTAATGTTTTTTTTAAAGAATAACCTGACAATATTTGAAATCTCCTACTACCACCATAGTAAGCGGAAAATGTTGATTGTGTTGTGATGGAGGATTTAGCCAGCCGAGGAATTGAACACACTATGCCTGGGTGGGACCCAAACGCGATGTCAACTCAGCCACCGACCGGTTGATTTACTCGTGTTATTGGATTTGAAATTTGGCATCGATATATATCTATAGCTACCCATTTTTTTCCTAGTCAAATAGAAGTACCAACATAAAAATAACCCGCTACTACCTTGTAAGATTCTAAAAACCCGTGGTTACGACGCATTTGATTTACAACCGTAAAAAGATAATTTTTAAATACATATATATATAAACCTTAGTTAACCCAGAATAACAAAATAAAATTATTTTATACAGTACATTTTTATTCGCTTGACAGCTATTTTACGATACTATAAATTACCTACTGCACTATAATAATTAGTAGAATATGTAATTACGAGAGAATTATCAAGAACCTCGCTCAGGTATTTGTCATTTGCTCGACAGTACGTTGAAGGAAACGCGATATCGCCTATTTTGTCATTGCCGTTACAGAAGCCATATAAATAACGCAAAGTGTGCATTACTGATCAGTTCTAGGTAGGAAAATCATTATTTGAAACATAAACTTAACATAAGACAGGAAACCACTTCAAAAAATACCAAAAGTGAATAAATAAAAATAAAATTATTAGTCACAACACACAGGTTTAAAAAAGGCGGTAAAAATACGTAGGAATTTCATTTTGAAAGAGCCCGAACCCTCAGCGTTTGGATTCAAAATTAGTCGTATTCGCAACAGTAACGAGATATTCAGGTGTTCAAAATAGATTTATGGGAAATATTTTTATTCACGAATTTCTTCGTCTAAACCTTAAATGGATACCAAGTGTAATATCCTACTGCAGAATGAGGGTTAAAATATTGTCTGCATTGGTCTTAATTTATTAGTACTAAATAGGTATTACAGATAATTATTTTTGTATTAAGGTAGAATGTACTTTGTGTGGTGGCGGCTTAAGGTGAAGCTGCGTTTGTATTATGAAATTCAATTCCAATATGAAGATATTAGCGGCATTAAATGTCAATAAATAATATTTATGTACTGTTTAGAAACATTAATCGGAATTACTCATTATGCAAGCCCATTTCAAAGTGATTGCTGTTAGAGTTTTACAATGATTAAGTTTTATTTAAATACTAGTATGTATAGCGAGGGCTAGGGTATCAGTAAATATCAATGATATTATATAATATGATGTTATAATATGTCATTGGTAAATGTGGGTAGAGTTCCAAAACAACTGAAGCCATTTCAAGGAACGTTTCTATACCGAGTGATGGTATCTCGCAAGAGTGCTAAAAACATATTTTTTTTACACCTGGATTTTTGAACCCGCAACCTCTGGACGCAGAACAAAGATTCTTACCACTCTGGAAGTTCATCATCAAGGTATTTCCAAACCCTTATCCTACCCCATCCTTGCTCATTACTTAATGCCAAGGATATTCTTAGTGGCATCTATTTTTTCTGCTAGGTTGTAATCCTTATTCCATCATCCCCTTGCCTAAACTGGAATCTATTATTATTTGTTTACGTTTTGCTTGAACTGCAATCCATTATTATTTTTTTACGTTATCTTTATAATCTATGCATGTCAAACTGTAAATCATAATTATTTTTTTTAATTAAGCACGTGTTTGTATTATACGATTTCCTTGCAAATAAAAAATAACCCCTTGAGTCTTAAAATATAAAAATCGAATAAAACAAAAAAAAAATCAAATAATTTTTGAAGGTGTTATCAAGCATAAAATACAAATGGTATTTATGTGAAAACAAAAGTGAGGAGCTGAAAGGGTTAAAAAACACGACAAAACAAGCGTTACCGGGAGTAATAGTATGGTGCAATAGTAGCTCAGTTCTATCCGATTATGTTGGATCGCATAAAATATAAAAAAAAGATTATCTACTGGAACAGGCGTAAGAGCGTACTTTAAGCGTAATCGATGAATTCAGAAACAATTTAACTTGTACCCGCATAAAGTTAAGTGCAGATTTGAGTTATGTGACAGATCGGACGTAAACTATAATTAATGTAAACGTAGCTTTAGGTACTACTTGACTGATTCCCCGCCGGCTCAAGGTGAACGATGCAAGTGATTGTGATTGTTGGGTACCTACTCGCCTCGTGAGTGAAATTAAATTAAATTAATATTACCTACTCATGTTTCAAGCCACGCGCAAAAGAATTATTGGGTGCACAACTATGGCACAACCTACCCTAACGAATAAAAAATAATGCTATCATTTATTAAACTATGGCGTGTTTTGTAATACATGTCAATAAAAAGCGTGAGAGTAGAGATGATAGACATAATCAATATTTTCTGATACATAAAAAGTATCGCATCTCGAAATCAGGTTCACTATAGGGTTAGGTTAGGCTACTTATGTAATTCTAATTAATGGGGTGGTGTTCAAGGGAAAATTATGTGCTATTGTTTGATTCATTTGTTATTGTTGTTAGTATCTGTGCTCATTCACTGGGTCATAATTTCAATGATTTGGTAAAGTTGCCGAATTCTGCCTCACGTTTAATACGCAATTTTTGTTGCACCTGGTTTCAACTTAATTACTAGAAGAAATAGCTATTTATTTCGGGGGAGATGGTAAAAGATGCATTAAAGATCATTTTTTTCTCAATCAAAATTCTATATTTCACGTGCGACCACCATGTTTTTTTCTCTGATCGTATGATCTGACGTTTGTCGTAAGTTATGTTAATGGCCTCATACACACAAATACTTCATTTATGAAAACATCACAGTACATGACCACCACACAAGACAACATAATAAATTATACACAAATTCAGCAAAGACAGAGTGTGGTAAAAGAAACATAGGCCATGAGGGTGTACACATATATAATCTCCTTCCTGATAACCTGACAACCGTAAATAGAATAAATATATTTAAGAAAAAACTGTTTGCCCTCAAGATCAATGAGCAAAACCAAAATGCTCTTACTTAAGAAAAATATGTTACTTAGGTAGTAAACCATAATTATTAATATATATATTATTTTTGTTTTAATCACTGTACACTTAAGTTAACAAAGCGAAATATGTATTTCTTTTAACTTAATAAATAACTAAAAAAAAAATGTTTGAAGGTAGGGAAATACCATAGACATTCAAATTAATAGACTAACCCAAACATGAAATCAAATGTATTATTTGATGCAAACCACGTGACCATATTTTTGGAACCAGGAGGGTTCGAGAATGCTTTGAATAAACTATGACCACCAGTCGTACACTGACCGCGGAAGAGCGCACATTGAAATAACCAGACCATGCGCAGAAAAGCAAAGTTCGCTAAAGTAAGGCAAAGGATTGCAGCGCTGTCCATCGTGGGACTTTTATGCGCAGGATCTGAATGTTCGTTACTAACCGAATCGCATGGCGTAGCGGTGCTAAAATTGAGCGAGATGGGTAAATTATAACACATTTGTAAAATTATCTAACAAAGTATTAAATTTTGGAAACAAGCCTGAACTTTTGTTTTTTGACATTAAAGCTTTTTACGGAGCCAGCAATTTGCGTGCCATTGTAAAAAGGATTAGTACTTAGTGAGTAGATTTTATTTTCGAGGACGGAATGGAGATACCACAATGCGAGTTGCCTTTTTTATTTTGGTACAATATTTTTTACATTTCAGAGTTATCCAGTAATGTTGGCCTCACTTACCCGTTACTTAGCCCTTCATTTAATATTATAAAAATATAATCTACATAATACATTTAAAGAGAAAATAATACATTTAAAATATGATCTTGTATGTTTGTGAGCGATGTGTTTTATATTGGTTTTGTGTGTTACGTGTAGGTTTTCTTTATTTTATGTTATGAAATTTTGGTAATATTGTCTTTTTTGTTCTTTAATCCATTTTGTAATTTTGTGTCTGAATTTATTTGTGTTTTCCTCAATTTTATTTTCAAGTGTTAGGCTGTTGAATGCTTTTATAGCATGGTATTTGTAGTGTCTTTGTCCAAAGCTTGTATTTACTGTCGGATTTTTTATGTTTTCTTTGTACGCTGGTCTGTTAGTGGTATTTTGTGTATGTTGAAATTTGTTTTTTTATCAAAGATGTAGTTTATATTTTATTTATGTTTTTTAATTTATACTGTCATCTTCATTTAATGACAAATCACCGTAAGTGGGACGGTCAAGCCGTCTCCGGCGCCCAGCGCAAGTTGATTTGTTCCCTATTTGTTTATTGGTTGTTTCTTGTGGTAACTATGCTGAAATCAAGTGTTATTTTTATTTGCGCATAAGCGTGAGGCGGAATTCCGCAATTTTATCTTATATTGTATCATTGGTTAGGGGGGGAACTGTCATCTCTATCAAAATGTCTGTTTGATAAGGGCGGTGGAGCCGGCGGGCTTCGGTCGATGTACATAACAGATAATATAATAAACAAATAGAAAAACATTGTAAAAAGATTATAATCTAGGTATCTCTCCTAGTCTGTTCATAATATTCATAGTAACTGATGTCAGGATTTAAATTTCTTTTACTCGACCATTTGGCATTGAATACATATGTAAATTTGTTTGTCACGTTCTGATACCGGTTTAAGATTTTGGCATGATCGTGATTCCTGCTACGAGCTGACAAATAGGAATAATCAATATTATGATATATACCGGCCTGAAGAGTGTTTGAAAAAATAATTGTCATTAATTAAGATGGCGCGTTTCTTTGAACAAATAAATTGTAAGTATATAAAATTCCCTTTTTAATCAAAAAAGTTGTGTTAAGTATTTATAATTAAGTAGGTAGGTATTTAAGTGCTTACTTAGAAATTTTATGATTTCAGTGAAATATTTTGGTTTTACTTTTTGAATGCGAGGTCTGTTAACAAAATAATATTTGGCTTATTTATATAGCGCCGTTATCGTCAAAAATCACCTCAAGGGCGCAACTACTAGTATTATGAAGTTATCATAATAAATATACCTACACTGACCAAACACTGACCTACACTAGTTAGAAATCTATAAACACTTGTTTATTAAATGACATACCAACTCATTTAATACCTACTGCTCGTTCATACTGCATATACACAGGTATAATAAATGTATTATGTACGCGGTAGCAACGTACACAAGTATGGGGAAAAGAAAACAAACACAAGCTCATGACAGATTGGGTTACATGATACAGAAATTTCTGCCAAGTATATAGGTACTTTTGGAAAGAAACATCAATTTGTCGAGTTCCTATTTGAGTGACGTTGGGCCGAAACGTCAGTGGAAATCGTTATTTGGACATCGGTTCTTGCGCGAAATGGCCAATGGCCGCCCTGCGTTTCTGTCGGACCAGCCCAGATGTCAGAAATATTATAAAATCGTTCAAGGCTGTTTCACGTTTCCAATCTCAATAGTACACTCGCCATAATCAAAAGTGTTTCGCTAAAACATCGCCGATCGATGTAATGCAGGGAATGTACGTGAAATAATACGTCTGTCAGACGGCAATCTTGGGCTGACACCGCTCTGAACATAGCCGCGGTGGAGCTATTGCGGCGGGAGGAGCGCACTATCACCAAAACATGCGATAATTGCACAATATTCACGTTCCAGCGATGTAAACTTTGCCCCGACACTTGGAGAATATCACTATTGGTTTAATGGGTAAAATAGTGCGTGTTATACAAGGCTAAGTAGATGGTAAAGATTGAATAAGGCGAAGGGCGCCCGGCTGTCAGTTTAAACATGGCGACGGATCGGCGCACGGCCGAGACATCTGCCGGGAGCCGGTCGACGGCTTCCTTCCCCCAGTTCCACAGTCCCAGCAGGGCGCAGGCAGCCCGGGCCGGTGTCAGCGGCCCGAGGACCTGCAGCTCGGAGCCACCGCCCCCACCCCCGCCTGACAGGCCCTTCCGTCACTTGTCCTCACCTTGAAGTAGATTCCAAACAGAAGCCGACGATTCCCAAACAAACTTCGACATGTGACGTAACCGCGTGGAGACCTTTACACAGGCACACTGATGCATGTGTGTGTGTCTTATTTACTTCGGAAAACAAACACGGTTTATGGACTGTTTCACTGGGACACTGAACCAAAAGACACTAGTAACGCGTGAGCACAGATCTCGGCACATAAACTCGGGCTACATATCGCGGAATTAGTGGATTTAGCGGTGCGATATGACAATAACAACCCGAGACGTGACACGCAGACAGCGAGCGGCCGGTGGCGTGTCGCGCGACTGCCGCTAGAGCGCACTGCCGGCGCCGCGCCGAGACCCGCGAACAGCGAACCGAGCGGCGTTCCCCCCAACCAACGAGGTACAGGGGCCCGGTCCCGGTCACTTCAATCCGTTGCTAAACAAATCATTCACATTGAAAAACAGAAGCGATTTCAAATTGCTGTAACATGACTTGAAGAACACTAATTTAATTACTTACGTCTCTGATTTATTATTACACACGTTCAAATTATAGAATTTATACCACATTATCATGACACCTACACACTGAGTTCATAAATATAAAATAAAAATATATTTTAGCTGACATCATAATATTATAATGATGTCAGCTCAGCTGACGCCAGAAACCATAATATTATTTATGAAAAATATTTAAATCTAAAAATAAATCTTTTCTACTCCCGTCCAGCCCATGCTTAGACGTTCTCAAAACCAAAATATTACGTATCATATACATTCGTACTGTAGGTAAGTACCTATAGACAGGGGATTTGGCACTTCACTCAAGTACGTAACTAATATTCGTTTTCTAATTTGCCTAAAAAAACTTCTTTTTTTTAAATCTTAGCTTGGAAACTTGATTTCCGAAAAATATACTAACAGCCAAATCATTTTAAAGAGGACACGTTGATGTATTTGAGCAAACCGATAGTATCAAAAGTAAAAGAAAACGTTTTTCGAAATAATTTGGAATCGTCAAACCTCAGGGGATACTATCATGTGTTTCGTTTTTTAACGTTATTGTGAATACCGCACAAGAGTGCGAACTGCCCGGAGCCAGTGTTGCTCTGGCATCCCCCAATGCGGGTATGTTCTCAGACTGAAGGAATGGGGGAGGGGAAGCTTGGGAAAGACCTGACTATGTACGAATCTGGTCATTAAACACGCTTCTTCTTTTATATGGTGAAGGATGCATTAAACACGGCTAAAGCCATTTCAAGTATACATTAAGTATACGGTTAGTCTACCTTTTTAACTCAAGCTCTTGCTCATTAAAAAAGGTGTAATCATGATCTTCATTGTATAATAAAAACAAAAAAAACTTTATTATTTTATGTGACTTGTATCTTTAAGATTAAGGTAGGCGACAAATTTCGCTATACGCATCATGGCTTGGTCTATTTCAGCATATCATATATACTGCCAATGCGAATGTATGACGAGCGATACGCTGAAATAGGCCAAGGCTTGAATTTAGACTCGCGATTCAATTGGACAACGTTTTTGATGTTTTTTTTTGTTTCACTCTTCATCTTTCAGGCGTGTCTCTCCAGCGACAATATTACGAGAAACATTGAACCAAATGTTTGAGCAAACATCTAATATTGAGGCAGGGCCACAATGTTTGGTTTTCCATTGCCGTTAGAAAACAAAAAAAAAACGTTGTGGCCCCTCAATTTTTGTTTTTGTCCGATGTTTTGAAAACATCTGATCGCTGGAGACCCGACTTAAAAAAACAAAATTATTATTAAATTTTTTATTTACCTGTACACCACTATATCAACCAGCGATTGTCTATCCATTAACATTTAAATAATTCATTTTAAAATTCGTTATTCATACAAACGTGATAAATTTTGTTTAGAAAAAAGTTTCAAGTAAATTCCTTGCTTTCTCAGTGTTTATTTAATTTTTATATTCGAAGGCCTCTGTGGTCGAGGGGTAAGACTCTAGACTAGCAATCCGGAAGTCGTGGGTTGAAATCCCGGGGCACCAGTAAATTTTATTTGATTAATTTGTGTCATTTCACAATTTATTAATGTAATATTAGATATAGTATATTTGCGGAAGATAGAAGAGTGGAAGATACTCTCAGTATCGGCCTGGTGTAAGACCACCATTCAGAAATGAAACGTTGCTTGAAATCGCTTTAGGTATGTTTGGTGACCAAATCTGAATATCCAAGTACTTCGTCACCTTCCTCCTCCCTATCTCCTTCCCCTCCCCACTACCTTCAGCCTCACAACATACCCCGATTGGGGATGCCATAGTCTCACTCCAACAACTCCAGACGATTGGGAGCAGCTACACCTACATATTATTTATTGGGAGATTTTGTTGGAAAACCGTTGTTACTAAAATTGGATTTTGCTGTATACTCTAATATATTATTCAGAATAGAATAATTTAAATCCCTCTTGAAATTCTAATCAGAGTTTTCACAAGAAATACAGGTACGGTAGGGTGAGCTCCTTCCTCAGATATTCCGGTTTAATGAAAAGTTGGACAACTTTATTTGTTCATATTCATACACCAACTTTATCATAATAATGAGTTATAGTCGACTAGCAGAGTAATTTGCAAAGAAACCTTGCGGGATTCGGGCGAAGTCAAATAATAACTTGGAAGGGAAACGTTGAGATGAAAATTCAATTTAAACAAGCTGCTCGCAGAACTTTGATGTATTGGCCCCAGGTGGCCCGGCAAGTATTCTCGGTAGAAAGGGTTCATGATGAGACCAGGTCACAGCAAAAGGTAAAGATCTTTATGGACGAAGGATTTATACATATTATTAACTAGCTGACGTGTTATCCTTAGGAGATAAACTATATAGATATATCGCTCAGAGCAACAGTGACATTTCACTGAAAAAATATTGCTTTTGAGTATGCTTTGTTCCATGTAAAATCATGATTTTCTACATGGTGCATCACAGTATTATTGCTTTCAAAAAAATATGCCTGTATTACAATTGAAATCTCAGTGTTGAAGTTTCTGGTTACTCAGAGCAACACTAAGATTCTGCTCTTGATCAAATAGTATCTAAGAAAAGTATTTTTTAAGATATCCCACTGTTGCTTTCAGGTAGCGATATACCATGGCTGAATTTTATGTAGGCCTTTTGGAGATATACAATTCTGTAGTATTATTTTAAAGTAAAATAATCTATATACATAAAAATCTAAATGTTTGTTCAAAATGTTAAATATCCGAAAGATCTTCACCGATTCAAAATTTTAAAACAACGTTGCATTCGAATATGCGTGTGTTTTTATATACCTATATTGTACAGATGTCACCTGTGTTTTTTTTTGTTTTGTTTCTTGTTTCTCTATCTGCATAGACAGACTGAGCCTCAGCAACGCGTGGCAGGGTACAGCTAGTTTATAAGAAGACTAGTGGATTCATATTTCACTTAAGAGGTTTATAATACTATAATATAATTATTTTGTTCAAGGAGGAAGATGGTGAAATATAACAAAAAAAGTGCAACAAGCTTTGTGCTCGTAATCTGATAAAACGAGCAGTAGGTAATTAAACATGTTTCCGGCATAATTTAATCTCACAATACAACAATTTTATTTTTCAACAGTACCTACCGAACCATTATCCAGACTTGACCTTCTCATGCCAAAGAAGGAGAAGTCTTCATAATCATAATCGCTTGAAAATAAATAAATAGGCATGCATCATCCCACGGAATCCCGTCCTGTAAACGTTTATTGGAAAATATCACGTAGGTTCTAAAGGTGGCAAATGTTTCTTAGTACGTGACGTGAATTTGAATATTTAGGTTAGGCATAGGTTTTTTTACTGTCTGTGAGGTCCTGTACCCACACAGAGATATGAGCATTGCTAATGCATTAAGAATCTATTCAAATTATTCCTAATCCGGTTAAAAACGGGATTGCAGGCGCTTAAAAAGAATTGATAGGTTTCCTGATAAACCATTAGTAAAGTACGAATGTATTATAAGGAATTTACTATAAGTCGCCGGTTCAAATTCCGGCTTGCGCAAGTTTATTTAGTTTTGCGGCACGTTCCAGAGTAAAAGGTACTCTTATTATCGACCTGGTGTAAGACCACCATTCAGAATTGAAAAATTGCTTGAAATGGCTTTGGCTGTTTGGTGACCAGATTCGAATAGCCATTTACATCCCCATATTCCTCTTCCCATAAAAAAATATATAAATCGACAAGGGACCTTAAAATCGGAGATTGTAGCAACGTATTTTGCGTATAAATTCTAAGGCAAATCGATTACGAAACAACAACCACCTACGTACTATAACTGAATACATCTGATTATATCGATGTTATAAAAAACATAACATTCAACATGGATATACCTTTAAAAGGAGAACTATGGGATAACAACAGCTGTGTGGCATGGCGAATAAAAAAATAATAAAAACCCATTTCAATCCGAATCTGGCAGACTGATGGATAGTTGGATAGGGTTCCGTGGAATACAATATTAAAGGTGCATCCGACTGTGTTCACCGCCACAGCACAGGAAAACTGCAATTCACAAAGAAGCGGTATAAACTGCCATAATACGAGTAGAGTGTAAATCAATAACTCCTGGACCAGCAGACAGGAACACAATAAAGTTGTGTACTTTAAATTATTTATAACGGGCGTGAGGAATATGTATTGTCGTTGTTTTGAAGCAGTACGTTAGAGCTGAGTCCTGGGAATCATTTTTAAAGCAAATAAATACAATTTTCGACATTGTTTCCAACCTAAGCTTACCCAACGCAACCTAACCTGGTACTAGTACGATTCATTTTATCGTGCATACCTCATTATAAAAGTTTACGCATTACTGAGAATGACTAGGTAGTTCAGTGAAAAGTGGACCTCGCGTCCAAAAAAGCATATTTCTAACTTTTTTTTATTTAATAAATCAAAACCAAAATTTTATCTGAAATCATAATATTTTTAGTTAGGTACTTTAATACGTACCTACTTAATTGTAAACCACATTTTTAATGCATTTAAAAAAATCAAATAAGGAATTATATGTACAATTTTTCCAAAGAAACGTCAGATGAAACGTCTCAATGAAAATTCTTTTTCTTCAGGCAGGTAGGTAGCATAATATTGATTATTCCGATAGATCGTTGAAGGGTCCACGCTCATGCGAACTCTGGGAAAAAATATGAGTATCCTTGGCCTTTGATTATTTTATAACAATCTTCCCAACATGTCTTCTATTGAATGCTTGGTGTAACTCTATGTTAACTGGGGGCTTCGTCGAAGCTAGCTTCTCAAAAGCTGGGCATACTGTAAAGAGTACCCACTGTTGAATTTGGCAGTCACCTCTGGTCAGGAGTCCCAAAATACTTGAAAAAAACTCGCGACTCTGCCGAAACGGGCGGTCCGTTCAATAGATTCCTCCATCATAACAAACGGATTGCATAGACCTCGTCAGGTGGGAATGCTGTCCTTGTTCTATGGTATTTCAACGGAGGACGTTCCGAGGAACTATCGTCATTGATCCCTTCGGCACCGGTACATAGTCGAAAAACACGCCAAACGCTCTCTCAACATTTGCACCAGGTTGAACATTTGTCGAGAAATTTCACATTTACTATCACTCGTTCGCGTTCAACAGCTCGGCTGTGGAACGAATTGACTGTTTCTTCCTAAAAAAATCAGGTCTCCTCATTTTGCACGCGATCGTCCATCGTTATATCATTCATACGCTTCAGCAATCTCATTTCCACTGCATTCAATCAAAGTTCGTCCTTCATCTGCCAGTTCCGCGCCTCACTGCCATACATCAGACTCGATATCAGAATCTCCGACTGTGGTTTGCAAACCTCGATTTATCTTTATTAGCGATTACTGCATTCATCCATTCATTGAATTAACTGCATTAAATTAATCAGAAATAAATAAATAAAAATAACATTCACGACGACCAGGATATTCAAAGATAACATTGTGGTTGCAAGTTTACTGACATTTAGAGTTCCTACGGACACCACACCTGACATCACCACCCAGATAAAGGGTACTATCCACTACTCAACTATCCACCGGATAAGATAATGCGTAAGGTCTAGTTGAATGGAAACGCATTCATGATGCACACAATCGTGAGCTGCATGCAAAACAAATACTGGGTAAAACTTGACTAATGCTTTACCGTTACTGTTCTTTGTCATGTTGATAGTACTACCGTAGTTTTATAACCCATCTGCAATGCAAACTGAAGCGGCATAATACATAATTAAATAGTGAGACTACCTTAGAGAAATTTAAATTACATAATCGACACTAATGTAACTGGCTACTACAATACTGATTTATACTTTGAATGAAATTAATAAAGCATACATACTATTGCGTACATCTTTACCACTTTGCTGATGCGTTGTGTGTATTTATAAACACGTTTTTTCATATTTTTACGTATTAACAATACAAATATATTTTTATTTTTTTTACAAAACGTAATAACACATCTAAATTTCAGTTGATGCAATATAATATTAATTGAGGCCGATGGAATAGTGGACGTTTAATTATTAAATATTATAATTATTGCCATTATGTTTTATCTGCTCGATGTTAATTCCTAACGAGGAAATTTCCCCGTTCAATTGTGAGATTAAAGGATTATTTCACCATCCACTTGACAAATTTTCCCTAGATGTACATTAATAAATAAACAAATAAATACTCGCAAACGGTAGAAAATTCGGTTAACTTATCTGATATATAGACACTATTCATAGGTTCGAGTACCGAATAGTAAACTAAAACTTTATAAAAAAATAAATCGTTATCTGCGGATAAGCTACCAAGAGGATGGTGAAATATCCCCTAAAAAGTAATTATTTAATTGATTTACGTCCTTCGGGGTTTTTAAATAAAACAAGTATAAATTGATTACATTACGTGCATTCAAAGTAACATTATTCGCAATTCAATTTATCCATATTATATTGGCTATAGCAATTAGCAACAATATAAAATTAAAAAAATACGATGGGAAGAAAATGAATCAACGTAAGTTACCATTAACGGAACTGAATTTATTTCCAAACCTGTGGACTGGGTAATTAGTGATATAGTTTGTTTTAGATGAATAAACAAAGAACAACTCAGGACACTCGTGTTACTGTTTGGTACACTTATTGATTATTGGAACGTTATTAGCGTAGTTAAGTCAGTTGCATCCATTAAGCTATTATCGAATTTGTATAAACGTACAAAATCGCTCATGGTTCTATAATAGTACATCTGTATAAGTCGGATAAATCAAGTATTTCAATTAAATTAACATAATTATTTTTTTTCAATGGGTATCGATAGTTTTAAATTGATGAACCTTAAAAATTTGTGTTGAACTTTCTCAATGTTAATTTGATGTGTTTTATAGGGGACCGGATAAATCATCAAAATGATAATTCATCACATCTTTAAAAAGTTATATAAAGTCATGGAAAGTGATGAAACAAAAACTTTATTAACTGGGTTAAGTAGGTTAGGTTAGGTTAAAAAAATATATATTTCATCGTTTTTAATGACTATATCACTTTTTAAAAGTGTGTTGAATGGTCACTGTGTTGAGTTAGCATGGAACCGTTTTATAGTATGGGGTCCGAAGAGTGGGAATTGTATTCTTAATTACTTCTTACCAAGGCAGTGAAGAGAATCTTAAAATAATAGAGAGACTAAAAATAGTAAAATCTTTTACCGCTCTTAAAATAAATCCCAAACATAGCATATCCTTATTTGTTGCTTCATTGATGTAATGGATATTTTCATATTACGTCATCTTGTAAATAATTTAACACCTTTTAGGTATAATATAATAGATTAACCAAAGTTGGATTACAATCATAATATATGTAATCTTACAATCAGTTGCAATTTTGTAAAACCATTCAGAAGTGCCGCGTTTAGGCAATCATTATTGCTGTTAAAGGTGCAATTATTAAATACGTAATATAATCGTAAGTGGTGTAATTTTAAATTTGTCGCGTTCCAAGCAGATAATCGGGGTTCGATTCTCGACCGTGGCATTTAGTTTTTAATTTAATTTTTTTACAAAAAAAAATTCGAAATACGTTATTTTAAATATATTGTATAAACCTTCGTATAAACTCCGCAAAAAAAAACATTATGTAAGATTGTGTCATGGCATTGTAATTGTAGAAAAAGCAGTTAGTTTCGTCAATAGGTGACTCAATTTATGACCACAAATAAATATCATCACAAGTGAAGCAGCACGTTTTAAGCACCATCAAATAATGGCAAATCGGTATTCAGGAAAACATACACCTCCGCATTTCATGTCGTCGTATTGGCAATACATTTCAACATTTCCCTGAAAGGGGTACCAACTTACGCAACCATCCGCCGGCGAGTGAGTTCCGGATCGATCCCTCATGTTGGGCAAGGGCGGGGGCGGCGGTACTTTCACTACTGCGCCGCCGCCCCCTCCCGCCCTGGCGCCACCCTGACCTGACTTTGATATTGTCCCCGTTAGGGAGCCGCCATGCGCAGGCGTAGCCCGCCCTCGGACCCCCCGCCCCTTCCCCCCACCGCCCACTGACAAAGCAAGGATCAAAGAGAACTACGCGTTTAATGCATTCTTTTTGAGGCTATGTAATGTAATGAACAGATCTAGTATTGTCCCAGAGAAAACATAGTATTCAACATGTGTATCTAAACATGACAACTCGAAGAGCCGGTACTACAAGCGCAAGTCAGTAAGTAAAGAGTAATTTGAGAAGGGTAGGTACGGGATATTGCACTGCAGATTGATTAAATAGAATATTGATCCGATGTTATAAAAGATGGAAGAAACCTAAGCGTGCATCACATCGTACCATAGTCAGTGTGTTCGTAAAAGTCAAACCGCATGTATGTATGGCGATATAAAATTAGCCTAGAAATATTTAAAAAAATCATTACTTCGCATTGTGGAAGTATAAATTTGAATGAGAAGCAGACAGTTTATAATATATCTATCTGATTTGATTTCGATATGAAAATGTTGCACCTTTCTATTTGCAGGTTCAATGAATGTGATATGTATCGCATTAAATGGCTTGCAATGATTCAGTCGAAGACTTCATTTCAATGTATGGTCTCGAAAAGAACGTCAGTGTAACTTTAGGGCGATATTTGCATTACTCGTAGGAAGGTATTAGGTGTCCTTTCGATGTAAAACTTGGGCCGTTATAATAATGTCCGGACAACGTTGCTGCAACAGAAAAACCTTTACATCACAACAGGTTTTTTATGTGAATACCGCACAAGAGTCCGAACTGCTCGCAATCGCCTGAAGCTAGTGAGACTTTGGCATCCCCAGTTGGGCTATGTTGTGAGGCTGAAGGTAGGGGGGATGGAAAGGGGGTGGGGAAGAGGAAGGTCGGCGAGTATCATTGTCTGTTCGATAACATGATTCTATTTGGAATAATGCACCTACTCTCTGTGTCTAAAAGACATAGGCCGTTCAATAAATGTGTCCACACACATCTGCCCTGAAGATAATGTAATGCTGTCCGAAACATTGGCAAATTTAGTTTATTACTGTCTGTATCTATGTTTTTTCCAATAAAAAAAAATATAACAATAACAATTCAACACACCTTTAAAAGTGATATAAAGGCATTAAAAGCGAAAAAAAATTCTAACCCATAAGGGGTATTTATATATATATAAGGGGTTAGGGAAACCTATTTAACATTTTTGACACTTTTCATGACTTTATCTCACTTTTTAAGGGAATGTAGAATTTTCATTTTGATGAGTTATTTGGTCACCTATATTTCAATATGACGAAAATCAAATTATGTACTTATAATTATCGTGTTATTCGGTGCCGTATCTGTCAAAGATTGCAGATATAAAAAAATATGTACTACAAGAAAAACTACCGAATATCAACACGTGCAATAAATTCACAACACTGTAAACCAATAAAACCTTGATATCGCGACATAAATAGTAAATGAGCATCGCAGTCTTCTGAATGGCGTCTTCAGTAAAGACGTTGTGGCCCTGGGTACTGGGAATAGAAGAGTAAAATCGAAAGCGAGGTCTCGCCACGAGGTTCGTGGAGCCTGTTTCCACTTTCTACCCGAGCTCCCTTCAATGCGCCGCACTACCCCACACATTCTTAATCCTCGATGTGGTAGTGAGTGTCTGTACATAATATTACATAACTGTATCTGTATATGGTATAAGGCTCTGTAAGGTGGTGGATGTGTTTGGTGCAGCGGGGAGGCTCAGCGAAAGTACCTCCTAACTACCCCAACCCCGTACGAAGATAACCCTAGACAAGGGTAATGGCATTTGCAGTATCGGTCGGAAAAGAATATTGTTATTGACGGTTGTTTGTGAAGGATAGTATAGAATTAGATTGAGGTATAAAATAAACGTTGCGATAGGGTGGTTATTATCATTTATAAAATACAATTGAATGAAGAAAGGCGTTTACGGGGAAAATTGTGTGACGCATGGGAATGGAAAAAGACGTCGGGGCGTTCCAAGAAATTTTACTAAAAGTATAAAATATTCGAGGCAAGTCGTAATCAGTGGAAATAGTAAACATTAGGTAATGATTAATGCAGATGAAGCAAAAACTGCTCTAAAGAAGTGTGTGTACTATTTCATCAGCATATATTGTGTGATGAAGTAGAAAGGTTTTCGGTGAACCAAGGATTTAAATAGATATTACCTATTACAATACTACCGGTTAGCTCAGAGGACCCCAAACTTTTTTTGTCTCGTAGACCACGTGCCGATTTTTTTCTGTTTTTAGGTAGACCCCCTGCTTTCCTAATATTGTTTTTTTTACAAATTCATCGACTTAAATGTGTTTTTAAAGCTGACACTTTTGTATACACTTAAGAGAGGAAACTTTTAAAATAAAACATGTGTATTTTATAGTTAAACATATATCAAGTAAAATACAAAATAAAAAAAACTAGTAGCATTTAGTTAAATAAACAAAAAAAATAATGAGATGGACAAGCCCGATGATTTGATATCAAAATTTCAATGTTTGGCTTCAATTTAGGCAGGTTTAACGTTAGATCTCCTCGAAGAGTAATATTTTTTAAGGAGATAGGTAACTACTATGAAACCCTATGACCCCTTCTTTTCTCCAAATTGCGCATCTTGCAATGTGCACATGATAACAACCAGGACGCCAGGCACGTTCGTTGGCACATTACTAGACAAGAAAGATGCAAGACAGGAAATGTTGGATGGTTTGCGAGGAATAACATGACCAACGTGGTACGCTGACCTTGTATGGAATAATGAGAACCTCGAGTGCTTGAAAAATTTCGTCAAGTGCTGGGTAGAGAGATGGCTTGTGCTCAGAGTCGCTAATTTAGACTAAACTTATATTTGTTTCAGGTGCTGCGTGTATTGTTTATGTCATCCTCGAAATCTCTTCTATCACTCGTTTATTTAATGTGTATAATTTGAATTGTTAAAATTATTACTAGTTATTCCTGATTTCTCACGCTTTTCAGCATTGCCACGCACTTTCTACTTGTATCGCTGTTATACAACAAAATACAGTCTATGAACCTAGGATACGATGCTAGACTAATTGCTTCTGTGTTATTTTCCTGGTGTTTTTGCCTTTATTTCTTTCTCTATTGTTTTTCTAGCTTATTATTATAACCACATCACACTGTCAATGCGATGCTGATGACATCGTTTTGAAGTATCGTTCTTGGATTTATATTTTATTTTTGCTGTTTCCTAAAGGTCTTGCGGTCTCCAGTTTGTTGATGAACAACTGACAAACTGCACAACTTTGACTACCTTAATTTTGTTATGATTTTTATTTATTTTTGTTTCGTTCAACGACGTACGAAGACCGATTCTAGATTGATCAAGGCTTAGTTAACTTTGTTTATCCTAAGTTACGCTAGAAATGAACTCCAAAATTTTCTGTATCGTTCATCACCCCATCGAGGGGGTAGGATAGACCAGTCCCTGCATTAACCCATGTGATTACCCGAGAAAGCGGTCCAGCGACCTGCCTGCGCCTATCTCATCGCCACGAACTGTGGACTAACCACCCGGATACGGTGCCCTTCCGCCCTGCTTCTGGTGACCCAAAGAGCATTTTTTCCTCAGGGTCTTCGGGCATCTTTCCCCTCTCTCCCACTACTGTTCGTCGAGGGCCAATCGGGATGCCGGCTAAGGGACTCGGAAACCGGGTCTCGCTTGCGGTCTGGCTGACCGCTGAGTTCGTTCTCATTGGGAATGCCCGGCGAAAGTAGGTAGCTGTCTTAGGTACGCGATAACGGAAGTTCATAACCTTATATAATTACAAAATTGATTTCAGATCCCCTTTTTTGGTCTTTTACACTATCTTGTATATTACTCGTCTGTTTTCAGATTGCGGTGTCTGTAATATTATACTAATTATGTAAGCACTTGCATAGGGCTTGCTAACCCCGTATGAAGGGACATTGGAGGGTCGTTATAAAAAATCTAGCTTCGTTTAGTAAAAAAAATAAGAGTTTTGACGTTTGCGGTGAAGGAGGAAACCATATATTTCCTTTTAACGCCATTAGAGGGGTCCACTCCAATGTTATGAAACCTCTTTTCAAGAGGTATGATATTGGAAAAGCTATCAGAAACTTTCTCGCGATAGTCCATAATGCGGGGTATGTAACAGGTTTGTCTCTCTGAAGCCAGAATTGCTGATATCCCTTTCTAAACTGCACCCTAAGTATTTCGTTGGTGATTAATCTGGTCGGTTCTTCTTGTAACATGACATCAGTATCATCGTATGAATTGATAATCCACTGTGGGATTTCCATAGACATATTATATATTATTATATTATATTTTCATCATCAAACCTAGTTTCAAGGTCTGTGTGAAGGACATTTAAATGTTGAACGTAGGCTGAAATGTCATCATCCTGACAGTTTGTCTATGTGTATGTGTACGGACGGAACGCGTCGCTACTGGTATCAAATGTGCAAGATTTTTCAGGTACTGCGACTACAAAGCGAATATCCTGCTTACAAAATTTTATGAAATATACATATGTATATTTCTATATATAAATATACATATAATTAGGAAGTGTGTATATCTATTATAATAAAGTATTACGTAAGTGCCTACACAGGTACTATCTGTGATAGGTAGATTAATACATGAACAGCCAAGCACCTCCAATTTTTTTTTACTGTCATGGACCCCCTACAAGTCGAAGTCGACCTCTGGAGGTCGATATAGACCACTTTGGGAATGACTGGGTCAGCTCGACCCAAGGCGTCGAACCAAAAGGTTGTTTTTCAAAGAAAATTGAAAATTAATTTTAAATAACTGTGACATTTTAAACGAATATTTTAGGTAAATTAAATATGTGTTCTTCTTCTACAACTAACAAAACAAAACAAAACACGATAAACATTTTTATTTTATTTTAACACTCGTAATGAATCAGTAATCACGTACAAGTATTTATCTAACATAGGACCACTAATTCATCATGATTTTTTACTAATTATTTCATAAATATTTACAGCTTATTAAAATAATGGATTCCATCACGAAATAACAGTTTCAAAATTAGAAATAAATAATCAGTTTATCTTTTCAAAGTTATCTACAAATAAAGTTATGTCAAACTGATCGACAAAAAAAAATTTAAAAAAAAAATTAAATTGCATCAAATATTTTGCGACGAAAATGCTCGATGATAGAGCTCAGTACAGATCTCTGCCTTTTTATTTTCCTTGCGATCATATATCTGGATTTGAATAAAGGTATTCGTAGAAAGATTCGTGGCTCATATTCATATATTATTATGATAACGAAAACGAGTACTCGTGCCGATATAGGGCACGAACATATAAAAATAAAGGTTTCATTAAAGTTATTTCGATGGCAACACAAACAACAACAGGCAACCTCATTTCCACAGGTAACAGAAGTAGAGGATCGAAAGGAGATAACTAGATAAATTGTACGAGTGGTCGCAGATTGCATGCATATTGTTTAGAATTAATGGCAGGTGTTTTCATGGTGGACGGGTTAGATTGAATTAGATAACTTTTCCCGTGTAGAGTTCATCCCTTATTAACCCACATACAGCGGATTACCAGATTATCAGACTTCCGTACTGTACTAAGCCATCATACAAATACGTTATCCAACAAACCTACATCAAACAATAAAAATAATGATAATTAAATGGAGTGCGAAAATCATATTTAAACAATTGCAAATTGTGCCTCATTAACAATAAAAAAATGTGTCATAATATAACAATTCCAAATTGTGTCACAATATAACAATTCCAAATTGAGGCACAATATTTGAATTCCAAATTGTGTTCTAATATGACAATAACAAATTGTGTCACAATATAACAAGACATAATAGCACAATATTGAAATTTTGTTACTTTGAATTGAAATATTATAAAGTATAATATGTAGGTATAACTACCCTTATGTACATTAACCTTTTTGAAAGTATACAGTCTTAGAACGCAGAGAATACTTGCTTTATTCTTGATAATCTTAACTTCTTTATCTACATAAAGCGTCTGTCTGCGTATGTTTGTGCTCGCAAAACTCGAAAAGGTGTACACTGATATCGCTGAAAGTTTGTTGTTATTAGTGACAGGAGTGTTTCGAGAGTGGTTAGAATGGTATAAAAAGTCGGTGATGCCTGAGGAATACTTAACGCAACATCTCTGCACCGGTTTGAGATAAGGAATCGAATTAAAGTCGAAGTAATGTAGTTATGTAATTTGTAACAGTAATATTATGGTATACAGTAGTGAATGGTGAAAGAAGTCGGAGATGCCCGAGAGAGAGATTACACTAGTACTTATTATTTCATAAAGCGTTATTAGTCCACGGGTGTATTTTTGCGTCGTATATATTCAAAGTACGCGACCAGTACTTTATAATAAAACAAATTTTATTATTTATTATCCGTCAAGCACACCATTACACAAGCAAGGGTATCTTTAAAATAATTTACCTGTACCTATACGAAATACTTGGTTTAAAATGCATTGGAAATGACTAGAGATATAGTAGTTCTAGACAGACTAGAGGTCTTTTTTGTTTTCATGCAAGACGTGTGAGAATGAAAAGGATGATCGTCGATGACGTACGTACCTCTCTCTGGGATTACCAGTGCTACACAGAGAAATGAATATTGCTGATTTATTCAAAATTTCAAATTATTCCTAATCCGGTTAAAAACGGGATTTCAGGCCGTTTCCTGATGAAATATTCTTAAATTCCTCCTATATCGGAACACTTGTTCATGCTCCTGCAATTGCCTTGATAATATATAATGACAAAATGCGAAAATATTAGGATTTTTATGTGATCGTGATAATAAATTCGAATTATTTTACTAAAAGTTTATCAGGAAACTTATCAATTCATTCGTTAAGGGTCTGCAATCCCGTTTCTAACCAGATTACGAATAATTAGAATAAATTCTTAAAAATTAGCAACACTCATTTTTCTCCGTGTATTCTAATATGGGTTTTATAGCTCATGGTTTTTTTTAAATTTATTTAATCCTACTCTTCCAGAGAAGCATTAGCTTGTGGTTGGAAGAGGAGTGTGCATTATATTATTGTAGATATACATATAGAATCAAGAGAAGTAGGAAAAAAATATATTGTAAGTAAGATGTACTACTAGTAGCAATAATATATATATAAAAAACATGATGTAATTAGTTTCTGGAATAAAGACTATTATTATTTGTATTAATATGTATACTATATTTGGAGAAGATGTTGCTTCTTAAGTAGAATATTTACTATTAATTTTTTTGATAATTTATGTTTTAAAATATTTTTTTCAAAATGCTCAAAGCTTGGCTTTTGTCGTTTATGATTCTGATTTCCTCAGGGAGTTGATTGAAAAAGGTTCTTCCTTGGTATGTATAGTAATTTTGTGCAAAGGAAGTGTTTAATTTTGGACATGGAAAAATGTATTTAAGTCGAGTACGGTTTTCAGTTAGAAATTGGTTATTTTTCTTTTTCTTTTATGAATTATTGAATTTTTAATGTACAGATCTTTCGATGAAATTCTGAAATTCTTCGAATAAGTGGTCTGTTGGGTAGTCCGAAGGTTTGCTACGTAGCATGATATAAAATAATAAAAATAAACCATTTTTGTGTAAATCAAGTTAAAAACTAATTATAGGTTCGTCTACCACCTCCGCGTATGTATAACATGTTACGCATGTTATACAATCTATACAGACACACATAATGCAACTAAAAGGGCAGTAGACAGTTGCTAAGTACGGTGTCATTCATTATAGTCATGTGTTATAAATATTACAAAGGATTATAGCACGAAACGCAATCGATAGGACAATAGCATTGACGGTTTAGCTCTCCGGCTAAAAATGCTGAAGTCACCGGTACAAGCGAGAGCCATTATAATTAACAATGAAGGCTGTCCGGCCGTTTGTTGCATCACAAGGTATAAATCCATTGTTGGCCTAACAGGCTTAGAGCATTTCCCTTGTTATACTCCGCGACAGACACTGTAGTGGGTTGGGTCGGTTGCGAATTAAATAAATCCTCTTTCTTATGAAAGTTTCGCATTTTATAACAGACGATTTATAAAACAACGATCGACTTTTTTACTATAAAAATAAATTGGTAAAAATTATGCAGAAAGGAAAAATAATGAGAGAAATATTAAGTTTTTTCATAGAGGTTTTTACAAAGAATTGGAATAACATATAGAAAACCAACACCTTAATTGAAAAGAAAATGATTAAATATTTACTTATTCATCACCCCCTGAAATATGGCGGTACCACACTTCGTGTGTTCATCTTATAGTATGTTTGGCAAAGCGTTATCGGGTAGATACCTTACATACATGTATTAAATATTTAATTAAATAAAAACAATATTTTTTGTTTAAAACCACGAATTTTTATTAATTTTAAGACCGACCGGTTTCGCTACACTCGAGCATCGTCAGGGTACAAAATTAAACTAATCAATAATACAAAATGTGTCATTATATATACATACAGAGGGAGATAGAAAGTAAAACCAAAATGAAACAACAATATATTAAAAGAAAACAATTAGTGTATATAAATATTATAATAATAGAGAATAGGCATTAATAATTGTAAGGTGATTAAGGGATACTGGGAATTTTACAGTTTACAGGGAATATTCCCAGAATTGGGCTTTTTGACAAATCTAATTGATTATTCAGAATCAAACTTTTGGTTTTAATGGCTTTCTTAATTTCTAGTGCTTCTAGGTTATTCAATTTGTTACTATGGTCTTTTCTATGGAGAATCTTAGCACCGGTGCTTTTGTTGAATGTATGATCTTTTTCAATAAGATGATTGGCAAACTCTGAAAAGCCATTGCTATTTAGGCATCTAAGATGTTCTTTAATCCTAATGTTGACATTGCGCGTTTTCTTCCCGATATAAAACGCTGGACAATTGTTACAATTTAATTTATAAATTCCTGCATGACTAAGTGTGTCATCTTTATCTTTAGAATTGACTAAAAATTTACCTAGATTGTTGTTAGTATAAAACGCCGGTTTGACTTCAGAAGGAAGGTTAACTATACTGCAGGAAGAAAAATTATTGATGAATAGAATACGGCGCCATTGGAAAGGAAGATTATTATTATTAATATTATGTGGACTCGCGAATAAGAAGTTTTTAACTGCTAATTGTTTTAGTTTTTTACTTAAAATTCTATCAATAAAATCTGGATCGTATCCATTATTAGACGCTATTTTTTTTTAATTATTGATAATTCGTTAGAGAAATTAATATTAGTTAATGGAATCGTGACCAAGCGATGGACCATTGAGTGAAATGCTGAGTGTTTGTGTGAAAAAGGATGATTGGATGTATTATGTATGACAATATCGGTGTAGGTAGGTTTCCGAAAGATGTTAAAATCGATTTTATTATTTATGAGAGATAAGGATAGGTCTAGGAAGTTTAAGGATGAATTAATGCCTATCTCTAATGTAAATTTAATATTTTTATGATAAGAATTTATAAGGTTGAGGAAGGAATTTAGTTGCCGTTCCGTGCCTGTCCATATACAAAAAATGTCATCGACATATCTTTTCCACAGAAAGACGTTTTTTATAAGTGGTGAGTTACCGGTAAGTATTTTACTCTCCAAGTTATTCATGAATATATCGGCAATCAAAGGGCTAGTGGGAGCACCCATAGGTAAACCTTCTTTTTGTTGATATATTACATTATTAAATTGGAAATAGTTTTGACTTAGGCACATATTAAATAACGACGTGAGATCATTTATAAAGTCTTTAGATAAATTAGAAGTATTTAATAAGTCTGATATTAAACATTTACTTTCCCCAATGGGAACATTAGGGAACAAATTAACCACGTCAAACGAAATGAGTTTACAATTATTAGGGAGAACCAAATCTTTCAATTCTTCCACTAATGTAAATGAATTTTTAATTGTGTATTTAGGAGTGAAAACATTGGTATTATTAAACACTTTAGTGATAAATGACGATATTATAAAATTTGGGGCATTACAACATGATACTACTGGTCTAATTGGGTTGTCAATTTTATGAATTTTAATAAAACCATATAATTTTGGAGATTTGGGGTTTTTAGTTAAAAATTTTACTTGGTGATATGAATCATCTTGGAATTTTTTAGTTTTACATGCCTTAAGTGTTTGTTTAACATTTTCTAGGTACTTGTTAGTGGGGTCTTTATTCAGAATTACAAAATTATCACTATTAATGAAGTCTTTCACTTTTTCATTATATACATTTCGTGGGATGATTAAAACTGTATTACCCTTGTCAGCTTTCGTCAGTATCAAATCTTCATCGGCTAATTTTTTACGAATATTTTTCAATATAGTTGTCTCAGGATTTGGCATAGGTTTGAATTTGGGTATGAGTTCTTTTATTGTTTCAGCGCTCTTGTAGAAGAATTTTTGTGGATGATTATGTAAAGCTGAATCTATATCCACTGCAACTTGTTCTATTGCAGCATTAAACTGATTATTAGAATACTTCAGGTTATATTTTAATCCTTTGGATAGTAGGGTTGTTTCTTCAGGTAGAAAATGTACATTTGACAGGTTCTGTACACGTTCGAAAAATGTATGGGCTGGTTGTAGGTTATCACTCTTATTGTTGGTTTTGTTTGAGGAACACAAATTTTCAAGTTTTTTATTAATTGTATTAAGCTTATTAAAAGCTTTAACAGAAACCAAGTATCTCACTTTGTCATCAAATAAGTCCCATTCGATAGGGTGCAACTCGTATACAAGTTCTGTGTGTAAAAGTTTTAAATTTAATTTTATATTGTTACTTTGTTTGTATGTATATTTTAAATCCTCTTTTAACCATGCAAGCTTCGCTTGATGAATGGACGTTTTGTGGATTGAAGTACACACTTTTACACACAGAACTTGTATACGAGTTGCACCCTATCGAATGGGACTTATTTGATGACAAAGTGAGATACTTGGTTTCTGTTAAAGCTTTTAATAAGCTTAATACAATTAATAAAAAACTTGAAAATTTGTGTTCCTCAAACAAAACCAACAATAAGAGTGATAACCTACAACCAGCCCATACATTTTTCGAACGTGTACAGAACCTGTCAAATGTACATTTTCTACCTGAAGAAACAACCCTACTATCCAAAGGATTAAAATATAACCTGAAGTATTCTAATAATCAGTTTAATGCTGCAATAGAACAAGTTGCAGTGGATATAGATTCAGCTTTACATAATCATCCACAAAAATTCTTCTACAAGAGCGCTGAAACAATAAAAGAACTCATACCCAAATTCAAACCTATGCCAAATCCTGAGACAACTATATTGAAAAATATTCGTAAAAAATTAGCCGATGAAGATTTGATACTGACGAAAGCTGACAAGGGTAATACAGTTTTAATCATCCCACGAAATGTATATAATGAAAAAGTGAAAGACTTCATTAATAGTGATAATTTTGTAATTCTGAATAAAGACCCCACTAACAAGTACCTAGAAAATGTTAAACAAACACTTAAGGCATGTAAAACTAAAAAATTCCAAGATGATTCATATCACCAAGTAAAATTTTTAACTAAAAACCCCAAATCTCCAAAATTATATGGTTTTATTAAAATTCATAAAATTGACAACCCAATTAGACCAGTAGTATCATGTTGTAATGCCCCAAATTTTATAATATCGTCATTTATCACTAAAGTGTTTAATAATACCAATGTTTTCACTCCTAAATACACAATTAAAAATTCATTTACATTAGTGGAAGAATTGAAAGATTTGGTTCTCCCTAATAATTGTAAACTCATTTCGTTTGACGTGGTTAATTTGTTCCCTAATGTTCCCATTGGGGAAAGTAAATGTTTAATATCAGACTTATTAAATACTTCTAATTTATCTAAAGACTTTATAAATGATCTCACGTCGTTATTTAATATGTGCCTAAGTCAAAACTATTTCCAATTTAATAATGTAATATATCAACAAAAAGAAGGTTTACCTATGGGTGCTCCCACTAGCCCTTTGATTGCCGATATATTCATGAATAACTTGGAGAGTAAAATACTTACCGGTAACTCACCACTTATAAAAAACGTCTTTCTGTGGAAAAGATATGTCGATGACATTTTTTGTATATGGACAGGCACGGAACGGCAACTAAATTCCTTCCTCAACCTTATAAATTCTTATCATAAAAATATTAAATTTACATTAGAGATAGGCATTAATTCATCCTTAAACTTCCTAGACCTATCCTTATCTCTCATAAATAATAAAATCGATTTTAACATCTTTCGGAAACCTACCTACACCGATATTGTCATACATAATACATCCAATCATCCTTTTTCACACAAACACTCAGCATTTCACTCAATGGTCCATCGCTTGGTCACGATTCCATTAACTAATATTAATTTCTCTAACGAATTATCAATAATTAAAAAAAAATAGCGTCTAATAATGGATACGATCCAGATTTTATTGATAGAATTTTAAGTAAAAAACTAAAACAATTAGCAGTTAAAAACTTCTTATTCGCGAGTCCACATAATATTAATAATAATAATCTTCCTTTCCAATGGCGCCGTATTCTATTCATCAATAATTTTTCTTCCTGCAGTATAGTTAACCTTCCTTCTGAAGTCAAACCGGCGTTTTATACTAACAACAATCTAGGTAAATTTTTAGTCAATTCTAAAGATAAAGATGACACACTTAGTCATGCAGGAATTTATAAATTAAATTGTAACAATTGTCCAGCGTTTTATATCGGGAAGAAAACGCGCAATGTCAACATTAGGATTAAAGAACATCTTAGATGCCTAAATAGCAATGGCTTTTCAGAGTTTGCCAATCATCTTATTGAAAAAGATCATACATTCAACAAAAGCACCGGTGCTAAGATTCTCCATAGAAAAGACCATAGTAACAAATTGAATAACCTAGAAGCACTAGAAATTAAGAAAGCCATTAAAACCAAAAGTTTGATTCTGAATAATCAATTAGATTTGTCAAAAAGCCCAATTCTGGGAATATTCCCTGTAAACTGTAAAATTCCCAGTATCCCTTAATCACCTTACAATTATTAATGCCTATTCTCTATTATTATAATATTTATATACACTAATTGTTTTCTTTTAATATATTGTTGTTTCATTTTGGTTTTACTTTCTATCTCCCTCTGTATGTATATATAATGACACATTTTGTATTATTGATTAGTTTAATTTTGTACCCTGACGATGCTCGAGTGTAGCGAAACCGGTCGGTCTTAAAATTAATAAAAATTCGTGGTTTTAAACAAAAAATATTGTTTTTATTTCATTAAAATGTTAAACCACAAAGTGATTGCTTTCTACGAAAATATAAATATTTAATTGTCACCCCCTGAAGTATCGCGGTACCACACTGGGTAGTTATGTGTACCTATATAATATCTTATAGTATCTTTGGAAAAGCGTTATCGGGTAGATGCCTTAAATACAGCTATTGACTAAAATAGATATATTATAGTGAAGTTTTTTTATTAGTTAGTCCCAACCGTCTGAAGCCGGAAAGACTAAGGCATCCACAATTAGGGTATGTTGTAAGGCTGAAGGTAATGCGGAAACATTTCAAGCCATTTCAAGCAACGCTTCAATTCTCAGCTCCTTTAATTTGATTATATACAGGGAGTCCGGTGGTAAAATGCGCTAATTTCGGAAAGTGATTCAAGGTGAGAAGGTGAGACATGATGATAAAAATAAAAAAGATAAATACATAACTTTTTTGAAAATTCAAAGATTATTTTCACAAAAATATTTTTCCATACAAAAAACTTAACTTCTTATCCTAAAAACTACCCTAAAACTTTACAAATCGTGTAGAAACATCCCCCGAAGTTATATATTATAATTATTAATAACTACTAGTATTACTATCAGTTTATAAATTGTACATGATTTTTGATTCTTGCATATATTTTTGATTCTTGAATATATTTTTGATTTTTGCATATATTTTTGATTCTTGCATATATTTTTGATTCTAGCGTATATTTTTGATTCTTGCATATATTTTTGATTCTTGAATATATTTTTGATTTTTGCATATATTTTTGATTCTTGCATATATTTTTGATTCTAGCGTATATTTTTGATTCTTGCATATATTTTTGATTCTTGAATATATTTTTGCACATATTTTTGATTCTTACATATATTTTTGATTCTAGCGTATATTTTTTAAAATACATTTATTTGAATTTCGATTTTGTTTTCTTGAATGAATGAATGAAAAATTAATGAAGAAATGGAATCTTGGAAGTGGATATTTACCTACTTCCCGAAATCCGATCGAGCTGAAACTCAGTAGACCGACTTGCTGCCGATAACAATGCATTTTGTCAGTTACGTAACACACGCAGAGACCTACGCATTTCACTGAAATCTGATTACATTACAGTAAATATAGGAAATAAATGTCGGTCCTACCCGATAGGAATTTGGCAAGGTTGTTAGAGTTGCCGACTTCAGTTCCTGGGTGGGAAGGTTCAACCCTACGACAATACTTTGTTTAATTATTGAAGACAATATTAGCTATTCCTAAACGAATATTTGAAACAGAAAAATCAGAAAAAGGTACGGATCGGATAAATCCTAAATCTTCCACACATTTTCAACGGTATTCATAGTTTGTAAAAACACCCCATTGTAGAACTCAAGCGCTATGATGTTAGCCATCAAAATTTAAAAGAACTTTTAACAATTTTGTTCTGTACCTTACTGTTGGTTTTAAAATACTAACACGTGATAGAAGCTTTCTGTTGAGAGTATAAATGGCCTTAGTCACATAATATTTTTTGACTGTACGTTTCCTCTTTAACGACCTTGAGTATTTCGCATCAAGTACCAGTATATCTGTATAATCACATTCCACAATAATAATTACCATACACAAAGAAAATCTTGAATTACTCGTTTCTGACCGCAATTCGGCCTCAGCCGATTTCCATTTAGAGCAAGTCAGTAATCGATGCACACGAATATGAACAGTACGAAATCAATCCAGGTACCATAATACTTGTTTTATTAATTTCGACGATTTATAAAATATTAACTTTAAAAAGAGACATGAATAAGATGATAATGTTAGTTATATCCACCGAAGAGAATAACACGTATCAAATATGCAGAATATGACGTTTACGTCTATAATACTCAAAATGATTCGACTCGCAGCAATAACTTATGTCAACTACAGAGTTTTATTTTTATTATTATTAACTTATCAGTTTAGTCTCTAACTTTAAGCCACAGTTGTAAATATTTATGTCATTAAATCACTAGTTTTAAGTTGTGGGCCTTTATCGTAAGTCACTAGATATAAGTGTTACATCTAAGACACTAGTTTTAAGTCAGTAGTTATAAGCCTTAGTCGGAAGTCACTAGTTATTATTATGAATCTTAGTTGTAATTATGCATAAACCAGTTATTATTATGAATCCAGTTATATTAATTATGCATTATGTGTACATATTCGAACAGCATCCTTGAGATAACTTTTCATGAAAATGGTGCTATATAATTAAGCCAAATAAAGCCAAATATAAGCCATAATCCGATAGAAGTGTATTGTGGGCGTGTCTGTATATCTGAAGCAAGCTTAATTTTGCATTACTTCGTTAGAAAATAACTAAAATTTTCGAATATCAAAATTCCAATTGATCTGACTCCCTCTCCCGAGGAAGATTATAGTGTAGTGTGTCAGCCCAACATATAATACGTAAATGCCACGCCGAATTAATGCGCGCATAAAATAGCGTAATGTGTCTAAACACATGGGGACTGCCGCGGAATATCATTTCTTTGTATGGGAGCTGTCACTTTGACAGATGACAGCCGCGTTATTATGACGCTCTAATTCGTCACGTCTTTCTTCCCGTCTTTCTTTATAAGGAAACAAATATAGTATGATCTATTAAAAATAAACTGATTTTGCCAATCTACTTAAGACCTTTCGCATCCTAGGGCTCAGACAGACCAAAAAAAATGAGTGCGTTTTTTTTTGGGTTATTATACTGTATTAGGCTTATGGCTTAACACTGTGGAAGAAGTGCCGTAGCTAGCGAAGGATTAAACTAGAGATGTAACGGAAGTGTTAAAACGGAAACTGAAGCGGATATTATTTTGCGGATGCGGATGTGCAATAGGTATTAGAAATTCAACGAGAACAGGTAGAATAGAAAGTCTTAAAACACTTTCGTTGGATGAAGTGTGTTATTATATATGTATTTTAATTTCAGGGTTCAAAATCCAATAGTGCAGTTTAGGTACTTATTTACGGTACAAGTACCTTTAGACAAAGAATAAAACATTAAAAATAGGATTACAAACAATTTTACAGTGTAAACATACTGATATGATAACAAAATATTGAAACAAAAATTATTAGCCTATTACAGAATCAGAATCGAAAGTGAAAAGTATACTATATACAACTTCCGCGATTGCGGAAGCAGAAGTTACATATGTCCTGTGTGGGAACCCGACGCATTTGTCCACTAACTCGGCTCTTAATAAATTATAAATAAATGTTTAATGGTTATATCTCTAACGTGGAGAAGATTATGAATTTAGCCAGTTGGAAACAATTAACTAGACCAGGAAGTAAAAACGTTTTTCAATCGGAAAATTTTTCCATTCACAATATTGGAGGAAAGCGTGTAAATATGAAGGGTCATGTATTATTATTACGAAGTTTAAGTTGCGAAATACCAAAGACTTTATAGGTATTTTATTTCAAGCAGTTTCCTTGTAAACATGTTTCAGGAAGTGTTGGGGATGTTTGACAGGAGAGAAATTCGAAATCTTCCGGGATAAAAGGATAAACGTGTTAATATAATTGTTCATTTTTTTTAAATTTCCTTTTGGTTAAGTGCTACATATTTCCCAGGGCAAGAATAATTATTAATGACCAGACAACAATTCTTTCAGTATAACGTTCGTCTTGTTGCAGGAAGGAAAGCAATAGGCGGGGAAAAAAAAGATTTTTCAAATATTGTACTACCTGAATTGCCCGGCGTTGCCCGGACTATATGAAGAGTTTTTCGAAAAGTAGACAGTAACCTATCTCTTTTGTTTTGAAGGTAAAGTGTACAAATTTCGTCAGCTTCGGAATAAAACTGTAGATTTGTATAAAAATCAAATCCACGCAGCCCGCCACGCACTCTTCTTTATGTAGGTAGATAGAAGATTTGAGCTCATTGTATTTGTTAATGAGAATTACCTAATTTGTAAGTAAATTATTTTTATATTTTGCATTCGAAAAAAAATCTCTAGGTGAACGTTTGTTATTTTATTTTATATGAATAACGCACACAAGTCATAACTCATAACTCATAACTGTTCCCCGTCCAAAGTCAATGTGACTATGGCATCCCCAATTGAGGTATGTTGTGAGGCTATGTTGTGATAGAGAGTGGGATAAGATGCGGAAGAGATAGATTGGGAAGTATACTAAGGGGATCCTGAGTGGAGTTAATGTAAAAAAAACGGTTGCTCAGATTTGAACATCAAACGCGGCAAAAGCCAAATTTAAGCAACGTTTCGATTCTGAATATTGGTCTTTCACGAGGGCTATATTTAGAGTACCTACCACTGAGAGTGCAGATAGAGTAAAATGGGAACAAAACACCGCTAAGTCGAAGTTGTTATACAAGGTGTCTGGAAACTCGTAGTGTTAATCCTGGTATAAACGGAAAATTAGTGAATCTACATCACAGAGAACACAAAAAACTCTTTTTTTATTTTTTTTTCGTAGGAAGCAATTACTTTGTGATTAGACATTCTATAATTAAATTAAATACTTTGTTTAATAACCACTTAATTTTTTATTAATTTTCACATCTACCTGTTTCGCTTCAGTTAAGCTTCATCGGGATGTTAATTAAAAACTAAAAACTAAGACAGAGAATGGGCTTATATATAGGAGGACAGAGGGAGACAGAATATAATAGAGTATATAAAAGACAGAGACAAAATACATGAAAGAGAAGACAAAATTGCTTTTGGCCGTGAGAATCTAAAAACTTACCAAAAAATAAGTGGTTATTAAACAAAATATTTTATTTTATTACAAAAAACCCTTTTTCCAATCTGATCATTTCGATTTTATTTACTTCTTGTGCAAACAATTTTTTTTAAATTCCATTCTTTCCATTCCATTCATTTTTAAATTCGAAAATTCCAACTTCGGAAATCAAACTTACTCAAAAACTAAATCTCAAATCAAAAATACTACAACATCGACTCCAAATGCGATGTAGATTCACTAGTTTCCCCTTGTAGTTTCCAGACACCGTGTATACTTAAAAATTATATTATATTTCAATCTGATCTCGTAACGTCTATACAAACAACAAGACACAGAATAATGTGTAAAGTGGTCAGTCTTACTGCTTGTTATTCCGCAGTTAATGCCGCCGCATCGTAAAACATCAATAGCTAGTTAGTAACATCAGCCGCTATTTTGTTGCAGCAAGCACAGAAGCAAACATACACAAGGAATAAACAGCGAGGAGATGCAAAGAGAAGCGAGGAGAAGGTAGGGGGGGGAGTAAGGAGACCAAAGACATAACACGCCGCAGAGTCAGTTACAAACAAGCAATGATTAATGACTCGACTGTCAATTGGGATTCTAAAATAACTCATTACGCAATATGCATTTGGGGAAGTGGAGGCAGTACTAATATCGCGGATAATGATCATTGATCAATGCACCATAATTGCGATCAGTGGCGGAACTTAAATTTTGGTCCACCCCACAAAAAAATCGCACCCTTTAGCCTTACACATTCCCCTAATTGGGCAAGCCATTAGCTAAAGCTACATACACACGAATATACATGCTCGATCGAACATGTTGACTTGGGACTAGATATGGGCAGATTTATTCAGAATAATGAATCAATTCAGTCTTATTCACCTGGTCAAGTGAACTAATTCATTTAATTCTTTGATTCGACACTTCATTTTGGTTTTGTACCTAGAATGCTCACATTTAGGAACCTCAAAGAAAGCAATATTGAAGGATTTTTTCGCATTCAAATAAATGTGTTCGTTTTGAAAAAAACATTTTAAATAAACACACTAAAATATCAAATATGGGGATTTATTTTGTACATTGCAGAAGTACATTATAGCTTTACTTAGAAAACCTGTATTTGTAAGCTTTACACTTTATAGCACAGAGTTCTTAAAGCGAGGAGAGCTTTGGAGTAACTTTAGTAAAAAAAAATATGTCGTACCACAAAATAAACATGTTACAAACTTTTTAATAAATATGTTATTTTACGAATAAAAATAAAAAGTAATTTTACAAGTCACTAATAAAATCGTGATGTATATACGTAAACAATAACCTCCAACAAATATTACTAATACTGAAAATAAAAATACTTAATAAACCATTTTTAAATATAAAAAACATTAAAACAAAAATTATACACCAGAAAGGCAAGTGTCTATTTACCAAATAATATCAATACAAAACCATCGGATTTAAAAATGTTTATAAAATCTTGCTGCCTTTATATTACAAACAGAGGAGAAGAGTAAAAAACCATTATACTATCGCTATCTCGTGTATAAAGGTACATAAAAAACATACTTATAAGAACAATAACGTAAACATCGTTTTGTTTCTAAGCGTATTGCATAATTTTCGCATGTGGAAGGGAGAAAAATACAGGAGATACTTTCGCTTTTTTACTAGGATTCAGATTCCGAAGTAGAAAGTTTTCACCTGACTAGGTACTAAATCGAAGGTTTAGCCACGTGGGGACTAACGACGAACCGATACCAGCTGGCATAGTGCAATGAATTGGGAACTTCTGACTAGTAAGTGTTTTGTGTCTTGCTGTGACATTAATGACTTGCGTTTTGCAGACGGTGCAGACGGACCTGTAACTATTAGGGAAAGGGACTTGATATCTTTAACGAATAGGGAATTCTGTCTCGAGTCTCTCTGTGTCACTGTGTTTCTGTTCTGTTTCACTTATTCCTTGAGACGGCTGAAACTGGGATTGAGCGCGTGTCCGGACAGACTCGGTACATGGGACATAGGATTTGTGTCTACGAAACTTCTATTTCTATGAAACACTATAATATTTAATAAGTTAAAGTGCACATCATTATTAATTATTACCTTATCATCATGAAATAATTTAAATGTAAAATAAATAGAAAAAAATGCTAACGATAAGGAATGAAGATTCAATTCCTTTTGAAAATGAGAATCAGATCGAGTGTGTTACAAAATTGAATTGATTCAATCAATTTTGCCCACCTCTACTTGGGACCATGCTCGCCGTTGTGTCCCCACGCTCGAGCAGCGCGATACAAGGTCCGCGTAATGCTTGCTCGATGATGTTCGACAGAAATTTACGATTTGACTGAACGTCTTGGTATATCTATGGCGTCTTGTGTGGAGCAACTAGATTGTGTGGACGCAACGAGGAGCACGGTTCGTCAACATGAATATACGTGTGTACAACATATCTTAGAGGTTTTAGAGATAAATAGGAGTAAGATACATTTTGATAACGCAACGGTGACAAAATAATGGACCTAGCTTGTACCTAGATTGTATAATATAATATATAAATATTCATGCCTCCCTAGACTTATCCTTCTAGTCTAAGATCCCTTAAAGAACGACCGTCACCGAGATGTTTATTTGATGAAACGTATTTTATATTTAATTTAATATGTCAATAAATATATTGCATATCGGTTGCCTGGCAAATTTTAGTCCAGGGTATGATTAATTAATAATTAAAAAAAAAAAAAATTAAACATTGCACCGGTTTGATTATTATAAAAATTCTATACCAATCGAAAGTATGAAACCCATAGAATATGCAAACGTTAGGTTGCCTACTCTTTTCCGGTCACAACTCTCAGGTTGCCATGTATAAACAGGTAAATCAAAAAATCATTTTGCACCGGTCTGATTATTGAATAAAAATTATATGAAATTAAAGATTATTTCATTATGAACACGATGGTATAAGGTTGCCTGCTAAAAATCAGTCCCGAATTCTGGTTGTCGAATTCGAACGTTTGCATATTCTATGGGTTTCATACTTTCGATTGGTATAGAATTTTTATAATAATCAAACCGGTGCGATGTTTAATTTTTTTTTTTTAATTATTAATTAATCATACCCTGGACTAAAATTTGCTAGGCAACCGATATGCAATATATTTATTGACATATTAAATTAAATATAAAATACGTTTCATCAAATAAACATCTCGGTGACGGTCGTTCTTTAAGGGATCCTATACTATTCCTTTGTTTAATCATTTTATATTTATATTTTTCTTTCTACATTTTGTGTTTGTATATCGTACTGTATTTTAAGTAGTTTTCTTTTTTCTTTCTAGTTAACGAGCACTCCTTTCCTAAAACACAAGCGCCATCTTGCATTAGGAAATAATGTTATAATGCACAAAAAAATATTGTACACTGCAAAATCAAGTAAACTCCCGGGCCCCGGGGCCTTGCAGTGTGAAGTTACGCCACTGATCTTCGTGCATCTTCCTGCATTCATCATATATATAAATAGCCAATTGTTTTCTCTCCAAATAACTTTACGATGTTTTCATAGTTATTTTAATAATAACACTTACTGCGAACGCGGAGAGAATAGCGAAGCAAATTGACGGCGCGGAAGTGGATGGAAGCAGTCGGAGACGACTGTATCAAACACATTCTAGGAAGACTGCGATTGTGGTAAACAGAAGAAAAAACTGATTCGATGTCATTGATAAAGAAGCAAGTATAACTTATATTGATGTAAGTGCTATTTAAAATTAAATAACCTTCCAATCACTTACAACATTATAGTATTTTTTTTTGTAAATTAAAGTACTAAGTGATTTTAGTGTGCATTGATGAACTGTGTAGTGCACTTATATAATACAATTCAAATGCTATTCACTATTATTTTTGTGGTATGCAGTTATGCACACATTATGTTATGATGTTCCATCTATTTATGTAAGACTAGACCGGTTTCACCCGTTACGGGCATTTTTAGACTGATGCACATCCTGTCTAGGAAAATATTTTTTATAAAAATTAAATGAGAGATGGGCAACCTTTTCCAATAAATTAACATATAAACCGTTGAAATTTTGTTTTTTTAATCGTATTTGTTACCAGCATGAAAACGACTTCTTAGTAGCTAAAACATTTTAACATAGGCCCAATTTATCAAAGACTTTACAGGATTTTGCATCACTGATATACAAGAGGTAAATTAGGTAACAGAATAGAAAATACTCGGAAATTTATGGAAGGTGCGTCGAATTGTAATTGCCGTAACTTTTGTGGGCGACTTTTGAATCGAGAGGTGACTTTGATGTTCGCGGATTCATGCATAATTCTCGCTACCACTGACTTTGATCAGCGTATTTTTTTAACACCCCAAAAAAAAAACATATTTTATACATACATTACAATAGTTTACATGCAAAACAAATCTATCACGCTCATTGATGTATTTAGTCTATGATCACGCTAATAAAGAGCACAAGTAAAAAAAAAAAACAACAACTTTTCAGGAGAGCGGTTTCAAATTTATAAACTATGATTATTATATTGGGTGATAACAAATAACAAATGCCTATTTTAATTTGAATTTATTTTAATAATTTTGATACCGCGTGAAGATATTGTCTCAGAGATTGAAAAAATTAAATAATCCATTTTTTCTCTTTTACTCTTTCTGACACATTTTTGAGTTCAAATTTTTGATTTCGATATGAAAAAAAGTTATTTAGTTTCAAAGTTGACAAATGACCAAAGTTACCCCTATTTGACAGTACCTAATTAGTGATGTGATCACCTGAAAATATTTGACTTTAAGTAGTGAATAAGAAATTCAAAGTTCGCTCTTGTAAAGTAACAGATTTGAAGGTAATTTAAGTGTCAAAAATTCAGACGCTAAACGGATAATTGGGAGTTCAAATTAAAACACAATTTAGTGCATTGAATGGGCGTTTCGTTCACTTATACGCATTCGCCGTCTGGGTTGACTTGCTAACAACATAATGATGCATTCTTAACCCCGGGTCAAGGAAAAATTCTTCAGATTAACTATTATTTACTTACTTTTAAATAAAAAAATTAATTATGATTGCCATAATGTATGTTTCTTTACATTTTAAACATATTTTTTACTCTCCACTAGTTGAGAAAGTGCCCGTTCCCACTTCCGTTTTCAAATCGGAGGCGGGTCCCGTTTTAAAAACGGATGCCCTAGTGGCTGTAGTGGATGTATGGAGCTATGGAGCTGTTCACACTTGTCCGACACGATTTGAAAACGGATCCGACATTTTTTGTCGGATGGCTCGCCTACGCAGCGCGTCCGTTTTCAAATCGTGTCGGAACACGCTCGCTCATAGTGTTGTATGGAGCTGTTCACACTTGTCGTCCAGTCGTTCCGGCAGAGTCCCCGCCAAACCCCGACCCCGCCCCGCCCGCTCCCAGTCGCAAGGAAGCAGGCACGCTGCGTGCTTGTATTTGGTTATTTTGTTAAGTAAATAAATCAAAACTACAATAATGGATAAGGAAATAAATCCCGAAAATTTAATACCACTGGTCGAAGAAAGAGTATGGTAATATTTTATCTTTAACTAAATAAAAACAAAACACTTGGTGTACACAACTTTTGTACATCAAAATTTTAATTTTAATTTTTTTAAGTTTACTTTTTTAAAATTTTAAAGCTTTAATGAGATGCACGGAAGAGCGTATTAGTTAAATAAACACATAATAAAAAATATTTGAATGTTTATTGTTTTCTTACTTTAAAATATCGATAGCCTTTCTTCAGGACAAATGCACTTTCTCAATTTTGTATTTTGATATGTTAAGCTCTCTGAAACTCATTCCAGTAGATGGTTAAAGGAAGTGATAGACATTCTCTTAAGCCATTAAGCGCCCTTGAGGTGATTTTTCATGGTGAAAACGGCGCTATATAAATAATCCAATCATTATTATTCTAAAATAATTAAAGAACTTTAGTTCATCACTTCTCAACTCACCAATTAACACTTGGAAAATTCCTACAGAAAATCATTCGGCTATGATTGGGTGTACCCAAAATTTTCTTTTTAGTTTTTTCCTTCTTTTTAATAAGTACAACATGACAAAAAGAGCTTCATCGTCGTCCATTGCGCACCATTACTGAAGAATGAGCAAATAACATGTTTTTGTTGAATCGACAATTATTTTTTTTCGTAGAGTATGGTCCGTTTTTAAAACGGTAGTGTGAACAGGGCCATTGGCCATCCGTTTTTAAAACGGGACCCGCCTCCGATTTGAAAACGGAAGTGGGAACGGGCCCTAAATGTTAGGGCCCGTTCCCACTTCCGTTTTAAAAACGGAGGCGGGTCCCGTTTTAAAAACGGATGCCCTAGTGGCTGTAGTGGATGTATGGAGCTGTTCACATTTGTCCGACACGATTTGAAAACGGATCCGACATTTTTTGTCGGATGGCTCGCCAGCGCAGCGCGTCCGTTTTCAAATCGTGTCGGAACACGCGCTCGCTCATAGTGTTGTATGGAGCTGTTCACACTTGTCGTGTAGTCGTTCCGGCAGAGCCCCCGCCACACCCCAACCCTTCCCCGCCCGCTCCCAGTCGCAAGGAAGCAGGCACGCTGCGTGCTTGTATTTGGTTATTTTGAAGTAAATAAATCAAAACTACAATAATGGATAGCGAAATAAATCCCGAAAATTAAATACCACTGGTCGAAGAAAGAGTATAGTAATATTTTATTTTTAACTAAATAAAAACAAAACACTTGGTGTACACAACTTTTGTGAATCAAAATTAATATTTTAATTTTTTAAAATTTACTTTTTTTAAATTTTAAAGCTTTAATGAGATGCACAATGCACGGAAGAGCGTATTAGTTTAATAAACACATAATAAAAAATATTTGAGTTGTTATTGTTTTCTTACTTTAAAATATCGATAGCCTTTCTTCAGGACAAATGCACTCTCTCAATTTTGTATTTTGATATGTTAAGCTCTCTGAAACTCATTCCAGTAGATGGTAGGAAGTGATAGACATTCTCTTAAGCCATTAAGCGCCCTTGAGGTGATTTTCTCACGGTGAAAACGGCGCTATATAAATAATCCAATCATTATTATTCTAAAATAATTAAAGAACTTTAGTTCATCACTTCTCAACTCACCAATTAACACTTGGAAAATTCCCACAGAAAATCATTCAGCTATGATTGGGTCTACCCAAAATTTTCTTTTCACTTTTTTCCTTCTTTTTAATAAGTACCACATGACAACAAGAGCTTCATCGTCGTCCATTGCGCACCATTACTGAAGAATGAGCAAATAACATGTTTTGGTTGAATCGACAATTTTTTTTTTGTAGAGTATGGTCCGTTTTTAAAACGGAAGTGTGAACAGAGCCATTGGCCATCCGTTTTTTTATTTATTTATTTTATTAGGTACAATATTTTTTACAATTCAAGGTCTTCAGTAATGTAGGCCTCACTGGGTGGCTTGCCCGTGCTGAGGCCTTCATTTTATAATATAAAAAAACTACATAATACATTTAATGAGAAAAATTATACATTTAAAATTAAAAATACATAATATTATATTTAAAATTTAAAAAAAAAATAGTACATTGAAAATAATCTTGTGTGTTTGTGAGTGATGTGTGTGTTTATATTGGTTTTGTCTGTTACGTGTAGGTTTTATTTTTATTTTATGCTATAAAATATTTTGGTAATATTATTTTTTTTGTTCTTTAATCCATTTTGTAATTTTGTGTGTGAAGTTATTTTTATTTTCCTCAATTTTAATATCAAGTTTTAAACTGTTGAAAGCTTTTATTGCGTGGTATTGGTAGTGTCTTTGTCCAAAGCTTGAATTTTTAAATGTTTTAAAACGGGACCCGCCTCCGATTTGAAAACGGAAGTGGGAACGGGCCCTTAAAGCCTGTGACAGGCCACGCTATAAGCGCCCTATATTTTCAGTATATCTGATGCTGATATATGCCAAGCCATGATGCGTATAGGCTGCATCTGTCTGAAATTTCTAGATCAACGCAACTATTTTCAGCTCGCAACGTAAATTCCATCACGAGATATGGAGCTTTGAAATATTCGACTGTTAATAAATTATACAAGATGCCTTTTCGTGTTTTTAGTACACATCTTTGATTATTCAATAAAAATAAATCGCAAGGTTTGGGCGGAGTAATGGCACATTTCTAGTCAATTAAAGCAAGCCTGCTACACGGAGAAAAATGAGTATTGCTAATTTATTAAGAATCTCTTTAAATTTATTTATTTTAATATCAACGGTATAAAATATACCATATACAATAAATTATAAACAGTGACATCAGAAAATATACAATTAACAGAAACTCTAGATGGATATAAAAGGTTAGAGATACAAGTACATGCAAAACTTATAGGTAGACTAGGTTAGATTAGTATTAATTGAAATATATGATAGTATAGATACATGATATAATATATTACAATAGCTAAAACGTATGCATTTATTTTCAGGTTTTGGTTGAAAGTAGTTAAGTGCCAATCAAGCTGTTGGTTCACCGAATTGACTATTATTATTGACCAAGTTTCCTCAGTTGCCCCAGGCAGTTCATTTTATATACATATTTATTTGACTTTTTACGTAAGTATGAGTAGACTTAGGTACATTTTATTGGTCATGATTTAAAAGATATGATATTAAAGCCTTTTTGTACCTAGCTTCTGTGTAGTTAAACAGATCCGCTACATCTGCGTACCTATTACTAATTTCATGTAATCTAGGTACAAGCGAGTGTTTGAAATGTTCAGTCTTAGAATTATTACAATTAAAAAGGGTTTTAGAACGAGTAGCTCTTATGGGTACATGAAATTCAATGAGGTTAATTAAATCAAGGCTGTCTACACTACCATTTACAATTTTGAACATAAATATTAAGTCGGATATAATTCTTCGATCTGAGAGTTTTAATAAATTTATTTTTTTCACTAAGTAATTATAATATTTAAACCCTTATATATATAATTATATAAGGGTTTTCCAATAAGAGGTGTTATTTTGATATTCAATCGTAAAATATCAATGGTTTCGTTGCTTATGTGGCACGTAGCGCCGTCTTGTTGAAAGTAAACGTTGTCCAGATCAATACCATCCAATTCCGGCCATAAAAAATCATTTATCATCTCTCGATAGCGATCCATTCACCGTAACTGTTGCTCCAGCCTCATTTTCGAAAAAGTAAGGTCCAATGACTCCGCCGGACCATAAACCGCACCAAACAGTCACACGTTGAGGATAGAGGCTTTTCAACAATAACTCTTGCGTTTTCCGAGCCCCAGATGCGACAATTTTGCTTTTTGACGAAGCCACCGAGGTGGAAATGGGCCTCATCACTCAAGATGATTTGCATTTGATTCACTCAAGTGAATTTTAATAATTTCAATGCGTTGTTGAAGCGTGTATCGTTCCATTTTTATTAATGGCGTAGTTTCTACTTGCCAAATGTCAAAAAATGACAGCATCACAAGTAACATCTACCGAAATAGCGGGCTATTCAAAATAACACCTCTTTTTGGAAAACCCTGTAGTTTATACTTTCAATGGGAATACCGAGTTTAAAGTTAATGTGTCTGAGGAATTTGTGTTGAATTTTTTCTATTGAATCAGAATGTATTTTATAATGGGGGGACCAGATCGATGAGTTATATTCGACTTGACTTCGAGCTAAAGATGTATACAAAATTTTCAAGGTTGAAATATTTCTGAAGTCTCTGGTGTTTCGAAGAATGAATCCAAGCATTTTCATTCCCTTATTGTTAATTGAGTTTATGTGAGACATAAAGTTTAATTTATAGTCGAAAATGATGCCCAGGTCATTAATTTCTTCGACAAAGGTAAAGGTTGAGTTATTAAGTAACCCGGTTTAAAACGGGATTGCAGGCCTTTAACAAATGAATTAACAGGTTTCCTGATAACATTTGAGTAAATTATAATTAATACATTATCACAATTTCGGAACTCGGAACACGTAAACTGCGAATACATTATCGTGATGATGTATTCGTAGGTTATTAAATGTTTATCGGGAAACCTGTTAATTCAGTCGTTAAAGGCCTGCAATCCCGTTTTTAAACGGAATACTTTGAAGGGATTCTTAGTAAATTATCAATACTACTTTTTTTCGTGTATGCCTCGATACAAGAGGCTATTACATGAAAACCGGGGTATCAACAATTCTTCAATTTGTTTCCATAAAAATTTTCCTCATTCCGTATTGTTTTTTCAATTTTTTATGTGAAATCGCACAAGATTCCGAACTACTCCCAACCGTCTGGAACTAGTGAGACTATGGCGTCCCCAATTGGATGTTTTATGAGGCTGATGGCAGTGTAGCGGGAAGGAGATGGAGAAGTTATTATTATATCTCGATGAAGCTTGGTTTAAACGAAACCGGTCGATATGTAAAATAATAAAAGTTCGTAGTTATATACAAAGTGTTTGTTTGATTTAAAAGTACTTCATATTATTTTTAATTAGTAATTAGTGAAATAACACAAATCAATAAAATAAAATTTACTTGCTCACGCCAGGATTTGAACCCGCGACCGCTTGCTAGTCGAGTGCTTTACACCTCGACCGCAGAGACCAAATTCGAATGAGAAATGGATATCGCTGCTTTCTGCGGCCTAGAAATGGGAACTTTAGATCACATATTTGTTGGTTGTCCTTCTCTAAACAAATATCCTCTCTTCTAGCAAGCCTTAATTGCCTCCACTCCGTTCAACAACCCATCTCTTCTAAGTGGGAACTCGACTCCAGTCTTCCATATAATTAAGAAAATTGCCTACCTAAATAAAAATAATTTGTAGAAATTCATCTCCCCTCTTTCCATAATTAAGGGCGAAAGCCAGAAACATTGAAAATAATATATCAAAAAAGTTTTGTGGTATCAACACTTCTGAGAGCGCGATGACTGGTTTATTTTGGGATTATTTTCTTTCTTTAGGAATCAAATTATTGTTTTCAGCCTTTTCAAACAAAATGTATTTAACACTCTTAATATAACGTACAAGAATCCAAATCACGAATCGTGTAATTACAACGTCGATTAACTGCTTTAGGTTTATTCTTCAATTTCTATAGTTTTTTGCTGCTGCAGAAAATGTCTCGGTCATTACAATCATTGCCACTGCAATACAGACTCCGAAAACGATTTTTCTCACTTCCTCCTACATTTGACCTTGACGGTTTTCACGATCTCTGAGAATGTCGGCGGCGCGCGGTGGAGGCACTAATCAAGGCTAAGCCACTCAGTAGACAGAAAAGGATTAGTCAGCCCAAGTTTTCTCGAGTGATCTGGATGGATTGAATCCTTCTGCAAATATTCCAGTTATTGAAGGTTTGTTTAGGCCCTCCTCCTCTCCTTAAAGCAGTGATGTCAAACTGTTTTGCCCAAATATATAATGTTAGCGGGTCAGAAATAGAACAAGTTTTATTGCACAGGGTTTCACCAGATAGTTCAGACGTAATTGAAAAATACGTATATAAATTCAGTTAAAAGAAAAACAAAAAAGATAAAAAATTATCGAAGGAAGCAAACACTTTGTGGCTTGACATTATTACACAAATGAAAGAATATCTTTGTTTTAAGCCACTTTATTACATTTATATACGTCGACCGGTTTCGGTTGAACTCAACCTTCATCAGGACAGTACAAATATAAACTAAAATATAATACAGAGGAAGATTATTAAGTAAACAATAAAGAAAGAGAAAGTATATAAATGTGAGGGAGAGAGCATCAGGGCAGCATAGTAGGTAGTGTGGTCTGGGAGGGGTGGGGATTACCCAGGGTGAAAGGAAACATCTTTAAAATAGGGCTTTTAGTAAGTTCTATCTGTTTGTTTAAAATTGGGTAATTATTTTTATTTTTATTTGCTTTTGAGATTTCCAATGATTCTAAATTATTGAGACGTGTTCCTATTTTATTTTTATGTAGTATTTGAACTCCTGTCGTTCTATTAAATGTATGATTAGTATTAATTAGGTGTTGGGCAAATTCTGAAAAACCGGTATTAGTTAAACACCTGACATGTTCTTTTACTCGAATATTTACATTACGCGCGGTTTTACCAATATATATTGCCGGGCAATCGTTGCAATTAAGTTTGTAGATCCCAGAGTGGCTAAACGTATCTTCTTTATCTTTACAATTATTTAAAAATTTGGCTAAGTTATTATTAGTATAGAAGGCCGGCCTAATTTCTGATGGAAGTTTAGATGTGCAAAGGGAAGAGAATTTACTTATGAACAAAATTCTACGCCATTGAGTAGTTAAATTATTATTATTAATAGTTGGTAGAGCATTATATAGAAATTTATTTGTTGCGATTCTTGCCGAATCGCAACAAATAGATCAGAGTGAAAGGATTTAGTTTAGTTTAGTTTTTTTGAAAGGATTTTATCAATAAGATCAGAGTGATAACCGTTGTTATTAGCTATTTGTTTTATTGTAAGGAGTTCGTTAGAAAAATTATTATTAGATAATGGGATGGTGACTAGCCGGTGGATCATACTGTGAAAGGAGGAATGTTTATGTGAGATAGGGTGATTGGAGGTATTATGGATTACGGTGTCAGTAACTGACACCAATCATTGGAAATCTCAAAAGCAAATAAAAATAAAAATAATTACCCAATTTTAAACAAACAGATAGAACTTACTAAAAGCCCTATTTTAAAGACGTTTCCTTTCACCCTGGGTAATCCCCACCCCTCCCAGACCACACTACCTACTATGCTGCCCTGATGCTCTCTCCCTCACATTTATATACTTTCTCTTTCTTTATTGTTTACTTAATAATCTTCCTCTGTATTATATTTTAGTTTATATTTGTACTGTCCTGATGAAGGTTGAGTTCAACCGAAACCGGTCGACGTATATAAATGTAATAAAGTGGCTTAAAACAAAGATATTCTTTCATTTGTGTACAAAAAAGATACTTGCATGATGGACGAATAATAAAAAGGAAAGAAAAGGGAAGGATAATATAAACAGCAGAAAATAATTAGAGTACAGGAAAACAGCAGAAGAAATTACAAGTCAATAACAAGTGAATACAATAAAATAATACAAGAAAATAGAAGAAGAGAAACAAAAAAACAGTAAATAGCAAGTGAATACAAGCAAATAATATAAGGAAAACAGCAGAAGAGAATACAATCAAATAGTGGAAGAGAATACAAGCAAATAGCGGAAGAGAATACAAGCAAATAGCAGAAGAGAATATAAGAAAACAGCAGAACAGAATACAGGAAAACAAAGGAAGAGAATACAATAAAACAGCAGAAGAGGACACCATAAAATAGCAGAAGATAGTAAAAAATAAAGTAGCAGAAAATAGTAAAATAAAGTATCAAAAGAGAATACAAAAAGGAAAATATTTCGAAACGACAAAAATAAAAATAACATGTAAGTGTTCAGGAGAAATAATTTTTTTGTGAAGAACTAATAATAACAAACCTGGAAACAGTGACCCAAAAATAGAGAGCACTCGCACTTGAAGAAATACCAAATAATTTCAGTAGCAAATTTTCCTGCGTGTAAGAACTATGAATAACATATATTTTCACTCGGGAGATATTTTCAATTTGTATGGATATATCAAGCGACTAATTATTTTTATAATTTTTTTTTAAATTTATTTATTCTCATTTCTTTACACATATAATACATAATAACAAATAGTAAAAACAAGAAATGAAAACCCACTAAAGTACTGCCTGAGTGTGGGTAGTATAAAAACGATTACTATATTTCCAAGTACCTAAAGTATAAAATACATAAGTAGAATAAGTGAAAAAGATTTTTTTTTAGTTATTATAAAAAGTAAAAATAATAAATAAATAAAAATTATTAAATTATTATAAATAAAGAGTAAATAATTATTTATAATATTTTTTTATCCTTTGCGCTGTGCATAAAAAACCTTTTCTTATAAACATGAGTTTATCATTAAAAAATAATATGAATAAATTAATATTTATTGTATTATATATATTAAAAAATAGCCCTTTGCACCTCTCAGGAGAATTTTACTCGTTTAGTTGAATGACCGCAAAACTTATGAGATTATTTTGCAAAGCATACCGTGGAATAAATATTTAAGTGCCGCAGGGTGATCGAGGGCCGCAGGTTAGACACTCCACAAATAGAAGGAGCCGAGCGTCTGGGTAAACGGAGCACAACACTGCGGTGCAGCACTATATTTGTCAATATCATCCTGCCAACGAGAGTTCCGTTGCAACCTCTCTTTTGTTACTTACGCCGTTTTTAAGAGAGAGGGGGAGATTACAACGGTCTACCAAAGGTACTATGAGGTTTCGTGTTTATAATTTATAATACGTATGACGCATTTACAGTCGGCATTTTAGTACAGAGAAACCCTTTCGTCTCGTTCCCAGTGGGCACTTTGATGTTTATGCGAAATGGAAATTCTATAACAGTAAAGGCAAAGAGAAACAGAGTCAGGGCCGGCCCTGAGCTAAATGGCGCCTGGCGCGACCAAAAAGTGAATATTGCTAATTTTTTTTTGTAATCCGGTTAAAAACCAGATTGCAGGCGATTTCCTGATAAACTTTTAGTAAATTCCCAATATATCGGAAAACGTGTTCATGCACCTCCATTTGCCTTGATACGAGTAATATACAATGACGAAATGAGGAAATATTAGGATTTTTATAAACACATTTTCCGACATCGTGAAAATACATTCGTATTTTACACTAAAATTTCATTTGTTAAGGGCCTGCAATCCCATTTTAACCGGATTACGAAAAATTTGAAGAGATTCTTAATAAATTAGCAATATTCAATTTTAGTCATTTTTCACCGTGCGCCCCTTGTCAAAACCAATAGACGCCTAGGTAGGCGAACACTGTAATCGACAATATTCCGATGATTTGTATAAAAACCAATAGACGCCTAGGTAGGCGAACACTGTAGTCGACAATATTCCGATGATTTGTATAGCGCCGTGTTTATGAAAATAATCTCATGAGCGATGTCTTAGGACTGTTAGGTGTTAGATATTATCAGCGCCCTGGCGCCTTGATAATTTGGAGCCCGGAGCGGACAACTGCATCCGCATAGGGCCGGCCCTGAATACAGTTTTAGTCGTTTCTTCAACAAAAAAACGTTAAGTAATAAAAACACAGTTGGTTGGAGAGTAATTAATAGTTAAGTACGAGAATGCAGCACTGTTACTATTGCTAAAGACAACACAATCAGCGAATTAGCCAACATAATGATCGTTTTAAGATATTGACGTAAATCATGCTTTAATTTATTAACATTTCATTACAAAAAAAACAGTTTACATGTAAACGACCTCAGCTGTTTCGCCTTCCGAAGGCATTATGAAACTGAAGATGATTTAATCTGGCATAGGTATTTGAACAATGAACTGTGATTAGACATATTTGACTAACTGAATATGCCTTTTAAAAATATAATTATATTATTTAAAACATAGATAATACAGGTTATACAAAAATAAAATAAAAGCTAAAACAAAGCTGTCATATCCTTGTGCTGATGCTATATTTCTTACAGTTACAAAATGACTACATAGACAGACATTTGTTGCAGTAAACCGACTTTGTGCATTCCGAAAATGAATTATGTAAATCGAAAGTTTTTTTTAAACTATGCACAAATGGCACAACGTTTTTTTAATAGTTTTCTAAGCTCCCATAGCTGAAATTTATTTTCAGTGGCGGCAACCCGGGTATTTTACCTTTAGCCGCCTCATTAGGCAGTAGGATCTAAACATTGTATAAAGATAGAGCTAAGTTTGGCGTTCGAAGTATGGGCAGAGGGTCTCCGGCAATAACAAAATGCAGACATGCACACTGATATATTGTACAGGTCCTACTGGGAAAGATATGGAAAGCAATGGTATAACCTTTCACCAGTAAATAGCGTTTGACTATCATCAGTAGTCGTGTAAATTGACTTTTTGATGTCAAAAAAACTCTTGGGGGCTCTTGTAGTTGGCGCGCCGCGCCGGTAACAAATGCTCCGGGCCATCGGCTACTCCGTTCGTCGGAAGGATTCGGGTGACGTCGACAGCCGCCACACCCCCCCCCCTTCCTACTTCCCACACGGGAACAATATTTTACACTGATTTTGCATGGAATGTATATTTATATATAACTCAATGGTTATGAGGCGTGTATGTAATTAACATTTATAAATATATCTGTATATTATATTGTTAAGTGGCCGCTACACTACTCGCTGCGACGCTTCGACGAAGTTAGCCGAAGTTCGAAGTGCGTGCCCACACACTCGTGCAACTTCGCGAGTAACTCAGTCCAACTCAGTCAGTGATTGGTTTATTTATGCCGTGACGCTTCGAGTCCTTTGACTCGGGCGCATTTACCGACAACAATCGGAAGTCGGGCGAAGCGAAGCGAAGTTGCCCGAAGCGAAGCGAAGTTCGTGCCCACACTATCGTATTCGGTCAACTTCGATCAACTTCGCGAGTAGTGTAGCCGGGCTATAAAAACAAGCAGTGAACTGTGCATTTTTTTATATGCAAAATTATATAATTCCTGTAGAAATTGCGTGAAGTGTGTACATAATGTGTGGTGTTAGTTATTTAGAATATTTTGAATGTCCGTTTTGTTTCAGTCAACCACATTAAAAATATTTTGAACAGCCATTTCAAATTATCTGGGATCATGTATGTTTCGGTTTGTGTTAGGTAGATATTGAATATGTTTGGGGCTAGGTAAGATTAATATCATAACGATGTTGTAAAAAAAAGCGCTTTTCCAGTCTTTAAGAATTATTGCAATCCTAAAATAAATACATGTATCAATACCATCAATGTATATTACCCATAGTAATGACACAAGATTTAAAACACAAGGAAGACTTTTGGTACCGTTATATGACAATCTTTGCCCAAAGACATCACATGTATATAGCACCTCACGCATACAATATATAGACTGCCACTACAGACCATAGCAATAATTAATATTATGTATTCCTTCAAGAAAAACATCACTGAATGACTAATGAGTAAAAATCACAAGAAAATTGAAGACTTTATGAAATAGAACTTTTTTTTTAATATTAACTCCACACAGGAGGCCCTGAAGAAAATCATTTCCCTCAGGGCCTATGTCATCTTTGGGGATGCTGTGTGGAGGGTCTTATTATTTTTGCATTGCTAATAGTACCTACACTGTCCGGCATTTTCACTTTATATTATTATTATTTTTAATTATATGTCGTCTTTATAACCATGTGTCTAAAAATATATTAATTCTTCTTAATTTAATATTTATCTAAATTTAACACTTTAAACATTGCAATGAAATATTTTATTGTACATTCCTGTCACCTACCTCAGAACAGGTTACACATAATGAGAATGTAAAGCATCAATTACCTATATTACAATAGTGGGAAAAAGAAACAGTTTAAAGACAATTCAGGACAGTGGAAATTCGACACACCTTTGAAAAGTGATATAAAATCATTAAAACACCTAAACTAACCTAACGTAACCTATTTGGCCTAGTTTCACCTTTCAAAAGTGTGTTGAATTGCCTTAATAATTAATTATTGTAGACAGTATTAGAAATTCCTAAACGAATATTTGAAACCGAAAAATCAGAAAAAGATACGGTAACATCTAGGACTCGAACCCAGGACCCTTGCCTTGCCGGGGCGCCGCTCTATCAACTGAGCTAATGGGACCCTATCTCTTTCGGTCATATTTTTTAACTGTATCATACTTCGAATAATAACTACCGACATTGCCTTCTTTTTCTCACTGCACATTTTTATTGGCTGCTATCTTTATGTATGATCGCAAGATTCAACATGAACTAAATGCAATCTAGACAGTGTCTAAGATAAATTTATCTTATTTTAATTTTAATGTGAGACATCTATTGACTTTATCTGCAAGTCCAGGATGAATATTTTATTTTTTGGAATAATTTAATGAGTCGGTGGCAAGGCAAAGGTCCTGGTTCGAGTCCTAGATGTGACGGTATCTTTTTTTGCTTCAAATATTCGTTCAGGAATTTCTAATATTGTGTTCAAAAATTAAATATTACAATATAAGTTATTTCAAAAAAATAAAAAAAATAATTGTTTGGAGTTGTGCGGTTACCAGTAAAAACAGATTTTCTACTATGTAGATAAGGGTCAACATGAAAGATAGACGACTTGGAAGCGTATTTAAACCGGTGTTTAAAAAGTTGTGTACCTACTGAGTAATGTTTACGGTGTGCTGTGTGTAGACACCTAAGAGTATGGATATTATAGTTCCATGGTAGACACCATCAAAACAGCAAGTACAACCAAGGGGCATTTGAATTGCCTATTGTCTTAAGAAAACCATCTACCATCATATTTTTCACGTTCGTATATAAAACTTAAGTAATGATTAGGTACACGGGTTTAATGTTTTCTGACATTATATTCAGCTGACGTTTACCCAGCGATACGATATTCCGAACCAGTAAACCTTTCGGTACGTTGTAAAAAACCTGTTGATTGTTTCTTGGCCCATTGTCTTCATCAAGGTTTTTCTCGCCACAATACGCAAGCTTTAATTTCCTCTATGAACTACTTTTATCGATGCTTCTCATTATTTTAAACTAGACAACTGTACAGAGATTATATCTGACAGTGAATTATAAAACCGCTTCGAAACAAAAGATATGTGAAGTGATTGGGAGCGATGTGAAATATTAGTAGGAGGCGAGAAATCATATTTGGACGTAGGATAAACAATGTATTTTAAAGAATTAACAAAATGAGCATTGAAACGGAAGACAAAAAGCCTTTGAAATTCTGATATTCGAATTTGTCTGCATTCTCTAAATTCCTTGGACAAATAGGGTACCAAGATTAAGGAGGGTTGTTTCGCAGAATTTAAACAATTCATCAAATTTTAAAGTTCTGTAAAGTTCTATTCATGTTCTGTTGTTATATCATTATTGGCCAGTTGTCTCACAAAACTGAAATGATAAAAGATCTTGAATAGAACCTTCACAGAACTTGAATATCAACCCTGAAATTTGATGAATTGTTCAAATTCTGTGAAACAACCAGTCCTAAAAGTTCTAATTTTTTTTAAATAGTGGAATAACTTATTGGGTAAAACTTTAAATCGTAATATTTAATCATTGAAGACAATATTAAAAACGTAAGGTCGTATTAGCTCGGCGGTCAAACCAATGCCCCGACAAGGCAGAGATCCTGCGTTCAATTCCCAGATGCAACCGAAAATAAAAATGGATGTACTTATGCGAGACACTGTCTAGATTCTAGATCGTAGTTTAATTCGGGTAGAATCTTGCAATCATTACTGAAGTTGATATGGTCGAATTAGCTCAGTGATCAGAGCAATACCCCGGCAAGGCAGGGGTCTTGGGTTCAATTGCGACCAGATGCGACCGAATCATTATACGTCTTTTCTAATTCACATTTATGTATGAGAGCGGTACATATTGTCTTCAATGATTAAAAGTTCTCCATTGATTCTAAAAATAAATAAATGCATTGGAAAGTGAAGAAAAACGTGCAACCAATTATTCCATGAACTATGCTAACCTAACTGCATTTCAGGAAATTTTATAGGAGTTATTTTATGTTTCGATAGCGTCACAAGAAAATCATTTATAGTGAATATAATTTAGCAAAACACTTGGTGATATATTTTTACTGATTGGTGCACAGTGCATCTTGTATTTCCAAACTCAACAAAGCCAATAATTATTCGAATCATTATCGCTTATAAAAATATCCTTATAAAAAGGTTGAAATATACTACTCCTCGGCAAATAAAGATATATTAGTAACAAATAATAATTAAAACCTATTCGTAACGCAGTATCCCCGTCTTATCGCAATTGTTTGTGATAAGGCTATCAAAATTAACACTAAAAGGTGATATTATTAACGATCAAATTTTCCTTGATGTACATCATCTGGAAATGGCCGAAACATATTGCCTCGATGTATTATTTCTTCTGTGTAGAAAACAGTCTCTTCAATCTTGTGTAACTACAATCTAATAAGTTATCTAATATTCTGAATAATTGTCAGTATTTATATCTTTGTATTTTGCAATGTCTTGAATATAAAATCAGCCAAAAATAATTGAATTGTATGTACAAAAATCAATTTGAGAGGCGGGTTTGGGTACCGCCGCCCCGTGAACCATTTATTGGATAACAAACACCTCTGCCATAGGTCTCCCCAAGTGGTTCGCTACTTTTGGTCATTTAGCAGGGGTGTCCGGGTTCATCGGGCGAGGTGTGTTCAGGATGCGCTTGCCCACCAGCTGCGTGTCTTCCCAGAAAGGGAGAGGCTGGTTTGGGGAGACCCTTTGACCTCTCCAACTGGTCTCTCGAGCCATCGCCTTGCGCCGCAGTGAGAGGGATATATATTCATATGCCCGTCACTCCGGATTCACTGATCCCTAGATTCCTATCCAACCATCATACCGTTTACCTTCCCAGAACTGCCTTTCCTTAAAAAAAACCCTCCCCACAGCATCCCAAAAGATGACAGGCCCCGAGGGAAATTATTTTCCTGAGGGCCTCCTGCGTAAAAATAATATTGTTTTTGGTTGTCGGGAGTTTTTTAGTTACAAATATTTCTTCTATATTTTATTTGGTTTTATGCCCAGCCGGGCTTTTACATGGATTTTAAGAAAACAATATATATTATCTAGAGATATATTGAAAATTATACACAAAGTTTTTAAAGCATGAAAGAACGTTGAAGTAATAAACTGAATATGAAACATTTTTAGTAAAACATGTAATGGTACGTATACATTTGCGAACCGAAACGTGAACCACGAATTACGGGAAAGGAACGAAACAACTGTCAGCGGCGTTTCACGCCATTTGCGGTTGCTTCGTTCCTTTCCCATAAGTTTCTGACGTACTGCTCCTAACTTTCTGACGTACTGCTCCTACACAAAATTATACATGCATCAGTTGATACACCAAACATTTTATCCCAAATTAACATCAATATTCCATCAAGAAAATCAACAAGGAGGATGAACGACATTTTCTTTATTAAAGCCTACCACACAAATACAGGATATTTTTCCCCTGTACCGCGAACATTAAGAAATTATAACATTATACATGGCTCTAATAATGTAATAGACATTTTTAATGACCAATTTAAACACTTCAAAAAAAATGTATTACCTTTAATCATATTAAGCTGATATTGTGATGAAACCCTTTATTTAATGAGAAGCAACATTGTACCTACCTAATCATTGTCTCACCAGTACAGGTGTGACAATAACAAATCGTTTATGAACATATTTGTATTTACCTTTTACCCATTCTTATTTGTGCATATATATACTTCTGCATATTTAGCTTATTCATTTTGTTACTATTTTTGTTGTTATTATGTATTTAAACATCCATGTATGTAAATTTAAAGTTGTTATTATGTATTTAAACATCCATGTATGTAAATTCTTGGGCACCATGCCTGTTTTATGTACTTAAATAAAAAAATAAAAAAAAATAAAAAAAATAAGTTGAGGTTCAGTTCGGCAGTTCGGTTCGCGTAAGTATACGTAGCATACCAGTAACATAAAATACCATGTATGTAAATTCTTGGGCACCATGCCTGTTTTATGTACTTAAATAAAAAAATAAAAAAAAATAAAAAAAATAAGTTGAGGTTCAGTTCGGCAGTTCGGTTCGCGTAAGTATACGTAGCATACCAGTAACATAAAATAATATATAAACTACAACAATATTACATATAAGACAAATCACTAAAATTACATTACCAACGCTACTATAATTTGTAGGATTCAACAGAGTGCTAGTATAGATTACGCTTCATTCTATAAATGGAGTCAGTAAATATATCAATATACCCCCATTCCGAAGGTCGCGGGTTCGAACCCGGCGTGCGCAAATAAATTTTATTTGATTAATTTGTGTTATTTCACAATTAATTAATTAAAATAATATATAGTATATTTGCGGCACGTTCCAGAGTGGAAGATACTACCAGTATCGCCCTGGTGTAAGACCACCATTCAGAATTGAAACGTTGCTCCAAATGGCTTTAGCCGTGTTTAGTGATTAGATCTGAATAGCCAGGTACTTCCCCACCTTCCTCTTTCCCTTCCCCACTTACCTTCAGCCTCACAATATCCCCCAATTGGGGATGCCATAGTCTCACTGGCTCCAGACGGGAGCAGTTGGGACTTTTGTGAGGTATTCACTATAAAAAAAAAAAAAAAAAATTCTTGTTGCCCAGATCATGGTTAGTGAATGTGTCTGATAGTTGGTTGTGTATGCATTGCAGAATAATGTTATATTTTGTCTTAGGTTAAAGATTATAACAAGGTATAAGATACTTAGGTATAATATTTTTTATCAGCCTTACTAAAACACGTGGTGTAAATATAAAGCTTGACTTATTACTATAGCGTTTGTTTGGCTTTACCACACCAACGTTGAACGGGCGCGTAAGAATCTAATTAGTAAGACGGTATCTTTTACTATTTTGTCAGTGTTATAAGTATTATACTATTGAATTTCAGCCTTTCTTTCATGCCTTCAGTACTAAATAATAATGGCATGATATAAGAACAAAATAAATATTGTAAATCGCGTAGAAAATCAACAAGATAAAAGTGTCCTTACTTTATGACGAGATACGCCTTTCCCACGTATCAATACCTACCGTCATTGATTACACAGATAGTGAATACGCTCCACATTAAAACTTCCAAAACATTAGAAAATTGCAAGTAAACACAACATAAAGTGTCGAAGTAGTTAAATCACTTCATCTTCGAATTATTCAATCAGTTAGATTTTTAAATTATCGTGTGTGCTGTGCAGTGCTGTGTTTTAAAAATATTAAAATAACAATTTTCAACTGGTAAACATACCAAACGCGCAGGCGCATTATCAGTCCGTCATTACTATCGCCATTGGTCGAAAGTGTCGTCACTTTTGAATAGTGCTAAACAGTTTGCGGGAAACAGGCGTTTGTGTATAAACTAATTACGAATAAAGTTAACATATTTTTAACTCTTTTTAAATAAATTTTAATATGGATTTAAACGAGAACTCTCTTAACTATATGACCAAGGCCAAGGATCTACTCTGTTCGCTGATAAAAATTATTAATGACCCCGGCAACAAATTTACGAAGGAGCAAATGGGTAAAATTACCCCGATAACAACGGATCTGTTAGGAACCACAGGATTGATGGCTGTTCGTATGGGAATGTTGGAAGGAGAATTGTCAACATTAAAAAGTGTAACGGATACTCAGTCTATTGTTACTAACCCGACAAATACTTCATCTTCAATAAATGATTTGCTCGCAGAGGCCGAGGAAAGAAAAACCCGGTCAAAGAACATTATTTTATTTAATGTTCCCGAAAGTATTTCAGAATCAACAACAACAATTATTAAAATGGACAGCGATAAAGTAGTTTCAGCGATTAGTGATATAAATAATGAATTAATACCGAGTGTGGTTAAGTCGTACAGACTTGGTGTAAAAAAGTCCAACAAAATTAGACCGATTAAGGTCGAATTCAATGACTCTGTCTCGGCTCGTGAGGTTTTGACCAGGAACGCAAAACTGAAAAACGGTATAAAGGCCAGTAACGACCAAACACCATTGCAGAGGACTCAACTTCTAGATTTACGCCAACAACTCGAGACGAGGAAGAACAACGGTGAAACCAATATAACTATCAAATATGTGAACTCTGTACCTAAAATTATTGAATGTGCGCCAAAAAACTGAAACAACAAAAAATAAAATGCTACTACCAAAATGTGAGAGGGATCCGCACTAAACTTCCCATGTTGCTGACTTCGGCGGCAACTATCAGCAGTGATTTCTTCATTTTAACCGAAACATGGCTCGACTCAGGAATCAATTCTGCCGAATTAGGCTTCCCTAATTTCAACATCTACCGTATGGATAGGAATTCTAAAACAAGTGCCAAAACGAGAGGAGGTGGTGTAGCCATTGCTATCTCAAAAAATCTCAGTTCTTCAAAAATATCCACAAAAAACACATCCATCGAGCAACTATTTGTCAATGTGAACACTTCTAGAGGTAAAATAATAGTGGGATGTGCATACTTACCTCCGAATTCTGATGTCCAAAGCTACAGCAATCACTGCGACGAGGTTGAATCAATTTGTGCTAAATATCCTAATACTAAACTACTTCTAGTTGGTGATTACAATCTGCCACATTATGATTGGTGTAATATGAATTCTGTCAATTCTTGTTCTAATGTTAATATTCGTGTTATTAGAGATATGGCACTGTTCTTAGGTCTAACACAGTGTAATAATGTTCATAATATAGGAGGTCGTACGTTGGATTTGGCACTGTCAAATGTGTCTGACATCTGTGTTGTGAGAAGTACCGAAATTCTATTACCTGTCGATGTTTACCATCCACCACTAGAAATATGCATGTCTAATCTTAAACCAATTCCTATCGTAAAAAAGGCAGTAGAAACTCGAAATTTCAAAAAAGCTGACTATGTTAAAATTTCAAATTTCCTTAAACAGACTGACTGGTCATTCTTTGATAGCGACGATGATATTAATGTACACCTTAAAAAATTTTACTTCATCGTTAATTCTGCAATTGAACAATTTGTTCCTTTAACGACTTACAGAGAAACTCTATACCCAAAATGGTTCTCAAAAGACCTGATAGACTTAATTTACCTTAAAAAATTATCTCATAAGAGATTCAAACAAAGTCGCCTGGCCATCGATTATACTGCGTTTCAAAAATTGAGGGCAGAGTGCAATAAGCTCTCCGCAAAATGTTACAAAAATTACATTAGTGATGTCGAAGGCTCTATCATGGACGACTCAAATTTCTTTTGGAAATATGTTAAATCCCAAAAAGAAAATGGTACTTACATACCTAGTAGTGTGTCATTCGATTCTAAATTATCCCAAAATCTTCAGGAAACTGTTAATCTTTTTGCTGATTTTTTTAGCGGCGTTTACATTAATGCAAGTGAAGACAGCAATATTTCGTGCTTTGATTTGGTTGAAACTCTTGATATATCTGACTGTAATGTAACCATAGACGATATTATATCTAAGCTGAAGAGTCTTGATTCCCGAAAATCCGCAGGACCTGATAATGTTTCGCCCAGGTTTTTAGTAAATTGTATGCATACATTGTCATATCCTATTCATAAGTTATTTACAAAGTCACTCTCATCAGGTGTATTCCCGGACCTTTGGAAGTTTAGTCTTTTAACGCCCATTTTCAAAAAAGGTAATAAGAGCGAAGTAACAAATTATAGGCCAATATGTATAATGTCTACTTTACCCAAACTTTTTGAAAGCCTAGTACTAGATAAGTTGATATCCCGAATCAATCGAACCATCTCTCCCCTTCAACATGGATTCATTAAAGGTAGATCTACTCTTACCAATTTGATATTGTACACGAATGATATTGTTAATGCCCTTAATGCATCACATCAAACTGATTCCATATATACTGACTTCAGTAAGGCATTTGATAAAGTAAACCACAAAATATTATTACGTAAACTAAAATTGTTGGGAATAAGAGGGAGTATGTTGGAATGGTTTAAGAGTTATCTATTAGGAAGGTACTTAGCAGTCAAGATAGATTCGTTTACTTCTTATACATTTGCTGCCTCGAGCGGAGTACCACAGGGATCTCACTTGGGCCCAATATTATTTTGTTTGTTTATCAATGATATTGTTAATATTTTTACTAATCTTAAAGTCCTGTTATTTGCCGACGATCTGAAGATATACAGAATAATCAAAGACGATGACGATCGCGCAATTTTGCAGTTGAACCTTAATAAACTATGTGCGTGGTGTTCTGTCAATGATTTGCAACTAAATTTAGGTAAATGCCAGATTATCAGTTTTTACAAAGGCAAAAATCCACTTAATTTTTCCTATTTTATGAATGGTGCTAATCTTCTTCGTGTATCACAGATTCGTGATCTTGGTGTTATATTCCACGAGAGTCTACAGTTTAACGAACACATCGATGAAATAACAAGCGATGCGATGAGAATACTAGGTTTTATTTTGAGAATGGGAGCAAATTTTAAAAGTATGTCAACATTAAAACATCTGTATTGCTCGTTAGTACGAAGCAAATTAGAATACAATTCCACCGTATGGTCACCGTACTACAAGGTCCATTCTCAATCATTAGAAAAGGTACAAAATAAATTCCTTCGGTACATTAATTTTAAAATGAAAATTCCAATCGAATTTATAAATTACAATAACTTGCTTGCTGAAACTAAACTTCTTAAATTATCTGATAGAAGAGTGTTAATTGATTTGCTATTTTTATTCAAAATTATTAAATCTTTAATTGACAGCCCTAATTTGTTGGAACTTATTTGCATTAATGTTCCTGCTAGGCAAACTCGCAGTAAAGATACTTTTAAATTTAACAAGAACCTCAACACTAATTATTCTATTTTTTCACCAATTCCTAGAATTCACAACCTTGCGAATAAATACTGTGAACTTATAGATATATTTGGTTTTGACAATTTTGTGAGCTTTAAAAGGCAACTTATTTCGATTCTATCGGCTAATAATTAACTTTTATAGCTTTAATAATTTTATTACATCTTCTTCCATTCGAAACCTTTCAAGTAAATTATATCCATATTTGTTTGTTTTTTATTTGCTCTACTATACACTTATAATTGTATGCTTATACCTACTAACTACTTTTTATACATAACACTATGTTCCATCTCAGATCTTATTATTTCTTATTCATGTCGATATTGCTAAATTCTATTAGTTTTTGCTTTTTACAGGTGCAACTCTTATTTTGTTATTTTTTTTTTTTTTTAAATCTCTGTTATAATGTTCTTTACCTCACGAGTAAGTTACACTCTAATTTATATTGGTTTATCGATTTGTTAAACACACAATTAATACTGGGTTTAAACACACCCACTTACTTACTTTTTATGTTGAACTTTCTTTTACTTACTATTTCATGCTTGGGTATATTTTATATTGAATCCATCTTATTAGTGTTTTGCTAATTTGCACAAAATTTTATTATATGTGTTGCTTTCTTACAATTAACTCCATTTATCTTCTTATGTTCAATTATTGTAATCAATGTAAATGTATATTTTCATGTAAAAGCCCATTAGGGCGTAAATAAAATAATAAATAAATAAATAAATAAATAAATAAACAGAATACTTACGTAAGGTCAGCAAATTTGGCAATAATTTGAATTAAGGCGATGCACTACGTCGTGTAATATTTTAAATTGAGCCGCTATCAATAACAACCCTTATGTAGATGGCGAAAAGGTTTAAATACCCGCTTAACACCATCCTCCTGTTTTGATTTATGTAAGAAAAAAACATGGCCAAAAAGTGCCTTTTATTTTATTTTGTGGATGTTCAGGCATAAATATTTAATTTTTTTTCGATCATTTTATAAATAACTTAATTTGCCACATTATACAATAAAATCTTAACCGAAAATGGGTTCGTAAGTAGGAGATTTTGAATTTTAAAACAGTTTTCATAGGCATTTACATTATTTTTTCTGGGCTTATAAAAAGACTTATCTAAAAAATACTCGATTATTCCAAAGGCCGAGATGTATTTACTCGCAGTATTTAATTAAAGCATCTGAAACATTTCAAACTGAAATTTCAAAAAAAAATTTTCTGTTAAAACCCAAAACGCGTAACATGTTAACATGACACAGCATAGTTTACAGTCCATTTGTCTAGCAGCAATCATCTCTCGAAAACTACTGAGTCATCAAAAACCAGTTATCAATCGATAACTTCAAATGATATTACTTCACTAGCGGTTTTTTCAACGACATTATTAAATTTTATTCGCAGTTTATTCGTAGCTGTATTCGCCTAAAGTTCTCCCAAAGCTTCTAGCAGAATTTAAATATTTTTCCAATTCTAGGGAGGCAAAATTGCTAGGTAGGTAATATGGCAAAAGTTTACAAAATGAGGCAAGTGTGGTATAGCAACTCTCTCGCCGGTTCTCTGGTCGCTGCCCAGCGGAGCCCAATTAATTATTTGTTATTCCGAGAACTGCGGCCGCCATGTTGGTTGTGGTGAATTCGACCCTGCCTATATTTTTTAAAGACCTTCAAAACATGGCAGCAGATGGCGCGTTAAATTTCGCAGTCCCATAGAAACCACACAAAGACAAAGACTTGGTCTATGTTGACTAAATAAATAAACAAAAACAACATGCTCTGTTGTCTTACATACTAGATTAGATGTTTTTATCGCATGATAGAAAGACTAGAAGTGCCGAAATCAGCCTTTTCCATGGGGTGACCTTTAATTCGAGATAGACAAAACACACAATTAATTGCACAGTGGTAAATTTTCAGAAGATTATTACATAACCGAAGATTTTTGGAAACGTCCGTTACGAGTGGCAGTAAAACTTTTTAAACACAGGAGCAGCACTACTAAACATGGCACGATCAAGTGAATCAGATACTTGAGTCGGGCCATGTCAAGAGTCAGAATAATATAAAAGTATGTATGAGACGATGTATGAATGTGAATGAGGCAAGAAGTGTGTGCCAAGACCGAGTTGTTTGGCGGTCCGTCCTCTCTGCCTACCCCTGCGGGGAAACGGCGTGATGGTTAGTTAGTTACTATTTTTGATAAATCTTACTTCGAATCGGTTTACAATACAGGGAGAAAAATTAGTACGGCTTTTTTTATCAAAGTACTGTTAAAAATGGGACTGAATGCCCATTTCCTAATAAAATTATAGTCATTCAGAATATATAGAATACGTGTTCGAGCAGGTGGCCTTGTCATAATCAATATAATGGACGAGATGCGAAAATATTATAATTTTTAAGAACACTTTTCGATCCGACTTCCTCATAACATATTCGTACTTTACTGATAGTTTGTTGTGAAATTTTGTCAATTCATTCGTATAGGCTTTCAATCCCGTTTTTAACAGGAAAAATAATAATTTGATTTTTAGATTTTTAACAAAATAACGATATTTTATATCAATAAGTTTTCTCCGTGTATGAATACCAATAAATATGATCAGGATAAATTGAAGCTTTTTCTATTGTTTCATTTAAGTAGAATTAAAACAAAACTGACATTTTTATTTTATTTTCTATTCTTCATTACAAGCATCCGCTAAACTGCGAAACCAGTTTGTCAGCGGGTCAATTTCACAATATTAATTATAAAAACTAAAGCACACATATAACGAGAAGCCACTATATAGAAAATACATAAAGAAGAATAACATTTCAAGTGACTACAATACAAAGGCATAAAATATACAGTCAACATACTCATAGGCATACACACACTCTCACACAACGTAGGTACTTAAACACACTCATAGGCATAATTATCCAATTATATGCATACAATCAATGGATACTAATGTATTATAAACAATATCAACATAAAAATCTAGATTTATTAACCATTTTTTTAGGTTTTTTTTTAAATCCAGTGTTGCAGGTTGATTCGCTTTTTACATCCATTGGCATCTTACTAAATATAGAAGGTACAAGATAAGCGAATGCTAGTTGATCGTATTTATTAGTAACTAACTGTACCCCGCCACGCGTTGCTGTGGCTCAGTCTGCTGTGCAGATAGAGAAACAATAGCGTGTGTTTCTATTACGTCCAACAGCGTGTTTTTCAAAAAGCACGTTTTTACCTGTCACAGGTAACATCTATATAATATAGGTAAATAAAAACACACGCGTATTCGAATGAAACGTTGTGTCAAAATTTGAAAGCGATCGGTGAAGAACTTTCGGAAATATAAGATTTTAACAAACGAACATTTACATTTTATTTGTATAGATAGACTAGCGAACGCCGCAATGCTTAGCTATTGCTAATGACTTTTTCGGGCGTATGCGACATCTTCCACCCTTCACTACTGTATACCAGAATTTTGTTAAAAACTAAATCGACCAAACATTAAATCAACTTTAATTCGACTCCGTATCTTATTCCGGTGCAGAGATATTACGTTAAATATTCCTCGGGAGTCCCTGACTTCTTTTACCATTCAAACCACTCTCCAAACACTCCTGGCACTAATAAGAACAAACTTTGAAATTTTAAGCGATATCGGTGAAGATCTTTCGGAGATTTAAGATTTTGAAGAAACGAACATTTACATTTTTATCTATGTAGAATTTTGGAATGGACATTATGAATAAATCTTGAGTTGTGTGTATCATCTGCTTTAAAACAAAATAAGCGTAAATTACTAAAAAAAATAATATTTTTTGGAATAATTTTATTGAGTAAAACCTCAAATTGTAATATTTAATTATTGAAGACAATATTAGCGATTTCTAAACGAAAATCTGAAACAGAAACATCAGAAAAGGATTGCATTTAGTTCGGGTTGAATCTTGCGATCATACATAAAGATAGTTGCCAATAAATAATGTGCGGTGAAAAAATGAAGACATTGTTGGTAGTTCTTATTCGATGTATGATACAGTTAAAAGTGACCGAAGCGGATAGGGTCCCATTAGCTCAGTGGTAGAGCGGTGCCCCGGCAAGGCAAGGGTCCTGGGTTCGAGTACTAAATGTGACCGTATCCTTTTCTGATTTTCTTTTAGAAATCGCTAATATTGTCTTCAATAATTTACTAAAAAATGTATTAATTCCTTAATGAATGAACGGATATAAGCAAAAACTTAAAAAAAATGCAATTATATATTAAAGATTATCTGTGACAGTCTCCCGTGATTAATTTATTTTTTTTCTCATAAAATTATTCACAAAATAAATAAAAACCACTTTTGCGCTATAATTGAACGTTTCTAGACTCCGTTTGTCTCCATTACCCAGTCATGGTGATATAAGGCACACTAAGAATAAACACATTTGGCCTGTGTATTTCTCTCATAGCAGGTAATCTCTTCAGTTGTTGGTTTGGTACTACGCAGATTAGTAACTTTACAGTCTCAATCATCGATCCATTTCTCAATCCTACTATAGCTTTCCTCGCTTCATTGCTTACACGATCGAACTAAGAATTTAATGTTTTTCATCCCACAACTCCTCGTGTTTTATAAATTACACCTACAACATCACACACAGTTTTTAGAAACAAAAACTAAGGTCCCTCATGACTCAAGCCGCACGAAGAAGGCAGAAAAAAACAAAGTGCAAGCGATATATGATTAGAGATTTTCACGACCAAAAGTATAAGGACGGGTTGTTTCACGAAATTTGAACAATTCCTCAAATTTCAATGTTGATTTTCAAGTATCTGTTACTCAGATTCAATTTGAAAAATTCGTTTAAAACAATCATCACAATCTCCGATTACATACCTGCCCTTACGATGGACGCTTTAATTTCAGAAAAAAACAATATGTAATATATTTAGAATAACTTTATATTATACATACTACCAAATTGTAATAATATGTTAATGGAATCCTCAGCACGGAAGATCCCAGTGAGGATATCATTATCCCTATTTTTTACAAAAAAATAAAGATAATAAAACATTTATTATTATTATTAATGCTGTCCGAAACGTTGGCTAAAGAAAGAGGTAGCACAACACGGCATAATATCCTAAAAATAAATCACTATAATGCCAGCAATATCTTTTGCAATTTTTATCACAAATTCTCGCTTTATTGACAAATTATCCCCGGATTAAAGATTTACCTTTTTGTTCATGTCGATTTCATTTTTCTCCATTTGTGCCCAACAATCGTCCTCTCCGTATTTTAACGCGAGATTTGAACCTGACAAAAAATAAACGTTGAAAATATTGCGTCGTGAATGTCAAATAAACATAAATTAGATTATACATCATTTTGAATGGGGAAATATTCCGAGAAATGCTTCAAACTTATAAAGTCTAGCTCGGGGAACGACAACCTTTTGAACAGGGAAGGCTTTATGGTTAATTTAGATTTAAAAATATATTATTTTTTATTGTACTTACCTACCTTTGTTTTAAATTTGACTAAAATACTTCAAATGAACGAGTTCATTGGAAATGGCAGCATAATTTATACGCATGTAATGCTCTTGGTCCCTATTGGTGCCCTTTATACAATAAAAATCGAGAAATGGCATAAGCCTCATTTTTTGGTGGAGGGTATGGGTACCGCCGCCCGGGGAACCTTTCATATATATATGATAACCAACACCTCCGCCATTGGTCACCCCAAGTGGTTCGCCACGATTGTTAATCGATGTTCAAGGTCTTGGCGGCGGATGCGTAGGAGGGATGGATTCATACGTTTGTCACTCCTGGACACAGATTCCTACCATCCCCTCATACCTTTTTCTTTCCCAGAATTTCCTCTCATTTCTTTCCTTAAAAAGACCCTTCACACAGCATCTCCAAAGATGACATAATATGCCTGAGAGAAATTATTTTCTTTAGGGCATCCCGCGTGGGATAAAGTTAATGTAAAAAATATATCTTTTGGGGTAATTTTCACAAAAACGTGGCAAATCAAATTATTCAAATGTTATTATAATTATGAAATAAGAAAAATGCTTTTCTCAGCGGGACCTAGCAAGATATTACATACAGTATAATCTACGTTGCTCGAATTTTCTCTACTTTCTATAAATATAATATGCATATACTATATATGTAAACCTTCGGGAAGAAATTTTCTAAATGATAGTGAAAACCCTATTAAAATCCGTTGCGTAGTTTAGAAGAACTAAGCGCACAAACAGACAGACGCGGATAGCGACTTCGTTTTTGTACTATTTAAAGATAAAATAATGATAAATTCGACGAAGAAAATATGTGGAATGAAAATTTACAATTTCCATCAAAGTCTGAAGGTGTAAAAGGAGTGGGATGGGAGCTTTCTTGGCCAACGGAATTATCTCTGAAAAGGGGGAAAATATAATAAAAGTTTGACAGTTCTATGACTAAAAACTAATAAAATTAACCAATCAATGAGGAAAATCTTCGAATTAAAAATTCTCGGTAAATAAATAAAATTTGTCGCTATCTTTCCCATGTTACCTACTCAATAATAAATTCCAAATGTTCAATGATATATGATAATATCAAGAATACATTTACTTATCAAGAACATTGTTATAAAGGAGGATGGCAGTCTACCTTTGTTACTCTGCCGCAAATTATAAAAAAAGTTTTTAAATAAAACTGCAAAAAAAAGTTAGTATTTTTTAATCGTAATAAGAAAAATAACTGCTATTAAAAATGCAATTTAATTCCTGGGTTACACTGAAAAATGTTTCCCCATATTTTTTAGTTCTTGTTTTATGTGAAAGCATACAAGAGTCCCAACTGCTCCTAACCGTCTTGAGCCAGTGAGACTATGGCATCCAAAATTGAGGTGTGATGTGAGGCTGAAGGTAGTGGGGAGGAGAAGGAGATGGGGAAGAGGAAGGCGGGGAAGTACCTGGGTAATCAGATATGGTCACTAAACACGACCAAAGCCGTAACAAGTAACGTTTCAATTCTGAATGGTGGTCTTACATAAGGACGGGTATCTTCCACCCTGGAACGTGCCGCAAATATACTTAACGCAAATATATTAGAAAATTGTAAAATTTACTTGCGTACGCCGAGATTGAACCCGCGACCTCCGTCTTGCTATTCGAGATCCTTACTCGAGATCATTATCATTAATATTATTATTCGTTGATACAAACACAACACAACAGCTTCAGAATTCGAAATTCGAACGTGTTTTAAAAACATACAGAGTGCGGCAAAAAACACGGTGCAGTTTTGAAGAGCTATTAAAATAAACGGTTCAATTTACAGACATGGGGTTTATTTTATATTATTCGGTACATCATGCCGGTTTATGCATCAAGTCCAGAAGATGACATCAGAAATATTGTGGTCCCCAGCAGCTATACATTGATGAAGGCGATTTCTGAAGTTTTCGGGCGCATTTTGGCACAGTTTGACGGGTAAATCGGCGATTTCCTCCCGAATTCGATCCTTGACTTCTTCCAAGGTATGAGGCCGAAGTTTAAAAACATTTTCCTTCAGGTAGCCCCGCAGGAAGAAGTCACAAATTGCTGCCGGAAAGCCCGATGGGTTGGGGAGGAAGTCGGCGAAGTCCCGGTGTTGTCCGGACCAAACCATGGTTATTATGGAAAACAGCACCACCCTCCCGACACAATGAGACCCCTCCCAGGTTCCTGTCCGTTTTGCTGCGCATACCCTGTATATGTACAAAAAATGGTAAACGGATTCGAATCCAATTGAAAATTTGGACAAAATAGATTTAATACGTGGATTTAAAGAGTAATTACTACTAATAATATATCAGGTACGTATAATGAATTATTACACCAGAAAAATTCGGTAAGGATGAGGTAACAGGTTACAGACAGCTGTCTCAGTTCGACTATCCGTAAAAAAAATAATTTCCCGCTATTCAGTTTAGAGAATGCGGTAAAAGGGTTTAGCAGACAAAAGCGGTCCTTTTATAAAATCTTTTCTAAATCGATTTGAATGATTTAACGACCCCAGGGCCAACAGCCGGATCTCTATAGAAAATAATAATAATAAATAATAAGCTGATATATTATTATAGAAATTGGGCATGGAAGCTTCGGTTCTGCTGTTGAGAGCCCCGTTGTAACCTCTCTTTCTGTTTCACGTGTCGTTTTTGAAAAAGAGGGATAGGTGACGATGGAACTATCAGCGGTACGCCTAAAGGATCCCGTCTGGCCTAAACAATGCGTGTTACCTGCTCATAAAATCCAAATGACCATTCTTCAGTGATATCTCTTGGCGTGAAATAAATCAAATGCTGAAACCACGATTTATTGAAAATTTTACGAAGTCCTAAAACACAAAATCTATACTAAAGACCACCTCCAATTTGGGAGCCAGGTTTGATATGGGCTTCAAATCTCACTTGTGAAGATGAGCAAAATGATAAACTAGGGGAATTATACCCAATAAAGACTGCATTGACAATCGTCGTTTGACATTGGCAGGTCGATCGAGTGACATCAGCAATCAATCAGGATCACAGGTTGGAAAATGAAAATACGCGTGGAAATAGATGCTCCTAATTTTTGCTGCAAATAATGTCATGATGCTGTTTCGCATAATGATGCTGGCAGAACTTGCATTATAATACCTACATAACTGTTTTGTACCTTAAAGCATGTCAGTTGAAACCTAAATTACGAAATATATACAAAAAAATTATATGCATGTAGGTAATAAAAGAAAAAAGTATTAATTATTGTACTTATATGTGTATGAATGTCATTCATAAAAAAATAAGATACAATTTCTACGAACAAATATACACTTTGTGGTTTGAAAAAAAATACTTTGCAAAATACCACTAATTTCAAATTATTGAAGACAATATTAGCGACTTTCAAACGAAAATATGAGACAGAAAAATCAGAAAAAGATTCGGTCGATCTAGGAATTTATCGATCTTTGCTACACGGAGAAAACTTCATGATAAACAATATCGCTAATTTATTAAAAATCTCTTCAAATTATTCGTATTCCTGTTAAAAGCGGGATTGTAGGCCATCAACCGAAGGATTTAAAATTATCCTAAATACTTTAAGTGAAATACCAATGTTTTGTCACGAAGTCCGAACATGTGTTCGTAAAAGTCGTTACATTTTTGCATTTGGGTGTGATATTATTAAGACCAACGCAGGTCGATAAACACGTGTTTCGATATTATTACGAATTTACCAACACTCTATGAGGAAGCGGTTTACAGTCCCGTTTTTAACAGGGTGACGAATAATGTGAAGCGATTTTCAATAAATCAGCATTACTAATTTTTCTTCGTGTACCACTAAGCTAATCCGACCATATCACCTTCGGTCATATAACTGTATCATACTTTGACTAAGAACTACCAACACATTTTTATTGGCTGCTTATCTTTATGTACGATTACAAGATTCGTTCCTTCTACCTTCTACCAATTTCATTGAAAATTTTAAGCTTATCGATACTAGTAATATTTGGATAATTTATATAGCGCCGTTTTCCATGAAAAATCACCTCAAGGGCGATTATCACCGCAAGGGCTAATACCTAAGAAAAAAGCATCCCTAGTTGTAAAATAAGTAACGATTGAAACCTAGGTTACAAAAAATATTACACCAATACAATCAAATGAGTTAAGTATACAAAGTACTTCATATACCTAGATAAGAGCATACGTATTTGTTAATATATTAATTAAGCAATAATGACAAAGAACGAACTAATGCAGCAATAATTGAGGAGTGTTTTCACAAAGAGAAATATCTACCCCAAACGGTTTTTATTGATTCTTATTCTATAAGTACCATGTAGCATGGGGCATGGATGTGTCCTCGAAATGTAACCTGCAACATGTCACAAAATTATACATATTCGCTAAGTGAACCATCTACGAACTATTTATGTAAAAGTGAAATAACTAGGTAAGTATATAATGTAAAAGAATCGTTATATAAGAAATAAACTTTATTTCTGATTCCCTATTAAAAGTTTTTCCTGCGTATTACATAAGCATTTTTTATGTTTATATTTGTGTGTACGTCCAACAGTAGGTCTAAAATTTTGAATTAAGGATTTTTACTTTAATAATTACAAATTCACTTTGTGGCGTCATTTAAATTTAAATAAAATATACAACTTTATAAACACCACTATTTAAACAAAAAGGATCGTCATGTTTTAAAACCAATGCTTTATTTGACAGGATAAACGTATAGTGAAAATTAACAAATTTAAAAATAGACAAATAAGTAACTATATACAAAAATAATACAATGTTATTTATTTTATGTAAAAAAAAAATTACAGTTATTATTTCGTTGGTAATTTTGTACTTTGAAAGACAAATCAAAAATATACATATTTTTTTATTTTAATAAAAAAAATATTTTATTGTAGAACGAAGATGTATTAGTATTTCGCAATGCGAAAACTTTTTTTTCGAATTTACAGATACTTGTCTATTGTCAAAATTCGCAATTTTCGACTTATTTCTAATTTATTTAATTTTTTTTTTATATGTGTTTATTCAGTTTTTTTTATTTGTACATTATTTTCTCTTATTTAGATCTTACAAAACTGATCAATCAGTTTAATTGTAAGAAATCTCTCACTTTTTCTATTTATTAGCTTATAATAATATTTTTAATTTCATCTTGATATCTTGGTACCACAATATTAATTGTTTTTATGTTTGACGGAGGTAGAACTATCTAATTTTCGTTTTTATTTTTGAATGACATGTCTCATTTTTAATATCTTCTGGTAATGAGTTAAACAATTCCGGAATTTTATGTCTTTTTGTTCTATCTCCGTATACATTTTGCGATATTTTAATAATAAACATTTGTGCTTCTCTATGCCTAGTAGGGTAGTTATGGTTTACAGGTTTTTTGAATTCTGTATTCCAGAATTCATCTAGCGTTAGTTGGTAATCTATCCTACTATGTATAGAGAGCACATTACACAAAGAAAACATTTTTTTATAATCGCCTTCACATAATTGTATTTTTTTTTGCCTGATATCAATTTTAGGAAACGGATTTGTAATTGTTCTATTTTATTTAAGTACGTTTTATACGTTAATCCGTAACTATTTACTCCGTATCCTATAATTGATTCCGCTAATGCATTATATATACAGTATAATATATTTTTATTAACAAAGTTTTTTAGGTGATAAAATTTCCCTAATATGGATCTTAATCTATTACATACATTTTCAATGTGATTTGACCAGTTAAAATTGACATCTATTGTAAGACCAAGGTATGTATATTGGTAAACTTTTTCTATGTTTGGGCATTTATTCTGACATTCGACCCTGTTGCTACTCCAGTGTCTGTTAACATTTCATCACTGAAAATTCCGTCAATTTTAACTTTAATTTTTCTATTTAATAGATAATTTTTAAACATTTTAAGAACCTCTAATACCATATTCCTCCATTGCCTTTAGTAATGTTTGATGGTCCAATGTGTCAAAGGCCTTTTTAAAGTCTATAAAAATTATACCAACGTAATATTTTTCATTTAAATGACAATTTATATGGTCAGTGAAATTAGAAAGTAATTGTGTAGTACTTTTTTTCTTTTTGAAATCCGTACTGTATGGGATTTATGATTCTGTTTTTTTTCTATAAAAAATTGTATTTGGTTAAAGATAGCTCTTTCAATAATTTTATCAATACACGAGAGAATCGTAATTAGTCGATAGTTTGTGAAATCTTTGTGATTTCCTGATTTATAAATAGGTCTGATGATGGATGTTTTAAGTTCGTCGGGCATGATGCTTTTATTTACACAAAGGTTAATTAATTTAGTAAGGACTGGAATTATATTATCAGCAATTAACTTCAGGTCTTTAATTCTTATTTGGTCGTTGCCTTCTGACTTTTTAACATCCATATCATTAATTATTTTTTTAATATCTTTTTCTGTTACAGGTCTAAATCTCATTGACATAATAGCAGGAGTTGTATACATGTTACGATCTAAGAATTTTGTAGTACAATTGTGTCTTAATAAAGATGGCTTTTCGCAAATGAATTGAGTTTTCGTGTTATTCATCATGACTCAACATTTAATTACATTTACATGGATTTCATTGATATTTCATTGATTTTATTTTTAAATATTTCAATTGATTAATACATTTTTGATAATTGATGTACTTTATCAGAATTATTTGTATTAGGTATGTTGTTATGTATTTTTCTGTTATGGTCTGTTTTGTCGTTATTTTATTGGTCAATGACATAACTACTCTGATCACTGTTATATATGCATGTATAAAGACTGTTTATAACGCTAATAAATAAAATAAAATAAAATAAAAAATAAAATTATCATAAAATATTGATAAAAACTGATTATTCCCTTAAGTCAGTTTAAAAAAAAACCTACTTATTTCTCTTTATGAAAACACTCCTTAATTTTGAAATCCGGTTCCATGGCAACTCAGGATATTGGCAATTCAACACACTTTTAAAAAGTGATGAAAAAAAAACATGTCAATAACACCTAACCTATTTAAACTAGTTTTTTTCAATACTTTCATGACTTTACATAAATCAATGTTCAAGAGTGTGTTCACTTGCCGCTGTCCTAAGTTGCGCGTTGCGCGGTTACCGTTACGTGGACTTGAAGATGGACTACAAAAAGAAGGAATTACATAATGATTCGAGTGACGTCACCGATTATAAATTTGTACAGAGATGTGGGTACCTAGGCCGTAAGACTCAATGACAGCATCTTCCGGAAAATCCATACATAGCACATATACCAACCGACTCCAAAAATGGTGTAGGATTTATGTACAATATTAGGTCCTGTGGGGAAAGCAATAACTGAAGAGAGACCAAACCAGTCCAAAGAAAGAGAAGATCACAAATTGAGATTATTTTTCGCAAATTGGCGCTTCTATGGTTCAGTCTATTCTGGCGTTGATTGCCCTTTCAAATGTGGTAGTAAGCAACAAGTTGTGGTAAGAAACATTATAAATAAATAAATTCGTCTTCAATATGTAATTTCGAATTCATCTCGTGACGACATTTATTATTTATTTATTTGTATAAAATAAATAACTTTGTATAAACCATTATTTAATCAAAATAATCGACAAGTTTCAAAACAAATGGTTTCTTGGTCAGAATAATTAGATTTTTGTGTCATAAACAGGATTCTGTTTTATTAATTTATAAATGTTTTGGAATCTTTTTCATTTTTGACGGCCTCCGACTAGCGTAAATTTTATTGGATAGATGTGTGTTATTTCACAATTTAATGATTTAAAATAATATAAGGTATATTTGCGGCACGTTCCAGAGTGGAAGATACTATCAGTATTGCACTGGTGTAAGACCATGTCAGGTATTACGTTTCTACGTTATGATGTACGTAGGTATTTTGATGAAGAAAAATAGCCAATTTTAAAAGTATCGTTATTGTTATTAGTACTTCTTTCTACCTGTTTCTAATAAAATATGCATTTAAGTATGAGAAAAGTAATCGAACGGGGTTCTTCGAGTTTAACTGAAAGTTTATTAGGAAACCTATCAATTCATTCGTTAAAGGCCTGCAATTCAGTTTTTAACCGTATTACATAATAAAGTAGAATAATTTAATATTAATCTATAAAATTTAACAATATTTTATATCAGTACATATCTACTGTGTCAAGATTGCAGGAATTAATTGCTAACCAATTGATAAAATAGGATCTTGGACCTAACGCGATGCAATGTTCTAGGTCCGTAGAAAAAAAGGCGATTTGCGGTCCGGGTGTTGCGATTCGATATCATCTGGTCACCGCAATTTCTGTTGTTATTATTGTTAATGATAACATACACAATTATTATTATTATTCGCTTTAATCTGAAAATGACCGCAAAGGATAGGTCCGGGATCCGAAAATTGCCTGCGGTCGGCGAACATAGAACAACAGAAGGTAAGTTATTTTTTTATTTGTCTGCTAAATCGAACTCTTGACAGTGTCACAAGAAAGGGGAAAAAACCAGTTTTTTTAATAAATAAACATATTGTGCTGCCGGAAGTAGTTAGTCTGTGTACAATAATACTCAACACAAAGTGAGATATTATATCCGAAAGAAAAAACACAACCTAACCTAACCTGAAAACGGATCCTAACTCAACAACCTATCTCAAAGTAAGATGGGATGAACAGACCCTCGTCACATTTGAAGCTTTATCCGTGTTTGGGGATATTATTTATTAATAATCTCTTCAAATTATTGGTAGTCCTGTTAAAAACGGGATCGCAGGCCGTTTCCTCATAAACTTTTAGTAAATTCCTAATATATCGGAACACGCGTTCATGCACCTGCTTTACCATTATATAATGCATATTGCCTTCATAAGATATAATGACTAAATGCGAAAATAATAGGATTTTAATGAACATGTGTTCCAATTGAATGAATTGATAGGTTTCAGGAAACCTATCAATTCATTCGTTAAGTGACTGCACTTCCATTTTTAATTTGAAGAGATTCTTCATAAGTTGGCAATACTCATTTTTCTACGTGTAGATTTGAATAGTCAGTTATTTCCCAACCTTCCTCTTACATATCTCCTTAATTTCCCCAATATTAGAGATACCCTAGTACAACTGGATTCGTGGGTGTTTTGAAAATTAAAAACAAAGTAGCCTAATCAAATATATTAATACATCGACACTCCGAAAAAGGATCCATTTGAATAGGGCAACATTCCCATCTAATATTTGAATATAAGACGACCATGACTCATTTCATACGTTGCTCTAAATACTAACTAAATTAAAATGGTTAGCTTTGATGGAAACAAGAATATTTTAATCAAGACAAGAACAATAATCATCAAAGAGACTTTAATTAAATATTACATTAGTATCCTTTGCAGGCGATCAAAGCGGGTGTTCGAGTTACACTGAGATAACTTAGTACATACTTATGTATACTATGTACCTACACCAAACTATGATACGAGTAGACTCGTCTTATACAATAAAACGACCGGTGCACAGTATATTTATATGAATATCACACAATAGTCTCAGTGTAATTGCTAATCGTGAAGGTTTATCTGGTCAATTTGAAAATATAATGACCGAATTTTGCACTGTAAACGACACTCACTGACGGTCAGACGTAAACTTTCTGACGTACTGCTTTTACACAAAATTATACATGCATCAGTTGATACACCAAACATTTTATCCCAAATTAACATCAAGAAAATCAACAAGGAGGATGAAAGACATTTTCTTTATTAAAGCCTACCACACAAATACAGGATATTTTTCCCCTGTACCGCGAACATTAAGAAATTATAACATTATACATGGCTCTAATAATGAAATAGACATTTTTAATGACCAATTTAAACACTTACTACCTTTAATCATATTAAGCTGATATTGTGATGAAGCTCTTTATTTAAAGAGAAGCAACATTGTACCTACCAAATAAGTGTCTCACCAGTACAGGTGTGACAATAACAAATCGTTTATGAACATATTTGTATTAACCTTTTACCCATTCTTATTTGTCATTTACTTCTACATATTTAGCTTATTAATTTTGTTATTATCATTTTGTTATTATTATGTATTTAAACATCCTTGTATGTAAATGTTTGGGCACCATGCCTGTTTTATGTACTTAAATAAAAAAAATTAAAAAAATATAGACACCGTATATGCGTATACGGTGTCCATATTTGCGTGATTGCCACCAAAATAATGAGAGAATGCATTTCCGACGACAACGAATCTATCTGCCGAGTTTCAGCTCCATCGGATGCCTGGAAGTGGGTTCACTTCTGCTTCTAAGATTTGCATTCACGCATTACCGAAAACAAAAGCGAAATTCAAATATATGAATGTTAAAAAAATGAATATTCCCCTATCTAACTATTTTTATTATTTTATAAATGTCGTTATCACAATTGAAATAATATTCAGTTTGAATTTTTCAAAGCTCGCTCTAAAACGATCGAAATCTAAAATATTTGCACTAAATAAATAAACTTTAAAATCTGTTTCTGAATCAGCAGACACTGTTGGTTTGGACTCTTGCTTAGTGAAATTTGCACAGCCGGCAGAAATTTTTTAACTTTTTGATACTTGAGGCAGGTCTACTATAAATCTATGTACATTCAGCCTTGTGAATTATTGGGCTTAACGTATTCAAATCATAGGGCCGCCGCAGCAAGGTCGGCAGTGGAGCAGCTACGCCACCGCCACCGCCACCACCAAGTAGCTCTGTACGGGTACGGAGGCCGCCATAATTTAAAATGGCCGCGGTGGGGGAAATTAAAAAAAAACACACACCGTTCCATTACACTCCATAATATACATTATAATCTAAGCGGCGTTTTAATGACTTGCCGAAATTACAAATTACTATTACATTTCGAACGATGACAGTGTTTCCAGATTCGGTCGTAGGACATGATCATTATCAGAGCGGGGACGAGGCATTCTATCGCCCGGGCGTCCATTTTAAATCGCTTCCACTCAATATGGTAACAATTTAGTTTTGAAGCGAAAGTGAAAAATGATATAATTTTCATTTAAAATGGGTGATATTTTTTTACACTTAGGTAGTGACTTCGTGAAATGAGGGTGTGCCCAGTTTTTAGGTCCTCCACAATAACGACCAAAGTCTAAAAGTAAAACGATATCTTAGAATCAATTGAAGATCGTAACTGATCTAGATCTTAGTAAAAAATGTAGCCCTGTTAGGTACTAGGTAATCTTTATAAATACATTCGCTAAATACGTGTTAACATATGACTAAATAAAGATTAGAACAAAAACATTAAAAAAAAACTAATTGTCCGGCTTTCTGGTCAATGTTGGCACCCTTGAACAATGGAGCATTATTTACCCTGTCACGGCTCTGATAATTATAATATTAATTTATAACGCTCCAAAAAAAAGTACATCAAAGCGGAATTAAAATGTAAAGGTCCGCCACTGTCCTTAAACTGTATAAAATCTTGTACCTAAAGGCTTTTTAAAAATGTCTTTAATTTTGAGCGCCATTAAACGGATAACATTATTAAAAAAGAACAGGAATCCAGAGACAAATTGAGTAAGGCGATGTGCAAATTGATGGTCTCAAATAAATTAGAAAAAAATGCAATTTTTCAACAACCTGAAACCAGAGTGAAGCCAAAAATGTAGTCCTCTGCCATCTACCGTCGAGACACATAGCTGAACCTCCTCTGCAAAATGCCGGAGGGACAGCGCGCACCATCTAGCGGCGACGCCCGAAGCTCGTCCGTGAAAAACCGACGCGGAAACCTGGAAACCCGAAACCGAGACAATGCCGCAGCGTGTAGGGGTGAAAAGCGCAGAATAATGGCAGGTTATATCATACTGAAAAGAAATCAATTGAAAACATGCTTTGTTAAAAGGGAAGTTTTTCAAAAAAATCGTAAAATACGTTACCGGTACGAGAAAATTTAAGCAGGAATAAAATGGAGTATTTATTTATTAATGTCTAAAAATGCCTGGCATCGTTTAATGAGTATTTTATGGCAGGGACGTGGCAGCGATGTTTTTCAATTTTAGCAAATTAATTTCCAATACAGAAAGTTTTGATTAACTTTAATTATATGTATTTTTTCAGGTTTCATACGGTGTTATAAAACTTACTCCTGTTCAGGTGTGGGAGTAAAAAAATTCACAGCATCGTTTCTTGCCAATGACAACCACTAAAAACATCTGGATGCCATTGGAAAAACGACAGAAAATGTTTCAGGTTTATTTTTTAATGCATCTTTCAAATATATTCAACGACAGGAACTATATTGTCACCATATAGAATTATGGCCCCGATAGAAGACGAATACAAACGAGCTTTTATATTTCCTAACATGATATCCATGTATGCTCCCCTGATTTGTGGGAATAAATTGAATCTTTGTCGTTATTATTCGGCAATCTTCGGTTTCTGGTACATACATAAAGACATACTGCACACCTAAATAACATTACAGATTTTCACAAAAAAGTCGAGTTTGAACGTAATGAGCAGTGTTGTGATGACGTTTAGCGAGTCACAGCGAGGCGAGGCGGGGCGAGGTAGCCAACACGACCCAAGGTCGCACCTTTCTACCGGCGAATTTCAGTTGTGTTGTGTTCATCATTGGCCGCCATTATATATATATTATAGCATAGCTTAAAATTATACATTTAAAGATAGGTACTCGCTGTTCAGGCCGCCATAACCTGATTTATATATCAACAAACATTCATGATGACATTTCGATATTTTTGTGCTAAATAATCGATTACTGAGAAGGGGTCCCCACTCCTCGGTAGGCAGAAAGAGGACGAATATATCTATTAGTAATTTTTAATGGAGCTGACAGATTACGCTATACGCATCATGGCTTGGCCTATTTCAGCGTATACTAGTACTCTACTTCAGTATCGCCCTCGTGAAGGACCACCATTCAAAATCGAAATGTAGCTTGAAATGGCTTTAGCCGAGTTATGTGACCAGATCTGAATAGCCAGGTACTTCCCCACCTTCATTTTCACCATCACCTTAATCTCCTTCCCCTCCCTACTACATTCATACCCCAATTTGGGATGCCGTAGTCGCATTAGCTCCAGACGGTTTCATCAAAAGGCATGTGAATTATCATTCAAAATAATATCAGTACTTAGGACCTTATAAAAATGATTCTACATATTCGGAAAGTTCTTATTTAATACTAGCTATACCCCGCCACACGTTGCTGTGGATTAGTCTCTCTGTGCAGACAGAGAAACAATATCGTGTGTTGCTTTTACGTCCAACGGATTGCGCTGTTAAAAAAAAACATGTTTGCCGAACAGATTACGCTGTTCATTACTGCTGTTGTCAAAAAAGCATGTTTGTCCAATAGATGGCGTTATTTAAAAAAACAATGTTTTTATCTGTCACAGGTGACATCTATGTAATAAAAAAAAACACGCGAATTCGAATGCAACGTTGTGTCAAAATTTCAGAGCAATTGGTGAAGAACTTTCGGAGATTTAAGATTTTGAACAAACGAGCATTTAAATTTTTATGACAATATCTCCCAGTGCAACAGTCCTGGATTCCACAAGTTCCTCATTCTGTAAATGTACATAGTATAATCAATTGAAAGGATAAAATACCACGTCATCAACATAGTTGACATCATCAGTAATACACATAAATATACATCAGGTAGAGCGTAAAAGCTTTGACTCGGGATTAAGCGGTCGGTCGTGGTTCCAAAACACCGCACAGTGCAAATAGAATATAATATTAATTTGATACAGTGTTTTTACAGGATAAATAAATCCAAAATCTTAAACAATTGCAAAATCACTTTGAGGCGTCATTTTAATTTAAATAAAATAAATAATGTTGTAAACACTACTATTTATTTATTGTTATCAAGTTTAATTTGTAGAAGTCCATTTTAATTTTTGGTTTTTCTTTTATATATTCAACATAATATAAATATACCGTCTTAATACACCACGGTTTTATAATGCCGTCAGAGGGCGAAACAGCTGTCACGCGTAATAATAATTACACAGCAGAACTAGTTTAGTAATAAACTGTTTTGTTGTAGGTATGATTTGAGATTTTCACGGCCAAAAGTATAATGGAGGAAACACATTATTAAAACGCGACGCGACGCCACGTCTCGACACCCGATGTGCACCGTGCACATTACCAACACGCGACGCCACGACATACTAGCAATTTATGAATACAGTTAGCTAACAGCAGTGGAAGTGAATGGTTTTGTACTATGGATTTAATAAATAGCGAGTCAGATGAAGACTTTGAAGAAGATTTGATGCAAATTATGGGTACAAATATGATACTTAAACGACTCAAGAAAAGGAGAATAACCAGGCGTTACTGGGTTCATGAAATAAATCAAAAGAGAAGTATGTCTGGTGAATATCATACTCTGTATCCAGACTTACTTCAAGATAATGAAAGATTTCATATGTATTTTGAATATGGGTTTTTTTTATATGGGTTACTTTCTTCCCATGCATTATTTCTCACAGTATGATCCCTGTATATAGCTAAACTCATGTCATATAGAACAGGATATCGTTTTACCATCTCAATTAATTGTTCGTCGGTCAATTTCGCTAAATAAATGCAAAAATAATATTAAATTGGCATAAATTCCGTATTTGCTCTGTGACAGTTCTCGAACGACTGACGCGTGGCGTCGGGTGTTGTCTAGAAATATACTGCGCAGGCCGCGTCGGGTGGCGTGTTTACCCCACCATGGGCAACACACCGACCTGGCACGTCTGGATCGGGTGGCGTGTGCGCGCATGGCGTCGCGTCGGATGTTCATAGTGTGATTCTGGTCATAAGAAAACAATACATTTGATTCGACTCAACACGCATCGCGTTTCATCGGGTCGCGTCGGGTGTTAATAATGTGTTTCCACCTTTATAGTGATTTTTTTTGGGGTATTATGCCGTGTTACGCTACCTCCTTCTTTAGCCAACGTTTCGGACAGCATTGGAGTGTCCAATATGTTTTCACAAACAAACAAATCACTATGTTTTGTTGTAAATTTAATAATAATACTGTTGAATATATAAAAGAAAAACAAACAAAAACCATCACTATTTAATCAAAAAGTATCGCGTGTTTCAAAACTAATGGTTTCTTCGTCAGGATAAACATATAATTTCATTTGTTTTGAAACACAACGATCGTTGTTGATCAAATAGTGGTGTTTACAAAGTTATTTAAATTAAAAATCTTTTATATTACATACATAATTCATTTCAGAGCGGATGGTACTATGTGAACCATTAGAGAGATTACTTGGGATGAAATAAGATTTTTGTGAGCATCTCCCAGAAGTTAGGTGGACTATATGTGAGATGTGAGGCGGGTCAAGGAAGGTAATGTTGGGTAGGACACGATTTCTGAATGAGTTTGTATGAGGTACTCAAATACTGAAATGAGGTGTTGAAAGGGCCAACATGGAGGAGACTAATTTTACCAGAATACATCTCACCGCCTCGCCACCCCAAAACATGTATAGTATTACGCAACGTTTGTATTAATACAAAAACTTTTGTAGTAATTCAAAGAAAAAGATTTAGGACAAATAGATTTTATGAAGTGGCTGGACATTTGTAGTGCATATTGTATGAGGTACTCAACTCTAAAGGAAGGAGATAAAGAATTTGTTAATTCGGGTCTTCAAATGTCACGGAGCAAATTAAGCGAGTCAGGGAAATAATCTCTTCTCACGCTGTCGACGACGTCAATGAGGGGGTGTTCTGCCCTTATCAATTAGTTTCACGCTGGCGAAATCATTCAGATCCTCAACATAGCGGAATATATATATGTAATATATCTGATATAAAATCATCCATGTATTATTAATTTTCAACAAATACCGCTCCCATTTTCTTCCACTTCTCAACATCATGCCTTTATCTAGGAGGCGTTATAATCTCACTGGCTCCGGGTGTCCGGGTTGTGGAACATGCACCGTGCAATCCTACTAAATACAAACCATTGCTAACCATATACTAACCTCCACAAATTTACATCTTTTCTTACCCAGAGAGGCAAATAAAAGGGGGTTCTTATTTTGAATTTGCCAACAAGTAGGATACGTATCTACTTATAATATTAATGTGTATGAAAACTGAGACTGCCTCATTACTAGGCGGGCCTTTCGGCCGCTCAAGGACTTGAGAGAGTCATGACTGTAGCTTCGGCTCCAGGTGACGTGGTGATGTCATTATCACCAAATTACCTGCCCATCGGCCCACTCTACCCGTACACATAGCTGCAGGTACAGATATATAGTACATGGCACGTGTAATAATCGCAGGTAGTGATGCGAATCATAGCCTTCTCAATCATTACCTACACATCACGTGTCAACCTAATATTGTTATCTGTCAACAGGCAAAGATGGTAGAAGGATAATAAAAAGATAAAAATGTTAATGTTCGTTTGTTCAAAACCTTAAATCTACGAAAGTTCTTAGCCGATTGTTTTGAAATTTTGACACAATGTTGCGTGCGAAAACGCGTGTTTTTATATACCTATATTATATATATGTCACCTGTGAAGGGTTAAAACATGTTTTTTTTACTGAAAAACAGCGCCATTTCTTGGACACACATAATTTTTTTGAAAACAGTGTGATCTGTTGGACGTAAAAGCAACATGCGCTATTTTTTCTCTATCTGCACAGACAGACTGAGCCACAGCAACGCGTGGCGGGACACAGCTAGTAATAATAATAATGATCATAATTTATTCGGTACTTTCCAGATCTGTACGATTTTCCAGAACTATTTTAGGTACCTAAATATCCAGATACGCTAGACATCCATTTAAAAATAACTTTTACAATGAGGAGCATAATAATAATAATATTGGACAATTTTTATAGCGCCGCTTTTGTGAGATATCACCTCAGGGGAGCATCTATTAGTCTCCGGAGAAGCAAAATAATGAATTTTAATAGCTATTTCGTTAAAATTAAAAAATTTTCTCATTGTTTTTTTTAAATAATTTGTGATGTCCAGCTTATTTGTATATTTACCAAATTTTATTTTTTAATTATTATTTTATAGTTCAACTTTTTTGGATTCTTATATTACTATTCTTTATTTTATAGATCAAGTTTTTTGTAAACTGTCCACGTATCATTTTGTTCTGTTTTCTCCTAAAGGTTTAAACTCGTTGGCTGTAAAAATACCAATAAACAAAAGTCAGTCACAGAACACCAAACAGTAAGTAGACAAAATAGTGACAAAACCTTGTCGGAAGAATATATTGTTACTCAAAGAAAGGAGTTACTCCACAATATTCAGTAAAATATTATGAAGTAGGTAGGTACTTCCAACTCTTTTATATCCTTATTTATCATATCTCATTATTTTATTTGTACTCCAGCTAATAGAAAAATAGTATTCCAGTACATTTTCGTACAAACTCATAAAGAAAATTCAAAATCCTGCGAATACAAATAAAATATTTTAAAGGCACATTATTTTAGAATCAAATTTATTTAATAATTTATGCTGATAAATTCAAAAAGTACATTTCTAATGTAAGAAAATTTTAGCGAAAAGGTGTATCGCGATTCACGATCTGCATGTAAAAATTATGTTTAAAAATATTTTATCATGTGGATTGAATGACGTAATCCCATCACTTAATGTTATTTATAGTACAAAACACTGTAATTATTTATAGAAAACCTAAATATTTACATGAAAGCTGTTTTGACAGTTCTCACTCGAAATAACTCCAAGCGAAAACAGTAGCAATGTAAACAATGTTGATCTGTCAATGTTGCGAGGGACCATTTGAAATGGATATTATTTATTTGTTTTAAAACTTTGGTAATATGTTCAATACAAGAGATGACAGATATACTTTCAAATATCGTTACGCAAGATATTGTACATATAAAACACATCGTATAATGTCGCGATCATGTTTGCGAGCAATATTATTTGAAGGTTGACAATCAGTAAAGGTTCAACACAATCTAACCTTACTTTGCTCTCCTAAATTATAACAACTATAAATGTAATTCAGTCATACGAGTGAATAAATATAAACACTTACCTACGAGAACAATTGGCATCACTTTTTCAGTAAGTATCGCGAATATATCTCGCGTTTTGGCAAGTTTATACACATACAAAATATTTTCAAGGTCTCGCAATAAACAATGACTACAAGTACCATAAAAGCACAACGAAGTTAGCTTGTCATAAACACCGATTTAACGAATTAAACGCGAAATTACAAAAACTTTATAAAACAGATTATAGTTCCAACAATCACAAATTTAACTTCAAATAAGATGACAAATTCTTAGCAAACGACGTCACAGAATTTTGTAGTTTTCAACATGGCTACTCAATACATTGAGATTTTATACCTACAACATTTCTTCAAACGTTCCGTATTTTGCAGGAATGTAATCGTCAAACAAAAGTCCTGAATCAACCGCCTGAGATGTAACTCTTCTAATACTCATAATACGACCCTTTTTACGCAGCACGTTTAAGCTTTCTTCAAAACTTGCCTCGTGCAGAAGAAACAACTACATAAGCAAAATGTTATCGCCGAATATATAAATGTGTAGTAATTAATTTTGATGTACCTATCGTATATTTATTTAGCAAAATAACTAATTCATTGTATTTTAGATGCTAATTATATAAAATATTTGGCTGTTTCTTATATTCTGCTGAATTATTATGTTATACCCCATCGATAAAAATCCTATTGGAAAACAAGGAAAAATTAGATTTTTTGATAGCAGAAAAATAATTTTCAGAAATAATAGGGGAGCTAAGAGTAGTAGGTACCTAAAATTAAAAAAAGTGATTTTTTTTGAAGAGTGATTTAAAAACAAAAACCTAAAAACAGTCCCCAAAATCTGGGCTTATTATATACATACGAATATAAAAATGGACAAGAAAATTATCAATTACTAAAATAAAATAAAAGAATTTGAAATCGAGTGAAACTATATAAAAATTAAGTAAGAAAAAACATGTTATCATTTTGGTAGCAGAAAAAAATTTAAGTGATATTTCAATTTACACATACATGTCTTTTAAATTTTAATTATACAAAAAATTAACGGAATTTACATTTAAAAAAATTGAAAATAACATTTTAATACTTTGAGTGTTCGTTAGTTCGTGCTACGAGTTTGATTTCTTCTTGCATTTAACAGCTATTAGTTTGTAGTAACACGATTATTTATAATATTTATTTTTAAAAATACGAATATTTCTTTCTTCAAATAAAGGGTAGGAACTGTTGGAGCAAAAATAAATTTTACAGTCAAAAGTACAGAACAGAGACCAAAAATTGCATAGACAACTGTCAAATCACAATTTTCATTTTGAAAAATATAGAATGATAGAAATTAGGAATAGCTCGAAAAACTGTCAATATCACTTGAAAGCTGTATTTTGGCGTTAAGAAAGTCTTTCGGAAATCCTATAAAAATGAGGATATATATTAAAGCCTAATATGGTGTTAAATATGATTGGCAATCATAGAGGTATTTTTGTTGGCAATAACCAAATATTAGACTTTGATAAAATTTGCAGACTGTGTTGTGCAGAGGCATCAATGTTATCTGTTTTTAAAGTTCACATTCACAAAAAAATCACCGCGTGCACTGGAATTCAGGTAGGTGGAAATGACTTCTCTAGACTATTTTTTGTTTAATAATACTAAATGTTTTGCACAGGTTCTAGCAGTGCCTAAACACTGCTCAAATTCATGTCAAGTAAACAATCATTTAATGATTCTCTCCAGGCCTCATGGATTTCGATTATTTGTATCTTTTTACTTATCTCCCAATGTCAGTTAGTAATACTTCTATGTAATATATTTTGTTTTCAATGTAATACATTTACAATATGTACATTTACTTTGTGCTCATTTTTAAAATTATATTCTTGTCTCAGGTATGGCAAAATGACGGAATGCCCCATCAGATTTGCAAGAAGTGCATGTCTAAGCTGCACATCGCTTTTCAATTCAAGAAGCAGTGCGAGAATAGTGACTTTCGATTGCGTCAGTACAAATTGAGTGAGAAGTTTGCTGAGAAAAGAGATAAAAATGGTCAACAAGAAGATGCCGAAGAACTTCAACAAGAAGAACCACTACAACAAATAGAAGAACTAGGAGAATCCCTACCTCCGGAGCTGCCACCATTACCGCCGGACTATTCCTACAACGATCCTTTGCCTTTATCAGATAACAGACATTATGATACGCTACATAACCTCAATCTGGGGCCGTACGATTTACCCACTGAGCCCCAGTTTATTTTCAATGGAAACAGTATCCTGGCCAACATGACCAATGTGAACATACCCCTCCAGGGAAACGTGCACATGCCAGCAAACTATAATATTCAAAGCATCAATACCATCCAATCCAACACATCCTTTCAAAATTCCTTCACCATTCACGCTCTCGGGCCAGCTACTGGGATCCCTACCCAGGTGCTTACCCTTGATGATCCACCAGGTACCTAATTATCTTTTTATTCTGCTATACCGCTTTCATTGTGAAATAAAATTGAATTATTAACATGCTAGTATCAAAGCTGGTCCTATGCAATTGGAGTAGTCCGCTCTGGGCGCCGACTTGCCAACGCACCAAGGAACCAAGATGTTAACAATAACCTAACACCCAACACAATGCCCTTGAGGTTTTTACTGGCGCCAGGTGCTGTTAGGTTGGGGCTGGCCCTGGCTAGTATAACAAATGTTTAATCTTTACAACACTGGCCTTTTCAAAACAATCTATCCCATCACGTGGCTCTTTTTAACACAATGTATGAGTTTTAGTGAAACTTCATGAATCACGTGTGCCGCTGATGGATTACGCATGCGCTAGCTACAAGGATCAGGTTAATCACATTGTTTTTGCGCTTTAGTTCCAGATGTAGACACGGCCATCATAACAGATGATCTCCTGCCGTACAACGAGCCGGAGGAGCACGAGGAAGAGCAGATAAACACTGAAGTGGCCTCCGAGGAGAAGAAAGACCCCCGGCCGGCCTACGTGTTCCACAAAATGGGCTGCCTGAAAGTGCGCTCTAAGAAGGACATTGAGGACAACCGCTGCCCCATCTGCAACAAGGCCTTTGCTTCCAACGGGAAGCTGACCAGACACATGAAGACGCACGGGGATAAACCCTTCAAGTGCAAGGTCTGCAAGAAGACTTTTGCTCACCACGGAAATTTCAAGGTAAAATTACTTTCTTACATACCAGAAACAACTATTTCAGTATCCTAAAAAATAATGCATTTTAATAGTCTTTAAAATTAAAATCGATGTTTCACTTGGCGGCCATTGTTATCAATTTGAAAGTTTTAAGGTTGGCTTTTCTCCTCTTATTTAACCTAAACTATAAACTGAAAATAAGTAATAAAAACAAAACAAATGATATGTAGCCTAATAAAAACTATTTTAATATTATAAAGGAGCCATATACAGAACAACCGTGTTACTGTTTTTATATATGTAACAACTACACCCAGCCTGTGAAAATGTTTCCTCCGATTTTTCAGCACACAGTCTGCATTTTGGATTTTTATAACTGCACTTCGAACACAATTATGTTTTCATTGTGTAAGCAGATAAATCCACAACTGGAATTTTAGTTACATTCAACACAAAACTGGTTTTAACTTAAGAGTTTTGAGGATGTGGTAAGGAGATAATGAAAGACGTGGGTTGTGATGTCACAGTGTTTATTTTAGTCAGTAGCGCAGTTGTCAGATGACTCCGGATCGATGACGTTGGTGGAGTGGTTGAGGCGATAAAGTTGGTGGCTGAACACTGCGTAGGTGGAGACCGGACTTGTGGATGTATTCAGCACTGGGGATGACGTTTTCGAAGTCTTCCGGGTACTCCAGTGTCAAACAGTGTAGCCGAAGGTATGATTGACCTGGTCATTATCTCAGGGCTCACAGGTTGCTCACTCGTAACTGCTGATTATTGACTAACTAAGTACCTCTCGGTGCTGCCCATTTTTATAGGCACACGTGTATCGAGAATCTTCCGGTCAGTAGGTAGAGGCGCCGTACCTACGATGCTTTGCTAGAGGGTTCTAATACGATGCGTTTTGCATGGGCGAATATTCCAGAATATTCTAGTACGCATCGCTACAGTGCGAGTTCCCAACTTTAATTAAAACTACACCCATAACACTAAAATGGTTTCCTCCGATTTTTGCAGCACATACTCTGCAACTAGAATTTTAAATCTCCACTTCAAACACGAGAATGGTTTCTTTCTTAAATGCGTCTGCAGATTAATCCACCGCTGTAATTTTACCAGTTTTATTAGCATTACATTTATAATTTCTTATTACACATTTAATTTCTTATTAGTAAAATAATACGAAATTTAAATAAAATCAAAAGAGATGTTGGTTTGCCTATTTATTTGTGTCTGCTTTCTAATAACATATGTGCAAAGTTAAAGTACCTCTCAGCTATGTTATACCTTTCTCTGGGTTTTGTAATAATGTCTTAAAATGTATCTGAAACACAAAAAGCCTCGCAGGCTGCACCCCTGATTTATACTCACTTGAGCTGAGCTGGAGGGGCCGCTAAGGCCGGACCTTGCGCTGCGCCCCATTTAAAAAGGAAGACTTCTGTGAATTTACATTATTACAAGTTAAAGTTTTAATTATTATACCAATTTTAAAAATTTACAGGTTCACATGCGCGTCCACAATGACGAGCGGCCCTTCTCCTGCTCCATGTGTAACATGGCGTGCCGCCAGCAGCAGGACCTGGACAAGCATATGCGCACGCACACGGGGGAGCGGCCCCATGTGTGCTCCATGTGTGATAAGGCTTTCGCCACCTCCAGTGAGTTGTGAGACGGACCCAATAAGGAACTCCAGTCCCATTTTAATCAATAACGACCTTCTAACTTATATAACTTTCTAACTTATATACCGGTATATATTTTTTATTTGCATATTGATAGTTTTAATAGTTAAAATAAGTTTGAAATTATCAGATATCCCAAAATCAGTGGTGTTTTATTCATTTTTAAATGTCTATTTATAAATTCTACCTATATTAATAAAACTTGTACATTCAGAATCAGCGTTTATTGATTTACATGAATTTTTTTTTAAGCCACATTATTTTTCAATGGAGTTCCTTATTGGGATAGTTAATGATGCGGGTACGGGTACCGCCACCCTTGGAACCATTTATTGGAGAACCAAACCTCTGCCATAGGTCACCCCAAGTGGCAAGCTACGGCCGGTGACTTAACAGGGGTGCCCGGGTTTATCGGGTCAGGTTTGTTCAGGTTTTGACGGCGAAAATTGTCTGTCAGAAAGTAGAGAATTTGTGTGTATTTCCACTTTTCAATAAAATCCAAATAAATGAGATATTTCTGAATGTATCCGAAAACTAAAAACTGTTTTGAAATACGCTTCGAATTAACATAAAATTTTGAAATCTTAAAATAATGAAATCAAACATAAAAAAGGTTTTTAAAATAACTCACCTTACGTTAACCAAAATTACTGATAATGAAAAAAAAACAACATATTTTATTAGACAGATATATTATAAACATTATTGCCACCTCACTTTGTTTGTCAAAGTGAGTTTCATATATAAATAATCAATAAAAAATGCACAGTCTTAGTAATTTTTCTAAAATTGCGGTCGGAACCTATGGTGTCATAGAGGTTAGGGTGTCCCAGGACATAAGGAAGAATTTTTTTTTCATGAATTTAAATACGAATACCCTCTTATTTTATTCCATTTGATCCCAATAACTCATATAATAAATATTATTTTTTTTTTTTTTTTTTCGGAATAAATTTATTGAGTAAAACCTCAAATTGTAATACTATTTAATTATTGAAGACAATATTAGCGATTTCTAAACGAAAATCTGAAACAGAAAAATCAGAAAAGGATACGGTCACATCTAGGAAGTAGATCAATTATGTAGTATTTTATATTTAAAAATGGTTAATTGATTAAATTTTCTCTTCAAAGTTTGTTTTTTACAGTCAGGATAAATTTAACAAAATAACAAAAATAGTTTTTGTTCCTCTTCGACCGTGATTAAGCTATGAAAATCTTGCATTAACTTAACAGCTCTTTCAGCTGTATCATTCACTACCCTCAGCGATGACACCTTCTTTCGGGCTTCTTGATACGAAGCATTATTTGACCACATCGTAGGGCATTCGTTAAGAAAACTGGCATCTATTTTCAGACGATCAAACAAAGACTTCCTTTTGACTGAAATGAAGTCGTAAATATTATTCTCTGAAACAAAATTCACTAAATTATGATATGAACAAAACCCTCAATAGAAAACATAAATGTAACTACTTATTAAACTTACCATTCAATTTACTATCAAGATCTTCCTTCGATGGGATGTAAAGTTTGTCATGGGTTGATAAATTTTTTTTTTAATATTTTCGAACATTTTTATTTTAGTTGTTTGATGCACAGCGTCGACAAACAGGGATAAAATAGATACTTCATCGATCAAATACCATAAATGCTTACTGAACTTCTGTAAAGCTGCCATTGAGATGTTTTCATAAATTTTTTCGTAAGCCTTCATCGATTTCAAAAAGCACAAGTCCTGGTAAGGTACTTTAACTGCTATAATACATTATAGCCATGGCTTGACATAGGATGTTACTATGAATACTACCGGTAATTTTAAATTGCGCACAAAGTAATGATATTTTCAACGAATAAATCGCCCTTGCCATTCATCGAGCACCTGGAGGCCGAATCTTTGATTTTCTCGCTGTATCTCCGCTTAAAAATATCACAGGGAGCTCTAACAACTCTCAATAGTCATCTCCAAGTATTTTTGTCAAGTAGTATCTCGAATTCTTTAATGTATAGCTCTGCGACTAACTTTGGAGTAATTTAGTCTTTTCGCATCGACGTTTTACTGGTTTCATGTTGAGTTTTCTGTAGCGGTTTTGGAAAATCTTCGAAATTTGTGTCTTCATTAGAATCAGAAGGTGAGTCATTTTGTAACAGTTCGTAAGACGATGTTGAAGGAGTTGGCGCAGATAAAAATTTAGTACGCCGGTTTTTTTCCTCGATTGTTCTAAGACGCGCTCTCTCCTCTTTATCTGTCAGTTTTTTGTCAACCCCCTCTAAGTAGCCAGGACGACCTGGCTTTCTTTGCCGCTGCAAGAACATTCTATCTTCATTTATTTTTATTAATTCAAGAGCATCGGCGTGTGCAATGTCAAATAAATTATTTAAGTTTTTATCAAACTCTTGACGACGTTGTTCAAATATGTCTTGCGTTTTCTGCGCGTTTTTTTGCAAGTCCCTCCAAACTTGATTTAAGTTTACAAGTTTTTCACACAATTAGGTAAAGATTTGATTGGTATACGCGCCTTTTCCCAATAGATAACACACTCGCGAATAGTGAGATTAGAACTTTGATTGACAGTTAAGTTCATTTCCCGGATATCGTAGAACAAAACTTCAAGAACTTGTCCATTAGCTGGTAGCTACCCGATATTTGGTGTTTTACGACTCCTATTAAAAATATACTCTTTTTAGAACTGCGTAAATCTGACGACATCTTGCCTGAATGAGTGATATTCGTTTACTAACAAAAAAGCGAGTTACTACAAGCTCATCAACACGTTTCCTCGCGGGCGTCTTAATGTACAAGTACTAACATATTTCGATGTAAGTCGACACGGGTTGCAGTGGTCCCAAGTAAACTAAATTTTATTTATAAGTGTTTTGTCATTATTGAAACAAAATTAGAGGGTATGCGTTGAAAAATAACAACTTTATTTTTTTTGGGACGCCCTAATAGAGGTGAACATTTTAATTCTTCTGTGGTTATCTTATAGATTTGATTATAAAGCTTGGTGTTTTCTCTTTCTAACATCGTTTAGATCATATTTCTAACCATGACAATAAGGGAGAAACAACGATTTTTATGAGATCATGTGATCAGCTGTTCCGAAAAGCGAACAAATTGACTCAACGGGTAATAGCTTTTTGTTCGCAAAACTGAACAAATAAGCCTGAGGAGCTAAGTTTCACAGTTTTATCAAACGAAAAGAAAAGTTACAAAAATGACAGACTAATAAGTATCATAAAATATTGCACTTATCATATTATTATATTGATCTAAGACTACACAAAATATGGCAACCGGATTAAACAGAAAACGACAGAAGAATAGGTTAGGTTTGATGTTTGTTTATTCCTTTGATTCACTTTTCTTCAATGTTCTGTTCAATGGAACTATCAGGGACGTGCTGAAAAGGTTTACAAAACATTTGCCATTCGCAATACTTCCAGAAACTTTTTAATCCAAAATCTGCTTGCTTCATTTTTGCAGGTAATCTGGTGGTTCACGAACGTACGCACACAGGTGTGAAGCCATATGTGTGTTCCGTATGCAGCAAGGGCTTCTGCCAGTCCAACGAGCTGACGAAGCACATGCGCACGCACACAGGCGAGAAGAGCCACACGTGCCCCGAGTGCGAGAAGGGCTTTAACGGCTCCTCCACGCTCATCGTGCATCTGCGCTCGCACACAGGGGAGCGCCCTTATGTTTGCACCATCTGCCGGAAAGGTAATATTTCAATCCAAATCTCTGCCAGCTTTAAAAATAGTACAGTAGCAATAGAAAAAATTCAATATTAAAAAAATACAATAATTACATCTAAGTCCACACTGGAGGCCTTAACGAAAACATATTCCCTCAAGGCCTACGTCATCTTTTGGATGCTGTGTGGAGGGTTTTTAAGGAAAGTAAGGAGAGGATGTTCAGAAAAAGGTATGAGGGTTGGGAATCTGGTGGGGGAGGTCAGTACAAATGCATCCCTCCCACTGCGGGACAAGGTGATGGGTCGAGATCACCGGCTGATCAATTCGGCTGGAGAGGTCAAAGGTTCTCCATCAACCGGCTTCTCCCGATCCGTCTCACCACGCAGTTGGTGGGCAGGCACATATGCCTCCCAACTCTTGAACTTGACTCACCCCATGAACCCAGGCACCTCTGTAAAGTAACCAAAAGTAGCTTGCCACTCGGGGTGACCTATGGCATTGTTATATGTTATCTAATAAATTGTTTTCGGGTCGCCAGAACTCATACCCACTTCCCAAATTGAATATATGCAGAACAAAACATAACAAAATCGCAATTACAATAATTGAAAGAATAAACCATTATAACATGCATTACTATTTAAAATTCTTACTCAATTATTTATGGCATTCCACGATACTGCTTTTGCTGCCTCGAATCCGAACTCTACTAATAAAGACACTTTGTGGCAGGCTTCACTCAGTCATCCGGGCTGGCTGCACATGCTCGCTCGCACTCGGCGCTCAGCGGCTACCAGTGTGCCCGCTGCCCGCGCGCCTTCCCCACCATCTCAGAACGGCGTCGCCACCAGTCGGCGCACGGCCTCGCCAACCTGCCATGCCCCCATTGTCACCGCCGCTTCTCGCGGACCAACGACTTGGTGCGACACTCGCGGGTTCACGAGCGCCGGTGATGGAAAACTACAACAAACAACTTGGTTACAATGAATTCAGGTGTTGGGTTATAGTGAATTGACGGTTCAACTCTTAATTCTAGGTATTACTTACATGCAAATGGAATTACTCAAGAACAAAATGGTATCAAATTTCGTATTATGCAATAAAAAATATTTGCTTCTAATGAAAGTTAGAAGAACTCTGCCATATTTATGTTGTGATTGTACTGGTAGTGCTGGAAAGTACCTCAAATGGTTCTTCAGAAGGCAGACTTGTATCTCGTGTCTTATCTTTAAACTCATGTTACTTGACAGTATATTAATCATCAAAATAAATGGATATAACTATGTATTACTTATTTCATTTTAAGTACAAATGCGCTACTTAACAAAAAATTAGATACATCTGCATTTGAATGAAATAAAATCATTGTTTCTTCAATTTCACTATAGCTAAATTATTGTAATAATTTGACATCCACTATGTAATAATTATATGCCTACATTCAGTCTCCTCCTCGTCACTGCTCCTCGCATTTATCACTTCTGTGGCAGCTTCGAAGGCAGTGAGTGTTTACATTCAGCTTTGTACTCACTAAGCATTCAATCTTGGGCAATGGAGGACATAGAATTAGTAGCAGCTTCAGCTCTCTGCCTCCTGAATTTATATAGCGAGAGAGCAGAATGTTAATAATCATTTCCGCTCGCTCTGCCGGTCCTTTGACTTGCGCACAAAAAACCGCCAATGAAGAGAGCATCGGGCAGCGGCATAGGCAGGAGCATGGTTTTTTATTACATGATTTACACTTAATATTATTATGTCTCGAGCACCTATGCACTAGTCACCAATTTATTGCAATAGTGGTTAGTGTAAAAAAATTCACTCCTATTAATTTTTCAAAATACGAGTTTTGAAAAACTATGTAAAATTAATAAATTGCTGCAATCTTCACTGAAAACATGCATAATTCTGTCAGTTTTATATTTGAAACTAGCTGTACCCTGCCACATAATGCTGTGGCTCAGTCTGTCTGTGCGGATACAGAAACAATAGCACATTTTGCTTTTACATCAAATAGATGACTCTCTTAAAAAAAGCCTATTTTTTACCTGTCACATGTGACATCTATATAATATAGGTACATATATAAAAATACACGTACTTGAATGCAACGTTGTGTCAAAATCTCAAACCAATCGTTGAAGAACTTTCGCAGATTTCAGATTTTGAACAAACCAACATTAACATTTTTATTTATAAAGAAGAAAGATAGATTACATACCTGTGTTTTGCCTTTCATGTTTACTCTGACGTAACTAACATTTTAAATATGTTTATCAAGCTGGATTTATTTAATATAAATATAATATTATGGTAATCAATTATTTGTATGTTGTTTACATTTATATGACTGATTATTTTTATCAACTAGTCTCATGCCCAACTTAAAGGGTTCATAAACCTGCATAGAATCTTGTCTGCAAAACTGCATTTAATATATTTTTTAAATACATAAAACTAAGTACAGGAGAGAGAGAGATTGTATGTATTATTATTATAATTGGTTGGCCTGTTTAAATTGGACATTGTAAAGAAGAATCCAACATTCAGTATATTGTCAGATGTCGAAGCGTACTACGTTTCTGAAATTATTATTTTTTTGAAATTCTGCTTTTGTTCAATATGGTATTATTTCTAACCTGTGAGATCTAAGTAAAGAATTTATTTGCTTCCATGTACTGATTTTACTTTTGTTTTGTAATATTTATTTTTTGTTAAAATAAAGATTTGTGATATTTTAATTTTTTATTTGCTGTGCAGAGATACAAATGAAACCCACTAGTTACCATTCGCTTACATTTTATTCTGGCCGGTTCACAAGCAGAGTAAAGCGTCAATATTAATAAAGGGGGTTTACTTTAATAATACATTCTACCAAATGGGATATTGACCACTTCTTGGTGGTATTTAAAGAAAACAGATAATACTACAATAGAAGACAACTAAAAAGTTTACATGGAGGAGAGTGAACTATCACAGAGAATCATTGTTAAAATTATTGGTAAATATTCGGGATCGCTGGCCACGCTTAATACGATTTTTTTTAAATTTAAAACCTACTTAAAATACTTAATAGGGTTTACTTTAATAATACATTCTACCAAATGGGATATTGACCACTTCTTGATGGTATTTAAAGAAAACAGATAATACTACAATAGAAGACAACTAAAAAGTTTACATGGAGGAGAGTGAACTATCACAGAGAATCATTGTTAAAATTATTGGTAAATATTCGGGATCGCTGGCCACGCTTAATACGATTTTTTTTTAATTTAAAACCTCTTTATTCACCTTAGTTGCTATAAAAGGCACCAATCTGCATTTGGGAAATTTTTAATTTTAACATTCTAATTTTCAATTACGTTAAATAAAAATTGTATGGGATGACATCTATTTCCAATCATTTCTGTCTACGATATTTTCGTATGTTAGTATTCCCAATATGCGTGGCTAGAAAAAACGTTAGTAGTATTTAATTCATGAATATTAGGTAGGTACTATTTTGGCGGAACAATGAAAATAAAATTAGGGTATTAAGGCAAGTTTTTTCTAACAATTTTTTAAATATCTTTGCATGTAAAAAACCTAACTTATAATCTAACCTAACGTAACTTAACCTTTCCTGATTTAACATATACTAACCTAACTTTACTTTACTAATCTAACCTAACCTAACCAAACCTATACCAACCTATCGCAACCTAACCTAAACTAATATACAGGGTGTATCGGCACGTACCCGACAAACTTTAACCAGCTATTCCTTAGCACATTTGGAGTAAAAAATGTTATGGGCACTTTGCTGTCCGGTAACATTTTTTTTTTAATAAAAAATTTATTATTCATATTTTCACCACATGTTTTATCCTTTGTCAAAGTTTGAAAACCCGTCTGGCAATATTTTGTTCGAGTTTCGTTGAATAATGTACGTACGTACCTACGTTGGCGCGTTTTTACAATCACAACGAAATTGCACAGCACCATTCGTCTCATTTTTAACTATTATTATTTAGTGTGTACGAAAGAGCGAGGACACTTTTTGACGCACTTGCTAATAACAGCTGTTGAACGCGAGAAACAAGGCAAATGACAGTGACGGAGTGTGGATTTTTTATTTATTTTTTGTTTTTAATGGAAAAAAAATGTAACCGGACAGCAAAGCGCCCATAACATTTTTTACTCCAAATGTGCTGAGGAATAGCTGGTTAAAGTTTGTCGGGTACTTGCCGATACACCCTGTATACTAAACTAACCTATACATACCTAACCTATTCTAACTTTACCTAACCTATAACCCATCCTAACCTAACCTGTCCTAACCTAACCTAACCCCTTCCTAACCTAACCTTTCCTATACTTTATACCAATACTGACCTAACCTATAATAACCTAACATTTTTAAAAATATTTATTTATCTATATTACCTTTTGATTTTCAGAGTTCGGACAAAATAATACCTACCTAATTTGCATATAGTAAATGGTAATAAAGTCTCTTCTAGCCACTGGTATGATATCAGGAATACCAACATAAGAAAAGGTCTTCAACGGAAATTATTTTTACTGTCATCCCACACAACGAAAGCGAATTTTCATTTCACGTAATTAAAATGCTAAAATTAAACATTTCCCAAATTTTTGTTGTTTGTTTTTGGGGTGTTATGTCGTGTTGCGCTAACTCCTTCTTTAGCCGAGGTTTCGGACAGCGTTGCAATGTCCATCATCAGGGCAGATCCGGTAGATCCGAAGATGTGAAAACTTACCATTTCCCAAATGTTTCCTTTTATACTTATCTTTTATAGATCCCGAATAATTACCAAATTATTTTATGACTTACATAAATTAAAATCAAAATTACGAACACTTCACATCCCAGTAGTACGTCGCGATTAGAAACCATCTTAAAAAATGTTAGTTAAGAACAATCTGTAATCGAGAGTGGTTTATTTATGCTGTAATCTGTGCTCTTAAAACAAACAGCTTGAACATGGCCGAGATCATGTGTGAGGCTAAAAAGTTATAAAAAAATATGGTAATTATTCGGAATCGCTGGACACGGATTATACGAAATATTTTTAAATAAAACCTTTTGATTTACCTCAATGACTATAAAAGGAATCTGAATGCATTGAGGAAATTTTTTAATTTTAATTTTTAATAACGTAAATCGAAAATTCACTTTCGTTGTATGGGATGACAGCTGCAAAGATTTCTGTTAAAAAACAAATACATTTAGAAACAGTGATAAAATAATATTATAATTACAAAATAAATTTAACGGCAAGAGCAATATCCTCCGTTAGTGCCACATTCTGGCCATATCTATGGAGTTAAATTCTGGTCATATCTATGGAAAAAAGTTGACATTTGACATTTATCTAGGTCAGTGGTCGGCAAAGTGTGGCTCCGGAGCCGCATGCGGCTCTTTGGCTCCTTGATTGCGGCTCTGGCACAAATGCTAAGGTCGCTCTGCTGTTTTTAAACTCCTGAAATAATTTCTCTATTGACAAACACAATTTCAAAACAACAATTTTAAATATGAGGGAAGCATTTCTCAGCAGGTTTCAGAAGTTTAAAAACTGCAGAGTGACCTTAGCATTCGTCAAAAATCCTCTTATTGACATTGGTAACTTTGAAAAACAATTGCAGGATTTAAAAAAACAAGGAAATATGGAGGTCTAAATTTCAACGTCTTTGTATTGATTTGGAAATATTGGAGAAGAACAATTGTGATCTTAGTTCACAACACAAGTGGTCTGTTTTGAAAGACCTGGAGAAGGAAGACATGATCATTTTCAACGTCTGGAATAGTATTCCTGACTCTTACGATCAGCTGAAAAAACTCACGTTTGTTGTTTTTTCCCTTTTTGATTCTACATATTCATGCGAACAATCTTTTTCAAGCATGAACTTTATCAAGAGTAAACTGAGAAGTCGTCTTATTAATGAGAACCTGGAATCATGCTTAAAATTAAAAACAACAACATAAAAGCCTGACTTCCTGACGTTTTCCAAGAAGATGCAAGGACATTGTCCGCATTAAGTGTTTTATTATTATTATTATTATTATTATGTAATGAGCAGGCAGCATTCTGCTGATGCGCTCATATCCGGTTTCACAACTAGTTTGACAGCAATTGAGTGTTTTATGTTTGAACTAAGTCCTTTCTTCTCTCCAAATGTGAATCCAATAGGGCTTTGAAATGATTTATATTTGTTGCATCGATGACATGTTGTGGGAGTTTGTTCCAAGCATCCACTACTCTATTTGCAAGGAAGTGTTTTCTAGGATTAGATGCAAAAGGCGTTTTGGTGATTTTTTTTGAGTGTCCACGGAGATTTATATTTTTATTATTAGTGAAGATTTCTTGGATGCTAGGGCAACTGTAATATCCAGATAAAATTTTGAAAGTCTCGATCAAGTCACCCCTTTCTCTTCTTTCTTGTAAGGTTGGTAATCTCAATTCCTTGAGTCTATCTTCGTATCGTAGATCTTTCAGAGCTCTTGGTATTTTAGTGAAACGTCTCTGTACTCTCTCTAACAGATTTATATCCTTTGTGAAGTAAGGACTCCATATTTGGAAAGCATATTCCAGGAGAGGTCAGTCAGTCAGCATATTCCAGGAGAGGTCAGTCAGTCATTGTCATTGTTTGTCAGTCATTGACATGATTTAAATTTATGGATAGGTACCTTACTTTCATATTATTGTCTATCAATGGATAAATTTTTATTAAGGGTGAAATCACGTTTTATTCAGTGTACCCGTAATTTAATGACGGTCTAAAATTATAACAAAGGTTTACTAAATTAAAAAACAGATTTGGCTCTCAGAATTTTTTTGAATAGTTGTAATGTACACATTTGGCTCTTTGGCTAATAAGTTTGCCGACCACTGATCTAGGTTATCGGTTTTGGTTTTTGCCGTTTTTCGTTGGCCTACATTTGCTTAGATAAAAGAAAGAGATGTTGATGCTTGAAATGTGTTATCACTGCGGGTACTTTGGAACCGGTTACTCAAAAGGCAAATCTGAGGTAGATGGGGGGAGTTTGTTATTACTATACTCAAGGGGGGTTAATATTAACTAGCAGTTAAAAACCCGCTCCGCGGGTTTTTTTTCTGCTAGGCCCTGCGGGCGGCACTTGCTTAGGGTTCGCCCATTTTAAGTGATATTAACAACAGTTACATAATAGATAGATATCAGGTCATTCACAGAGAGAGGGTCAGTATATATAGTTAAAACACGGAACAGGAAGGAGTTAATGTATAATAATATGCTAAATTTACGCATAATAAGAATGACAGTTGTTTAAATAAATTAAATTTTACGTATTTGTGATGGATTATTTCAAATGAAACACTATTATTGACTACTATTATTGTCTACAACTGATATTAACTGTTACCGTACCTAATATAATTAGCTCATAGGAGACTTGCAGTGCTTAAATATGTGTTAGAACCGTCAATGTCTATAAATTGAATCAATATCGTATAGTTTGTCACAATTAAATATAGTTATAACAAAGTTGACTTAAATAATAGATTATTACATATTGATTAATTGTACCCGTGTTTATGAATAAAAGGAGGGTAATTGTGCGAAGAGATTAGCAGTCGGTTTGATTAAAAGGTGTGAATTTTACTCCAACTGGAGGTAATTCTTTACCTAAAACTGTTACTGTATCTAATAAATTTTAAAGTTAGATTATATATATACCTTCATCAGGAGAGTAAAAATCTATATATATATATATATAAAGGTAGACTATTACAATATAGCACCCCTGAGGTGATATCTCACAAAAGCGGCGCTATGCAAATTGCCCAATTAATAAATAAATATAATGTTTACATTTTGTTATGTACATATGCACTGATATACAACGGAAATAGATAAAATAATGTTATCCGATTAAACTTTATTTTAATTAAAATCAAATAACTTTTTTAAAATCACTTTATTATATACAACCAATACATGTCTCATGAACGAAGTATACACCGAAGTCAAAAATTAAATATAGATTACAATTGGAAAAATGAAGTGGAAGGAGGGGGGGAGGGGTAAGAGTAGGCTGGGTTTATAAAAATTAGGAATTACAATATGAAAGACCAGTTAAGTGGGAAAATATTTAAAAGATAGTTTATAAAAAAAATTCTTGTTAATTATATCTGCTTTTATAAACATGTTCTCTTATTTCTAAAATTTCTAAATTATTTATTTGCGATGCTTTATATCCTGTGTGAAGTATTTTAAGACCTGAAAAAAAATAGCATGTAACCATAAAACAATATATTCATAAGACAAATAACATTTAATAACGGTTATTCTAATAAATTGATAGTTGAAATACTAAATGAAAAAATTAAACATATTCTCTTCAAACGGTATTTTTACCCTATTTCTTAAGATATAAATAAACAATCAGGATTAAAGCATCGCAAATAAATAATTTTTAAATTTTAGAAATTAGAAAACATGTCAATATAAAATCAGATATAATTAATAGGCAAAAAAATTATAAATAATAATGAAAAATGCCATTGCAAATTTTAATAAACTTCCAGAAGAAATCTTCTTAATTTTTGCATATTTAAATATTCGCGCCAGTTATTTGGTTAGTTCTTTCACCGCCAGAGGTGCGCTCTGTCGGCCAGCTATTGCCGCGGCCATATTGAATGAACGCGTGCTTTTTTCGTCAAACGTCAAACGTAATCACGTAATTGTGGATAATTTTCACTGTAATGTAATTAATCCAATGGATTATGAACTTTCTAAAACATATTTTCTTCGATATTATCCAAAAATTGTATGAGCAGAAACGATATTTTTGAAGAAATATCGTATTACATGTGGCGATTCTTTTTCAGTATGAAATCGTGTCTTAATTTTTAATGTCTTATTTTTGTTTGTATCCAGTCGCCTGCAAACCGAAATGAACCTTACGGTTGCTTAAAATTGAGGGGCAGATTGGTATTTTTTGCCTGCAGACCCCCTATGCAGAATTTATCAGAATCACACAATTTTAATTTGACCAATCAGAGGGCCTACATCGTCCAGACGCAAGCGTATTAATACTATCAGATACTATTCATGTAAAAGAAAAGGAGGAACGAGTAAAAAAAAGAAGTTACTTAGTTACAAACACTATTAAAAATTTTATTTAAAAAAATGCATAAAGTTAAGGTCTAGTCTTAATCTAGGCGTAATACTAGTCTTAAATTATAATTCTTATCTGGAACCGCGGATCTCCTCGTTCGCACTTATCACCAATAACACAAGCGGCAACTTGGATTGGATCCGAAGGGCGGAATTAGTTCAGCCTGGGCCAAGGCTCCGAAGGGCGGAGTCGGTAGGCAGCGACTCCTGAGAGGGCAGCTTCCTGGGCGGAAGAACCTCGGCGACCGCTCCAAGGGGGACTGCAGGAGGTTTCTCAGCGGAGGCGAGATGGTAACTCCTGCGAGGGCAGCTTCCTGGGCGGAAGAGCCTCGGCGACCGCTCCAAGGGGGAGGGCAGGAGGTTTCTCGGTGGAGGCGAGACAGTAACTCCTGAGAGGGCAGCTTCCTGGTTGGAAGAGCCTCGGCGCCCGCTCCAAGGGGGAGGGCAGGATATTTCTCGGCGGAGGTGGGACTTTATGGGTGAATTTCTAAGTTGGCTTTCTAAATTTTTATTGCGGTTGCCGGCCACGCTATTCACTAAATATTTAAGGTCTAATAATGCGAACTGCCCCCTCAACCTGCGTGTAAAATTACAGAGACATGCGAGCGCACGTGTTTAATTTGGTCTTTCTGTGAATTCACGTCACGTAGATACCTAGGGACATATCAAGTTGCTGGAGAATAAAAGATGAAAAATTTTACCAGCCTTCTTTTTTCCTCTAAAATTCAAAATATTTTGTTATTTTTCGAAAATTTAAAAAAAAAGTTTAGTTAAAAAAATATTTCAAAAGTAACCAGTTCTAAAAATAACCGATTCCTCAGAGAAATAATCTGGACTAGTCCAGTGACAGCAGAGGAACAGGTTCCTTGTATTCGGGACAGGAATATCGACCATCTCTATTTTTACGTTTGGTTTGACAATTGACATTGACATTCTTTTGGGAAGGCGTATACGTATTTTGCTTATTTAGCATTTCTTTAAAATATTAGTTTTCGTTCAAATACTTTTAACTAAGCGCGTTCTGAAAAGTCTCAAATCAGTATATTCAGGATATAACTGTCCCGTTTCTTGTGATGTCGTGCTTTTAAACGGTAAATGACGATTATTTTCTTAAAAATAGATAAAGAATTAAAAAACAAAATATTTTTTTCAATCTCTTGTTTACCTTGCTTTGCAGGTAATCAATGCCATACATTTTGATAAGGGGTAATTTGGCGTCTTATGGTCATAAAAATCCTTGGCGGGTGCTCGTGTCCGGATTACAAGGTAAAGCAGTCCACTACCAAGTCGTTTACTAACAGCTTCAATCTGCACCAATTCTGGCATTGACTAATCACTAATCACGATAGTTTATGTTAGCAACGCACTATAAGTTGTTACAATATTATATTGACTTTTTGTGGACCATGTCAATGGTTTCTCTGCATCAAAGCACCCTTTTTACTCAGGTATTTGTAAAGTTTTAATTTCAATTCGGAATGTCTGTTATGCACTGCGGAAAAATCACGATTTTCTTTGCTTAAAGATAAAAGATGTCATTATATTTGATTTTTTTTTTAGCTGGTGACATAGAACAACTGAAAAGGTTTGCTTGCGGTGGTTTCTGTGATACTTCAACCATTGTTTATCTGCAACACCCTTGCGTTATTCTCACAGCTCTTGAGGTACAGATTATCACTATTATTTCAATGTTGCTTGGGGAAAAGAGCTTCTTGTTTTGGTCTGACCCCGCCCATGCGATAAGTGTGTGAACTCATTGTAATATAAACATCACAAAGATTTTGTGAAAGTTGACGAGGTAAATTTTTACCTTCAAGTACCGTTTTGAACATGCATTAAAAAAAATTATATATTTTGATTCAACTTGATGACAATAATAAATGACTTTTTTCATTTACGATTATTGAAAATAGTGATATTTAATATTATTTACGTAAATATTAATGTACACGTAAAATCCTTCATATTTGCCAGAACATTGTGGAAGCTAATCGAAGCGAGGTTCAGTAGGTAGGTACTGCCAACCTAAAAAATCACTTAAACAGGGGCTGCGTTCGTTTACCTAATTTCGAACGTGAACGTGTTAAGTGATTTTTAGGTTGGCAATACTTACCTACTGAACCTCGCTTCAATTAGCTTCTTCAATATTATGCATATTAAAAACGGTAGTCGTATGTAAAATTTTACTGTTGATGCTTAGATATGTGACGATTAATGACGTTGTCTTCTAATTTTTACTAGAATGTATCAATTTAAAAGTTAACAGCAGTAAAATTTGTTTGCTAAATATACAGAAAATAGACACGCTTAATACTCACATTTAAAAAAAAAAACTTTATCATTTAGATAATAATGACAAGTAAGTATTTTAGTTTCCGGAAATTAAAAAAATGCATTTTAGTAGCTGTTTTGTAAAAAAAATAATTATAATTTAACGCCCATTTTCCTCTAAATGTTTTGGCACAATAATATTAAAATAGTTTTTCTTTTAAAATTTATTTCTTATATAAACCTATTTTAGGTTAATCTCCAAAATGAACAATCGATTTTAATTTTAATGAAATAACTATTAAACTGTGTAATTTTCCATTGGCAGAAACTGAAATACTTCTCATTATTATCTAACTACTGCAAAGTGTATAGTTTGTCCCTATTTTCTGTATTTTTACCATTTGCTTTATGATGCCTCTAAAAGTTATGAACTTTCAAAGTGAACTTGGCTAAAATGTGAGTAATGCACATGAGACACGATTCAGTACAATTCATAATTCAATTGCTTTTCGGCTGGTCGCAAATATTAACATTTTGACGGCCCAGTGCTATTCGGTATTTTCCAAAACTTCAAAAAGTTGTGTTCTCAGCATGTTCTAATTGATTTGATACATTTGTCAAAAACATTAAATTTCATTGTAGGAGACTACCTCGTTGAGTGCACCAATAATTATTATAATAATTGAATTTTATATTTCATAACTGCTGTCCAGAGTTAAAGATGCTTTCAGTATTGCCATGTTGAAAGACTAATTAAGTTGTTTAAGACCAGAGGGTTAAGTGCCATTTAACACAAATCAATTGTATTTTATGCCATGCTGAACACAACCAATTACAGTGAGATGTTTTTGAAAAATTCTTAAGTATCTGTTATGAGCCATGGCAACCAAAATAATTATGTCACAATTATATTTCCATCATTTCAAATTTAATTAGTACAGATCATGAAATCTTCGAATACATTTTGTGCAGATTTACTAAAACAGTGCTTTCATTTTTTCAGTTTTTGTATGAAATAAGCTATGTTTAATGACCAGATTTACTCAGTCTCAGACATCTTGTGTATTATAACCTAGTATAAAATATGAATGTGTTGGATGCTAAAGCGCTGCGAACTTGTTTGTCTATTTTCAGGTGCTGGGCTATAAAGTGGTGGCGTCCAGTTCCACAGCAGTGAAGCAAGATTACAATGAGTACATGTGGACTATGAGAAGGGAATTCGATGAGCCCGAACCCACCGTCCTTGTAGAGAGAGATAACATCACCAATATCAACAAGGAAGCTCTCTCTCTTGCCACCATGCCAAGCATCAAGGACGAAGACAATATTTAGTAGCGAGAGGATAAATTGAATCTGTGTTCAGTAGCCTGTAAAACTAACGTTGATATTTAGCCGCTATAATATTAAAGGTATTATAATTGCCATCTTTTGGCCTAGCATAAACACCTATTTTTGTAACTCTCATTTACAACAGTATGGCATCCAAAGGATCGAATCCAAATATTGATTCAACGAGTCTGGTTCCCATCCCGGACGGTGTATTTGTGTACCTGGCTGTCAAGGGCTCCCTGCATTCGGGCGACTGCGCTGTGTTTGGTTTGAACGAGGCGGAGCGATTAGCCTTGAGGAAGCGCTTCCCGGGAGAAAAGACCCAACTTCTTAACGGAACCCACGTCAGCGGACAAGTCCTGCAAGTCATTAATGCCCTGTCTGAGCTCGGCTACCAAGTGGTCACCAGCACCGGGGAGGCTGAGATCACCTGGACCCTGAAGAGGGAGATCTAGGCACCGCGCGCTGGATCTCTGCTGAAGGCACCACTGTCTACATAAACAATACTTATACACATCCATCCACCTACAAAAGAGGATCTTATCGTATTAAACAGGTCCCTCCGTTTCGCAAAGAAACATCAAAAATTCTAAAAGAATATAGCAATCTTTTTATCATTCTTTCGAGAGTATAAATTACACGGGTGCCTCAGACTTTCGTAAGCGGAGATAGAGAATCTCCATTTATAATATAGCACTTAACAATAATTACCGTTGCAACTCAAGTTGAACTGAATCAAGATGAATAATGGACCGAGTGAGCAGAAACACAAGACCTGCAACTGCGTCCAGGCGGCTCCGTGCATGCAGTCTTTGGATGACATGGAGTTTGAGAGAGGCATTTGGTCGGCAGGTAACAATATTGGAATTTTACCTACCATTAAAACTCTTATTATGTTGCCTGCCTCATCCAGAATGACAACATGTTGAATCTTGTCCCTGTGGTCTAATTCTACTTCCATTTTCCTTGTTTTGTCATCATCTATTCGCTGATTGGTTGTCTTTTTTTCACCGGCAGTTGGCGTCCTGCATCATTTCATTTGTCAATTGACATTTTTTGACAAAGTTTGAGCTTACAATATATATTCCATACAAATAATCTGAATTTTACGAAAGAACGCCATTATTAATTTAAACACATTGATCAAAAAAACATTATCATAAAACCACAGTATAGTGGTGGATTATTTTATTTTAGGCAAGATTACAGTTGAATTAAAGGCTTATCAATCTATAGATGAATTATTTATATGTACTAGTATGTAATTCATCATTGAACATTTATAATTTCTTTGTCGATATACATATATGTATAGCTAATAATAAGCGAATTTGGAGGAATTTCTTGAAAAGCTGGACACCAGAAGGCGCTTGGAAAAGTAACTAATATTATATAAATTGTGTGGTTTGCAGCTCAGAGCGGCGACATAGAGCGACTGATGAAGCTGGCCCGGCGCGGAGTGGATGCGGTGGACCGCGGCGGTTACACGGCGCTGCATTACGCCGCTCGCTCTGGCCACGTGGACATCTGCCGCCAGCTCATGCTCATGGGCGCCGCGGTCAACGTCACCACACGGGCCGGCCGGGCCACCCCGCTTCATAGAGCTGCCACGGCTGGTAACACATACATACATTCTGTCTCAATCTAAAGAAGAGGGGCACGAGCAACTCTACATTGTTAGGCCTGGCCAAGAAAGATTAGGAATCATTATGCAATTTCAACCTTGTACACTTGAATAATTCTAATACTGTGCAACAACGGCAGTATATTATTATTATCATTGATTTGGACAGGTTCCAGTAAGCAGTATGGTTATAGGTATCTTGCATATTAATCTTACTCAACATTATAAATATAATATGGAGTCACATCATTTTAAAAGAAGAAGAGACTAGAAGACCGTTTCGAAAAGAATTGTTATTTGTGTATGAAGCTTAATAATAACCTTATAAGTGCCTACTACACTACAGCAATCAATGAAATGCAGAAACAAGTAAATAAAATCTGTAATCATCTACTTGATATGCACACATAAAGGTGGGTCCAAAGCCCACACATACAGAGCAGATATGTCACCCGAATGAGTATGATAATTTTCTTAGAGTTTCGGTTCAGAGTCAAGCAACGCGGTGCAACAGACCTTGCGAATTTTTGTTCTGCGATATGTACCTTCACCGTTCGAAACCGAATTTATTTTGTGTGAAATAAACCATAGGTTTTTTGGCTTCACATATGCATTCTGGAATCTGCACTCAAGTGGTGGAATCGTTTACTATGGAGTTGTGGCGTGCTGTACATTCGTACAGGCAGTTTTTTCTTTGGGAGCACAACCAATCATAGAAAACCGCCACTGATCTGTACCTTTTTCTCATAAAGGTAAAACATTGGCATCACAGATGAAAGGGCGTTTCTTCATCTTCACATTCTCCAGCAGCTATTGGTGCTTTCCACTTGCAAAAGCTGTATGCATCTTGTAAGAGCAGGGTCCTGTTAATAGAATTGTCTACACTTATATTGCCTCCTTCCAAGTATTTTCTCCCTTTCCCTGTAATGATCCACTTTTCTATATCTCTTCATATTGTATATGGAGTTTAGTGTGATCATGGCAGATAGAATTATATGTAATTTGTTGTGTTTTAGGACACCCGGGCGTAGTAAAATTGCTGATGGACGCGGGTGCCGATGTGTCGATGCAAGACTCAGATGGGCAGACCCCCGTGCACCGCGCTGCCGCATCGGGGCACCTGCAGATCCTGCAGTACCTACTCAAGTACAACCAGGGCCCCCTCAAGGTCACCGACAACCGAGGATTGCTGCCTCTCCACCTGGCGCAGAAGTCTGCTTCCGCCGGGAACCGAGACCTTATCAAGCTTCTACAAGTTTAAATCGCCCAATGTTCGGTACCTTTTCTACAAGTTTTAACTACCGAATGTTTGGTACATTCTCTGATCTTTTCTAAAGCAAATATAAATGTTAGGCACAATGTAAAACAGCTTCTATTTCATGTCTTTATGGAAAATTATGTGTACCGCAAAAAAAAGCAAATATCTTTTCTGTAATTGTAAAAACTTACCATTTTAAAATGGTTTTTAAAAATCGTATTGGTCTCTACACAAGAGCACCGTCAGACCAATATTACGCATTCATTAATATTTATAACTTCAGTAGTGGTTTACTGTAGAGTTTTCTAAATTCGTATGTATGCAAATAACTATCGGCATTTTTCTTATGGAACTGTTAATCACCTATTCGATATAGAAAAATAATATATATTTTTATCTTCAATGTTGTGGTTTTTTTAAATTAAAAAACACATTGCTCTACGATGATTGATTAGTTTTTTACAAGTTTTATGATATTGAAATTAACAAATTATTGATATTCGTTTTCAAGAAATAATATATTTTTTAAATGTTTAAACTGAAAAGTATGTGTTCAGAGAAATGTTATGAAGTGTAATTGTGTGCTAATGCAATCATATACATTAAATACTTTACAATTAGTTCTGTAAATATTTATAGATCTTGGATCAGTTATTTTGATTTGTTTGCCAACAAACTTGGAAGATGCTTTGAGTTATTCTCGGATATCGAATGTTCCATTTTCGCTTTTGTACTTCTTGTAAGTACTTAGGAAATATTTCTGTAAAAATATTTTAAAATCAAAAACATGTATTCTTGGTAAAAATTGTATGGGAAGCCATCTTTGGTATCCAGTAAGTGTTCATGGCGAGACGTTGTTAGTCCATTTGAATTTTGAAGTTTAGAAAATTTGTGCTTTGTGTTTTCAGTTAAAAATATTTGAATTTTTATTCAAATATTTTAGTTACAAGTACGCTTTATAGATTTAGACAAAGCATGGTATAGTTTTATATAATGTCATAAACTTGTATCAAACAAGTCATTATTTTATAAAAATCTGCAACTATTAGATGTTTAGTCAATATTTTTACTCAAATCTTAATATATTAAATAATATTTACATTTATTGCATATATTCAAGTGCAAGTTAAAGATTACATTTCATATACATACATAATATTATACTATATTTAAAACCAGTGGTGTGGCGATAAACTCACGGGTCCCGGGGCAACCTTAAAAATAATAAAAGTAACAATTTATATATTTTAATCTTATTATCATATTTTGCTTATCTCCTACACAAACTCACATTTCACCGCAGGCGACAGCAAGGTATATTGTGCCTAGTCACAAACATCTATCCAAGTTTGATTTGTGGTTTATGCAGTTTGCGCTGCACACATATTTTTTGCTTTTCTTTGTCAAGTACAGAATAAAACGAACAACCACTCACCTAAAGAGTAGACTAAGCCACAGGTGGAAGTTTTGGGTATTTTAAAAATAATTAATAAAATGCTTGAGGGCAGCCTTTGGAAGCCCGGGGCCTCGGGTGACGGTCCAGGAGGTTTCCACGCCACTGAGTATTACCTCACTTGTCACACCATGTTACCGGTGTAGAAAATGTTTAATAAATAGGAGCTTAACGATTATCTACTGCTAGAGAAGGGAAGAAATAAAACTTTCCACCAGTTTGTCCATCAGGATGTTTTTTTCCAATTTTCGCCATTTTCCAGAGAAAAATGTTTTCGTTAGTATTTTTATCCTCGTTAGTCCACATTTTTATGGATAGATAAAACCTTTTTTGTAGAAAAAAAGAAATTTGAGAAAAAATATCTTTTTGAATATAAAAATACTTACATATTGACAAAAAATGGCGAGATTCAGTAGAAAAGTTTGGGCAAGCCACGGATTTATTATTTCTCATTTGATAATATTATACACATACTCATTTGTTATGCATTTTCTTCAGCCGGAAAATGATAATTTGTGATATTCATTATGGTGGTAGTTTGGGGACAAACCGTAATACTCCTCAACGAGACTTGAACAACTACATATCGTTTCCGAACAATAAGGCAGCATAACTAGCGATATGTATTGTAGATTGGGCTTTCAGCTAAGTGTAGCAATAATGAACATGGCTCGATGCGAGTATTACGTTTTGGGAAAATCCTGTGGTATCAATAATATTATATACATGTTTGGTAGACATCCTATCTTCCTTCTGCACTGAATAAATTGGAAGTGTGAAATAAAAATGTCTTTTATTATACAACTAAGCGATGTATTTATACACAGTTTAATCACAATCAAGTAAGTGTATCATTACTTCACATTTGGGCAGTGGCAAACTGCCAGAGTTAATACTTGTTACAATATTATTAGTTAAGCTTTTTAAGTTAGGTGATGCGTCGAAAGGGTCAACTGCAAGCCATTGTGACGTGTGCGATTTAATTTGAATTACTCCAATGGTGCTAGTGCTATATGTATTTTGAAAATTGGATTAATGTTGTCAATTTTTTTTATCATATCGAATTGATGGTCCAACGTGTGGGAATTATCAAAATGTGCGATATAATTTTTCATACTTAATGTTAAATATTGTTGAGCTTCATAATCTCGTAATCAATAACTCGATACAGGATTAAGTCTTCATTTTACAAATAATCAATATGACTCAAGCTTGTGCTAAATTCCTGCGATACACATGAAAGATTCGGGATCTAGTTTTAGTGATGCAACGATTCTTACTTTGACTATTATTCAATGAATAATAAATTGTACAATTATAATTATTGCATAAATTAGATAATCTGATACAATGAGATGAATTCTAAATTAATTTTAAAACATTTTGGTTAAAAAAACTTTGTTACTTTTTTTACAACGGACCAATTTTACCATCCTGAAACTATTACCAGTGAAACCGATTTGAATCAAAATAAATATGAAGTGGGAAAAGTAATCATTATAATATTTATTACTATGAAATTTTACAAATTAAAAAATATGAACCAATCTAAAACAATTCAGTGTGAATAAATAATCGTAGAAAAGAGAATGCTAGCAACCGGAGGTATAGAAGATAGAATTCGGGGCTTTGCTAACCTGATGGTAATAACCTGCAGTTACCGTGCATTTTATTTGTAGTCATTGCATCACTAATTTATTCCATTCTGCGTGTTTAAATCTTTATTACATACAAATACTTGGTTTCAATAAAAAATAAAACTAAAGGTACTTCATAATATCTAAAATAAAGAAATAACAAAATTAACCTAATTTAATAAAGAGTATTTTTTAGTTTGTTTTAAAGAGATTCACGTCGCTATCACGGGTTTTTCTTCATTTTGAACTACAGCTAGGTTTCCTAATTAACTAAATTATTAATGTTTTTATGCATTTTTACAAATTTTGTATATTTTTTATTCATTAATATTATCATTATTGTAAATATATTTTTGGTACTTTTAAAAAATATTATCCTATAACACAGGAGGAAAATAAAAATTAGCATAATTATGTATAAACAAGTTTGCATTAGACATTGAGGCATGGTTAAATATAAAATTTTCATGATCTACACATAATTCGTAATTTGCGTTCATTTATAATCTCCAGATAAGCTTTGTCTAATTATCTAATGATATGAGGATGAAAATAACGCACTAAACATCGGCACAACTAATTCATATTCTGAACCATTTTCTTTTAGTTATTATTTTTTAGCAACATTATTTTCCATTGTTAAATTTAATATTTTTGGGGCAGAAAATTTGTGAATTAATTCGGCACTTATCTAGACAGACCTCCAGACTTATACAGAACAGTAATAATTCTTTGGTAAAAATGTTTTAAAAAATCAATGCGAAATTAAATTCTTAAGCATTATACACAATGAATGAGTTTGTTACAGAATACAAGCAGCCTTCGAGGGATATGTAAAATTAATTTCAATGAGAAAAAATTATAAAGAAATAAATATGCAGTAACCCACCATACAATTTTTCAATATTCAGTTTTAAGAAAAAAATCGTTTACTGGACTTTCTTAACCTTTGGAACACCACACCCTTTTTGAGGGAAATCAATAATGAACTCTAAGGTGTTTCAAGTGCAAGCGATTCAGTTAAAAAAAATATGCATTTACTCATGGCATACAGGTTTGAATCACATATCAAAAAATTCCAGCTAGAGCGAAATTTCAATGCCAGCAGCGCATGAACGGTTTGTCGGTGACGAAAAAATTGGTGTCACTTGTGTACAACCAGTTTTCCAGAAGTTAAGAGTCTTGTTATACAGTAATTTCTAGCTATTTTGACGCTTTCATTTAGCCTAGATATTAATATGGATATTCAGATTTATTGCCCTCAATTTTCATAATTCATTAAATAGAATATGCGAGATTGCCCCCACCCTAGGTTTGGTATCCAAATAACATTTTTTTTAACCAAATTAGTGGGAATGAGTAAAATGTCTAATTGTTTAAATGTTTCCTAGTAGAAGACAGTCTAGTGAATTCAATTTCAATGTAACAATATTATTGAGGTATGTATACCTAATTTTTTTCTTAAAGACATAATAGGGTATTTTCACAAACTATGATATGATATACGATGATGATTATTGTTAAAAATGTGTAGGATATTTAAATATTTTCATTCATAACTATTGATTTAAAAAACGGTCTAAAACCGCGAATTCTGAAATGGTTCCAACTGGCTACAAAGTCATTATGATGTAGGAGATGCCAATGTCTATTATTAGACGCCCGGCGTGACGTCAACACCGCTGAATTTACAAATAAAAATGAACATGTCGTTTTGGCGGCAAATTGAAAATGGCACATCGTTATAGAAAATTTTATGTCAACATAAAAATACCTTCACAATCGTAATTTTATACTATTTTCAAAATTAAAAACAAAAAAATTGTGAAAATACCCTACTATGGATATTTGTAATTTTTTTTTCAAATTTTTGCTACATTCTAGAAACTTTTTTTTTTGGTATATAGCTGGTATTGAAAAATAGGTACATAATAATTTTTTCATTAGGGATACTTTTTTTCTATAAAATTTGTTTTTTGGAAAAGCTTTTGTTCAAGAAAATAGCAAAAATTTGAAAAAAGTCAAAGATAACCCTTGCGAATTACACATAGTATGAAGTGGTGATGAAATCTGATTGAGGAAACAGATTTTTTTTTTTAAATTTCCATACTTAATTTAAAGCACTTTATTAACACACATATTTATTGCTACAATCAAAGCTGTTAAAATGTAGTCAATTTGAATTTCTGTAATTTAATTAAACTTTACATAAACTTATGTAGTTGGTCAGTTACATAAAATTAACCACATTTAAATAAAAGACAGCAAAGTAACCACAGAGATGAGAAGAGACAGAGCTGCCCACCATAAGGATGAGAGGAAAAAACCAAGGTGCCCAGAGCTGGGAGGTAACGTGGGCGTGAAACTTACAGTGAATTGTCAATAAATGAATCCGCCAATCTACAGGCAACTTGCGCCGTAGTTATAGCTATTTTATTGATTGAAAATGAAATCTGATTATGAATTAATAGTCCCTTTTACAATGGTGCGCCAATTCCCCTCTTTATTTATCCGTATCTAGCTGTAACTACAAATCCCAGATTGAATAAAATCGAATATTTTGTTACAATTTGACACTTTTACAAATGTTTTATAATTAGCGCTCGCCGGCGGTCAATGTCCAAAGTTTTCGAAGTTTATTCGAGAAATGCTCGATCCCTCCTTGTACCAAAAAGATTGTTAATGTGGTTTACCTCGCCCAAGGAAATGATATCCACATTTAACGTTACGGCATGTGTATCTGTTCTGACGCCAGTGTAAAACACTTATTGTAATAACACTTTATTCTAAAGTAGCCTAGTCCATAAATTAAATTTGACTGTTTTTACAAATGAAGACTTAAGACAAAAGTGGAAAAGTATTTCTATAAAATGTGAGTCAATGATAAGTATTGGAATAAATACCTAAATATGTAATGGACTGATGTGCAAAATGAAGTGCAAAAGTTTTATAAATGTAAAAATATTCCAATGAATTTTAAAATATGGCAAATTTCATCTATGTTATAATTATTATGTAAATTCCTACACAAAATATCAGAGTTTTAATTTAAAAAATCATTCAAACACTAATGCCCTGTTTTTCATCAGCTTCGGAGCTTGGTTTATCTATCTTTTTGACACATATTTGAAAGAGATTAATCATATCCCTATCCGTGCCACTTGTTTATGCTTTTATAGACATTGAATTTTTATTGTATGTAAAAATTTTCACCAGATGAAAACAAACAACAATATTATCATCAAATCCACAACACGATAAGTTTAGGCTGTCACAAGTGTTCTGAAATATTAATGTTATACACTGCCCCCCTTACTTATAAATGTGGTGTAAATTTTACGCGGCGCCTAAGATCAGAACAGTGAAAAACTTGACTTATTAACATGGCGTTTGTTCGGTTAAACCAGGCTTGAGGTCAGTTTTACCACACCAACGTTAAACGAGTGTGTAAGAATCTAATTAGAAAGACGGCAAGTAAATGATTTAGACAATATTACGGTATATGTATCATAATAAAATTACATACTGTTATAACATTTTTAATGAACTACGAAATCATCATAATTGTATTGTTAAAATGCTTGAATTTCAAAAGCTGTCAATTCCATCCTGGATTAAGTAAGTACATAGTGGTTGGTTTAAGTTTTAGCACTATGTAGATTGGACTTTATGTTTGACACAAAATGTTATACTAATCGAAAGCTACTTAAATTCCTATCTAGGAATAAGCTGGTGATGAAAATCTGCGCCTTAGTGTTTGGAGACAAAAAATATGGAAGCATAAAATATGTTCAATGATTGATCAAATCCCTTTTAAACATTTGGATTATATTAATTTAGTAATCTCATTACGGAAGTTAATGTGACACTACTCTATTGTATACATATAATTAACCAAGCCTCAACTGCCAATTCTTTCACACAATCACAGGAAAACATTTGAGTCACATCGCGTTACGTGGCCTAGCGCTTAGTCTTCGTCCTCGAGCATGAGGAAACCCTTGAGAGGGGTGGGCAGCGGCAGTCTCTGCACAGATTTGAAGAGAGGTGCGGGCTGCAGGGCAGTGCGCAGGGCAAGGCGGGCCAGGTGGGTGAGAGGACGGGGGCTGCGGCCCCATGAGGGAGGTGGTGGGGCACCTGCCAGCACCAGCAAGCGCGCCAGCCCCAGGGAGCCCCGCTTCAGCGCCAGGGACAGGTTGTCCACCACGCAGTGCTGCAGCGAGCACAGGTTCACGTCTGCACCGTGCTTAATGAGCAGTTCTGCCACTTTATCCCTGAAGGTTTAATATTAAATTTGTAATTAGTAAGCTTTAAAAAGAGGTTAGGTTTATATTTACGATCATGGTGCATTTTATGCCAAGCTGTGAAACACATGTTACCATCCGAGTAAAGTATTGGTGTAACTATAGGTTGGGTTAGGTAAAATTTTAGTAATGTTGGTATTCCTTTCACACAAAGGCACTAACTAGCATGTTACGACCATTGTTTTGTGTGACACTCAATACACAAGTACTTTATATTGCGTTTCTGCAGAAAAATGGTATTCATAATAAGCGTTAAGAGGTCCATTACCTCTGCAACAGGATGGCTCTGAAGAGTGGCGTGTCATCACTGACCAGGGAGGTGGCGTTGAGGTTGACAGCGTGGTCCTGCAGGCAGGTAAACAGCTCCTCGAAGGCTGAGTACTCCGCCACACACTCCACGGCCTCGTGCAGCGCCGTGGACCCCGTAAGGCTGTTGGGGTAGTCCACCGAGGCACCTACAAATAGACATTATTTTATTTATTAATTTCTATAAACAACCAATAATTGTGTTTGGTAGGTTTGTTCATTTTTCAATCTAATGTTAGAAATATGAATGCTTACATTGCATACGTTGGATGAATATTTTTAAAGTCAGGTTGCCCAAGCTGGCATCCGAGTGACCACCGTCAGTTTGAATCTGACCACCAACCATAACACTCCTTATGTAGATGGCGATAAGGTTTATATTCCCGCTTAACACCAGTTGCTGGTTTTGATTTATACAAGAAAAAACATTGTCACAAAGTGTGTTTTATTTATTTTGCAAAGTTCAGGCATAAATAAATATATCAACGGTCCCGAAGAACAATGTCGAATTTGCAAATTTGTAGTTGAGAGTTGAGTTATTAGTAGAGCTGTTTAAAGTTTTGTTTCTGCATTTTTACTGTTTTTGATAATAAATAAAAAGGGTTTAATGGAATATGTCAAATAACACTATATTTTTTGACCTCAAAAACAGTAAAAACGTAGAACCAAAAATTAAACAACTAAAAACTACAAATTTGTACATCCAACATTGTTCTTCGGGACCGTTGATATAAATGTTTTACGATAATTTTTTAACGAATTTAATTTGCAACATTATGTAATAAAACCACAACCGAAAAGGGGTTTGTAAGTAATGGATTTTGAACTTTAATGCAGATTATATAGGTCTGATACTTTATTTTTTCCTGGGTTTATAAAAATACCAAGATGCGTTCTACTCGCAGTATTTAATAAGAGCATCTTAAATATTTTTACGCTATCAATATTTCAAACCAAAAGCACATGATTTTGCATTACTTCCTAGTGCTTCGCCTTAATACAGTTGTTTCCACAAAGTGGTTTAATTGGATCGGAACTCAAATGATGAGATAGTACGGCGGTGAAGAGGTTACGTTAGGTGCAACTAACCCTTAGAGAGCAGCATCTCCGCCAGCTTTGCCTGCCCCGAGCGTGCGGCCAGCAGCAGGGGCGTGTCCCCATTGTCGTCCCGCAGGTCCACCCAGGCCCCTGCCTCCACCAGGATCCGGGCCACTTCCATCTGAACAACATTCAACATTCAAGTGATTCTTTCAGTAAGGAAATATTTGCAATGACAATAATCTTGTTAAATTTACCCATAAGCTGTTTTGTGGCTCCTGCTCTATAGGCATCACTATCAAAAAGGGTGACAAACAAGTCAAATATTTAATATAATATATCCGGAAACTGTAAAATTTGTAATTAGTGCTTGAGAATATGAAAGACATAAAAAAACAATTTAGGCAGCGCTCTCGGCCGAAGCGCGTACAGATAACCTGTCTGGTTATGGTGCATGCGGGGGCGACGGGGCGGGAGTATTTGGCTCATTTGCGAACAGATCGTGTCACGGCATGTTTTGTTTACATTTTTGTGATTGCAGATTGTTTTTGCTTTTGTTAAATACCTTTTTTTTACAACTACGAATAATTACAAATGGCGCCTAAGTTTGCTGTGTGATTGTTATTTAACATTAAGTCTTAAACCCTTACAAGTAGTGGAAGTTTGTTAAAATGTAACTTTCGTCACCTTGCAGTAATATCTATAGAAAGAGACTATTTTCGGAAGCTTATATTGTCTACGAAGAAAATCGCAATCATCTGCTACCAGCAAATGCAGAAAAACTGGTTTTTATTGATCACAATTTGCCGAATAAGCCGAATACCGAATAGTGGCGGAATATTCGCTGCATCTCCAATTATAACCATCAAGAATAAACATAAGGCTTCGGACGGTCTATTGACAGCATAAACAGCAGTTTCAGCAGGTTTGAGCGATTGTGTAGGACCGACATTCATTTCGTATATACAGTGGTACCTCGACATACGAGTGCCCTAACATACGAGTTTTTCGAGATACGAGCCGGCGAGCGAGTGATTTTTTGCTTTGAGTTACGAGCGAAATTCGAGATACGAGTTCGGTTTAGCAGGTCGGCCGGTAGCGCGCGTGCGCGGCCACGCCCATCACGGCCAGTGAATCAGTTAGCAGCGTGCTCCCGCTGTGGTACAGTCACAGCAGCATACGGATGTTATGCAAGAAATTGGTTTCGAGGAGTCAGAGGAGGAGGAGGTTATTTCTACAAGTGAGATAAAGGAGATCTTAGGAATGTGGGGGAGAGTTTCACAGTTCGTGGAAAAGAATCACCCAGAAAAAGTTGCAACAGGTCGTGCATCTGATCTTTTTAATGACACTTGCCTAACTCATTTCCGGAACATTCTGAGAGGGAGGAAGAAACAAACCTCCTTGGACATGTTTTTTTCTAAACGGCCTAGAGATGAAAGTGAGAAAAATGTAGCAGACCAGTAAGGATATCTAATTTATTTATTTACATTCTCTTTTTTGTTTTTGTACAATAAATATTTGTCATTTATAAATACGTTTTTATTATTCAAAACCATGTAACAAAAATAAAAATAATTCAAGATACGAGCACGGTTGCGGAACGAATTAAACTCGTATGTTGAGGTACAACTGTATATGTTTTTTTTCTCATTTTTTTTAACAATTATTTTATCTTATTCAATCAATTTAAGCTGGGAGGGTTTTTACATTAACTGCTGTAATGTTATCTAACTTTAGAGAAATGCGCACATGTCCGCGTGTGTATTCGTAATTGCCAACAAAAGTGGATAGAATGCATTGTCATCGACGACTAGTCTATCTGCCGAGTTTCAGCTTGATCAGATACCGGGAAGTGGGTTAACTTCCACTTCCAAGATTTGCATTCATGCATTAAAAAAAAAAAAAAAATTCACATGGAAGTATGTATTTAAAAACACTATAAATTATGATTTCACAATATCTACTGCAACTCTGGTTAAGATTGGAAGAAAATAATGCCAGAGGTAGTAATCCCGAAATGTATGTCGAAACTTGGGCAATTGAAGGTCCATTTGCATTAATAAAAAAGCTGAAGTGTACCTGTCTGTGTAGAACAGCGTAGTGTAGCAGGTGATGGTGAGGAGGCGCTCGGGCCCCAAACTCCAGGAGCACCTTCACTATCTCCACCTGCCCCTGGCGCACCGCCTCGCACAGCGGAGTTGAACCTTCAACCAGAAAATCTTAACAGATTATTTTAATGGGGGTAAATACATGTTCATAATTTTAAGTTCAGATGTAACGAAGAATTGTACATTAGAGGTCTTAATAGTAAACATGTTTTAAAATTAACACAACTGATAAACAACCATTAATGTAGGGTAAATGGTTGTTTATCAGTTGTGCAAAATTTAAAACAGGATTATTAGTTAGGGGGTACGATTTTTTGCTGGATTTGGATTTCGGATTTCTGGATTGATTATGATTACTGGGTTGTTTTGGGAAATTTGAACAATTCTTCAAATTTCAAAGTCCGTTTTCGGGTTCTGTGAAAGTCCCATTCAAGTTCTGTTATTATATCACTATAGGCTGGCTGCTTGACAGAAGTGAAATAATAACAGGACTTGAAAAAAGGTCAGTATTAGCTTGAAAATTGCTATTTTTTAGTGTCCTTCACCGCTGAAGGTTTACCTGACCTGACGTACGGATAGACTGGCAATATTTTTAGCGCACCAATAATTTTTGGAGTACAAGCCACCACTGTTAGAGTTGGCACACAACCTAACGCAACTGTAATTAATTGTAAATGTGAAAGCTTAGAATTAGTTACGGAATATGTCTATCTTGGTGTTACAGTAGATTGCTTTTTCAAATGGGACAAGCATATTAAAAAAAACCCGTAAAAGACTCAGATCAATTGCTGGCAGAATGTACACATTCAATTTTTTCCTATCAATTGAACGACTTAAAATAATTTATATGTCATATTATTTTAATAATTCAATTTATCTTAAATAAATTTCTTGAAGAACTCTTGTCTGAATTCTTCATACAGTCAGTTCCAATTTTGAAAATAACACTTAACCTTTCCCTTACTGTGCTAAAAAAATCCACGCGTTCCGGTGCTGTGTAGTCAATACACATCTCAAAATAAGCGAATTAATATCGGAAAAATATTAATATTCACAGCTAATCGATTATGTTTATTATATTTTATATCAAAAGTGATAATAATTGTAATTTAATTGCTGAAAACATGAAAAAACCATCGGCAGATGCTAAAGAAACGTGCGAGGGGTCCACATCTAACAACGGTTCGCGGCCGACTGGCTAGCGGCTGGCGGCTGGCACCAACACAGCTGTGCGGTCGTAGGTATCGATGGACTAAATCAAAATACAACTGCAGACGTGTGGATGTCTCATGTTCCCGCATAGCGAATTAAAGCGGGACATCAATAGCGTGTCATTTCCTCGCACACTCTTCGCGTATTGGTATCATACGGTTGATTGTATTGGTGTATTTGTTCCCGATTTTTAACAAAAATCTCTGATTTTTAATTGAATATGAAAACTATGTAAAATATTATTTTTTAATTCAGAGCATAAATGTATAACGGAGGAATACCTAAAATCTGAACCCAGAGTTAATTATATTTATAGAGTTATTAAAGTTATTAGAAGCAATGTGTAGTAAATACACTCCACAGATAAGGAAAGCTTAAAAATCCATCTCTGTGAATAAAATGGTTTTTAATGGTTTAACTATAAAACAAATGCAGCATCTAATTCGCCAATTAACCGAGCTCTTCATACTCTAAACAATATTTGTCTTAACTCTAACATTGATATTTTTTCGGATTCACTGCCCACATTCAAATGTGGCATCATGTCAATAATTTAAACTGTTCAATATGTATACATACAGACACACACACACAAACACTCAACACACAAACACCCACACATACATTACACACACACCTATATTTAATAGACACGTCACCTGGTAATTAAGGAATAAACATACCACTTAGCAGACATTACAAGGAAACATATAATAGGTACCCAACATGAAGTATCTTATTCCTGTATATTGTTTCATCTCTGTAAATCATGTACTGTTTGTTTCTATAATATAAAATAAATAAATAAATGTCAATGGCATAATCTATTATAAGATATGGATTAACAATATGGGGAAATACTACTATAACCAATCTGAAACAAGTCAAAGTTGTACAAAACGCAATTGTAAAATTACTAGTCGTCCCTAATATTTTCAAACAGAGACATAATAAACCCTTGCTGTTTCAGAGTGCCAAAATTTTACTTGTTAAGGTTATACTATGGCAAAAAATTATAAATCAGCATATATTTACCCCACAGCATAAAGAGAAATTAGAAAATAAATACAGCACTAGATTCACGCGCAATGACGGGTTAATAGTTCTGAAATTTAATAATAAGTACGGACAGAGAACGTTTGAATACAACGGTGACCGGATAAATCATGACAATGATAATTCATCACATCTTTAAAAAGTTATATAAAGTTATGGAAAGTGATGAAACAAAAAGTTTATTAACTGGGTTAAGTAGGTTAGATAAGGTTTAAATTTTTTTTTCATCGTTTCTAATGACTTTATATGTATCACTTTTTAAAAGTGTGTTGAATTGTCACTGTGTTGAGTTATCATGGAACCAAATACAACATACCGAATATATTTAATTTATTACCTGACACTATAAAGCAATGTAAGTCTATGAATAAGGTTTTAAATATATGGTGAAAAATTGGCTATCGGAAAAAAAATTACTTTAATATGTATGAAAAAATGTTGAATCTGTAGAAATAAGATGTAAATTATAACTTCTAAAATGTAAATTTAACTAAACTTTAAGCACCTGTGGACAAGCCAATTCAATTGGCTTAACAGGACTTGTTTGTTGATATGTATTAACTAATCATTCAATAAAAAAAAAAATTACAAAAAACGCGAGACAGTTTGATACTATATTGAAATAATCGAAATATTTACCATAACTTTGGCCTGCCACTTTTGAGATCTCTATAACATGTCTATAGTTTTGTAATGTCACGGATTCTAATATTGTCCAGTATACATTTTACAACTAAAACTTATTTAAATAATTGGAAAAAGAATCTCAAAAATTCTATTGTGAAAACTATACTTTGCGTTTTAGCGCCCAGTGCCTTCAAATTGTAGTATTACCATTTTATTCACAGAGATGGATTTTGAAAGAGTTCTTCAAGAAATTTATATAAGAATAATTGAATTATTAAAAAAATTGATTCTTTAGCTTATTTTCTTTTATTTTATAAGAATACAAGATTCAAATTTGATTTCACTGAATTCAGTAAGTAAAATAAATCTTTACATAGTAAAATTATCGCACACACATAACCCCGGCACGCCTCACCTCAAGCCTTCAGTATTCTTTGTATGAAAGTTCACACTGCAAGGCACACTAATCGGCTCCGTAATGGCGTCGCCTCGCCTCAGGACAAGCTAGTGAATGGCATGAGGTGTGTGCTCAACTCGCAGTTACTGCGCTTACATCACATGGTCGCCCCTCCAGATAAAAGCATAAGCCCAGGGAGCTGTCGGCCAGCCGTAACCGCACTGTCGCCCAACTGAACCTCTCCAGTGATGTGCCTGCGTTGCGTTGAAGGCTGGTTGACGGCGAGGTGATGCTGATGTGTGCGATAACCTTCAGGGCGACAGATAAAAGATAGCTGATTATTAACCTACCATTGATATCTTCGACGTTTATGTTGGCACCCACTTGAACGAGAAGTTTGACAGCGTCCGTTTGTGCGTACTCCGAGGCTGTTTGGAGTGCCGTCCTCTCCGCGCTGTCTCGCAACTCTAGGGGGGCGCCAGCTGAGATCAGGAGCTCTATCTGGAAACACATAGTCCAATGATGTCAATATTTTTAATAATAGAAGGATAATGTTAAAATATTTTAATCACATTGGAACTTCTGTCCTCAGAATAATATCCAGGGCCGGCCCTGTGCGGGCGCAATTGGAGCAGTCCGCTCAGGGCGCTGACTTGCCAAGGCGCCAAGAAGCCAAAGAGCCAAGGCGCCAAGAAGCCAAAGAGCCAAGGCGCTGATAATATCTAACAGCTAATACAGCGCCCTTGAGGTTTTTACTAGCGTCAGGCGCAGTTTGACTCAGGGCTGGCCTTGCTAATATCCCACAGTATGGGATGTATTTATAGGCAATAGACACTATAGGTAAATAGGGTAAATGGCAGGTGTAGAAGAGTCAGTATTGAGAAGAAGAAAAGAAATGTGTTATTTTAGTCACCAGTGGCCGAGCTCAGTTATTTCAGCTGTGAGAATTTTTTCAGCGTTGGACAGAATATAATTTATAAGGTTTTCTCATTTTCATCACCACCATTCGTCCATTCAGTTTCTCTCAAGTAGCATTTTAGCATTTTCAAATTGTTAATATATTATAGATACTAATTTCGGTTGTGATTTGTCTGTCTGTAACTCCGGTTCAGCGAACTCTTTCATTTCCTTCGAATTTAAGCATCATCATTTTCAGAATTGTAAGCGTTTTGGCGAATTCAGCCAAGCGATAAACTACCTACCTATAATATGATATTTTTAATGTAAAATTATTGTAATTGCCATTTTCTAAATTGGAACTGATTTATCGAGAATTCAAATTTGATCCCCGTAAATCCGCATTGATTTATTATATTTAGAGGAGACATGGAGCAAAGAAATTTGTTCCACTTTTTACCTCAGTATTTTCCCTTTTTTTTATTCTCGAAAAAAATTACAAATATGAATGTGTTTTATTTTATTTTTATGTTGAAGAATAAAGTTTCCGTAATGATTTAAAATGTGCCATTTTCGATTTGCTGCCAAAATGACATTTCTAATCCTGAATATGTTACTCTGGGCAACTTCGGTGCTAGCCGTCTTACCAGTCAGCGTTTTCTAAGTCATAATGAATACATAACTAAAATACATAACTGTACGAATTCCAATGTATGCAATGAGTGCCCCTGTATAGAGCGAACTCCACAGATGAAGTACCTCGGCCTCACCATTGACCCATACCTCAAATGGAATATACATACTCAGATCATTGCGAATAAAATTAGGAAAACAATACATTTCTTCAGATCCGTAAGGAACTTCCTTAACTTACAAATTCTAAAAACGATTTAATTTGCATTAACCCAATCTATTATTGAGTATGGTATCATTGCATGGGGAGGGGGTACTTCATCAGCTCTAGATCCTGTTGAAAAGGCGCAGAAAACAATTATGAAAATTATTCTCAAACTTCCTCAAACTGCAAACAGTAACTTAATTTTCAACATAATGAGAGTATTTGATGTTCGACAGATCTATGTAAAAACTATCCTCATGCATCTCTTTAAAAACAAACACGTGCTTTACGAAAAAAAAACTAACTCTAGATTTACGCATAATTCGAACAAAGACATGTTGCAAGTTCCAGCACTTTCTTCCACCTTTGGTCAACGTAGCTTTGGCTACTTTGCCACAAAGATCTTCAACATGCTCCCGGAAAATATTAAAGAGAGTCAAACACGGAAAGAGTTTAAAAAAAATGTTAAAATTTGGATTTATTCAAATGATCGAGCCTACACTGGTGCCCTCACCCAAACGCCTTGTCATTGACAGTTATTGCAGTATGTACGGTGCTAAAACTTACTATATACGTATTGTGTAAATGCAAACAATAATGAAAAGTAACCAAATGCCTTGTCACAGTGAGTTATTATAGTATGTATTGTGTTTAAACTTATTCTATCTGTATCTTCAATATGTAAACAATAATGTAACCTAAAATAATGGATTGCTGTATGGGAACCCATATTAAACATTTATATATTAGCAAACCATAGACAAAATGGAGAAATAATTAACTAAAAATTCTGCCTCAACACAGGTTCGCCTAGTGAGGCAGGTTATGCACAACCTAAAATATAGTATATTATGCCATTTCTATATAACACTCTTACATTGATAAATATTTTTTCTTATATTAGAAACTGCCGTATTATTGTAACATTATTCTTTCAACAATTTCATTGTTTCTAACTGACATATAATTATACAACTTACTAATGATATATTATATTTATTCTGTAATTTTTTGATGAAATAAATAAATTAAAAAAAAATGATGTCTTAGCCATTTGGAACTGTTTCGGAATGTGTGGTTTAGATCGTTTTGAAAATCTTTAATTATGAATGAAAATTATTATATTATTTCATACTCACAATTTGAAGATGCCCCCCTGCGGCAGCGATATGCAGCGGGGTAGAGGGGTGCAGCGGCAGGGCTCTCCGCCCAGGGTCAGCACCCCCGCTCAGCAACGCCCGCGCGGCCCCCAGGTGCCCCCGCGACACGGCCAGGTGCAGAGGAGTTAGCCCTGTTCTGTCCACACCGTCCACCTTGCAACCTGATAATAATAATAATAACGACAAATATTTATATGTGATATTTCAACTCAAGTGAGCAAGTTGATACTGACAATACAAACAAAGCTCCAATATGGAATACTACGAACACGGTCATCAATTGTCAGCCACATTGATTGATGGTTTGCACAATTAATTTTTAGATTTTGGGTTTGATTAACCCCGCAGTGGATAAAATGCATTGATATGAATTTTCATTACAAAATATTAAATTTAATATACTTTTTATAATCAACTAGCACAGGCCCGTGAACAGTCACGGGATAATCTTAATTCTTGAAAAATCATTTCCAATTATGAAATTATTATTTTTTTTTTATTTTTTTTTTTTTTTTTTTTTTTTTAATTATTTTTTATTTTTTTTTTTTAAAAGAAAGACAAACATTCCCGGGTTACGAATAACCTGACAATATTTGAAAATCTTCTACTACCACCACAGTAGGCTGAAAATGTTGCTTGTGTTGTGATGGAGGACTTAGCCAGCCGAGGAATTGAACACACTACGCCCGAGTGAGACCCAAGCGCGATGTCAACTCGGCCACCGACCGACCGAATGACAGTTAAAAGAATTTTCCATAATGAATATTATGTCATAGGTAGGTACTTTATCGCTTGTCTGAATTCTTCATACAGTCAGTTCCAATTTTGAAAATAACACTTGAATCAAAGCAAAATTGAGTTCATTTAATCAAAGTTACGCAGGAAGTACAGACAACCGAAATTAGTATTTTTGATTCAGCGGTGATTGCTTACTTAAATATATGTCGAATGTAAAATAAGCAACCCATTTAAAAACCACATAAATCTGTGTGAAAATGTACAAATACATTACAAACTATATTATTATGAAACGGATTCATTGGCAGATTAGATTACATTACTATACAATAGATTTACACTTCTTTTAATAAAACAATCGACTAGACTTATTGTCGATTGTGCTCCAACTTTACCTGTCGGCAAGGTAAACTTTGTAACTGTCGAACGCCAGCCTTGTCTATCGGCATTGTCAAATCATGATTTCTTTTCTAGGGATTTTTTACCATAAAATGCTCCTAGCATTCTAAAATATATTTTATTCTTACTGTGTCGTTTTGACTTGCAACATATTTATTTTATCTGTGAACAAGTGCGCCACCATTTTGGAAGCGTCATTGACTTCACAATGGTATTATTGTGTTTGTTTATGTCATATTTCTATATTTATTTAAATTCCTCGAGAAGGACACTTATTTAGCTTTAAGAAAATAAAATATTATGTTTATACCAGCTTGCAGTAGTAGTCGGAGGGCCCCAACGTGCCCCTGCTCCGCTGCGTAATGCGCGGCGCTCCTCTGGCAGGCGTCGGGGGAGTCCCTCACCCAGGGACCCCCTCGCAGGCTCGTCTCAGGGACCAGGAGCCCCTCCGTCTGCTCCAGCATCTGGGCATACCATCTGACGGGAACACACAACACATTATAGGAACAATCAAATTCTCGGCTGCGTGGATTGTGAAAATGACAGCAGATTTTAAACAATGTTTTTGAATATTAAACATAAGTAACAATAGCTCTTTTTATGAGAAAGTATAAATGAAATCTTCAACTTGTTGAATGATTACCGCTGAGAGCTCCGTTACAACCTCTCCCCATTCCCCATAAATGACTCAAAGAGAGGTCAAAACGGAGATTTCAGCAGAAGGACCTCACAGTCCTGTTAACGAGGTTATTAATTTGAAATAACAGGTGTTTGGAATATATTTAATATAGAAGTATGAATGCCTTTAGAAAGAAGGTGTGGTACTTACTTGTAGAGGGCAGCCCAGGTGTCATCCTCTGTAGAGGGAACATGCTCCTCGGAATCCACGCCTCCCTCCCCACCACCCACTTCCTCGTCCCACTCCAGCCCTTCCCCACCCCCCGGGACCCACCCGCCCTCGGGGGACAGGCCGGGAGAGTTATCCTCGTGGATGAACACGTAGTAGCCTTGGTTCTGTTGTGAGTAGTCAATGCCAAATGGATACATGTACCCAGGACCCTGCACTGGAGAGGTCATCACACCAGGGTATTCTTGACCCCCCTGGTGGTAAACATAGCCCTGATGCGGGGTCGGGCGGCTGGATGGCATCCCCGCCGGACTATTATTCCATTTCATTTGATCAGTAGACGGAGAGTAATCATTATCTAGAAGCAGTTTGAGGATTTCTACATCTCCGTGATGAGCGGCAGCGCCCAAAGCCGTTTTCCCCGAAGCACTTGTCACATTTGCACTAGCCCCTGATAACAAAACAATAACAAAATACATGACATACAAAGAAATAATATCTAATATAAATAATATCTAATCAATGGGATAATCCATCGGATTGCTTGTAAAATCGATAAAAAATCATTAACAAAAAAATTTGACACTTCGCTAATATCAAGGTAGTTTGTAAATATACAATGAAATAAAAATGTCAAAAGTTTTTTGTATTTGGAACTCACCCTTGGATAAAAGTTTGTTGACACAAATTATATCTCTGCGGCTAACTGCCTGATATAACTTTTCGTTTAAAGACACATCCATCCGAAAAGTTTGATATCACATCAGAATACACAATGAGTTCATTGTGCAAATATCAGGGGGACAATAACAATATCACCTTAAAAACTTAAGATTAAAACCTTGGATATGAATGTTTAGATTATTGCTAAACGATGCATATTTTTTTAATACGCATTTGAATAATACAACACTACTCGATCACCGATTGTCGAAATACCGTCCACTTTGTTTTTATAAAATTTTGACAATACAACACAAATACATAGCTTTGACAGCTATATTCTTCATTGATTTTAGGGCAGTCAACTCCGAGTAAACAACATCCGCGCCTACCCACACGATTGCACGATACTGTGACGAAAATTTTCCGATGGCAGCACCGATGAATTTGGCGGAACAAATTTTATTTTTTTTTTTTTTTTTTTTTTTTTTTTTTTTTTTTATTGAATAAATAGTTAATACATAATATCAACAAACAAGTCCTGCTAAGCCGATTGAATTGGCTTGTCAACAGGTGCTTAAAGTTAGTTTCAAATACATTTTTTAAAGTTATAATTTACATCTTATATCTACAGAATTAACAATTTTTCATACAATTTTTCATACATATTAAAATAAATATTTTTTTTCCGATAGCCAATTTTTCACCATATATTTAACCTTATTCATAGATTTACATTGCTTTATAGTGTCAGGTAATAAATTAAATATCTTCGGTATGTTGTATTCAAACGTTCTCTGTCCGTATTTATTATTAAATTTCGGAACTATTAACCCGTCATTGCGCGTGAATCTAGTACTGTATTTATGTTCTAATTTTTCTTTATGCTGCGGGGTAAATATATACTGAATTATGATTTTTTGCCATAGTATAGCCTTAACGGGTAAAATTTTGGCACTCTGAAACAGCAACGGTGTATTATGTCTCTGTTTAAAAATATTAGGGACGACTAGTAATTTTACAATTGCGTTTTGTACAACTTGGACTTGTTTCAGATTGGTTATACTAGTATTTCCCCATATGGTTAATCCATATCTTATAATAGATTCTGCCATTGACATATAAATTATTTTAAGTGTTTCAATTGATAGGAAAAAATTTAATGTGTACATTCTGCCAGCAATTGATCTGAGTCTTTTACAGGTTTTTTTAATATGTTTGTCCCATTTGAAAAAGCAATCTACTGTAACACCAAGATAGACATATTCTGTAACTAATTCTAAGCTTTCACATTTACAATTAGTCGGGATATTTTTATGGATGCAATTAAAACTATGAGAAATAATATTAGGATTAAATTGAAATCTGGCATTAGGTGATCTTATATGCATAACTTTGGTTTTTTTAGCATTTATTAATAGTCCTGCATCATGTGACCATTTACAAAGTTGATTAAAGTCAATTTGCATGAGTTCAATTGCAATTTTTAGATCTTTATGTGATATGACCAATGCCGTATCATCTGCAAATACAAAATGTTTAACAAAAGAGAAAAGTTTTTTCATTATAGTTACATAAATTATATATAGTGTAGGTCCCAATATGGAACCTTGTGGAACTCCTGCAGATACATTCTTTGTTTTACTAAAAGTATTATTTATTTTGGTACATATTTTTCTATTTCTAAGATAATCTTTAAATAAATTTAACACATTTCCTCTAATTCCAATTTTTTCTAAGGTTTCTAGCAGTTTTTTAGAGTTAATTGTGTCAAAAGCTTTAGAGTTATCGATAAATAACACAATAACGTGTAATTTATTATTTAATTGATTATTTATGTAATTGGAAAAATCTTGCAGTAATTTTTCAGTATTTTTTTTTCTTTGAAAGCCATATTGATTTGGATCTATGATAGCGAATTTTTCAATGTAATTATTTAATTTATTTGATAAAAATTTTTCGAGAATTTTTTCTAACGCAGGTAGTATACTAATAGGCCTATAATTTCCCAGTTCAATGTGTTTTCCACCTTTAAATATTGGTCTAGTAATGCTACATTTAAATTCTTGTGGAATTTTTGCTTGCTTTATTATCGTATTGATTAAATGAGTAATTATTGGCCCAAGAGTTTTTATATTTCTTTTTAAATCAAACATTCTTATATTGTCAATACCTGTGCTTTTAGAGTTTTTCATTTTTTTAACAATGTTTTCAATATCAGTTATAGTAGCTCTTGGTATAAATAAACTGTGAGGCAGTTCTTCCAGTACAATATTAGTAGCTTTGTGATTGCAATTATGTAACATGTTGCTGATGCTATCCGAGAAGTAATTCACAAAATCATTTGACACAGAATCCTCAGTTCTATCTTTTAACATATATCGTGTTATTGTTTCATCGCAATCGTTTTTGGATTTACGTCCTAAAATATTATTTATCACATCCCAGGTTTTTTTTGTATCATTAAAACAGTTTTTAAATTTATTATTATAGTAGTTAGTTTTATCTTTATTTATAAGTTTATTGACAAGGTTTCGTGATTTTTTGTATTCTGTTTCATATGTTTTGTTTGTTGGTGTACTTTTCCATTTTTTATATTGTTTATCCCTTTTATTTATTTGACATAATAATTCACTGCTTACCCATTCATTTATTGCATAAGGTCGTGTTTTCGGTTTTTGCACTATCGTTTTAGAACTGCTCTTGTAAAATTTATTAAATAAAGATTTTATTTTTTCATATAATGAAATACAATCCTTATCCTCTATAAGTTTACTCCAGTTATAATCTCTGATATGTCTATCAATATCCTTTTGTGAGATGATTTGAATATACTTATTTGCAAAGTCTACCTGACGTTTATGACATTTTATATTAATAGCAGTAATAAAATGATCGGCAATATTATTTTCACAGACGCAAGCTGTTATTTTCTTGCCTCTAAATTTGGCAAATATATGGTCAATACACGTGCGAGTAATTTGTCCATTTGATACAGCTTCTCTGGTTACTACATTGATGCATTTAGTTAAATAATGGTTAGTAAGTAAGTTTTCATACGAAGTTACAATATTATCTTGTTCATCAAGCAAATTAAGATTTATATCTCCAAGTAAGATAATATTTTCCTTACTATTAATTGTCTCAAGATATGATGATAATTCCGTCAGAAATGAAGATTTACTGAAATTAGGAGGTCTATAGATAGCTATTATATTGACTTTAGTTTTGTCCTGGAGTATGAGCTTTCCTGATATATTTTCAAAATGTATTGATTTTAATGTTTTTAGTCTAAATTCAAATTTGTTTCTTATATACAATATAATACCTCCTCCTGACTTATCAGTCCTGCAGTAGTTATATGCATTATATCCAGGAATATTGTAAATACACATACTTTCAGTTTGAATAGATGTTTCACATAGCATCAGAATGTCAATATGCTTCAAACAATTAATTAAATATATATGCAATACATCCCAATATTTTTGTATAGATCTAATATTTAATTGAATACAAACAAGATTATCAGACGAATTTATGTTTTGTTTTTTTATCCAATCTTCTAAATTATTTACTGTACTACTTTCTATTTCATTATCATTATCTATATAAGAAAAATTATTCTGCGCCATTTAATTCGTGATGGTAATTAATTGTTTTCTTGTTTTGTTTAACAGACATATTTTGAGTATAAATTGAAGAATTTAATGTTAAATATTTAACAAAATAAAAGTGATTGTATTTGAAGCTAATTGGTACAAGTAATTTTTGATAAAGGCTTAATAAATATAAAATAAACTGTATGTTCACATCTAGTGTTATTTCAGAATATTTATCATATTTTAAAAAAATTTTAAAAGCTGTTTTTATAATTATGAATGTGAAATATAGTACACAGTGAAAAAATGCATGTTTAAGTAAACAAAAAAATGTTGTTGAAGGTGACGTTATGATATTACTATTAAAAAAATAATGTAATATAATAATGTTATTTTTGTTAGCTAATTTGTGATTTTTTATATTTTTTATAACGATATTTATGTAATAAAATGTAATAACACTAAATCTACTTTGAGACAGGTTTAATCTTATTTCTAGTCAATATTCTATTTTTTCTTTTGCTAAAAGGCTCATTTTTTTATACACAATACATTTCGTTTTATCGTTTGCAGAATGCCTGATGTCGATATTCCAGTTCATTTTTTTATTTTTTTTATCACAATTTTTACATTTAGGTTCTTTATCTTTGTTAGCACAATCTTTGTATGAATGATCACCAGCACAGTGTGTACACAATGGTTTGTCCTTTTAAATTTAAATTATGATGTGTGAAAAACGAAAGAAGTAAGAATTTGAGTGCAATTTTCAAATAATGTAATAATATTACAACAATTTTAACGACGTTTTAAAAGAGAAATGTTTGCTTAATGAACTGTAAATTTACTAGAATAAAGGGCCTAGAGAAACAAAGGAAACATTTACCCAACAACAAGCATAACCTCGGACGCGCTGAGAAAACCGCCTTGAGATATCACTAGAGTTTTGCTTTCAGATAAAAAAAAACAATGCAATACCGCCTTAATAGACACGTTTAGTTTACATTTAAATCACTCCGAATTGAAATTCTGTGATTATTTATTGAATGGTCGAAATTTATGAATTTGGAAAGTTATTGATACCATGGTTCGAGATATACAATGTAATTCGTATTGTATGAATGTTTCTTACGATAGACAAGTATAAACGGAAAATATTATTTGAGAAACATTATTTTTTATTTTTTTCCGTAGGAAGCAATTATTTGTGGTTAGACATTATATTTTTAATTAAATCAAACACTATGTTTTTAACCACGAGTTTTTATTATTTTTCACATCGACCGGTTTCGCTTAGATCAAGATTCGTCAGTTAATAACTTTGTTATTATTTATATCCTGACGAATTTTTGTTTGAATTAATAAAAAACTATTTTTAAATAGATCTATTTGAATTTCACTTTCGTTTTCAGTAATGAATGAATGCAAATCTTGGAAGCGAAAATTCGCTCATTTCACGAGATCCAATTTAGCTGAAACTCGGCAGATAGACTCATTGTCGATGACAATGCATTCTATCAACTTTTGGTTGCAATCACGTACAGACACGCGGAGATATACGCATTTCTCAGAAATCGGATGACATCACGGCAGTTAATATACGAAATAAATGTCGGTCATACTCGATCGGCAATTTGCGAGGTTGATAGAGTTGTCGACTCCAGTTCCTGGTTAGGCAGGTTCAACCGTCAGTCAAACCAAAGAAAGTTTTAAAAGCAGATTTATTTTTATAAAATACTTCAGTAAAAAACTTTTATACTCATTTATTTTTAAGGTATTATGCCGTGTTGCGCTACCTCTTTCTGTATCCAACGTTTCGGACAGAATTATAGTGGCCATCATTAGGGCAGATGTGTGTTGGATAAAGAACGAGGTAGCGCAACACTGCATAATACCCAAAAATAAATGGCCGTTTTCAAGGCCAAAAGTATTTATTGGCTGTGAAAATCTTAAATCAGATCTAATAAAATTTGTTTTTACGGGTTGTTTTTTTTAAATTTTTTATTCTATATTTTTTGTTATCTACAAAATCCACACTAGTGACGCCCCCGATTGCATGGATAAGTGTGTCAATTTGTAGGTACATTATTTTGTAAATGGATTGGCCATGGAAACCACGCCTGCTCTATGAATATTTGATTTTATATTCCTTTTTAAAATTTAAGTAGGCAGTAAGTAAGTACCAACGATAAAAAATTATTAGCATTAGAAAATGGTTTAATAAAAAATTACAGATATTAAATATTTACCTCACGTGTGCTTGTCTTTGCGTATAGACGATTTTCCTCGAACTCTGAATACAATATCATCAGAATGATACATACCCAGCCTTAGTATTAAGTTTCATGTACTTACTGATCGAGGTAGCATTAATGGAGTCATAAATCTTAATATAAAAGGGTGTGATCCCGTTACGAGAAATAGTAACGGAAGATACTGTGAAATTGTAATGGTACCATTGGTTTATTTATGGGTACCATTATCTACGCCATCATTACTTTTGCTAGAGCACTGATTAGGGACTAGAGCAGTTGTTCTTTACCGGAAAATGGAAAACCCATCAATCCAGAATATCCAGATTACCAGTAGCATACATTGCTGTGTGACTAAAGAAAGGCTATGTACCTATATACATATACTTTTCAAGTTCGCGTATGTATAATTATTGTGCATTAAATACATGAAAATGGCAAATTCTTTTTCATCTTTCGATGATTGTTGTGGCCAAATTAATAAATAAAGCTTATCGTAATAACAATGATGAAAATTGAATCTTAGAACGGCAATTTGGTTCAGTAAAAAAATAAAGCATACAAGTTACTTACCAAACAAACGAAATTCATTACAAAAACACAGTTTGAAAAGAAATTTGTTGTTTTTTTAGTATGTTCCTTTAATTTCTTTTTAACCGATCCAAATCCCGATTGGATAAGACCGACATACACATAGAATTACGAATTATATGCCTGGGTGTGTGTGCGTGATTGCCACCAAAAGATGATAGAATACATTCTCACAGACAACGAGTCAATCTGCCGAGTTTCACTGCGATCTAATGTCGGGAAATGGGAAAATTTTCAATTTTTAAAAACAAAGGTGAAATTCAAATATGTATTTAACCTAACCTAATCTAACCTTACCTAACCTGTAATAACCTAACTTAACCTAACATAACCTAATCTAACCTAACATAACCTAAAATAAACTAACCTCTATTAACCTAACCTTTCTTATAAAACATGCCTAAATACCTTTATTTTATTTTTCTAGTTCGGCCAAAATAATACCTACCTAGTATTTGCATAAAGTAAAAAATTCTGGCCACTCATATGGTATCAGGAATACCAACATAAGATAATTTCATCAACAGAAATTATTCTGGTTGTCATCCCATATAACGAAAGCGAATTTCCATTTTACATAATTAAAAATTAAAATGCTAAAATAAAAAATTTCCCAAATGCAGTCAGTTTCCTTTTATAGTAAATAAGGTAAATCAAAAGGTTTTATTTGAAAATGTTTCGTATTAGCCGTGGCCAGCGATCCCGAATAATTACCATAAATTCCTTCCTGGACCCTCTGAAAAGCCCCCAGATCCCCCCCTGACCCCCAGATGGTGAAAATTCAGATGTTTCGTACTGTGAATCTGTTGTTCTAACTTCAAATAAAATAAGGAAGTTTAGCCGCTCTTACCCACTAAAATTCGACTCGCTTTCGACTTCACAGTCCCCACCAGCACTTCCTCAACAACTTCCAACAAATTTTTACTCTCATTCCCGTGGCCCGTACATAGTATACGCTCAAAAAATCTAACAATGTAAAACCATTAATCCTCTTGAATTTAATAAATTCCTGTAAAATAACAAGAACCTTTGGATTAAGCTCGGAGGTGTAAAAGCTGAGGGTCGATTCCGAATCTCCGTAGAATTCCTCAAGGGGTCAGGCGCCAACCACTCAAATAAAAACAAATACATATAATAATAATAATAATTGGATGACTTGTATAGCGCCGTTTTTGTGCAAAATCACCTCAAGGGTTCTCAAATTCCAAATTCAAGGCTTACATTCACACTTTTAACGTCACTCGCATGGGCCTGATCAGAAGTATCTCGACCGATCTGTCCATCGCAGAAATTCTGTATCCACTCTCAACCCCCCAACATATCGACAATCCCATAAAAGCCAAGAGGCTAAATTACGGACTCCTCTGAGGGCAACATTTCCTGGAAACCCTCCCAGTCTAGCGTCATCACCTTTGAAGGACAATCTCTTCCTTCTCATATATACTAATTCTTCAACTCATTACCGGCTGAAATGTATACTTATTGGGATAGGTGGTGGTGGGCCACTCAATGTTTCAATTGCTGCCGTTTTGGCCATACCAAAGTTACACGCAGATCCCTGTCTAGATGTTTTAAATGTGGAGAAAACCGCCCAGCTGACCAATGTCCTTATCCTCTCCACCTAAATGTTTCAACTGGTCGGAATCTCATTCCGCCGTCAACTCTTCTTGCCCAGATCAATCTCATCAAAAAATATTAAATTTTCTATGGCCTCTGAGACAAAACTTGTCTTTTATGCAGGCTTCTAAACTATTCCCGCTTGTCGAAAAATCATTTACTGAGGCTTATCCGGCAACTCTTCATCCAATCCTGTCCCTTCCTCAACAACTATTCCCCTATTCCCAAGAAAGGTGACCGCTCCAACCCGGCCAACTACCGCCCCATAGCGATCACATCAGTTCTGTCCAAAGTGATGGAACGTGTGATCAACGACAAACTGCTCACATACCTCGAGAAGAACAAAATTATCAACGACCGTCAATACGGATTCCGGCGGAACCGCTCGTGCGGTGATCTTCTCGGTGTTATATACATGCGTATGTGACGCATGATACATACGCACGCAACACGCGACGCACGTCTTCTGTCATCGGCTCTCGATAGTATTCATTTTAATCGTTCGTTCTAGTCTATTTACAAAATGGAAGAGTTTGGTGATATCATTCAGTCCCTGATTAAAACGGTCGATGTTTTGAGTGGCAAAATCGAGGGTTTCGGTAGCGAACTGACCACGATTCGTTCAATTTTAAGTGACGGTAGTGCTAAAATTGTGTGCCCTTCATGCAAGTACTCGTACAACATAACTGCAGGTACTCCCCAGGTACTAGCGCCGGCGCCAGACTTAAATGTGTGTGTGCGCTCAGCGTACGGCGATATCACTAAGCAGCTGTCTAGGACACCTCCACCGCCCGGCCCCCCCGGCCCCGCCCCCGCTCCTGCTATTACCTTAGCCGCTCTAGCCGGCCATACTCACCTTCCCGTTAGCGGCGTCCAGCCGCTCACTACCCGCAAAATGACCACAAGATCCACTGCTAAAAAAGGAAAACCGGAGGAAGATCTACATTCCGCTTCCACATCTGCTGCAGCGGCGTCTTCTCCTCCACAACCACAGAGTACAATACAGCCTGTTGTGCCCAAGCTGCCAACCCAGCCAATAACATCGTATAGCGATGCCCTCGTCAACGGTAGACGACGATCTCGGCCAATCTGTAAAGGGACAGGGTCTATCGACGACAGCTTGGTCACTATTCCCAAAAACCTACATCTGCATGTATTCATGTTTCACCCGAATACCACAGAAGAAAATATATCTTCATTCTTAAAAAAGAAGAAGCCGGATTTAATTTACACTGTCGAAAAACTGGTTACGAGGCATGAACGTTATGCTGCCTTCAAAATAGGCATACCGGAAAATTACTTCCACTTTTTCCTGGACCCCACGATCTGGCCTGAAAACGTGGCCTTCAACGAATGGTCATTTCGGAGACCACGACCCCAAACTAGGACGGTCGATACGACGTCCGAAAAAGATAGACATTAGTGGAGTATACCAGAACGTTCGAAGTCTGAATAATAAAATTATCGACTTCATGACAAACGTAATGTACCAGAAACCACTTCTGATTGCTCTTACCGAAACTTGGCTAACTTCAAGCACCTTTTCGTCGGAGCTATTCGAAAACCTATACCACGTCTACAGGAAGGATAGAGGCAGTCGCGGAGGAGGGACTCTCCTAGCCCTCCGAGCTGACAGCCACTCACACGCGGAAAGAATGGACTGCATAGAAACCCAAGGTGAAGACTTGTGGGTGAAAGTATCGCATAGAAATATCATCATTTATATATGTGTTGTATATTTTCCTCCAAATACAACATCTGAACAGTATCAATTATTTTACGACAAAACTATAAGTGAAAGTGTAAAGTTACAATCAAAAAATATTATTATTTTCGGTGACTTTAACTTCCCCTCAGGGAAAAACCCAATTGACGTTTTCGATTACTTTTGTTCTTTTTATAATTTAACACAATTCAACACTGTTTATAACATAAATGCACACATGTTAGACCTAGTATTAAGTAATGTAAATTCTAAAAATGCTGTTATCTGCCGTCATGACTCCCCATTAGTCAGAGAGGATATTCATCACCCTTCACTTTCATTCACATTCGATTACACAACTCAATCACATATACAAACAGACACATTGCCTCCAGACATAAACATGGGTTGGATTTTCCACGAAAGCTCAGATAACACACTTAAGAATGCCTTAGAACAACATCACTGGAATCATTACGATTGCCTTGACGTAAATCTAGCTGTCGAAATGTTTTATGAACAGCTCAATAATATTTTCAACATTTGTTTTAAGAAAAGATCTACGCGTATGCTCAAAGATGTTAGACAATATCCGAAATGGTTTAATGGGGAAATCATTCACCTCATACGAGAAAAAACTAAAATGCACTATCTTTGGAAAAAAACAAAATCCGAACATGCCTTAGCTAACTTTAAAACTTTGCGAAAATCAATCAAACGGTTAATTGGTCAGGCCTACACTGACTTTACACGTGAGGCCGAGAACAGTATAATAACAGACCCAACTCGATTTTGGTCTTACACTAACGATAAACGCCGCGGCTGTGACAAACTTAACCACATGGACTACAAAGACAATAAATATAATGGATCGTCTGAGATCGCCGCAGGTTTCGCACACTATTTTCAATCAGTATTTAGCGACAATATCCCCAAACTTGACATATCCTCTATAGCTTCATCGTCATTTAACTCTTTACCTGTACAAATTCATGAAATTAACGATGACGATATTATTACAGCTTTCCATAAGCTAAAACCTAAATACTCCGTCGGCCCAGATTGTATTCCACCTATAATCCTCAAAAGATATGCAAGTTATTTTGTTCAACCTCTAAAACATATTTTTAACCTATCACTTCGCAAAAATATCTTTCCGGAAATGTGGAAACTAACGAAAGTAACGCCTATACATAAAAAAGGAAAAAAGTCAGAAATAGATAATTACAGACCTGTAGCTGTGTTGTCAGCACCCGCAAAACTTTTAGAAACCATAATTTATTCACAGATATATAACCAAACAAAACACGCACTCACCGAAAATCAGCACGGATTTCGTCCCACACTGTCACCTTCAACGAATCTTATGAATCTCATTACCTATATTAATAATTCATTTGAAAATTTTGTACCTGTTGATGTGATTTATACAGACTTCGAGAAAGCATTTGATAAAGTCGACCATGATATTTTATTAAAAAAATTAAGTGACATCGGATTCTCTCAGAATTTCCTCGCTTTTGTGGCTAGCTACTTACGCAATCGTCGTCAGTATGTCAGTTACGGACACCATATCTCTCACGAATACAAAACTAACTCCGGGATTCCCCAGGGATCGAATCTAGGACCCCTTCTCTTTCTCTTATTCATCAATGACATTGGCAACACTATAAACCACTCAAAATATCTCCTTTTTGCTGACGATATAAAACTTTTCAAAGCAATCAAAAGTTACATCGATTCCATTCTTCTGCAGAACGATCTTGATTCTCTTGTCAAATGGTCGGAACTGAACAACTTACCCTTCAGTATTCAAAAATGCAGTATCGTTACATTTACAAGGTCCAAAGATACATTCCTGTTCCCCTACCACATTAATGAACATGAATTAACACGTAAAAATGAGATTCGAGACCTTGGCGTAATTTTTGAAGCAAATCTCTCTTTCAAATCCCATATATCTGATATTGTCTCCCGTGCCAACAAAATGCTTGGATTTGTTCTTCGTAATTCAAGATCATTTACCAACGGAATCGCAATCCGAAGAACGTATGAAGCACTTGTTCGCAGTATCTTGGAATATAGCTCCATTATTTGGGCCCCTTCTGAGCAAAACCATATTCTCGAAATAGAAAAAGTACAAAAGAGATTCATGCGTTACCTATATATGAGGGAATATATGTACTACCCTTTCCTGTATCCATCCTTATTCTTAGCAGGAATGCTCGATCTTAATACATTAGAAGCCCGCCGAAAAATATTTTTAGGAAAACATTTTTTTAAGATAATCTCTGGAACTATACATAATCCACCTATTTTGAAAGAGATTAACTTATATGTTCCAGACAAGTATACTCGTGGAAGGTCCCATACCCTTTTTTATGCTCCAAAAGCGAGGACTTCTGCCTATCAGAACGCCCCAGTCAACAGAGCGACTGAACTGCTCAACGAGTCTGCATTGACCATCGACATTTTTAACGTAACCTACAGGCAGTTTAACAATTATCTTTTGACGTATGTCACAAAGTAGTGAAACTGACCTTTTTATGTGTTTTGCTATACTTTTTGTCTAATTTGTAATCTTCTCCATAATGTATTGGTGAATAACCGTTTTACGGAGAACATGGAAAAATAAATAAATAAATAAATAAATAAATGTTTGGGGGCGGTGCCTGGAACGTCACGGTGAGACCCAAACGGTCGCACTAGACATATCCAAGGCCTTTGACCGGGTCTGGCACCGAGGACTTGTCAACAAATTGCATTCTTACGGACTTCCCGCATCCCTGTGTACGTGGATTGCTGACTTTTTAAGGGATAGGTCGATTCAGGCGGTTGCTGACGGTTTCACCTCTTCCTCGCACTCCATAAATGCTGGCGTCCCACAGGGATCGGTTCTGTCTCCGACTTTGTTTTTGTTGCACATCAATGACCTTTTGACATGTGCACCGATTCATTGTTACGCGGATGACAGTACAGTTCATGATTGCTTTTTGTTTGACAAGCCCCCAAAGGGCACACAAACTCCAACGACGCGGAGGGCTTTGAAGCAGAGAATGGACGGTTATCTCGAGAGTATTTCCTCCTGGGGTAAAAATAATCTCGTCGAATTTAATGTTTCAAAGACCCAATCCTGTCTGATTACGTCTAAAAGGGATCCAAATGATAATCTAGTCTCCTTCAACGGAAGCAATCTTCCGAACAGGCCTTCCATTGATATGCTTGGTATAACTATAAGTGACCAGCTCAGGTACGGGGGCTCCATCGAAGCCAGAGTAAAGTTGGCCTCTCAGAAGCTGGGCGTACTGTACAGGGCCCGCAGATACTTTAATAATACACAACTGCTGACCCTGTACAAATCGCAAGTGCGCCCTACTGTCGAATTTGGCAGCCATCTCTGGTCCGGAGCCCCTAAATACCTGAAAAAAACCCTAGACTCTGTGCAGAAACGGGCGGTCCGTTTGATAGATTCCCCAATCTTAACAAACGGACTGCAATCTTTAGAGCACAGGCGTCAGGTAGGTATGCTGTCCTTGTTCTATCGGTATTACAATGGAAGATGCTCTGAGGAACTAGCGTCATTGATCCCTTCGGCACCGGTGCGTAGTCGGGATACACGCCAAACGCGTGCCCAACATTTGTACACAGTTGACACTTGTCACATGAGAACGGGTCGCTTCTACGATTCGTTCTTAAGTTCAACAGCTCGGCTGTGGAACGAACTGCCGGCCTCTGTGTTTCCTCCCTCCTACAACATGGGACTCTTCAAGACCCATGTTCACTCCTTCCTCTCCACAAAAAGACCCTCCACACAGCATCCCCAAAGATGACATAGGCCCTGAGGGAAATTATTTTCTTCAGGGCCTTCTGTGTGGAGTTAATATAAAAAAAAAACTTCTCCTCGCTCAACTAAGTTCACGTACAAAACCCTAAACCGGCTCCTGGATACAATCAGCAACAACACAACTCACTACTCTTAAACCCCAATGGTTGTAATAAATAATAAATAACCCCCAAATGCCACAAATGGGTGCGCGAACAATTATAATCCGTTCTTAACGAACACTCACAACCTTTCTGAAAAACTCCAAGCTCTATTATTTCCGCATTAAAACCGTTTATTCAAAATGACTCAACAGGATGTCAGAATACATCAGTGGATTAGCCGAAGTGCTATTTCTAATAAGTCAAACCTCCTTAACCTATTAATTTCAAACCTTGTTTCTGTGGCTGCTTATCTCGGAGACATGGCTTACTCCATCCACATTTAAACAATTCCGACCATTTTCCAAATAAATAACACCAAACCCTCCAATGCTGCCTGCCTTTTAGCTGCAACCTCATGGTTGCAGCGAAAATAAAGAACGCATCCTTTATTTCAGTCTATCTCAATCAATCCCCAGTTTGGGGTTTTGCTTATGTTTTTGTCTCTGAGGTTAAACTTTTGGGAGTAACAAATGATAATAAACTTAAATGGTCTTTCCGTCTATCTATATAAATAAAAATGTAAATGTTCGTTTGTTCAAAATCTTAAATTTCCGAAAGTTCTTCACCGATTGCTTTGAAATTTTGACACAACGATGCATTCGAATACGCGTGCGTTTTTATATATTATATAGATGTCACCTGTGACAGGTAAAAACAGCGCCATCTGTTAGACAAACTTCTTTATTTTTTAACTGCGCTATCTGTTGGACGTAAAAGCAGCACAGGCTATTGTTTCTCTATCTGCCCAGACAGACTGAGCAACGCGTGGCGGGGTACAGCTAATATTCAGATACTATTCATAATATACTAAATGTAAAAAAATATATTATGATGGCGTTTGGTGGGGTTCTCACCCTACTTGCCTTATGTTGCTTTACAATGTTCTTATTCGAAGTCATCTTGACTATGCCTACACACATGTACTGCATCAAAAAATGTTCGGTAAATTAGACAAAATTCAATCTAAATCTTAGCGAATAATAACCGGGGCGATGCAATCGTCGCCCATAAATTCCCTTCAATGATACTGATATCCCTCTTTATTTAAGGCGTCAACTATTTTCTGATAAATTTGTTCTTAAATGTTTAAATATTAAATATCCTCAGGTTATCCCCAGCGTCTCATTGTTCAACGACTCATCACATTCACGTACTACAATCAAAACTCGAACTAAACCTCTTCCTGCCATCTGCAAATTTTTTCAGTCTCTCTCAGATCTTCAAATTATCCAAAATGATTTTCTTCCCTTATACAAATTAAAATATAGTCACGTGACCCTATCCCCAACAATTTTTGAAGGGTTCAGCATCCTTAAAAGCCATTAATCTCCCGGCCCGTATACTGTCAATAAAATGACATTATTTCACCTAAATGGCCCAACTCCTCTTTTTTATTTACTGATGGCTCCAAATCTCCAGACTCGTGTGGTATAGGTTTTAACGTTTACCACAACAATTTTCAAGACAGAATATTTCAATCAATTTCAAACCAATTTTCAATATTTTCAGCCGAGAGCATTGTAATAATTGAATCTCTCAATCTCTCAATCATCTCAATCTCTTTTCTGTTATGGTTTGTTTTATCTTTATTTTTATTGGTCAATGACATAAATACTCTTATAACTGTCATATATGCATGTATAGAGACTGTTTATAACGCGAATAAATAAATATAATCAAAAATAATTTAACATTCCCTTGTTCTCTTTGATTCTCTCAGTTTTCTCTGATTCTCTCAGTTCTCTCCAAACCCAGTCTTCTTCTTCATCCGACCACCACTTTGTATGTCTTATTCGAATGCTTGGGATTCCAACTAAGAATGAACGTTTGTAGGAGAGAGAATCAATGATAAAATCAGTAAACAATGCATCTGTGGAAAAATCATAATTTTTAAGAGCACAAATGCAAAACTTGGGCTCGAACTTTGAAATAAGTTATCACAGGCTCTATGGCACCTACGAGTTTAAAATATCGGATTCCTACTAAGAATGATGGTCTGAAGAAGAATCAATGATAAAATCTGATAAAAACAGCATCTGCTGAATAATCATGATTCTTACGAGCACAATGGGCATTTGTGGAAACACCACAAAATCTACGGGCACAAATGCAAAACTTGGGTTCACTTGCGCACCTACCCTATTGAAATTTCGGATTCCCACTAAGAAAGCTAGTCTGAAGAAGAATCAATGATAAAATCTGTTAAAAACGGCATCTGTGGAAAAATGGGTTCGAACTTTGAAAGCCGTTTTATCAGGATGTATGGCACCAACCAGATCAAATTTTCGGAATCCTACTAAGAATGATGGTCCGAGGAAGAATCATAGATAAAATCCGTAAAAAGCGGTGTCTGTGGAGAAATCAGCATTCTTGCGCACAAATGTGAAATTTGGGTTCTAACTTTGAAAACCGTTTTCTCAGGCTCTATGGCGTCTACGAGATTAAAATTTCAGATTCCTACTAAGAATGACGGTCCTACGAAGAATCAATGATAAAGTTCATAAAAAACCGCATTTGTGGAAACAACACCAAATTTATGGGCACAAATGCAAGACTTGGGTTCGAACTTTGAAAGCCGTCTTCTCAGGCACCAACATAATACTTTTGTTGATTCCTTCTAAGAATGATGGTACGAAGAAGGATTAATATAATAATCGAAAAAAAAACATTATTTAGAAAACCACCAATTTTAGGGGCATGACCTGGGTTCGAACTTTGAAAGCCCTTTCCCTAGGAACTATGATACCCATTATTTTAAAATTTAGGATTTCTACTAAGAATGATGGTCTGAATAAGAATCAATGATAAGTTGAAAATATGGTTCAATGATAACTCAACACAGTGACAATTCAACACACTTTTAAAAAGTGATATAAAGTCATTAGAAACGATGAAAAAAAAAAAACTTAACCTAACCTAACTTACTTAATCCAGTTAATAAAGTTGTTGTTTCATCACTTTTCATGACTTTATATAACTTTTTAAAGATTTGATGAATTATCATTGTGATGATTTATCCGGTCACCGAAAATATAACCCCACCCCACCCCCTTCATTGTTATTCTTCTATACTTCCAATATCTGTGGGTAGTGGAATCTGTTATTCTAATATACTGCCAATATCTGTGGGTAGTGCAATCTGTTGCGCTCCTAACCCTCCAGGCCTTTGGCATATTGAAAGTTATATTTTTTTAAATATGTTGTCAGAAAGTTGGAGAATTTTTGTGTATTTCGAACTGTCAATATAATCCAAAAAAATGGGATATTTTTTAACGTATCCTAAATTATTTTATAAATAAACATGTAATTTTTAAAAATCAACTTTAAAATGTTTTAACAATGGCTCACCTTATAATAATATAATAATAACACTATTGCCACCTCACTTTTTTGTCGTTTTATATAAAAATAATTTTTAAAATTCACAAAATTTCATAATATTTTCGGTCGGAACCTTTGGTTTCATGGAAGTGTACATTTTAATTATTCTTTGGTTATATCCTGTGTTTTAATTGTTTAACTTGGTGTTCTCTTTCTGACACCATTTATTTCGTATTTCTAAGGGAGACACAACGATTTCTATGAGAACGCATGAGCTGTTCCGAAAACCGAACAAATTAGCCTGATTTAAAAAAAAAGAAAACTGTGATCTGAACTATATGTACAGATTGACATATTTATTTCAATTCGGGAGACGGGTATGGGTACCGCCGCCCCGGGAACCATTTATTTAATAACTAACACACCTGCCATAAGTCACCCCAAATGGTCTACTAAGTTTGGTGACTTAGCAGGGGTTCCCGGGTTCATGGGGGGAGGTTTGTCTAGAGGAGGGCGTGGCGGGTCAGATCGAGAGAGATTGGTTGAGGGTGACCTTTTGTCCTACCCATCGTCAGATTCCCTATATCCTTCCAAGAACTTCCTCTCCTTCATTTCCTTAAAAAGACACTCCACACAGCATCCCTATAGATGACAGGCCCGAAAGAAATTATTTTCCTCAGTGCCTCCTGTGTGGAGCTAATAAAAAATATTTATATTATCATATTTATAAGACTCTTTTTAAATATAGATAAGTGTGTCAATCTGTATTCAGGTATAATATTCTGCTAATAGCTTAATTTGTTGGCTCGGTAGGTATTTGTTTAATTTAGGTAGGTACATACTCGTCCTTGACATTTGTGACGATGGTTGTTGAGACCTATCCGCCCAGCTCCCTATATAGTCCCAGTTCGTCCTTGCGGGATGACCGCCCCTGACGCTGTCGGTACTAGCAAGTGAGGCATTGCGTCGTACAGATTGTGGTATCTATTTGATGGCCGTATGAAATGAGGTCTAGCTTGTGAATAATCAACATGCATAGAGGTGGGTAGGTGTCTCTGCGTGACTATGCGTTGATCCGGGACAAGGTATTTTAGCGCCCAGATATTACATTCGAAAACAGGTCCACAATAAATTAGCCTCTTCTAAATTAATGCGTGTACCCCGTTATGTAGCAATGCGTAATGTTCATGAGGTGATTGTTTGAGAAAACAGAGCTATACAAATTAATTTTCCTATTATTATTATTTTTCATAAATTTCTCTTCAATTTATCTATTCAATATGATTCTGTGATGGATTATTTAAGTACCTATAATATATTCGGTACCTACACGGAGAAAATGAGTAATCCTAATTCATTAAGAATTTCTTCAATTTATTGTTAATCCCGTTGAAAACGGGATTGCAGGCCGTTTCCTGATAAACTTTTAGTAAAATCACATAATATACATTGACGAAATGCTTAAATGTTAGGATCGTGAAAATACATTCGTATCTAACTAAAAGTTAATTGGTTTATTTATTAGCAATTTATTAGTTAAGGGCGTGCAACCCCAGTTTTAACCGGATCACGAATATTTTGAAGAGATTTTTAATAAATTAGCAATATTTATTTCAGTACGTTTTCTCCGTGCACGATGTTGGAACACGTGTGCAAGACTAATGCAGGTGCATGAACACGTGTTTCGATACATTTTTAAGAGTTTACTAAAAGTTTATCAAGAAACGTCCTGCAATCCCGTTTATAACCGGATTACCAATAATTTTATATTTTTCTCCGAATACAATAATTCATATTACGATTTTAGAATAGTCTGGTAATCACCAGATTTTTTCACAGTTGCTCAGTTGGTTCAGCCGAAAACTGTAAGCTGTAAGAATATAATGACTGTCCGGAAAATAATTTACTCCTTTCGATTGCTTTGCCGTCACAAAACGTCTTTTTTGGCTTTCCTCACCACACCACAATACAGGATATTCATTCTTAGGAATTCTTAGGATTACACAAAAATGTAAAAAGTTTTTCTTCTTCTGGTCCTCTCTCCGCCTATAGGAGGTTGGCAATCACCAGACAATTCCGGAACAACCCAACGGCTTTGCCCTCATACCAGTCGCGTCGACGCGACGTCTGTGCTGAATCTATCTCTCCTCGGATTTTCAATTCGGTAATCTAGCAAATGGCGCTGCTCGTAATAACAAAACAAATATGGAACGAACGACAAAGTTACTATATCTGTCCAGAGTATTGGAAGTACCTACACGTCTTCATATCCACCTTTCAAATGCAATTTTCGAGGCTACGCAGAAAAACAAAGAAAACATAACAACATGCAATTCTTTTTCCTTATTCTGTGCTTAAAGAGTCGGTGATGTGAATAGAGTTGGCGTTTCGGTTTCTTTTTCAAAAAACCGAAAGCGTTCCGATTCCCCAAAATAAACGGTTACTAGAAATCGTTTAATAATGACGTTAAACAGTACAATACACGTTATTTTATTCACCTCTAGCGTAAATGCGGTGCCCACCTCATTCATCCCTCGGCAGAATTGTTTTGGTTCATATTTTTTAGTCTAGTTCAGTTTATTTTAGGTCATGGTTAGAGAAGAGTGTTCACATTATCATATTCAAGATGCCTAACCCTTGTTCTGACTCTGTCTAGGATCCGACCGCTACGTCTACGCGTCTATCTATTGTTCTTGAGGCTTTCGCGGTCTTCACTATCTGCTAAAGTAGCCATACCAACCCATATATAATTATCTTCGGTATATATTAGGTGTATTGAAGCATACCTTAACACATTAACATCATACCTACTATTGTTATTAGCCACTTAATAAATAAGACGAAAGACTAAATCAGGCTAAGGACACGAGGAAAACTTTGAAATAAAGCAAATTGTATCTAGATACTTGAAATGTTTTATTGTGTGGTACATATTAAATGCTGCATTCGGAATTTGTTGTAAATTATTAGATGTGCTGATTTTACCACATTGATATGATTTATTTGCCGAAAATATTACCGCATTACGAGGAACTGCTAAGCGATTATTTTCATTCAAAACCTATACATTTGGATTTGAGACCAAAATACTAGACCAAACTGTCTATACAATCAAATTAACAAGTATGTAGGATAAATAAATAAATAATCATAAATATAGAAATCCTCTCAAAAAATCATATTTTGTGTTTAGCTAACCCACATTTCCTTAGAATGAAAGTATGATAAATGTATATTTTGTTACCTGATTGACATTTTAATCATGTTCATGTTTTCATTTCATGACATGATATGTGTTTTCTTGTCTTTCCACTTTTACACCTTGACCTTTAGGTATTACCTTAATTAGTTAATTCCATTGTTATATTTAGAAGTTATAAACGAGTTTCAACCTTTTGAAACACCTGAATGAACTATTGGTTCTATAATAATATTACATTTTACTTCCGTAATTATCTATAATATTGTGTATGTTTGTAAATCTTTTTTAATTTCAGTGTTGACTAATAGACGTCCATCAAAAAGATTTAAAATTGTTTAAAAAATGCAGATAATAATGTAACAGTGTAGGCGCTCAGTTTTTTTTATCAAAATTATGTTTTTCTTTGGTCATCGACCGGCCTAGTGTGTTCAATTCCTCGGCTGGCTAAGTCCTCCATAACAACACAATAAACATTTTCCGCTTACTGTGGTGGTAGTAGGAGATTTTCAAATATTGTCAGGTTATTCGTAACCCGGAAATGTTTGTATTTGTTTAAACATTTTTTTTGTGTTTGTTTACAAAAATGTATTTTGTGCGGAAACTCAACTGGTTTACGTATACCAGTAAACATGTAATATTATATAAAATATGTTTATAAAACTGTTTGTTTCCCAAATAAAGTTTAAAAATAATAAGGGATCGAACATCGCCAAATATACCGGCTGCGAAGTGTGTAACATAGTGTTTTGGTTTCTACTCCAGTTCTTGTAAATTCGGAATAATCACTAATGAGAGTATTAGCAGGAAGACAAGGGTGGCTGGCGAACCTTCCACGATCTCCATAGAGATTAATTGTGAATTGGAACTCCGGAAAGTACCGCAAAAATAATATATATATATATATATATATATATATATATATATATATATATATATTATTTCAAATTAGGGAGTTGTGAAATAACACAAATTAATTAAATAAAATTCACTTGCGCACGCCAGGATTTGATCCCGCGACCTTCGTATTGCTTGTCGAGAGCCTTACCACTCGTCACATGGTGTTGACAATATCCCAAGACGAACAATCCAAATAGGTATCAGGTAAAAATATGCCTTTAAGAACCGATCAAAGGGAAGCCTCCAACTTACAAACTAATTAAAATCAATCAAAACAATGACCAAAGAAAACCTTTATTTTATCTGTCAGGGCACAAGTAGGTTTTTATTTCCAGATAAAGATAGATTAATTAGCTAATTACAGTAGGCGTAATCCGTTTTTGTAGCACAAACGAATATCGCCTACTTCTCCCGTTACCTGTTATTTGATGTAATAGTCGGGCTTCAGCACCTGTTCCTTTACTAACTGCCTGTACTCTGAGGTTGACCGAGGAGTGAGGCAGTTGATAAGCGCTGGTCGCTGGCGATAGACGTTACTTACGTTAAATGATTGCAATGTCGTTTATAACATCGACCGTGAAATGTGTCAGAATGTACCGGTATAATTCCAAACACGAACTATGAAATGAATTGAATAGATAAAAACACACAATTAATTCATGCATGATTCCAATGAGTTATTATTTTTATACGTAAAATCTTTGCGAAAGGACTGTGAAAATTTGTGGAAATTTTTTAGTTCAAGTGAAGTTCGAATATTGTTATTCAAGTGAAATTAACACGTGAAGTGGGTACGAATGTCGGAAAAATAGCTATAAATTAAAGTAAGTATTTTGCATCTATGTGCCTATCTTAATATTAGCATATTCCATATTCAGGTGTTATAAGAATTCGATTGATGGAAGGAGTTTGCGAAAAATGTCATAATTTCTAATAATTGTTTTTTTTTTTTTTATATGGACACCATATAAACTTCCCATTACTTGGAACAATGGTACCATGCTAATCCAGTCTTGAATGGTCGTGTGCTGGAAGGAAAATGTGGAAGGGGAATGAATGAGAAAGCTGTAGTTTCAAATTCAAATTTGGTTACCAAACAAAAGTTTAACAAATCAACCTCTCGATACTTATTACAGGTATGCGATATGCAATAAACTGATTTGTAAAGTTATTTATTATGATATAGTTACGTATATGCGTACGCATTTTTAAAGTTTATTTGGGTTTTGAAAACACACCTCTACGTTTAGACGTGCGCAGGTAGGTACTGTAATATGAGGCGACTTTTGAATCGAGAGTAACTTTGTCATCGCGGATATCTTGTAATGCTCGCTACCACTCATAAATTACTCGTTAAGGCGATGCCATACGTAGTAATGCAAAATCATGTGTTTTTGGTTTGAAAATTTGGTCGCCTAGAAATGTTTCAGATGCTTTAATTAAATACTGCGAGCAGAATACATCTTGGCCTTTGAAATAATCAAGTATTTTTTAGATAAGTCTTTTTATAAGCCCAGAAAAAAGTAATGTAAAGGCTACTACTTACGAACCCATTTTCGGTTATGATTTTATAGTATAATGTGGCAAATTAAGTTATTTATAATATGATCGAAAAAAAATTAAATATTTATGCCTGAACCTGAACATCCACAAAATAAAATAAAAGGCACTTTTTGGCCATGTTTTTTTCTTGCATAAATCAAAACAGGCGGATGGTGTTAAGCGGGAATTTAAACCTTATCGCCATCTACGTAAGGGCTGTTATTGATAGCGGCTCGTTTTAAAATATTACACGACGTAGTGCATCGCTTTAAAAGGATTTAAAGTTTTTTTCGAGGCAATGTAGATACAATGATGCACCAAAAATAAATTGAATTGCAAAGTTGTTTTTTAGATATGTTTTGACAGAGAGAAATGTAAGTAGATACATCTTTTAAATTTCTCAATGATTACAATAGTTTTGTGTAATTTATATTATATAGTACGTGAATGTATATCGTATATGTATAATATAACTACTTGAATATTTGAACTCGCATTTTTTAACTTTTTTTTGGGATTGACGTATCATCATTGTGATAAGCTTATAAAATCATGGTATGACAAAAAGTCATCACTTTTATCAACATGTTGTTTGACTCCCCCAGAACACAAATACAATATTTCGATAGTTTGAACACGAGCAATAAAATTGGCATTCAATTTTCTGACATAAATACTTTAATAATAATAAATTAGTTTGAAAGTTGAAAATTTGATAAAGTCACCCCGTTTTACGGTACCTACCGAAAAAGCTCACAGTTCTGAAACGAAACTCGTCGTTTTGAAGTATGTTTCATGGTTGTCAACAACATTATAATCGGAAAAACCCTAATTAACTAATATTATATTATAGACGGCCGGCATAGTCCAGTGGTAACGCATTGGACTGCCATTCCGAAGGTCGCGGGTTCGAACCCGGCGTGCGCAAATAAATTTTATTTGATTAATTTGTGTTATTTCACAATTAATTAATTAAAACTAATATATAGTATATTTTCGGCACGTTCCAGAGTGGAAGATACTACCAGTATCGCCCTGGTGTAAGACCACCATTCAGAATTGAAACGTTGCTCCAAATGGCTTTAGCCGTGTTTAGTGACTAGATCTGAATAGCCAGGTACTTCCCCACCTTCCTCTTTCCCTTCCCCACTTACCTTCAGCCTCACAACATCCCCCAATTGGGGATGCCATAGTCTCACTGGCTCCAGACGGGAGCAGTTGGGACTCTTGTGAGGTACTCACTATAAAAAAAAAAAAAAAATGAATCTGATAACTCATTAATAATGCCGATATGCGAAAGGGTTGATTGATAAGGTAAACTTGACACTCACGGACTCACGTCACAGAGTTCAAAGCAAATGCATAATGCACATGCCTCATTACAATATTATTAATGTAATTAGGTCTGATGGCCAAGTGTGGGTCGATTATTACAGAAAACAATTGATCATCCCATCTTATTCTGCTGCAGACGGATCAACATCTTTATGTCGAGGTTTTCTTAGGTAGCTGATGCGGAACTAATGCGCAGAATTCACACACGGATCTGCTCGGCGGATCTTCACGCCTTGCAGACCCGTGTGTGGATTCTGCGCATAATACAGACATTTTTTTTTATTTTGGTAGACGATTAATATTTTCGATTTATCATTGCTAGCTCGCTAGTTCGGAAAAAATTACAAATCTTAATAGCATCAAAGAGTAGTGTTCAGCTGAACAGTAATTTTAACAAGGTTTTCAAGTATAATAAACATTAACTAGACTGAGATCAACACTACTAATTTTATATTTTTTATATAAGTACCGCACAAAAGTCCCAACTGCTACCAACCGTCTAATATTATAGCATCCCCAATTGGGGCATATCGCGAGGCAGAAGGTATTGGAGTGGCGAGGAAGATGGGGAAGAAGAAGATGGGGAAATACCTGACTATTCAGATCAGGTCACCGGATGCGGTAAAAGTCATTTCATGCAACGTTTAGGTTCTGAACCAGTTTGGAACATAATCAATAAATTATGAAATTTACTTGCGCACGCCTGGAATTGAATCCGTGACCTCAGGATTTCGGATTATTATAATATGAAATGAAAATATCCTAGTCAATATTTGTGTTGCGACAGGAAACGTACCTGAAACCGCACACACATTGTATAATATTTTTAAAGTTACGGAAATCTTGTCATTTTTCGTTTAGGCAGTATCGACGAAGAATTGTCAGTATTATATCGATCGTTGATAGGTTATAAACAAAATTAAAAGAGTTGGATTTTATGAATGGTTTATTATTCGAAAGAAAACACAGTTTGGAAGGGAAAGAAGAGAAAAACTTTGGGGTTATTTCTGAGAGGGTCAAAATTAGTTTTTGGATAAGCTTCATTCAGAGAATGAGTCGTTTCACTGAGGGTCAAGTTACAAACTTCTCTTTTAGCACCTAAATGCGACGGTAGTGCACACCGGGGAGTTGTGGCACGACGATTTTGCTGAGAGGTTTTAGCCCAGATGGCTATTAAAACACACAAGAGAAAAGGAAAGGGAAACAATGAAAAATTTTCACGTTTGATAGGAAGCCATTATAAAATTTGAATATCTTGGCAGTCAAACCTCATTTTGTCTTCTCGACAATTCACGATAAAACCGTAAGCATTGTCTACGACTACCATTGGTGTATTAGGTATATTTAGATGAGAGATGAAGCGGAAAAATTGGTTCCACTTTTTTACGTCTAATCGACCTCCAAGTGACCTTCACTTTTGTTTTCGGTAATGAATGAATGCAAATCTTGGATGCGGAAATTAACCCACTTCCCGACATCCGATCGAGCTGAAACTCGACAGATGGACTCATCGATGACAATGCATTCTATCAATTTTGGTGGCAATACGCACTTCTTTGAAATCGGATGACATAACAGCAGTTAAATTGTCGATCCTAACAGAGTTGTCGACTCCAGTTCCTGGGTAGGAATGTTTAATCCGCAGTCAACCATTTAAAAAAAAGTTTTATAAGACATTTTAAAATGATGTATAATAGTTATTTATTACGGGTCGATTTTTTGGTTTTACACAAGTCGAACTATATTTTCATATAAACAAATAGTATTCTACCATCGTGCAAATTGTTGGTATATATTAACAAGGAGACACTGTAAAACTGTACAAATAGGCAAGTTTCTACTTTACATTGATTTGCCATGATTTTTTACGATTTTCCGCCTTTGCTACATTTGTATGAATACATTGCACGGGTTGTTAACTATGCATTCATAATAATACTATAGAATCGACTGAATTTACAATGTTATTGTCTTTATTGTCGATTAAATTATGTACTTTTTTTATTGTTTCTTGGAAGTTCCCTTTTCAAGATATTTTACATTTATTCTGATCAATGTGAATCTCTTATGAAATGCTGATTAAGTTTATCATAAAAATTACATTGTAAGGAATAGCGCTTGATATTATGTTAAAACAGTGACGTGCAGTAATGTGTTATTATTTGACAAAGGATTTTCTAAAATAAATTGATGTGGCTAAAAAGATTTTTCACCGTAGATATACAAGGGAATGGCGTAACGGCAGGTTAGGTTCAACATTGGTTAACATTTAATAAAAAAGGACTTTTAAAAGTAAGGACAGTTCCAATAATATATAATGGACATCATAATTACGCACGATATCGAAAATATGTTACTGAAACATTATAAAGATTAATATATATACTACAGTCATAATAATTAAATAGCTATTATTCATTATATATAATAACAAAATTGTTTGGACAATGTGATAAATTAATCACTTTATCCGGATATTATTTATAATATCGGGTCAAAGTTAGCCAAAGTAATAAATACGGTCCAACTGACTTGTTACCCCCTATCCTAACCTAACCTATAATAACCCAACCTAACCTAACCCAACCTATCATAACCCAACCTAACCTAACCCATCGTAACCTAACCTAACCTAACCTGTCATAAACCCAACCTAACCTAACCTATAATAAACCAACCTAACCTAATCTAACCTATCGTAACCATACCTAACCTAACCTATCATAACCCAACCTAAAATTAAATCAAACAAACTATCAAAACCCAACCCAAGTCTTAAATCACGGATTTCATCAAAACCTTGTTCAGACATTAGGTACCTCTCTTCCAACTTTGTATAATTTGTCATTTCTAAATTCAAGCGTACGTAGTTTGTAGGTACCTACGATTCTCCCCTGTCAGTTCTATTGTTCTTAGTTCGTTTTATACTTTTTGTTATTATTAGGCGATAGCCTTTGAACAAATAAATAAATTAAAAATTAAAGTTCATGACATGTAGCAAGAATGAAATAAAACCGACAACGGAAAATGATTTTATATAGTAAACCTGCAGGACGAATAAGTGTTGGGGATTTGAGGGACTTTAGTTTAGTTGGCTAGTTAGAGTGGAGGGAAACACTACCGTGTAGAGAAGAGAGCAACCGGAAGGAAATAGCAGAATCCCAGCAGGTGTTGAGTCGTTTCCTAGAGTTTTCATGTTTCGTTTCCAAGACTCTCAAAGGATTGTAACGTTTATAAAAAAAATGTTGAAATTAATTACACTAGGTTCCAAATTGTAAAATATGAATAAAAACCATTGGCAGAGCGAATACCTACTTAGTGTACCTAGAAAACAAAACAAAAACAAAAACAAAACTTTCTTTCTCTTAGGCGATGCCATACGTAGTAATGCAAAATCATGTTTTTTTTTGGTTTGAAAATTTGGTCGCCTAGAAATGTTTCAGATGCTTTAATTAAATTCTGCGAGTAAAATACATCTTGGCCTTTGAAATAATCGAGCATTTTTTATATAAGTCTTTTTATAAGCCTAGAAAAAAATAATGTATAAGGCCTGTGAAAACTGCTTTAAAGTTCAAAATCTCCTACTTACGAACCCATTTTTGGTTATGATTTTAATGTATAGTGTGGAAAATTAAGTTATTTATAAAATGATCGAAAAAAAATTTAATATTTATGCCTGAACATCCACAAAATAAAATAAAAGGCACTTTTTGGCCATGTTTTTTTCTTGCATAAATCAAAACAGGCGGATGGTGTTAAGCGGGAATTTAAACCTTATTGCCATCTACGTGTTAAGGGTTATTATTGATAGCGGCTCAATTTAAAATATTACACGACGTAGTGCATCGCCTTAATACAGAAATTTGCAAGCCGTATAAGGGGCGTTCTTGATAACTCAACACAATGACAATTCAACACACCTTTAAAAAGTGATATGTTGAATGAAGTCATTAAAAGCGAACATAAAACTAACACATAAACCTAACCTACATAACTTACTTAACTTAGTTTTTGTTTCATCATTTTTCATGACTTTATATATCTTTAACGGTGTGTTGAATTGTCATTTTGATGAGTTATCCGGTCACCAAATAGCAAAACAATTCGCAGCTTAAAGAGCAAATATTTAAATACCGTTAGGTTAATAATTTTTGAGTAAAGAATGGATTGGTGGACGTGCTGTAAGCATGAGGAACATAATTGATTTTGACAACCGTTTGGACAAAGGCACGACCAGCTTTTTACCAAATGGAATTTTGTTTAGTACTCGTAGATGCGATTTGTTAGGATTTATCATTTCAATTTGTCAGCTATTTTTACGTTTCTTTTTGCGTATGGCATGCACCAAGTTATTCAGCCTTTATAGCACATAATAAATTACCAAGCAAAATTATCTGTTGATGAACTCTGGCGTTTTGAAATTTGCAGGTTTTCTGTTTTGAATTTTTAGGCCAGCGTAACTATTTACAGCTTTATATAATTTCTATCATGAGCTGTGGAACTATGAAAAAATCATTTAAAATTCGAAATATGAGACAATACAGGTATAGGAAATTTTTGGTTTAAAACTACACGTTTTAATGTAAATGTGAACACCAATAGTGTCGAAAGTTTTAAAAAGTTTTTGGAGCACCTGCCTGCAGTCCCCTCTTACACCGAAAATTCCCAAAGATACTGGGTGCGTAGCGACATTTATATTTTTTTCAAAGAAAGACAATAATTCCCGCACGGAGAAAACTTACTGATATGAAATAATGTTAATTTATTTAAAATCTTGTCATATTATTAGTTTTCAAGTTAAAAACGGGACTGCAGGCCTATAACGAATGAATTGAAAGAGTTCCTAACAAAGTATCAGTCAAAAGCGAATGTTTTATGAGAACGGCGGAATACGTATTCATACTAAAACTGAGATTGATGTTGTCGCATTACGTCATGATGTTTATTAGTAAAAGAACACGTGTTCTCGATATATTCTGAATGACTAATATTTATAATCAGGACATCGGCGTGCTGTCACTTTTTAACAGGATCATTTTTTCCGTTCGGGTTTAGTGAATAATCTGACAATATTTGAAATCTCCTATCACCACCACAGTAAGCGATAAAATATTGGATTAGTCGTGATGGACGACTTAGCCAATCGAGGAATTGAACTCATGACTGTGGGAACCAAAAGCGGAATCAACTCAGCCACTGACCGGTGAAAAATGCATTGTTTCAACAGTGCCAAAAACGTCCACCATCTTGAATAAGTAGTTCTAGTGAGTGTTCAAATTCCAATACATGTCGTCTAGGTCCAGGTAGGTAATTGTTCCACTCATTAGCGGTATCATTGTGTAACGTTATCTTTTTGGTATTTGACGAATAACGGTCAAAGAGGCTGTCATTACCCGTGGACCAAATGACATCACTATCAACAAACATAGATATTATACTATATGTCAATATTATAACTACGTGTATTTTCATTTATAGGCTTGCTTTTGACATAGCGAGTTTCCGATTTGCCGATAAGTTGTGTATTTATTTGTGAGAAGCTAACAGCTTATTATAATACAACTAATTATAGTTTATGAAGTAAACATGGAATATGAGGTTAAATAAGGTGAAAACCAAAATAAATAATAATAGAAAAGTCACAAAGTTTTTTATAAACTGTCCAACTTAAAGTCGGTTAAAGATGGAATTTTATTTGTATTTTTATATTGTTTAGTATATTTTATTCAATACTAATAAGATGTAAAGGAGAGAGGAAGATGCATATAGGATAAGGATAGGAGATACTCTTGATATACTGATACATTCAGTACTGTATACCATAAATAAGTGTCTGCATCTTTATGTAATCCACGTGAATTCATATGAAATTCAAGTCGAAAAAATCACAGAAAACTTTTGAAAGAATAAGTATTATCTTCAGTTTCATATATTGCTTTGCCTCTTTGCTTAAAAATTAAATAAGAAATAGCATTGAGTTATATATACATAGAGTATACATTCAATATCAGTGTGAAATGTTGTTCCCGTGCGGGAAGTAGGAAGGGGACGTATGGCGGCTGTCGATGTCGCCCGAATCCTTCCGACCGCGAACGAACTCAACGAACGAGTCGAAGGTGCCGCGCGCTGCCACGTATGTCAATTTACACGACTACTGATTATGGTAAAACCCTACTTACCGATAAAATGTTATATACCATTGCTTTCCCTATATTTTCCAGTACGACTTGTACAATATCTCAGCGTGCATGACGGCATTGTGAAGTTATTGCGGGAGACCCATGGCCGGCGAGTGCTTGTGACCGACTGATGCTTGAGATATCTCACATCGGACAATGATCCGATATGCGTGGCCCATACTTCAAACGCCAAAGCTGACTCTACCTATATATCTCATTGGGAAATAGACACAATTTTGTTCTTCCGGTGTGCTCTCTCTATCGGAGGTTGCTTATTATTTGGACCACAGTAGAGGCCAGCAATAATTGACTCCATAATATAATTCCTTTGCCTAGAAATTCTATATGCTCAGAAGTCACAGATCACAGTTTTCAATTTCTTCTTCTGGTGTCGTCTCCTATATAGGTAAAAGTTAACTATCATAAAGTCACAATAGGGTCCTACAATAATTGTCTACAAATTCAAATATCATAATTCCTTTCCTTCCAGCCATGGTTCTGTGATTTTACATGAAATTCTAGTCGATCGGACAATAGTTGAAAAGAGTTAAAATGAATACTGAACCGCCATGCTGCCAGAAGGATTTGCTGTACCCACTGAGAGTTTACCCATAGAGAATTATAAGTTAGGAGAACCAATTTTTCGAGATAAAACAAGACATTGTTTTACTACAACACTACAGATTGAAAAGGGTAGTTCATCACCAACAAAACTTATTCGTTTGATGTTCAAAAATAATTGAAATACCTCAATTTCCGCCTCTACTTGCGAAACTATTAACCTCAAAGTAAAATCTGCCTAAGTCAGGAATTTATTTGAAACTCAGATGAGGTAGGCATCGCTGCTCGCTTTTACCAATAATTGGACCCTGCGGCATTCAAATCTCTAGATCTGGGTATATTGATTCAGTATTTATGTCTAGAATGCTGTGCAATCTTTATAGATAAAAGTACGGCTTAGCAATAAAAATCTCTGGAGATAACGTGCCTACATAAATTAATAACGTTCCTTTAAATAATATTTATATAGTAACCGTAATCAGTAATTACTATATACTCATGAATCATGGAAGATGCTAAACCGGTGTGTAGTTAAAAACAGTGTCGTATTTTTTAAGCAAACCTAAAAAAATTTTATTTCATTTGTACTATGTAAAATTTGTTTCGTATTTTTTTAAAACACTTTACTCATTCAGTAATCCGTTCCTACAACTATAATCCGCCGCTATTTTTATTAGTTGAAAGCACAAAATCAAGTTCCATAAGTCACCAAATACGTTAAATTCAGTAATCCGCCGTGTGCCTAGCGTTCTTCGTGATTCTTGCAAGAGCTTCAGCAGCATCCACGGATTACTGCTGACATTTTACACCAAAATGCACTGTCTTTTACGAGAAGATTTATAAATCAATTTCCAAACTAGAGAAGGATGGTTAAGTAAATTAAAAGGAAGATTTGTAAAGTGACTTATTTTATTAATAGTTATTTAACATGCTTCATTATTTAGTTTAATACGTGCTTATGTATAAATAATGATTTTTTTAAATAAATTTAAAATAAATCAAATTTCATAATGTTATAATAATTATTAAGTTCTGCAAGTATTTCTGTTATTTTTACAGTTTTTAATGTGACAGCGGTTTCGGCTTTTGAGGCCATTATCAAGACAGTTTGATAATGGCCTCAAAAGCCGAAACAGCTGTCACATTAAAAATAACAGAAATACTTGCAGAACTTAATAATTATTATAACATTATTAAATTTGATTTATTTTAAATTTATTTAAAAAAATTAAATGGAGTTCTACGAACTAAACACCAAAACAATAAATATAAATAATGAGATAAAACTGTAAGTTGCAAGTGAAAATTTACAATGTAAACTATTTTTTATGAAATACCTGTTTTAAAAAGATATAAAAACAATAAAAAAATGAAATGAAAGCGATTACAATAAAAAATATCCTCTCTTCTATCAAGCCTTATCTAAAGTTGCCTCCCATCCATTCAACATCTCATCTTTTCTATATCTGAATTCGACTACAATCTTCTATATTATTTTGAAATTTTCTCTTTCAAACAAAATTGATAAATAAATTCACCTTCCGTCTCTTCGTAATTTGAAATGATAGCATAGAACACCCTTGAAGGGTGAAAGCCAGAAACAATTGGAAAAAAACTACGAACTATGCGGCGTTTTGCGCCGTTTGCGGTTGCTTCGTTCCTTTCCCGTAATTCGTGGTTCGGCTCTCGCATTTTTCTCCTGTTTATACGGCGCCTTAGAGAGTACCTTTCTTTTATACATAGTCTTCTCATCGGACCCCATCCATTGGACCCCATTTAAGATTGGTCTTATAAGTTGCACGTGTGAGCTCACATATCATCGGGTTTATCGTGCCCTGATTTCGTTCATCACGCATCGTCATCAAATCCACATAAAAAAACATCATGTTTATGTATAATTACATTTGTCAGTCACGCCAAGCTTAATAATATGCATTTATTAATAAAGAAGGCTGTCTATTGTCTAATAGGTACTATATCATACAAGAATATATTTACATTGATTATATTGCCGCGTCATCAAAATCATTATTATTGTATCGGGAACCTTTCAACGTGACTGCAGATTCCCCTGGCCCCGGAGTTCACTGCAGTCATCAGTCATGATGATGGCTTTATATGTCAGTTGCCAGATGCTGAAATGCAACAAACATTTATGTGTTTGTCATTAAAAAGACATTACAATTTGTGAGGCAGAGTTCCAACTCAATAGATAGGGAGATAAAACAATACGAATTCAAAAAGATAACTTGTTTTTTTTTGTAATTATTATTATGATGAAGGCCAGGATGACTTTTGTCACGGTAACAGTTTCCTTGCCGTTTATAGTCGTCGATCAAATATTTATAAATATTATGGAAGTGCACGCACGTAGCGATGTGACATTAGGACAACTTTTTATGAACTTATATGGATTTAAAAACTATGGCGAAACTGTTGCAGTTACAAAAGTCACCCTAGCGCACCTGGCCCAAAATTGTGGCGTTATCCAATTTTCGTATCAAAATTAAAATTAATTTGCACATATAAGTAAGATATATAAGATATATTCAGTATGTACCAGCTGATGATATTTTTTAACAATTTAAATCAATTATACATTTTTTCCATTAAAAACGTATTTTTCCAACACACTTTGCAACTGAGTAGTTGGGTACAGCCTAGCCGGCCACATGATATGCACAGCGGCACGGTAACAGACGAGACAGAGTGCGTACACGTAATCCCGTCCCGCGTGTAGTCGCCGGTTAAAATTCTTCGGGTACATGCTGTAATACCCTGTATACATTAATTAAATACCCACATAATAGATTATTTATTGCAAACTATTTACATTTATTAATAAAGAAATGGTTATACAAACTAAGAAGTTAAAAACCTATTTGACAAAACAGGTTAATAGGTTCTTAGTTTGGGTTGCATACTAGCATTCGGGATATTCGGGATATAAGTGAATATTCAATAATAATTCTGATGTGTTATTTGTATAATTTGTATGGCACCGTTTTAGTGTGAAATTACGCACGTGTGGGCGCACATTAAGGATACTTCAATTATGTCCTAAAAAACGCTACTAATCTAACTTTCATAATGTGAAAACTAACTAACTAACCATCATGCCGTTTCCCCGCAGGGGTAGGCAGAGAGGACGAACCGCAACTCGGTCTTGGCACAGACTCCTTGCCTCATTCACATTCATACATACTCTTCTATTATTCTGACTCTTGACATGGCCCGACTCAAGTATCTAATTCACTTGATCGTGCCATGTCTTCCACGGGTGTCCCCACTTCTGCTACTGAAATGAATGTGAAATGTATCTTTTTATCAAAAATATCCATTACCAGTAATTTAAAACACATTGCTGTTGCGAAAGTTTATTTATGAACAAATTTAACAACTGGGGTTACCGCAAAACAAAAAACTTGAATTTATTTTTTCTGGAACCTCGATGGATTACAACACCAATAATAATTGTTATGGTTAGGTGTTAAAATGATTATATTATCGAGATTAATTCTAAGAACACGAACACCGGACACATTTCGGAAATTTTTGGCATGGAGATCATGCCAAAGAATTTCTCTACCACAAATTCGAAATAATAATGAAATATTTAGACTAAACAATAAAATCCGTTTTTCGCACGATAATAATATAATGTGAAAGTAAATCATATTTAATTACCTTTACTTAAAAACCTTACCCTCATCAAAAAAGCAGGAACCTTTTATTATTTTATCTCTTCAGCTCGTGAAAAACTTTCCTGTCAAAATTAAAGTCATTTAAGTGAATCATTTTTCATTCCGTGAATTATTATTGAGAAGGTTAAAGTGTCACACGAGGTACAAAAAAGTCTTTTCCCGATTGCTCTGTTGTAATCTTTCCCTCTTTCTAATCAACAATTTAAGTAACAGAAAGAGATTGTACGGTGGAGCTCTCAGCGGCAGTCCTATAAATAGTAACTGGCCTAAAGCCAGGGGGTCACTGGGCATTAGACTTCAGCATTATAATTTAGTATAATAAATGTTATGAATCAAGTTTACGTCAGTATAATTAGTAGTGCATCACCTTAGGTAGCTAATGACTATGTATATAAAACCAGAGAATCCCAAACTATGATAAGGACTTTTTATTTTTTTACAAAATTTTTTATCTTTTGTCTTCTCACTGACTGGAAAATCCCTATAAGTTACTTCTTTAGAGGATTAAATGAAACTGAAATCGCCAATTTACATAAGACATCTCGACTCACAGACCCCAAATATATTTCATATTTAAAAAAGTCGGATCAATATCATAAGTAAAATAAAATAGACCTTCCTTCGGGCACACACACACGCGTACAACACATAAAATAAGTTTATCTCTGCAGTGGTATTTCCCCTACATCTTGCTTAGGAATGTAGCCAATTTAGACATTTTAATTTTATTGCACCTAAAACTTACAATTCACTACAACAGAAAACCTTTGAAGAGACCATGTTGCGTCAAAATATTAATTACTATTTAGTCAATTTTAATTACTAATTAGTATTTAAAAATATATCACATCTTGGTTCAATTGAACTTCTGCAACTCTGCGCAATTACATTGCGAACTCCCCAATACAACGGTTTCACACTATGGGAAACCAATACTTAGGTGATGTCGATATATTTAATATTAACTTTGCGAATTTTGTGGATTACGTAAAAGACTTATTTAAACACTATTCCTAAATGGAAGTTATATTTTTGTAAGCCATTCAAATAGCTGTATTTTTTAATTTATGTTCTTTTATTTTTAATATTTCTTTCTCATGTTTCAAAACTGTCATTAAAATTGTACCACCTACATGTAAAAGCCCTCTGGGCGTTAAATAAATGAATAAATAAAAAATCATCATCATCATCAAAAAAAATACTCCAGAAGTATTTACTTAAATCAGTTTTGTATTTGATAGTACCATAATACTGTACCATAATACTATTATATATTTAATTATTGAAGACAATATTAGCGATGCCTAAACGAAAATCTGAAACAGAAAAATCAGAAAAAGATACATCTAAGACTTGAACCCAGGATCCTTGCCTTGCCGGGGCACCGCTCTACCAACTGAGCTAATGGGACCCTATTTCCTTCGGTCATATTTAACTGTATCATTCTTCGAGTAAGAACTACCAGCACTGTCTTCATTTTTCACCGCACATTTTTATTGGCAACTATCTTTATGTATGATCGCAAGATTCAACCCGAACTAAATGCAATCTAGACAATTTAGATAAACATATCTTCTTTTTAATGTGCCAGATCTATTGACTTTTCTGCAAGTCTATGAATATTTATTTTTTGGATACGCTACACTATGATTTTATTTGTATTAATGTTTATTACCTGTATCAAAACGTTCAATAATTAGAAAAAAATATTTTTCGCGAAAGTTTGTTTTTATGAAAATAGAACACATAAAGTTTGGGAACCACTGGTAATTTATGTTAAAGATAAGTTAATAATACATAGGAATAGGAGCATTTAACCATTTTTTAATATAAAAGAACATTGAAAATGTCTTCCAAGCTATAAATACAATGAGTTTTTTTAATCTATACAATTGATTTAGTTGGAAAGAAAATTTGGTTTTTAGGTTAGTTTAGGTTACTTACTTCCTATTTATTATTTTAGCTCAGTGCTAAAAAAACAGGAGAAGGCGTGAAGAAAAGGAATAGGCGATAAGTGAAAAACAACGTTGCCATTTATTTCTCATCGTCTGTACGCGGTTACGACGAAACATTAAAAAGGTTGGATTTAACGACTGGGAGAACCGAGAAAACCTTACTCGAATTTTCATTTTAATGGTTATTTTATGAGATGGAAAAGCTTATGTCATTCTGCGAAGCAAATAACTAAAATGGCTAAATAGTTTCCATATAATAAAATAACTTTGATAAACTTAAGGTGTTAGGAAACGAGCAAGATAAATTGTCTATTATTGCATATTGTCGTACAATTGTCTTGGCCGCCAATAGTCTTCAACCTCAACTAATTCACAACACAAAAAAATGATTTTATGCAAAATCGCCACCAATACTGTATAAACTTGAAAAAAAATCATGAAATTACCATGATAATGAAAATGATTACAGTTTTGGTAGTGGGTGTGTGGTGAACAGAGACGTGCAGGAAACAAAGCGAGAAGAAAATAGGTATGGCCCGGCAATATTATCAGGAGGGCGAGGAAATACTTCGACAAGAATAGCAATATTGCAATTATACAACAATCTTGACCGACGACCATTGATATATATATATATATATAAACTTCTTTATTTATTTTAATGACGCAAATAACAATAATAATACAATTAAAAAATACACTGAAAACTAAAAAAAAAGTAAAACTTAATAACGACACATCAATAATAGAAATCTGCTTAATCACTAAACGGTCGTACTAAAAAACGCGGTGAAAATTGTATTCAATTGATAAACGACCGTGTATGTGAAAAACTTACTAATTGAACCGTAAAATAGAAACTGACGTAAAATAGTTCATGGAAAGTTAAATAAGAAATATACTCGTACATTGCTTATCCAGTTCCAGGGGGTTGTTTATCTGTTGTATAAACAAGAAATAATAAAAACCAACGGATTAAAACTCCGGTTTTTGCGTAGTATATATATATATATATATACTCGTATATATGTTAAAATTATTTATTTTATATAAATATATATCTATAACATTTTATTTTAAATATATATTATTTTATTTCTTTGCAGTGTCTTACTGCAAGATAGCAATTTTTAACCAAATGGGTTTGAGGGCTGTAAAATTTTAAGATTACCATTTTCATATAAAACATCATTTTAGATTCATTTTTTGTTCATAGGCACAGCTGAAATTTTCGAATTTTATAAAAGCCGAAAGGAATCGATGGCAAAAATAGCCGGTTTCTTGGACAAATAATATCGGGCGCTAAAAAAACCGTGACAGGAATATCGTAGTACATGAAGTTGGGTTCATAAGTTAATTAGTCATTATTAACATTTTCAATATTGTTTGGTAGGACATTTATCTATTTGATTTTGTTATTCGATGTTTGTAAATTTTTTTGTCTTTGACGTTGAAAAAATTTATTTAACTGAAAATTCTTCGGGGAAAGCAAGTCGGAAAATAGGTCGGGAAAAGTTGAAAAAAAGATATTACATACCTTTTTGATATTATGGGAAGCTTGGAAATTTCCATCTGGAATTTTTTTCCCTAAAATTAGATAAACTAAATTTTAACTTCTTAAAATTTTAATGAAACCATTATTTTTTGATATTATGTGAAGTTTTGAAATTAAAAAAGCTGGGAAATTTTTATTTTTCTTAATAATTCTTCCTAGAAAATTTTTGGTCTCAAAATTATCATAAAAACATTTATCCTTTTGATATTATGTGAAGATTAGAAATTGTGAAAAGATGGGAAATTTTTATTATTTGTTTTTGGGGTGTTATGCCGTGTTGCGCTAACTCCTTCTTTAGCCAACGTTTCGGACAGCATTGCAGTGTCCATCATCAGGACAGATGTGTTATCAGATACAAATACTTTTGCCCGTGAAAATCTTAAATCATATTTGAGATAAGAATTTTTTTTTTTTTAAATTCTTCGGTTAAATTGGAAAAATATTAGAAAATTTTTGATCCAAAAAATAGTGGGGAAATTTTTATGAAAACATATATTTTTGATAGTTTGGAGATTATTCATGCAGGCAAATTTATATTTATATGAAAACCATTCGTTCAGGAAAATTGTGAAAAAGATTTTGAAATTGAGAAATTCCTGTTTGAAAACTTCAAAGGTTCGTTTTGAATATAACAGAGGGCGACACTTCCGTCTACAACTTTCAAAAGTGTTCAGTGTTATATAAAAAAGGATATCTAATATTATTATTGAGAAATAATTATATTTTGTCGACAATACGTTAATCTTTACGTAAGAAATTGTAGTAAAAAGTTGCTCGATTACCAGAGTCTTTAAATAAAAAATTAGATCGCTTTGATACACAATTTAAATAATGCATAATATATCTCCACATAAAAATATAAATACATTAATATACTATGCTTCGGGATACGACATACATGGCGTGCATTCTTATTCATGGAATACTCTATAGTCCTAGTCTACAAATCTATTAAAAATGCCTACAATTAAGTACTTATTTGGCTAGTTGTACCGTGTACCGAGATCGCGGCTTAATTTTGAAAGCTCGATAGCGCCTCAAATCACAATCTGTGATTAGGACCGTGTTATTAGCGGATCGATTTAACCATAAACGGTTCTACTAATGGTTCTACATGTTCTACTAATCCTCCAGGTGAGCTGGTAGCGATAAAAAGTCTCGGCGCTAATTATATATTTGTGATAGATATTATTGTATTATTATTATTATTACATTACTACCATTAAAATAATATAGAGTGAGAGACCCGGAAGACAATATTTATAATGATGATTAGATGGTACCCACATTCTTATGAAATTTTAGAAATGTAATAATTGCGATACAAACATAATAAAATGTTGCCGTTCTTCGATGTCCTCAATAATATTGCAAATATAGTTATAATATATTTAAGAACTTCCTTCTTCTTCTGGCGCTAATATCTAATAGTATAAAATAAAGTCGTTATCCGCGTCTGTCTGTTTGTGCGCTTAGTTCTTCTAAGCTACGCAATTATTTTTGATAGGGTTTTCACTATCATTTAAAGAATTTCTTCAGGGAGGTTTATATATATAAAACATGCATATCATATTTGTAGAAAGTAGAGAAAGTACACTTAGTATTTAGACAACTTAGGTGGCTCCCTCATGGGCCGGTAAGGAATCGACATAAACGGAGTGCTGTAAGAATGCGTGATACCGAGAGCGGCGTTTGATTGGTTCGGTGCGGTATTCTTATTGCACCCGGTTTATATCGATTCCTTACCGTCCCGCAAGGGAGCGAGGTTAAACTTACATTTCTTAGCCCGTCGTCCACGGGTCGCTAAGCAATCGACATGCAACGCAGGGTCTTAAAACACCGAGTGCTTTGAGACCCCGCGAATAAAATTAAAATTCGTTATAGTAAAGTCTGCAGCGCTGTTCAGTGTGGATCTTTTATATCGTTTGCTTACCGACCCGTGGGACGAAGGCCTTAAAAAACAGTTGTTTTGCATTGTAGTTTGTGTTATCGCGGTATTGTTTTTTGTTATTTTTTTTTAGGTAGGTACTAAATTAGGGACGTTGTAGAAAATGAATTCACCGATACTAGGTAGGTACCTACAGACAAGTGCTGAGATTTTACATACCAAAATAATCTATTTACAAATTGTTACACCGTATTACAAAAGGGCTATATTTTTTAAAATCCCGTTTTCATCTGATTTCTCCTTCACCCAGTTTCCTGACTGGGTAACTGGTAGGCACTAGGCACTAGGTACTGAATTTTGCCTAGAGGAAATCGTGACGGAAGTTGACGTAATAATGACCTGCAATGTGTACGTAATTCCGTAAGATATTCAGAGCACCTTTACCTCACACTCTTGTAGTATGGTCCCTGGCACACCTCATTATGTGAATGTGTTTTTAATAATACCTCCTCCATTAGCCAACGTTTCGGACAGCATTATTATAGATACTATACTGACACCAAATACAGACAGAAATTGAAACCACTCAACTTAACAAAAAAAACACCATGTAATATATTTATAATTATTTTATATTATCCATCCTACAAGATTTTAATAACATGTAAATGAAGTCCTCAGCATGGGAGATCCCATTGAGGATGTAATTATATCTATTGTTACAAAAAAGAAGATAATAATGTGTTATGATTTTTAAACGCAAGTAAAAGTTGTTTGATTTGAGTCTCCAGGGAAATTTGCATCTTGAATGTCCACTTGTCTGATGGGCTATGGCCAACGACCAATGGTGATTTCGATAGAGTTATAGATACATTTATGATAAGTTGGACCCCCAGAGAACCCCTTCGAGTATAACGGGTATTTTAACAAACTATGGATACCGTTAAAAATGTACGGAAGAATTAAAGTTATTTTTTATAATTCTGATCATCTAAAAATGTGTAATTTTTATATTTTCTTTCATTATTATTGATCTTGAAAACCAATCTAAATCCGCATATTGACCGGTCAGTGGCTGAGTTGGCATCGCGTCTGGATCCCACCCAGGCGTCATGAGTACAATCCAATTCCTCCATCACGACGCAAACAGCGTTTCCGCGTATTGTGGTGGTAGTAGGAGATTTTAAAATATTCGTTAGGATATTCGGAACCCGGGAATGTTTGAATTTTTTTGCGAATCTGTACAAGAGTTTCAACTGCTCCCAACCGTCTGGAGCCAGTGAGACTGGCTTCCCCGGTTGAGGTATGATGTCACACTGAAGGTAGTAGGGAGGGGAAAGAGATGAAAAAGAAGAAGATGGTGAAATACTGGACTATTCAGATCTGTTCATCAAACATGGCCAAAGCCATTTCAAGCAACGATTCACTTCTGAATGGAATGAAAATACCACACATCCTTCAAAGAATCAGGTTGACGATTGGAAGATTTTATGTTGAAACATGCAAATTGGATAACACTAGTAGCTACTACCTATTTCAATAGTTGCTCCAAGACTACTGCTCACAAGTGGCACCCTACTACAATTTGGTCGAGAACTTCCTATGTTAGAGAATGTTGTGTGAATAGAAAAGGTTGAGGAAATTGGGATAGAAAAAGGTCAGTGTACTTCACCATTCACATTTTGCAGCTAAATCAGGAAGAAAAATTGTTTAATTTATGGTTCCTAGTTCGCTGCTCTTTGCGTAGACGTTTGCGTCGGTGTTTGCTGTTAAACAACTACACGATTTGAACCCCACTCAACCGGCCTTATGAGATGAACGATAATAAAGTTATTTGTTAAAGTTAGTCGTTTATCAGTGTTTGATTAATTATTAATTTCTGAATTACAAACATGTGACAATATATGTACATAATAATTAAGTGAAACAGTTATCATGAAGTTAAATTTGCATTTAAAACTACATAGAACCCATGAAGAAGAATTGTATTATACTAACCTCAATTATTATTATTGAAGTATGTTATTATAGCCTTCTTGTAACCATAAAATATGAAACAGAGGGACACAAAAAAGTTGCGACCGTCACCTTTTCATTATCCGAGTCTGTTTATTTGAGTTATTGATATTATCTTCGTCAATGATTAAATTATCACAAAAAAATACAGTAATAAAATTCTTGACAGCTTGGGTTCTCATTGCCACGCAAAACCTGGTCCGCCATCAATCGGTTAAGGTGCTCCCATAGCCGCTGTGCCCACATGATGCACAGATGGGGCCTTAAAGAGTCGGCGATGTGTGAATGTGGTGCGGTGCAGACCACCGATCATGTGGTCAACGAATGCCCGCTCCATTCATTCCCCGGCGGGATTGGTGAGGTCCACATGGCGACGCCTGACGCCCTAGACTGGCTCGCAGACCTAGATGTCCTTAGATGTCCTAGATGTCCTATATTTACTATAAATAAATTTCTTGAAAAAGAAATTCAACGTTTACTTTTTGGCGAGAGGATTTAAAAAAAACTGCTTTCCCATTTCAGAGAGAATGTGAGACAAATAGAATAACGTTTTATTACTCTTTTATCAAAGTAATTATCATACACGGTGCTCAATAACTCGTCGGCCAAACGGAAAACGGATTATGATCACAACATGGGTATTGAGTTCAGAAATCTGAGGCGAGTTTTTTGTGCTAATTTTATATGGCTACCTATTATTTTACCGATTTGATAATCTTATCTAGGTCGTCACTTAGATATCAGGTAATTAGTAGATAATAGAAATCAGATCATGGTAGGACGCTAACATACTTATATGTTGTACTTTGAAATCATTAAAATCTATTGATAAATCTTTTTATCTATTTGATTTTCAATTTTTTTCTTGATTTTTTGATGGAATGCAACCTTGGAAGTTAAAATTAATCCATTTTCCGACAAACGATCAAGCTGAGAGACTCGTTGTCGATGACAATGCATTCTATCACCTTTTGGTGGCACTCATGCACACACGATTTTTTCTGAAATTTGCTTGATTGTATTTAAAAAATTACAGAACAAATTTCGGTACTATCCAATTAGGATTTGGCTTAGTTGTTAGCGGTGTTGACTTCAGTCCCTGGGGAGGAAAGTTCAATCCTCAGTCAAATCATTTTTTTCTCTTTGAAATTGGTCTACTAGCCGGCCCAAGATGGCGCGACTAGGTAAAAAAATTGAAAATATATGCAATAAAAAAAAATTGAAGATCTAAGTTTTAAATGTATACGTAATAATAAAATACTTTGTTTTCTCAACATGTTTCGGACCCTGCGGTCCTTTCCTAGGGATACAATGTAATTAAATTCAAGTTTGCCGGTACCTGTTTACAAATTCTCAAGACCTAGATTTAAAAATTCACTCGTCCAGCTTTTAACTCAACTCAATTCTCAATATCTAGGCCATATTCCCCGATAAGGCTAGGGTACAAGCAAGGTACAAGCATAATTCGTTCGGCTATTAAAATATGATGTGTTAATGCAAAATAATCATTATTTTTACTAGTCCCCGGCGTTTCGCTTGCCTTACACAGAATTTTTAGAAATCATGATAAGAGCGTATGTAGTCGCTTGGTAGACAGTAATTTTCCTCTTATTTTGAACGTCAAGTGTGTAAAATTTCACCGGGAAGTATTAATATTCTGCTTTAAGGCGAAGACAAGGGGAAAGCAATGGTGGTGGTTTTTCGAAATCTCATTTTGTTCAACCAAAATTTTTCTCTCGTTTTGATGGTCAATTTTACAAAACTTCATCAATCTCTGAATAAAACTGTAGGTTTTTATATAAACAGATATCTTGGTTTCACTCATTTTGCATTTCGTTTGTCTGTAAGTTTGTTTTTACGTTCCGTTTCCGCTTTAAGCTGGTACCTGTTTTGATGGTTCAGTTTTTTTTTGAGATAGTGTCTTATCTTCTGACAAATTGTATAATTCCTTATTTGAAGTCTTAAAAAGTTACATAAAATGGTTTATAATTAAGGAGGTAGGTATTAAAGTGCCTATTTACAACTCTTCTGGTTTCGGAGGAAATTTTCGTTTGGATTTAAAGTAAGAGCAAATTAAAGCTTTCAACGTTTAGTTTAAAATTTTGAATAATATTATTATGCAATATTCTAATTTTGCCACGTATTACCGGATACCTTGTACCAAGTTATAACCAGTAACTACGTGTATAATTAATAATTACGATGTGTCTACTATTTAAATAATGAATACACAGGCACACATATACCAACTCAGTAAACCTATATACTTAACTACTCTATAAAAACCACGGTATCTTCGCTTTAGGTACGGTGACCAGCTGCAGCCCTAGGGCTAACGTTAATAGCACAGATATTCTACGATATGTCTACTTGATATAGGAGTCCATAAAGTGCCAGGCAGATTGAAATCGTAAAGATTATAATTGCATAATGACATATTAGTAATAAATTATCAAGAGTGAAGTTTTATTCATAGGTAAATAAATCTTAAATCATTTAGCACACGCGCAATACATCCTGGAGCACTTGTTTATTTTAATTAAGTATGCACTACCAATTTCCCGTTTTAATATTGCGGTACTTTCATCAAAAGGCCTATCTACCTCTCTCTTTTCAATTTATCTAATTTTTGAACCATAGGTGCAAAACGACTTGCAGAGTTTTGTGTACCGTTACAAATTTTCTTATTTGTTCAGGGGTGCGTCATTTTGCGGTGATCGGATAACTCATCAAAATGACAGTTCAATACACATTTAAAAAGTGATATAAAGTCATGAAAAGTGATGAAACATAAAATATGTTAAATGTGTTACGTAGTTGAGGTTAGGTTAGGCTAGGTTAGGTTAGGTTAGGTTGTTTTTTATTGCTTTTAATTACTTTATATGGCATTTTAAATGTGCACGGAGAAAAATGATTATTTCTCATTTTTTAAAATCCTGTTAAAATGGGAGAGCATGATATTTCCTAATAAACTTTTAGTACATTTATAATATATCGGAACACGAATTTATGCACCTGCGTTTGTCCTGATACAAAATGATGAAATGCGAAAATATTGTAATTTTTATGAACACGAGATTCTTAATAAATAAATTGGAAATATTTAATATCAGTGAGTTTTCTCCGTATATGTTGATGGCCATTGTATTCTGTTATCGTGGAACCTCGTTTTACACAGCATGGAACGACCTGCTCCAATTATTTTACCTGCATACTACACCGATGCCTCAAACTTGTCCTCTAGGGCAGCGGTGACCTTCCTCTATTCTTCTGACTTCCTTTATCATTTCTTCAGGAATAAGTTTCAATCTCTCGTGAATGTTAATTTTTATTAATTATTTTATATGGATTTCTAACTTTAAATAATATTAATAAAATTTTGCAACTGAAATTAAATGGTTATATCCGGAAATTAGATTCAAAATTATGAAGCTATTCCAACTTCAAGACACACACTGATTAAAAATGAATATTATTACCATAAATATTTTTTTACTGAATATTCATGTCGATTAGGGAATGGCACTTGACAGAGAATAATGAAAAGCGAGTTGATATAACCGTTCTGTCAGATGGCAACCAGAGATGGTCGATATTTCTCTACTGGTTATAATATCCCAGTTATTAGTAGATCGCTTGCCTCCCCACGGATTCAGATATTTGAAGAAATCCAAATTTGCCACATTTTTTGTCATTCCAAGCGCACTGCGACTTCTCGGCGGGCATTATAGTCTAAGAGGTCACGGTCTTTTTCATAACGATCAGAGGAATGGGTAGTTTTAGTACATATTCAAAGTATGGCATCTCCGCATATGAAAAACGTTGGTCTGCCTGCTCTAAGTGGTTGCAACTATGAGTTATAGAGCTTACAAGAGGCTTTATTGTTTCGAAAAAAAAACGATCAGAGGAATGGGTAGTTTTGGTACATATTCAAAGTATGGCATCTCCGCATATGAAAAACGTTGGTCTGCCTGCTCTAAGTGGTTGCAACTATGAGTTATAGAGCTTACAAGAGGCTTTATTGTTTCGAAAAAAAAACGATCAGAGGAATGGGTAGTTTTGGTACATATTCAAAGTATGGCATCTCCGCATATGAAAAACGTTGGTCTGCCTGCTCTAAGTGGTTGCAACTATGAGTTATAGAGCTTACAAGAGGCTTTATTGTTTCGAAAAAAAAACGATCAGAGGAATGGGTAGTTTTAGTACATATTCAAAGTATGGCATCTCCGCATATGAAAAACGTTGGTCTGCCTGTTCTAAGTGGTTGCAACTATGAGTTATAGAGCTTACAAGAGGCTTTATTGTTTCGAAAAAAAAAACGATCAGAGGAATGGGTAGTTTTAGTACATATTCAAAGTACGGTGTCTCCGCATATGAAAAAAGTTGGTCTGTCTGCTCTAAGTGGTTGCAACTATGAGTTATAGAGCTTACAAGAGGCTTCATTGTTTCGAAAAAAAAACGATCAGAGGAATGGGTAATTTTAGTACATATTCAAAGTATGGCGTCTCCGCATATGAAACAAGTTGGTCTGCCTGCTCTAAGTGGTTGCAACTATGAGTTATAGAGCTTACAAGATTAGGCTACATTGTTGCTAAAAAAAAAAAGATCACAGAAATGGGTAGTTTTAGTACATATTCAAAGTACGGTGTCTCCGCATATGAAAAAAGTTGGTCTGTCTGCTCTAAGTGGTTGCAACTATGAGTTATAGAGCTTACAAGAGGCTTCATTGTTTCGAAAAAAAAACGATCAGAGGAATGGGTAATTTTAGTACATATTCAAAGTATGGCGTCTCCGCATATGAAACAAGTTGGTCTGCCTGCTCTAAGTGGTTGCAACTATGAGTTATAGAGCTTACAAGATTAGGCTACATTGTTGCTAAAAAAAAAAAGATCACAGAAATGGGTAGTTTTAGTACATATTCAAAGTACGGTGTCTCCGCATATGAAAAAAGTTGGTCTGTCTGCTCTAAGTGGTTGCAACTATGAGTTATAGAGCTTACAAGAGGCTTCATTGTTTCGAAAAAAAAACGATCAGAGGAATGGGTAATTTTAGTACATATTCAAAGTATGGCGTCTCCGCATATGAAACAAGTTGGTCTGCCTGCTCTAAGTGGTTGCAACTATGAGTTATAGAGCTTACAAGATTAGGCTACATTGTTGCTAAAAAAAAAAAGATCACAGAAATGGGTAGTTTTAGTACATATTCAAAGTACGGTGTCTCCGCATATGAAAAAAGTTGGTCTGTCTGCTCTAAGTGGTTGCAACTATGAGTTATAGAGCTTACAAGAGGCTTCATTGTTTCGAAAAAAAAACGATCAGAGGAATGGGTAATTTTAGTACATATTCAAAGTATGGCGTCTCCGCATATGAAACAAGTTGGTCTGCCTGCTCTAAGTGGTTGCAACTTCGAGTTATAAAGCTTACAAGATTAGGCTACATTGTTTCGAAAAAAAAAAACGATCAGAGAAATTGTCAGTTTTAGTATATATTCAAAGTATGGCCTCTCCGCAGATGAAACAAGTTGGTCTGGCGGCTCTCAGTGGTTGCATTTCAGAGTTATGATGCGCGCAAGTCATTGCATTGTTGCGAAAAAAACGATAACAGAAATGGTCAGTTTTAGTACCTATTCGAAGTATGGTGTCTCCACAGGTGAAACGAGTTGGTCTGCCTGCTCTCAGTGGTTGTATTTCAAAGAAAAAAAAATAACAGTAATCAATAAAATAAAAAAATTAAATCGAACAAATCCAATTTTTATTAATTCAACTTCCATAATCTAAACATCTTTGGGTAAAATCACAGATTAATCATTTTGTAGAATATTACTAAGGCTTAAAGAGTTAAATATTTACTTACTTCTAATATTCTTTTAATATTTTTATGAGCTTTTTCATTAGTCACATCAAAACATCATGGATTTTGGCGATAAAAGTAAAAAATAGCTTAAAAAAAGGGGTCTACGGTATCGTATACCGTTTACCTAATTCGAGTTTGAGGGATTTCTTAACGTACTTCGAAAAATGGTGTTCAGAAAACATAAAAAAAGACAACCTAATATTATAGTAGGAGATTTCAATATAAACATGAATAAAAATGCAGACATCTATACAAAAAACTTAAAAACTTAATCATTGAATTCAATGGGATGAAACAACTGGTAAAAGATCCCACTAGAGCAACTCTAACATCAAGTACATTAATTGATCTGGTGATAACAAATGTATTTGAACTACAGGTAAATCTATTAGATGCACCCAGAATCACAGATCACTCCATAATTCAAATTATAGAGCAAAATCGAAATACGAAAAAACATTTTATAAACACCAAAGCTTATCGGAACTATGCAAAATATGACGAAGAAGAACTAAGATTACAACTCAGAGCACAAAATTGGAATGGAATAATGGAATTAGATTTTGATATTAAGGTAGAAACATTCATAAAAAACTTAAAATATTCAATTTCAATATTCAAGATTTCTTTTTTAACTTGGATAGATTTAACTTAGATTTCGTCATCTTCGGAATCTTCTTCTTCGCTGCTTAGGCACGTAGACGAGGAGTCTGTAATGTGATAAAATAACTGTAAAGTTCGATAGAAAAAATGACGATTTTGATGATATGAAAATTATTATACATATGTAGAGTAAGGATGCCATTTACCGGGTACTTTTTTTTGATCAGCCATAAAACGAAGAAATGATTGAATTTTCTGAAAATGAGTTTGTATGTGTATAACTGTATCAATCTTTTATCATGAATGTACAATAAAAATAATTTAGCGGCCGTACTTAAAAACACAAAAGGAAAAATTTGTGAAAGGAGAAATTTTGTCTTTGAAAAAAAGAGGTCCTTATATCGGGTACCATACCTGCCTTTTATCGGGTACCCGGTGATAGGATGCCTACCATTTATCGGGTACCCGGTAATACGCATAAAAAGTATTTCTACAGGTGCTTTGAAAAAGAATTTTTTTTTAATAAAACATAGTTAATTAAGTTATAAAAAGGCTGTTTATTTTCGTACTGTTAAGTTCAACCGTTAAGGCAAATATCACATATGAAATCGAAATTCCCGTTACCGGAACATTCTACGTGAGCCCATTTTTTACATGCAATGCATTTTATCCATTTTTCTCCTCTGAAATTAGATGAATATGCTTTGTTACAGTAAACGCACGCTGCATCTTCTTCATCGGTATCTGGATCATCGTCGGTTTCCATGAAAATAACAGAGTCATCGTTACTCTCCCCACTGCTGGAATCTGATGTGTCCACTTTTTTTTGCTTCCGTTTCATCTTCGTTGTATTTTCAGTTTTCGTCTGTTTTTTCATAATACGTTGTTTACCTTTAACCAAATTTAATTTACTGACGCCTTTCTTATCGTGTTTAGCTAAAGACTCACTTAAATTGTTTTTGTATGGGGTTCCTGAAATGAAACAAGCAGATCCGGTTCTTTTACTTGTGTTAGGTTTAACAGTGGGTAGTTTTTGAATGTCAATACATCTAATAGGATCATTGCTTGAAGATGCAGCAGGGGTATCTACAGTGCCAACAGTTGCCAACGAGATGTGTGCCAGAATCAAGTAACTCAGCTTCTAGCGTAATATTTTGTGATTCTTCCGGTTCTGGAACATCGTGAGCAGCAAAATCGTGGTCTCTGAATATGAAACGATTGCAAGGAAATATGCCACTTTTGCGGAAACCATTGATGGCCACTTCAACAGTTGCACTACGTTGGTATGCTTGCCCCATAAGACTTGCGACTTGTAATGGAGTCACCATTCTTCCGACATTATTCCTCAACCACGTAGTTACAGCTTTTGAATAATATGTTTTAAATGGCCCCATTAAAGCTAGGTCTAGCGGTTGCATCTTATGAGTTGAATGTGGGGGTAAACAAATTATTATAACGCCATTGTCGCGGGCCATGTTGATTACGTCAATATTTCGTGTATGCGAGTAATGACCATCAAGAATAAGAATAATTTGATCCCCTTTAGAAGGCCTGGTGTATTTAACGAAGTGGCGAAACCAATCAGTAAAAATATTTTGCTGAACCCAGCCTGAAGGATGGCACGCCGATATAGCTCCTGGAGGAGCTCCATCCATGAGTTCTGCTTTCATGTTTTTACGGGGAAATATGAGCATCGGAGGTACGTAGTTGCCAGATGCACTCATACATGTTATAATAGTTATGAGGGCTCCTCTTTCTGCAGATGTTATAGCTCCGACTTTTTTATTTTTTTTTTATTTTAGCGACTATATAAAATAATTGTTACATACAAAATATAATGGTGAAATTAAGTATAAACTATTGTATTTCTTAGTCCTCCTCACTAGGGGGTCCTGTGATTGCTTCTTTCCTTTCAGCGAAAATATTTTTGGCCATTTACTTTGCACAACGCTGATACCGGTTTCATCTACGTTGTAAATTCTAGTTGGGGAATTATCAACACTGTCTAGTTGTGCCTCCAAAATATCAAAAAATTTTGAAACATTGTCTGGGTTGAAACCTTTAATACGTGCCAAAGACGTGCCTTGGGGCTTCCTCTTGGCAAGATGGGGGTGTCACTGTAAAAATAATTTAAGCCATTTTGCACCAGCAGACCTTTTTTCGACGTTAAGCGTATGTGGTATTTTGTTTAAATCGGCAAGTTGAAAAGCTAAACTTTTGACATCAGCGAGAGTGAGTCCGTAGAACCGTTCATCCATTTGAATACAGTACTGCACAAGCTGTTTTTCAAATCCTGCTGACAGTGTAGGCTTTCTTCCAGACTTCTGGGAAATCAGTTTGTCGATGCAACTTATTTGCTTCTTATTTCTCACGTAATCTTCCAAAGTAGTCTGTGGGACATGGAACTCCCGGGCTGCTTTCATATATCCCATCGTTTTGTTTTGAACAGCTTCTATAGCTCTTTTCATATCTGAAGGATCCCATTTTTTTCGTGTTGAAGTTGCCATCTAAAACAAATATTAGCTGAATAAATTAAGCCTTTTATCGGGTACCCGAAGTTGGCCATTACCGGGTACCCGGTATTGCGGATATCACAAATCTGAACAACGAAATGATGACAGAAACGTAACAGAGCGATGAAATGTCCAAAGAATGCATGTCGTGTGAAATTAAGTACATAGGTTAAAAGAAAAATAATAATAACTCTAAAAAACACTTACCCTTGTTATCAAAATATGCCGTGTTAAAACTACCTTGATAAACTATTAATCAGAGTTTTTGCAAAAATGCCTGCCACTTAATGAACGTGCGAGTGACGGTTGTTGATCTTTGCCTTATGATGGCGGATGGTAAGATCTCGGTTTTACCGGTCGATTGGTTTCCGCAGTTGGCACCAGTTTCGACATAAAGGGGTACCCGGAATTGGGCAACTACCCGGTAAATGGCGTCTTTACTCTATATATAAAAAACAGAAGGAAACGAACTCTTGTATGTATAGCTTAATGAGATTTATGGTTTAGATACGTAATATGCCATTAATAAGAAACAAATACATGCAAACTTTTCGTTTCCTAACGATTTTTACCTATACATCCGCAATCGTATAAAACTTACCACTGACATCACCAGAAATATTGTCATTTTCTGACTCCGTTACAGTAACATCAGATACTTTATCTGGTAGTCGGTTCCCTGCATACCAGATAGGGACATATTTGCCGTGTTCTTCTTTCCACCCATGTTCAATTGGCAATAGATAGCTTGGAGGATTTTTGGTTGAATTTATCCAGATATTTGATACGTATTTAGCTCTAAGTATCTGTTGAACTAGTTCGATTTCAGACGGTGGCAAAAAAGCAGCATCAAAATTCATAAGAGTTTTGTTAAATTTTTCATTCTCTTTATTGGGCTTAAATTTTTTGAGGAAAATCTTATGGCGGGCCTCGTTTACAGATTTACTCTTCACACCATATAACTCACATATGAATTGTTCAATTTTGCATTTGATTTCATTTGTCAATGGAGCATTAGAACTTAGCTCTATTAGAGCCTCTTGATAAACTGTGTTTTTACTTAGGATATTGTAAGGTTTTTGTTTGCCCTTTCTATAAAATGCAGGGGTATAATCACACCCTGTCAAAGCATGAAACGCTGGCAAACTCTTTGCCAATGTAGCACCAATACTGAGATAAATTTTGTTAACATTTACAATACGTCGTTTGGCAAGAGTGCCGGATTCAATAAATATTTCATGCTTTTCGAATTTGTCCAAATTTCCCAGTAAAATGACGATTACATCAGTGTCAGAAGTTTTAATCAAAATATTAGATGGTTCTTGAATACTGTATATGTGGTATATTATTTTTGTATCGGTTTCTTCGTGGTGCCCACACATCAAATTAGGGTTATCGTTTTGCACAACCTTTTTGCCGTCGCTTTGATATTCATACGAATAACAATTATTTTCAAAATTGAGATTAACCGTGCTTCCAGAAATGACTAGACTAGCCTCCTCGGAACTCCAATGTTTTATGAAAAAATGCACGAGTTCTTCTTTGAATTGTGTAATTCTTAATTCTTTGACGAAATTTCTTGGTCTGATTTGTTTTGGCGATGTTATTTTATACTGTGTTTTGGGGGTAGCTTTGTGCCCAGCTCTCATTTCACGTTCAAAATCTTTGATTGAGGGTGATAAATAAGAATCAAATATTACATCGATACGGTTTGCTTTGTAGCTCATACATTTTTTCAAAATGTATAGCGACATTTCACCAAATGTTTTCACATGCACTGGTATTAAATGGAGAATATAGAATCCATCTACAATCACAACATCAATTTTTTGTGGCGTATTGGCATTGGCTGTTTTTTCCAATATTTTCATGAGTGCAGCCTTGTTAGTCTTCATCAAGGAACCATCTAAATGACTCATTGAAGGTGACGATGAAGATAATGGATATTCCAAAACTTTTGGCAAATCTAGTTTCTGATTAAGGGAAATTCCTAAAAGACGACCGAAGACGTTTCGTTCTGCTTTTATAACTTGCAGTTTTTGTGCTGCTTTACATGGCTTTTTTGATTTATCTGAACAGAAATTCCTGATTTCATTGCGTTTTATTGGTTTCTCGAAACGGTCGGGATTTTCATTACATTGAGATATAAATTCTTTTCTCTGATTTTCTCCTGTAGCCTCTATATTGAGCAGAAAGTCTGCGGTTTCATTCGTTACTGAATTCCCAGTGACAATATTGTACAGTTCGTCTTTATCGTCTTGATAATCAAATGGATTGCCATAAGATTCTACAGTATCGACAAGTTTCTTCACTGCCTTTTTGTTTTTGGAAATGTTGGCTGTCTGCAGATCAGAGGTAACGTCTTGTACCCTGGTAATATTAGTTTCTTCTAAAACATGAGTTATAATGGTGGATCTCAGTGCATGGCTTTTTGCCCAACGCTGTCGGCCTGACAAGGAATTAGTAAAATGGCTAACACCAGACAATCGCTTAGCAGCATCGGCGTTTATGGTTTGTTCTAGTGTTAAATCAACGGGTTGTCTAGAAAATGCTTTGTCAGTGCGCTTGATACCCAAGCCATGACGTTTTAAATGAAGCTCGAGGCCTGGGTGAGTGTCTTGGACTTTTAATATGTCGTCATGGTGCTTTGTGAGCCATCGCGCATAATTTGGATGATTTAGTATGAAAAATATATTGTTAATTTTTGGAAGTACATATTTGTAAAGCTCAAAATTGTTTTCTCGTATCGATCGGCTCAAAAGAAAGTAATACTCGATCAGATTTATATATTGCATGTAAAATTGTGCCGTTTTGCCGTGTTCTCCGTTTTGAGTTTTTTCTCGAAAAATTCTGTATTTAGAGATGATTTCTGATAAAAAGAAATTGTCAACATCGACCAAGATGTTTCCAGAACTGTCCATTCGTCTATTTTTTATTTCTTGCAGTTCTTCTACCAAATCTGGTGACAATTGTAGATTTTCCTCTTTTAAAAAGAATTTAAAATGGATTAATTGCAAGGCCAGTGAAATAATAGGGTGAAGTCTCTTGCATCGATTGTAATGCGTACCAGACATGAATCCATTAAGAGACCCATTGGCTAGCAAATCAGCTTCGATTAGCATATGCGTCAAACCACAATCATCTATAAATTTTCCTATAGCTTTGAAATAGGCCAGGATGATATGAAATGTGCCAAGAAAAATAAAAAGATTGTCAAAATTTGGCCGTTCTGTGGATTGTATTTGTAATGCCACTTTTGCAATTGCAAGATCATATGTAACACATATATATTCCTGACCACACTCTTCGGCTATACTTTTTGCTTGTTGCATTGTTGTTTTAACAACGGAAGTGTTAGTGGGAGACATGTTTATTGGGTTCAAATAAGCTATTTTCTGTTTACTGGTTTGATCATTCATAGTGAGGTTATTAAATCCTACCCACATAGGAGTATTCTCGATTTCAGCAGCATGACACAAAACCCATAATAAATCTCTATTCTTTGCATTTATTTTGACAGATTCAGTTGTTTTACGTAAGTCACTATCAAGTAAAATCATACTGTCACTCATTCTTGGTTTTTTAATGGGATGATCTATATTAATGTCAATCACGTCGAATGCCCTTCTTCTTTTGCCTTTAGATGGTTTCATTGACAAGTCAATAGGTTGATTTCGTATGGAGTACTGTTCTTCATTTTGAAAAATAATTCCTACTGTGTCATGCAATGTATTTTTTCCAGAAGGTGTGTCTACGTAACGGTCAAAATTATCGAAAGCTACTCCAGTATTTAACTGAGGACATGGAATTATCCCAGACGGAATGAATGTTGTTATAGATTCATCGATGGAGGCATAGGTAATTTCAGTTTCTAATTCTTCTAATAAAGTGTAGCTAGGTATCTGACCATATTTGTTCAAAATGTTCACAACTTTTCTGCTATTAGTTAGACTTTTAATAGCCATTCCCAGAGCTAATTGTTTAGAAGGCTTAACATGTCCATTTGTCACAGCGTAAATTTGATCCTGGCTTATCGATTCAGCTTTCTTTAAGCAAGTCTCAGACAACTTTTTTTTTGTGCGCGAACCGATGCCAAGGAGCTCCAAGTTGAATTTTTTAAGAGCATCGGGTATATTACACTCGCCTTGGAGTAATTCCTGCACTGAACAAGTGGTTGGTAGGGGAGTTTTAGGCAGGGAAAGAATCTCTTTTCTCAATATATTAGCAGCAGACGTGAGAATATCTCTTTTCACTAATTCCTTCTGTTTCGACATCACGAAATCAATTGGCAAACCCGTTCTGAAAACTAACTTACGTCCATTTATTTCTTCTATAGTTAAAACGCTTCGATCAAATGAGGCTCGAATTTTCTGTTCTAATCTCGAACATGTAATATTATTTTCAGTGCTATTTGACTGCAGAGAAGATTCATAATATTCGTGAAGATTGGACATTAAATGAATATTATTGCCATGAATTATGTCGTTTATGAATTCATACAATTTTTGTAAGGCATTTTTATGGCTCTCGCGTATAACGTGCCACACACCGTCTTTTTCATTGGACTGACAGTCGGATATTTTTTCAGTTCTTCTAAAAAAATCTTTCAAACAATTAGTGTGATAAAATAATGGAACACTTGTCTGTGAAATTTTATGTTGTAAATTGACTTCGTTAGATGCTAACGATTTCATCAGTATCTTTTCGCGGGTTTCATTTGATTGCAAACAGTGCAACTTTTCAAATTTTTTATGTGATTGTTTACGCTGGTGATCGCAGAATAAGCATATAGCTTTGCAACTAGACGTACTTGGTGAAGGTGATGACAGTGTCTCCGCTTGATTATCTGAAGTCTCGACTGGCAGAAGTGTTAAACTGTTGGTCTCAGGAGTAGATATTATTGTTTTTTTCACTGCGGTAAATTTTTTATAGCACGATAGATGATATACGGCAGTACTGTCACAATCATTTGGTATTTTGATATGAGCATGTTTCAAATTACGGTTAATACGAACTGTTAATATATCACGACACTTTTCTAAACTGTTTTTATTAAAAGGCAGCACTTTTTCGTCCATCTTACATTCACAAAACAGGCATGTAGTATTTATGTTCGACATTATTGTAAAAGTGGGAGTAACGGGTAATAGTATTAAAAAATGCACCAAAACAAGCGAAAGCACACCCTCTCACAACGATTGTACTGCGCACACTGACGCGGGACGCGGGCCGCCGGGCCGGACGCGGGCGGAGGAGGGGGCAATGTGTGTGTCAAGCAGGGTTCCCGATTTGCGGGAATTCCCCAAACTGCGGGGAATTTTTCAGATTTACTTAAAACTGACCATTTCTCTGATCGTTTTTTTTTCGCAACAATGTAGCCTAATTTTGTAAGCTTTATAACTCGAAGTTGCAACCACTTAGACCAGGCAGACCAACTTTTTTCATATGCGGAGACGCCATACTTTGAATATGTACTAAAACTACCCATTTCTGTGATCGTTTTTTTTTTCGCAACAATGTAGCCTAATCTTGTAAGCTCTATAACTCATAGTTGCAACCACTTAGAGCAGGCAGACCAACTTTTTTCATATGCGGAGACGCCATTCTTTGAATATGCACTAAAACTACCCATTCCTCTGATCGTTTTTTTTTCGAAACAATGAAGCCTCTTGTGAGCTCTATAACTCATAGTTGCAACCACTTAGTGTGGTGATCTACCGTGTCGATCACTCAGATAAGATGTAAATAATAATCGTTTGGATACTCCATACTATTTGGTTTATTTAGTGTTATTACTAATGTACAGTATTCGAGATGTTGTTGCAAAGAGAGGACGAGTTACAACAGACACGCCTTTTTATACGTCTCGGTCATGCTGTCTCACTCAGATATGCCTGTCTCTTTCATACCGACAGACATACGTTCACCACATCCCTCCACACTTAAATCAGCAGACAGTAACACAACATGATTATCATAATAATAATTATAAAACATACATACACATATTTAATTATTATTTTACAACATTTTCTTTTTTATTTATAACCATGTTGATTCGGAGAGTTGACTGCTGCTTATTTTGATTTCTCTGTCCTTGGTCGAAGGCGCTCCTTCCAGTTCCCCGACGTTGACGCCACGGGTTCACTGGAGCTGGAAGGAAAAAGAGGGTCACCCGTTAGATTGTCATCCGAAACAAAGTCGGAGACATCGTACTCATCGAACGATAGCCTCCTCGTCTCAGACTCAGGGATTAAAATACTAGGGTTCTTTTCCCATGATACACACAGTTTGGATAATTGATCAAAATGTCTTTTCCAGTACATGATTTTATCATTCAATTTAACCTCAATTAAATATAGTTTATTTCCCAAACGTTTATGTACTTTCCCTGGTACCCACTTATCATTGTTTTGGTCTCTAAAATCCCTAACCATAACTTTCTGATTAATCTTAAAATTCGTAGATACTTTGTTATTCCTTTTATAATAGAATTTCTGATTTTCCTGACATTTTGACATTTTCATTTTGGTATCTTTATCAATCACATTTTCCTTTACCTTCCCCCCTTTAGGTATAAAATTATTCAAATTTGACCTTAACCTTCTACCAAACATTACAACTGCTGGCTCTAACCCTGTTGTACAGTGTGGTGCATTCCTATAATCTATGAGAAAACATTCTAACTTCTCATTATAACCTGACTGAAATTTTTTTTCTAACAATATTTTCTTTAAAAAATTTTTACACGTTTTGACTGCATTCTCTGCCAATCCATTTGATTGAGGATGATTTATAGGTGTTGTTAAATGTTTAATGCCATTTCTCTCGCAAAACTGTTTAAAGTCTGCTGACATGAATGCTGCTCCATTATCAGAAACTAAGGTTTGTACACTACCGAAATAACTGAATAATCTCTTTAAGATTTTAATGGTATTATCTGAGTTAGGTGAATTTACTTCCACGCAATCCAACCATTTTGAGGTTGAATCTATGATTACCAAAAAATATTTATTTCCGATAGGCCCTACGTAATCTATATGAACCCTACTCCAAATTTCTTCCGTTATCGGCCATGGAGTTAACTCACTCTTGGGTTGTGATGGTTGAATTTCCGCACAAATTCCGCACTCTCTAACTAAAAATTCAATTTGACTGTCAATCCCTGGCCACCAAAAATAGCCTCTAGCTAGCCCTTTCATCTTGGCAATCCCTAGATGAGATCTATGCAATAAGCTTAATATCTTATCCCTTAAACTTATTGGAATTACTAACCTATGGTTCCAGAAAATACAATCATCAATTATTGATAAATCGTTCCTTTTTATCCAATAAATCCATTTGCAATCATCCTTATTGACTTTATTTGGCCACCCTGTTCTAAGATAATTTTTTATCTCTAATAATAATTTATCCGTATTAGATTCTGCTTTAACTTCCTCAACATCTATTGGCATCTCGCTATTATTTTTGAATAAACACAAAATTCTTGAATCAAAGTTATTATTTTCCTCAACAGGATCTCCTACAGGTACGCGAGATAAGTAATCCGAACAATTTAATGTTGATTTTACGTATTGAACTTTATAATTGAAAGATGAGAGAATTACACCATAACGTTGTAATCTATTACAAGTTAAAACAGGAATTCCTTTTTTTTCACCAAAAATTCTACATAAAGGTTCATTATCTATTTCTAGAATGAATTCCCTTCCGTAAATGTACTCGAAAAACTTCTTAAAAGCAAACACAATTGCACAAGCCTCGAGGTCTAAAATTGAATATTTCTTTTCCGCTTCTGTCAGTTTACGAGAAACAAAAGAAATAGGTCTTTGTAAATTATTTTCATACACATGTAACAATGTTGCACCCAAACCTTTCGTTGAGGCGTCCGTAACTACCTTCAAAGTAACATTTGGATCGTAATGTGCTAACACTCGATTATCACATAAAATTAATTTTATTTTATTAAAAACTTTTACGCAATCTTGATTAAAATCAAAATTCGTATTTTTTTTCAATAATTTGTGCAAAGGATCTAATAACATAGACATATTTGGCACAAAAGATCGGTAAAAATTTACCATTCCTAAAAAACTGCGTAGCTCTGATAAATCTTTTGGTTGCGCGACTTTACTAATTGCGTTCGTTTTATCTTCCATAGGTTTAATCCCTTCCTTCGAGATTTCAAACCCTAAGAAACATACCGATGAAGCGTTAAAATTGCACTTTTGAATATTTACGCACAAACCGCAATCTTTTAACCTATTAAGAACTGCATTTAAATTAGCATTATGTTCCTCTATCGTTTCTCCTGTAACCATAATATCATCCAGGAAAACCGCTGTTTTCTTCAAACCTTGTAGACATGAAGCTATAGTTCTACAAAATATTGCCGGTGCACTGTTAATCCCAAACACTAGCCTAGTGAATTTAAATAATCCTAAATGTGTAGAAATCGTAGTATATTCCATACTTTCTTCGTCTAGTTCCAACTGTAAATAAGCTTGACGTAAATCTATTTTTGAAAATATTATTCCGCCCGAAATTTGTGATAATAAAACTTCTATCTTCGGCATGGGATATTTGTCAACAATCAATTGTGGGTTCACAGTACATTTATAATCCCCGCAAATTCTAATGCTTCCATCGCTTTTAACTACGGGCACGATAGGAGATGCAAACTTGCTATAACTAATCGGAACTAAAATTCCCTCTTCTTGTAAACGGTTCAATTCCGTTTCAACTTTCGCTTTCAAAGCGAAAGGAATACTTCTCGGATTGCAGAATTTCGGTTCTGCATTTTCTTTCAATTTTAAATGAACTTTAAATTTATTGAATCTACCTAGTTTACTTGAAAATACCTCCGGATATTTACGCACTAACGTATCGACACTATTATTGTTTACGTCGTGAATATTATGCGTGAGTATTTCACTTTTCAACTGTGAAGAAACCGTCTCGAAACCCGTAAAACCAATGTTAAATTCTTTTACGAAGTCTCTACCTAGCACAGTGGTTGAACCATCCTTTACAACACAAAATTCCATTATTTTAGTAATACCATTGAAATTAATTGACAAAATTAAACATCCAAGTAACTGTAACTTACAATTATTTTAACCCTTCAGGGTTAAATTCTTCGGCTTCAATTGTACATCTTTAAAATGTTCCCAATAATCTTTATCCGATAGGATCGATATTCCTGCACCCGTGTCAAATAATCCTTTTATGATGATACCGTTATTAACTTTTAACGATAAATAAATGGGATCGGTATTTCTTGTTAACCTTGAATTTATTTCACTTGAATTCACAAACACAGATGAAACTTCCTCCCGTTTTTTTTCGCGACAATTTTTACTAAAATGTCCCTTGTTTTTGCAATTAAAACACGTCACGTTTTTTAATCTACAATTACTGGAATCATGATTATTTAAATTACAATATTTGCACTTCAACTGTTGTATACGTTCTACTGATTTCTTTCTGGGAATTGTAACATTTTTGTCTTTCGCCCGCGCCGGTGAAGTAGAATAATTCCTACCTGCACTACTATTAAAATTTTTCTTACTTCTAGAAATGAGCCCGACACTCTCGGATTTAATACACGTAATATTTTTATGAAATGAATCCATTCCCGATGCGCACTCTAATGTACTTTTTAAAGTCAGCTTCTCTGCATCTAAAAACATTTTTTCTTTAATACGACCTTCTAATAAACCAGTCACAAAAATATCTTTTAAGTTTTCTTCCAGTCTGCTTTCAAATTTGCAGAATCTTGTTAGACAACGTAACCTAGCTATATAATCATTTATAGATTCCCCAACTTTTTGTTTCGCCGCAAAAAAATTTCCACGTTCCTTAAACACATTCTTTGAAACACCAATGTGGTTTCCTAATAACAAAAATATATTTTCAACCGATAATTCTGTTATTTTTTTTGGAAAACATAAATCTATCAGTAGATTAATCGTGTCTGTGTGTAGGTGGGATATTAAAACCGCCCTCTTTTTATCCTCGGATTTAAATTTGTCATCATTGACGAGGATCAACTGCTCAAACTGTAGCACGAACGTCTCCAGCCCGTCCCTAAGGTGACAAAACCTGGGTAAACCCACTCCCTCCATTTCCACACAGATTACCAATAATCAGAAAAAACAACAACAAACAGCACTCAACTCACGAATCTGATGATTGATGCTGCCGCCGATCGCCGCCCTTCCGCGTCCGACCGTCTTCTGGCTCCGTCCGGATTCCTGGTCGTCCTTCTCGTCCGGTCACCACCGCCACGCCTTCCCGTGTCGGGTCCCCGTACAAGCTGCCTGGATCCGTTTTTCATCCGGTTTCTCGGCTGCTGATTCCTTGAGCTCAGCGCCTTGAATCTCCTCACCAGTTCCTTGCCTTGATGCTCCTTCAATGTCCGATACTGTCCGTGAAGCTGCCCCCAAATTATTTTATTTTTTATGCGACAATAATCCCTTCCGCGGTGCTCGGTGGGATTATAACCAAACTATGGTTCTTTTAGCTGCGCCTACTGTGGTTCTTCCTCCAGGAAGAATTTAATGGCTGATCAGCTTCCTTTTTCGGCTGCTCCAACTGTAGTTCTTCCTCCAGGAAGAATTTAATAGCTGTTCAGATTCCTTTTTCGGCTGCTCCAACTGTAGTTCTTTCAGCTGCGGCTACGGTTCTTCCTCCAGGAAGAATTTTGCGGCCGTTCAGCTTCCTTTTTCGGCTGCGCCAACTGTGGTGATCTACCGTGTCGATCACTCAGATAAGATGTAAATAATAATCGTTTGGATACTCCATACTATTTGGTTTATTTAGTGTTATTACTAATGTACAGTATTCGAGATGTTGTTGCAAAGAGAGGACGAGTTACAACAGACACGCCTTTTTATACGTCTCGGTCATGCTGTCTCACTCAGATATGCCTGTCTCTTTCATACCGACAGACATACGTTCACCACACTTAGAGCAGGCAGACCAACTTGTTTCATATGCGGAGACGCCATACTTTGAATATGTACTAAAACTACCCATTCCTGTGATCGTTATGAAAAAGACTGTGACCTCTCAGTCTATTAGGTTTATTATGCGCGGCAAAGATTGACCAGCAGAATCACGTAATTATCGTAACTTTATTTAAATTCTGTAAATAAATATATAACATGTCAGGATATTTTATGTGTTGCTTAGCTCTTTCTTATGCTAGTTTTACACCATCCCTTTTTATATCGATTTCCATATCGGGACCCATATGAAAAATTTCGCTTTACACACACATTATTTTCATACTTACGATTTCATACAGATAGTTGCTATTAGAGAAGAAATATTATTTTCGGTTGATAATAAATCGTTAAAAAAACACCTTGAACCCATAGATCTGTCACTGTCATTTTGCGAGCTGTGTCACATGTTTGGTCATCACCCAATCGATGTTTTTGTTAACTCGTCGAACTGATTTTATAGGTACCTATGCCTTGACAAAATTGTCTACCTAATCACCGTATTTTGATCGATATGATATTTGTATAATACATGACGTGAAACCACTTAAGAACGGCAGTATCTAGCAAAGCAATATCTGTCACAACCCTGTCTCTATTAATTAATTAATTAAAGCATGTTACTCATATGTTACTATATGAAGTTAACACACATAGATAATCTTTATTCTATGAACAGTACGAAGCTATGTAGAGTTCTCGTGTTTGATTTCCCCCAAAAAAATGTCTCATCAAACATACATGTGAAATTCACAATACTTAACAGTAATATACATTCACCATCAGTAATAGATACAATTGGTACCAATATATCGTCGCTGTTAAATCAAACCGGAATATGTGCAAAAATTAAGCTTTTGAGTTGTTGGTGTCAAAAAATTTCTTTTTTTCCGGTCTATTTTTATGTCGAACAGGAATATCGTATAGTTGAATAAAAATCCGTCAGATGGCGTTGGGCCGGTATGCATTTATGCAGGAATCAGAATTTTTTATCAGAAGACAGATCTATTCCGCAATACGCCGGTCGCTTCAAAACTTTCAAGGAGGAAAGCCGTCCATCATGTATGTAAAACTGAATTATGTCACAATAGTACATTTTTATTATTACCCAGATATGACTTATTGGCAGATAATCCGGTTTGCACTTAACATAAGCGTTTATAGCAGTCTCAGCTAAAACAAACCGGCATATATGCCAAAATGTCTGTTTCCGGGAAAATCTATCGCCGAACTTCACAGAGATTATCAAAAAAAAAGAAAGGAGTCAAACCTTGCAGGAATCAGCTAGTACCAGTACAAAGGTTTTTTTCACAACGAAGAAAGATCAGTGAGATGTTTGTCTCATTTATCAAAACATGCAACAAAATACGATAGAATATGAGAATCATATTCTAGAAAAGGACTGGTCCAGACTGGAAAAAGAGAATAACAAGAAAAGCACAGATTTAACCGACGCGTCGTAGCAGTATACGACCTACAGGCAGTGCTGTCATGTCCGCAGGGGGAGACGTCTTCCTACTACTGCATTTCAAAGCTAGCCGTTTACAATTTAACAATTGCTGAACTGGGCGACAAATCGGCAAACTGTTACACATAGGGAAAAAGAGGCGTGATTGAGATTGGGAGCTGTGTGCTGAAATATCTGCAACATTTAAATGACAAAGCTGACTGTCCAATAGACGTCGTCTTTTAAAGCGACCATTGTTGTGGACAACAATAACTTTATGATGGTAATGTACAAATATGCTATTACGACATTAAAAAACATAAAATCTATCACACACACAGTTTTAGTAAAAGGCCACACCCAAAACGAGGGGTTTCGGCAGTTAAAAGAGCACTCTGAAGAAAAAATACCTTCCCAATATGCCATGGCCATGAAAACGGCAAAGAAAAGTGGCAACCCTTACCTGGTTCATGAGGACTTTTTTGATATAAAAGCTCTGAAGGACACCCAAGTAATTTTACCCATTTTGGACATTCAAATGTTTAAAGTAATTAAAGACGATGGCAACTTTTACTTCAAAACATCCTACGGATGATATGCCTGGGAGGAGGTAAAAAGGAATAAACGGGGAAATGGGAGCGTGAATCCTGTTCTGATACAAGCTGATTCCGAGAGACTTACCATTGATGAGAAGAAGAAAAATGGTTGAAAAAAAAAGAATGAAAAATCCTAAAGTTAGTTACCGCCGGGATAATACCGTCAATTTATTCATATATTTATAAAAAAATGTGAAACTTTGAAGTTACCAGCAAAGGGAAGAGCAATATTTTGTTAATTGTTGTTTAAAAAAATTGCTAAGCATATTTTTTTTTTCATTGACAAAATTTGTTTCTACCTAAAATAGGTTCCAAAAGAAGAAGCCACTGTGATACAAAAGCAAATATTACACTGATTTTAAAGTCATACTGGAATATGTGCATATTTCTCTTAATTTAAGCAATTTTAGATTTATTTGCAACTACTTCTTAAATAAGCAGTATTCGTCTAAATTTTATTCATGCGTAAGTTGGCTTTGAGGTGAACCAAAAGGACGTTAAAAGGAAAATATCACATGCGAAATCTTTAAAGCGCTTTGGTAAAAAACATGCATTTTGCAGATATGCCGGTTTGATTTCACAGCGACGATATATATACTACTGACGGTACCAACTACCAAAATAGTACGCGTCCTTTTTACATCCCCATTCTCTAGGAATGTACAAAATGGATGAAAAAAAGCATTGGTAATCCGCCTGATATACTGAGCACTCTCATTCAACACGGCATTAATTTCCGGAGGTATGTTTTACAGCATTTTGTGTACAATACGAGTATATTGAAATATTTATTTCAGCGTTACAGTCGGTTGGTAAGCTTGCAATTTGAAACTGCCACAAGCAAATAGATCCAAAGGTATCAGGTTCTATCTGGATTCGATCTGGTGATCTAACTATCCAAGGCCTATTGCATCAAGACATCAAGACATTTATTTGGTCGATGTTCAACACCTTTTCCATCGATTTAAAAAACTTTCAATTTGTCGTTCAAATTCCTGCGCGAGAAAGTAAATCTTATTTGATTGATTTGTGTTATTGAATAATCAATATATTCAATTACCTGTATTTGCGGCACAATTAATTATTTTTTTATTAAATGCGATCTTCCGAAGAACCTGGCTATTCAGATCTGGTAACCAAACACCACCAAAGCCATTTCAAGCAATGTTCTATTCTGAATTGTGGCTTTACACCAGTGCTATACTGAGAGTATCTTCCACTTTGAAACGTGGCGCAAATATACTATATATTATTTTAATTTTGAAATAACACAAATTATTGAAATATGATTTTGAAGGCCCAAATACACTATTATAGTAAAAAATGATTCAATACAATTTATTTTGCCCTTTTGACAGCTTTATTATTTATTTGATAATCAGGAGCTGGTCGGTGCCGTAATGTGGTCGTAGCTATTGAACTAAATGTGTCCACTCGTTACATCGTCTTACCTGTTGCTGACTCCACTTTATTTTCAATTTTTATTGCGTTTCCCTTGTGGGACTACTTTATTTCCCCCCACATGTAACAATAATAACGCGAATTAATCCGCTGCTATACGCAAGCGAGCATGACAAGAGAAATCTTCATTCCCGTTTTAGCTTTCGATTCAACCGCCAGTACTACCTTCTTTCTGTCACCGTCACCGCGCTCTGCGTAAATTATAAAATTCGTCCTCACGAATAAACTAAATCCATTGTGCAGACACTCGTTTTAATCTCCCATCTCCTGAACACAATTTACGGTTTGGGTTGGCGCGTAAATTACAGCTAATTACAAGCCCTTGCCACACCCTCTTTCAATTAACCAAAAAATGAATATTTAAATACAATCTGTAGGCTCCCCTGTCGATTTAACAACAATGAAAATGTTTTAATTTAAATAAAGAATATTGTTTTTGACAACCTAAATGACAGATATCGGAGTAACAAACATAAATCAACTTCTATAGAGTGATAACTTCGGGCGTTTTGTATGAAACAAATTAGACCTAAAAAACCATAGATATGCCAACATATTGACAGTAAAATTCTCACTCGGAGCCTATTTATTATACCATACACCAATGAAAAACTCTGAATGTTTATTCCATAGATTTTCAGAGTTTTTCATTGATGGATATAGTTAGGCAAACATATGAAGTCACAATATTTCGGTTACAATTTTCGATCGGAGATATACCCCTCTGGTAACACATTATATTCCATGATCGAAGACTTGAATATTTTTTTTATTGTTCTTTAAGGTTTTATCCCGTTAAATTACAACTAAGCAGTTTGTAAACAGTATTTACGAGTAGTATATGTTCCATTTACTTATCCGACTGAAAGTATTTAATTGTCATAGGTATATAAATATATTTGTGATAGAAATACTATTACATAATAATAATAACAATGTCGCTATTCCAAATTCCTGTAACATTCAAAAATGTGTTAATGAAAAAATAAGAAAATACACAGATTTAGGAAACGAAATAAAAAGAATTTGGCATTCTCAGACTATAAAAATATTACCATTCGTTATTTCGGCTACTGGCATTATACCTAGCTCTCTCATTAAAAATTTAGGCGTATTAGATCTATCAAAAAATGTATATATAAAGATGCAAAAGTCGGTCATTTTGAATACATGTATAGGATAACGAAAGATTTTTTTAAATATTTATGTTGAGGGATCAGTAGGATTTATAGGCCCTGTTAGAAGTTCTACCGAGCCAAACCCTCTGATGAATGGTGAATTTTTTTTCCCATTTGATCTCTGGTGAGTTGACGTGTTGTTGTTCTTGTATTGTTTTGTATTTATTTTACTTATATAATGCACTTGCATAGTGTTGATTGACTAGCTGATCATTTTTGGAAAAGTGAGTGGAAGGGTTTAGTTTTTCCTATGGGGAAGATTTAACCCGGACAACAAAATCGGAAGCAAAAAAAAAAAATGTTTATTTCAGCTGGACAGAGCGGTGTGTGCAATGCTCTGCCTGCCATAAAAGTTTACATTTAAGTTAATACATAAAAATAAAATGAATAAAGAAATAAATAAAAATGAAAATAATAAATAAAAAATCAATACGTTGATGTGCACATTAGGACTTAATGGTGGCTTGAGTGAAATTCTCCATCTCCGGTGTAGAGGCGCTCCCTGCCACTGGGCAACGGCCTGAACAAGAGTGTTCGATCTCTGGTAGCGCTGACTCGTCCCGGCTATTCTGTGGCGCATCAAAGCAGCGAACCCATGCACCCTTCCTTCGGTGAACATCTGTGAGGCGCTGCATCGCCAGGGGAGGCCAAATAGGGCTCTGTATGCGTGGTTGTACTGTACTCGGAGTGTGTTCATGACGCCTTGTGTGTATGTCGTCCATAGCTCGCTAGTGTAGAAGCTCATACAATATGTTTGGAAAAGTTGCTTCTTCACCGGAGGACTGCATTTGTTGATTCTCCTGGCAAGCATGTTAGCTCGCACACTCAGTACTCTTCTTTGACGTTCTATGTCTTTTTTATCATTTAGGTCATCGGTGATGACATGCCCCAAATATTTGATTTCGCTGCAAATTGTCAGGTTGGCCCCGCCGAGACGTATGGGTGGAATGACAGTGGGACCAGTATTTGCTTTAAATATCAGCAGGGATAACTTTTTAGCATTGTACATCAGCCCATGACAGCCCATGCTTCGCATATTGCCAGAAGTTTTCTCATCGCTCTTATCGATGGAGCTAGTATGACCATGTCGTCTGCATAGCTAATATTTTTCATACATACCCCGGCAATATGGCATCCGATTCTTGTCGTATTTAGTGTTTTACTAAGTTCATCCATATACACGTTGAAAAGCACTGGGGACATTGAGCCTCCTTGTCTAACGCCGCACTTTAATTTGGCTGCTTCTGATAGGCTTTCATTCCATCTGACAAAGTTTTCCTGTTGGTTGTACCATGTTCTCAATATATTAACAATTTGTGGTGGAACTTGTCGTTCGGTCAGTTTTTTCCACAACGCATTATGACAAACCCTGTCAAAGGCTTTGCTTAAGTCTAGGAAGCATGCGTACACCGTTGTTTTTCTGGCTTTATAGTATTCGATTGTTTGTTTCATGCTATATATGGCCGTATCAGTAGAGCATCCAGCTTTGAAGCTCATTTGAGAGTCCTCTGTATTGAGCTTGTCTTCCGTTAAATTTAAGATGACCTTTTCGAAGATTCTTGCAATTATTGTGGCAAGAGATATGGGTCTGTAATTAACAGATGATGTCAAGTTCAACTGGCGGCTTTTTGGGATCGGTATTATTATTGTTTTGGACAGCTCTTTCGGAATGTGTCCGAGGCCGATCATGGCAGTGAAGAGAGAGGCAAGCAGTATTGTTAAATACTCCCCCGCATGCTTTACATGTTCTATGACTAGTCCATCGTGACCTGCAGATTTACCTCCTGCCATGTTGCGTATTGCTCGCTGGATCATCTCAGGTAATATGACGATGGACGGCTGTTGTTCTGGTTGATGCGTTGTTGTTTCAATCTCTTTAACCATTATTTGCGGTTGATCTGGTGCGGAGCAGAATGTATTTCTGAAAACTTCAGCAATATCTTTATTTAAAGATTTTCCACCAATCTGGCTCGGTGCGGTGTATTTCGCTTTCAATACGGCATTGGTTGACAGTATTATAATAATACAATAATATTATTATAATACATATTAATAAAATGGCAATTAAATAAATAAATAGGTCAGCATATTAATCACGTTGCTAGCAATATTTTATACGAGCAATAAAATTATTTTTAGTGCTGTCACGAGGTAACATTTTATAAACTGTTATTATTTTGGTAAAGGTCAATTTGTTGAATAAACTACGCAGAGAATTTTTTTAACAGCTATGAAATTTAAAGTTTTTTTTTTTCAGAACTTGAACAATTCGTCAAAACTTAAAGTTCCGAAGTTATTCAAGTTCCGTGAAAGTTCTATTCATGTTCTGTTACACGGAGAAAAATGAGTATTGCTAATTTATTAAGAATCTCTTCAAATGATTGGTAATCTGGTTAAAAAGGGGATTGCAGGCCTTAATTGCGGTATTGATTTAATAGGTTTTCTGATAAACTTTAAGTAAAATGTGAGTGTTCACGATGTCGGAACACGTGTTCATAAAAAATATAATATTTCGTCATTATATATTATTAAGCCAAATGCAGGTGCATGATCACGTCATCCGATGTATTAGGAACTTACTAAAAGTTAATTTGGAAACGGCCTCCAATCCCGTTTTACCAATAATTTATAGAGATTTTTAATAAATTACCAATACTGATTTTTTCCGTCTACTATTCCGTTACGTTCAAATTCTTTCGCAGAACTTGAATATATATTTCACAGAACTTGAATATATCTTTCACAAAACTTGAATATTAACTTTGAAATTTCATGAATTGTTCAAGTTCTGTGAAACAACGGGAGGCTAACCCAAGCTTTGCAAATAACGCAAATAATCTTCCAAACACAAACTAACTCTTCTATGGAAGAGTAATATCTAATGTAAATACGATTCTATATCTAAATTCTATTCTAACGCACATTGCAATGAAGTTGATGATTTACCAAAATAAAAAAAATAACAAATAAAAGAAGAAGAGAGCGGTATTACAAGATTAAGTTACAAAATATATTTGGTCGCCTCTCTAGAAGAAATTAGTGAAAAAGACCATAAATTATGCTATCGCAAAACTGTCTGAAACTACCATGCTTAGATGAATAATTTATGTGGGAAGTTTGGGCTATCAATAATCTCTGATCAACTCCCGTGTCATTGAGGGAAGTTCCTTAGCTCTGGGTTAAAAATCCGGCAAAATACATGCGGTTTTGTTATTAGTTATTTTACTAGGCTATGTATTTTTTTAAGAATTACCATTAATTATGAAACAATATGAAAATAGTCTCTTTCGGGACAAATTATTAAATAATAATGAAACACTTAGTTTTAACTAACGTTTTTAATAATTCAGTCATCCGGGGGTAAAGTGCGCTAACTTCTGAAGGTGATTCTAAATGATGATGGAAGGAAAAAAGATAAATACCTTTTTTTCGAAAATTCCAATGTTTTTTCCCTAACAATTTTTTTCCTTATAGAAGAATATTTATTTTTCCATACAAACAACTTTTTCATCTAAAAACTACCATAAAGCGTTGGAATTTAGAAAAAAGTTACCTTTATTTTTACTTTTACTATCAAGTAGATTGTAGAATAACCTCCCAAAGTTAAAATATATTTATATCAGCATGTTTCAGAAACTACAATTCTTTCATTTTGTTTATTTAGCCCCTAACTAATAAACGGGTTGTAAATTTTACACAACCATTTCCCCTACATTAATGTTCGTTATCAGTTGTGTACAATTTAAAACAGGTTTATTAGTACGGCCCTGTAAATAAATTCAATGTGCGAGTCGTGTTTTAACTCAGTCGTTTTGCATTTCGTCTGTCTGTAAATTTGTTTGCACGTTCCGATTCAATTCATAATGATGGCCGTTTTGATGGTTCAGAGAAGATTCTTTCGACAGACTCGAGGTCTACTGTTCACAGAACTACTAGTTACATCTGTTTTACTTTATCTTAGAAATTGCATAAAATACAATAACTTTCATGCTGTTATAATAACTTATAGTCATTACTTTTATCTCTAAATAGTATAAAATAAAGTCGCTGTCCGCATCTGTCTGTTTGCGTGCTTAGTTATTCTAAACTACGCAAGGAATTTCGATGGAGTTTTCACTATCATTTAGAGAATTAATTCCGGAAGATTTAAATGCAAAAAACATGCATATTATATTTATAGTAAATGGCGAAAAGTCGATGTTTATCCTAGAATTCATAACCTCAAAACTCTCCAAATCATTCACAACCCCGAGCAACGCCGGGTACATGTCGGTTAGTTAGTTACATTATGTACCCTTTGTAGGTTCCCATTTCTTGTAATAATTTCTATCTAAACTCTTGATTATACGTGTAGGTACCTAAAAATAACTTTATCCTATTTCTTTTTTTAATCATGGGAAAATTATAAAGGAATTAAAGAAGCTTCTAATCAGGCCGTGATGTAGAAAATGAAGTGACAGTTAAAGTGATCTGTTTTAGGACTTTTGCAACGCGTTAGGTTAGGTATTTATATAGTAGTATAGTTAGTACAGGTTAGTGGAAGGGATTAGTACCAAGCCCTGCTAAACCCAGTGCAAAAGTTAGAAAACAGATCTCTTTAATTGTAAGATTCATTTTCCACAGCACGGCCTGTATTATTAAAGATGGCGTGATCTAATTCATCGAAAGTTCTAAAGCCATTAGCCATTTAGCCATAAATGTTATCGTCAAGAGTTAGTGGAAGAGTCAGACTATTATTATCGCCCTTTTATAGAATCCCAAGAAATTAGAACCAATAATAAATAATGCAATATAATAATAAATCACAATGTGTACGTGGTATGTACTGTACAGTGCTAGGTAATGCTTATGAACTAATATTGATTTTAATACATATCGACATGTCATCCGGAACCCAACTCTTTAAGAAGCCACACAAATTTGGTGAGAATTTACATTATTTGAACTTGTCTAAAGTAACTCTATTATTGTTAATACTGTCCTAAAAGGGGTACTGAAAATTTTAAATAGTCAACGTAACGTGGGGTTTTAAATTTGCATTACAGCATTAAGCAGTGGCGTATATGCTCTTTGACCAGGTGTAATTTAATCTAACATTTCAGATGCTGACTATTATTATTACTGAGAATTACCTACCAGAAATCACTTGTTCGTCATGGAGAGCACCTCTGCTAAATCACCAAACGTAGCGAACCACTTGGGGTGACCTATGGCAAAGATGTTGGTTATCCAATAAAGGTTCCCGGGACGGCGGTACCCAAACCCGCCACCCAAATTGATTATTCAGTTGTTTATTCAATTGTCCATTCATCTAGCACAATTAGTAGTGAAAATGAATTAAGTATGTATTTAATCTGTTTTAAATATCTTTTCTCATTATTTTTAAAGAATTATTCACAGATTTTCAGCCCTGATGTAGAGAGAATACCATTCATGCTTAGCAATATTTTAATCAAATAAAATAAAATATGTACATATGTAAATCAAATATATATATTATGTATATATTTTGGAAATAAGTTTTTATTCCTGAAAAAATTGTAAACGTGAATATAGTTTCTCTTGCAAACGGTTTATTTCTCTTTTTAAAAAAACATACTTGTATTTTTATGACTAAGACAACAATATACACGATCTTTGAAAAGCATTGCTAACATACATTTTGGAGTTGACCATGTATCCACTCCAGGAAAAAATTAATCTTCTCTTGGGTCAGCGAACACCGAGTTAAGATTACCTACGCAATACAGTTCTAACTTCGGTGGATTCTAAATGATAGTACAAGTAAAAAAGACAAATAACTCTTTTCGAAATTCCAACGTTTTAAGATTGTTTCGAGGTTAAGAAGTTGATTTGTTTGTATGGGAAAATAAATATTCTTCTATGGGAAAAGAAACATTGGAATTTCGAAGAAAGTTATTTACCTTTTTTTACTTCTACCATCACATAGAATCACCTCTCAAAGTTAGCACACTTTATCCCCGAACACCCTGCATAAAGCAAAAAATCTGTTTGTGTCTTTTCAACTTTCATAATTATTCTGCTAAATTATTATACTTGTTTGTACACGTCAGATCTGTATCACAAAAATTTACATATATTTTTAAATAAATGTTTGCAGATTAACTTGTAAATCAAAATAGGTAACCTGTCATTAAAAAGCCATCAAACGTACATGCAAGTATTTATTACGCCATTCATCAGCTACAAACTTCTGTATAATATCGGCTTGATAATAGTTGCGATAGTACTAAATCACTTCTCCGATTATTGATGCTGACGTGCCTATAGAACTGGAGACAATCATACCTCATTCACCACTTTACAGAAATCCTTCAATAATCATAAAACAAAATGTATTTGTTTAAAAAACAAATAATATAAAATTAGTCATTTACGTAAAGGAATTATCGTTGACATTGCTAATATTATAATCGGCTTACAGCTATAATCGTAAAGTTTATGCTTGCTGAGAAAAAATATTATTTTATTTTACACCTGAGCATACAATAAACAGGTAAAGTCAACGGGGACGTAAGTAGGTACTCGTAATTCTAATTGAGTTGTTTCTCGATGAGCGGATTAATATTGTTTTGAAGTAAAAATATTGATTCAGTGTCAAAATATTTGTTTTTCGCAACCAAAATAAAATCTAAATTTTTTTAAATTACATAATACGTCGATTTGTAATACTAAAATCTGAAATTGTCCTTCATCTGCTTTCAAAAACAGTATTTTATTTTTAAATACTTTCAAACACAGCGAATTCATCTGGAATCAAATGTATTGGGAAAATATATTTCGCGGAAACTGTATTTTGACACTTCTCCTAAGAAAATTTCAGCGGCTTTAGGGGTCAAATGGTTCTCATAGTAAAAGGATATAATTCGAAATGATTTTATTTATTGAGACAGATGCAGAGTGCAGTAATTTAATGGCGAATAAAAAAAACTCATCGATTTACATATTTATCACTAGATATTATTTGATTGCTGTTATTGCAAATCTTTTTCCAATTGTTTTATGCTCTGCACGCAGTCTGCAGTCCGAAGGCGAGCCCAAACATGTCACGTAAATCAAAACAATGGTTAATATTCATAACATGGAAGCTGTATTTTCTGATCTACAGCCTTCCGCTGAGGACCTTGACTCCTGAAACAGTTGCGTGACTCACTGCTGTGACCTTAGCGAGAACTTCCTACGAACCAGCGGCCTTGCCTCTTTAGGAATATCAGGACAGACGAGCAAACAATGACTGCGCAGAGAACTGAAATCATCGCCAACACAGGAGTATGGTCTCCTGGTAGCGAATGTCCAATTTCTTTAGGGTCCATTTCTTCCTCTGGCAGGACAACTTTGAAGGATAGAACTGAAGTAGTGTCCAGGGTCTGGTTTGAAATGGTTTGACCTTGTTCTTGTCCTTCACCGATTGTGGTGTTGGTATTGTTATTATTGGCGTCCCTCTTTTTGCGAACAGCTTGAGAGATTTGGCAGTGAGGGGTTCGACAGTCGGAGGCTTCTAGACATGCCACCAACCTTACACTCAGTCTCACTTCTTCACCGCTGCGCATGCCTTCGAAGAGTGCAGCCCTGAAAAAAAATTAACAATCAACTTACATATTTCAATATGATTTAAATAGATCAGAAATGTGGATCGTGCTGTCAATGGTTCTTATCGGTTGTTAGAATCAGACGGTCGGAGAAACAGTTGTTAAAATAAATCAAAATTATTCTGTTATGATGATATTGATATTTGACAAATAATATTTTAATGATTTACAACATTTTCACGTGTGCTTTACGCGACTTTAATTTATGTATGACAGAGTTTCTTAAAATTATTTGACTACCTTCATTTTTCCGAAGACATTTATTTTTAACTGAATATATCTTATAAACCAGAAACACCTTCAATGTAGATTTGAATGGAAACTGATGTCGCAACTGAATTAGTACCTTTTCATTCTAGCCCATTTAGCATGTGCTCTGTCGCTCTTACACTGCCTGATATCGTATATCCCCATTCCATTTGATCGAAATGAAAATTTCATAATTATGGTATCACGAAACACGGCCACATCGCATTACTTGTAGACTACTTTAACCTTTGATATTTTTCATCAGCGCCCCCAATACATTGCCGAAAAAGCAATAATTTGGTTAATAATTTATTATTATTAATTATGTATTTTGTATATTTTATAAAATAAAGCATTACGAAAATTTTAAAATATGCATATATTTATACTTAACCCGTATGAGCTTTTACAAACATATAATAATTAAGTGGAACAGTATTCAAGAAGTACATATTATAACATTGATATTTATTTGACAGGTATGTTATTATAGCCTTCTTGTAACTAAATTCCGTGCAGTTGAACACATCTACGATTTCGGAATCAACTAATTAAATAACCTCTCTTAGATATCTACGACTCTTGCGACAACCTATATGGTTTAAATATATAATGGACCATTTTTTTCAACGCCTTTTTGTTAATATCACTGCCCCCTTATTTTCAATTTATGCTTGCTACTATCCCTGAGACCAACGCCTCCTCTAAAGCTCTGCAACGCCCTCAGGGGGGCGATATCGCCTACTTTGGGAATCACTAACCTACAACGACGCAGACGTGATCTTTTGGCAATTTGAAGTGTAAAAAATCTTTGATTTGGTCTGCGGTCTGCGAAACGCCTACCGACCCGGTTGATTTAAACATGGAGTGACACATTATGACTTGTGACACCCCTGACTTCACGTCTGTCATTATTGAAATAATATTGTGTACTGTCAGTTCGTCAGTAGTTGTCAGTTTGGAATTAAGCAGATTGCCTTTGTTGATATTATAATGAGCACAGTATTTAGTACCGAGTATGAATACTAATATGTTATGAGGATATTTGCATACCGAATTCACATTATTTGAATAAACATAATGCCCATCGAATTACCACTATAAATGTAGTCCAATTAGACACGATTCAAATGTATTATTTATACACAAGTAGCAGTTAATACCCGGCTACGCCTATAGACTAATTATAAGCAATAATTAGTCGCCTGAAATATCAATACAAATCGAAAATATCTCCCGAGTAAAAATAAATGCCGCCAACGGGAATTGAACCCGTACCGTTATCCTTTATGCTATACATAAAACCTTGTCTTATAAACATTAGTTTATTATTAAAAATAAAAATAAAAAATAATATTTGACAAGTCAAAATATTTCACCAACAAATGAAGCTATAATATGTCTCGACGCCATCTAGTGAGAAATTTAGCACTAACAAAGCCTTTCCTACAAAAATAAAGTTTATTGTTTACAGGTGGAAAAAATAAAATAAGCAGTAATTGTTAATTGAGGTACTATAGGGTTTTCCAATAAGAGGTGTTATTTTGAATAGCCCGCTATTTCGGTAGATGTTACTTTCGAAGCTGTCATTTTTGACATTTGACAAGTAGAAACTACGTCATTAATAAAAATGGAACGATACACGCTTCAACAACGCATTGAAATTATTAAAATTCACTTGAGTGAATCAAATGCAAATCATCTTGAGTGATGAGGCCCATTTCCACCTCGGTGGCTTCGTCAACAAGCAAAATTGTCGCATCTGGGGCTCGGAAAACCCAAGAGTTATTGTTGAAAAGCCTCTCTATCCTCAACGTGTGACTGTTTGGTGCGGTTTATGGTCCGGCGGAGTCATTGGACCTTACTTTTTCGAAAATGAGGCTGGAGCAACAGTCACGGTGAATGGATTGCGCTATCGAGAGACGATTAATGATTTTTTATGGCCGGAATTGGATGGTATTAATCTGGACAACGTTTACTTTCAACAAGACGGCGCTACGTGCCACACAAGCAACGAAACCATTGATCTTTTACGATTGAATATCAAAATAACACCTCTTATTGGAAAACCCTGTAGGTAGTACATATTGAATTATTTGGTGGGTTGGAAATAAGCCGACATAGCTCAGTGGTTTCAGAGCACCTGACGGACATCAGAAGATACGGGTTCGATTCCCGTTGGCGGCATTTATTTTTAATCTGGAGATATTTTCAGTTTGTATTGATATTTCAGGAGACTAATTATTGCTTATATATTTAAATAAAGTTGAATGAACATTTAACATCACCTTAGCTTATGAAGGAAAATATTTAATTCGACCACCATAACACGGGCATGTGCCTAGCATGGTGGTCGAAAAATCCTCAATGCATGTAACAAACAATTCAATGAATAAAGAAACTTTAAAAAAAAACAGTGTTATGACCTAGAAATTACTGACAGAATAACCTGTTCAACTTTTATGACGCCAGAGCTCACCAATCGAGATGTTTTTTTGCTAGACGAGTGAATATTATACGCTTATTGTACGCTTGTTTCAATACAAACATTAACATTTTTGAACACACAAAAAAGATTAAAGATTCCACCACCAGACCACAGCTTATTATGCGGATTATGTTAGGAGTATTATATCTGCGGTCAACTTCTATCTTCAATCCCGCAACATGGTATAAAATCATAATTATTATTGACATGGTTTATAAAAACATATTTTCTCAACCAATTAATTCTTTGCTTTGGGCAAAATAAATTACAGGAATTTTTCGATTTACCCCGAGCAGTGCCGGATTAGATAGGAGCAGATCGAACGTGTGGATCAGGGCGGAAAATATTAAAGGGCGCCAACTACTTTCACAAAAAAAACGAGTAAGTCCCTAAAATTTTAGCACCCTTTTTCCTTAAAAATATGGGATAAAATAATAATAGCCGTCACGAGACGCCTGATAGATGAGTAACATCGAAACTGGTGTTTATTGAAGGATGTGAAAATGAAAGTCAAACTAAGTATTTATATTTTTGATAAAAAAACAAATTAATATTATTATTAAAATACACTCAAATTAATCTATTTACAAACTAATAATTCGTCATCATTTAGAATCAAAGATAATATAATACAGTCGAGGGCACCAACTACTTTTTCGAACCGTTTTATGGACCAGATGGGTCCTTCTATAGGTTCTAAAGTGAAGAAAACGAAGCTACTGTTAAATGATTCTAAAAGTCCATAAAAGATAATATAATACAATTCTATTATTTTTGTTTAGAATGGATCTATCGCCAAATTTTAGTGAGAATAGAATCAAATATCGCACAGAGTTTTGGCAGCCGGGCAGAATGAGCCGACGAGTGGCGAGGCTGGCCGAATGAATCGGCTGTCGTTCCGTGTAAGAGCGACGGCCCGTTTCCGCGTGATTGGTTTATTTATGGTTTCCGCGCAATAATGTCGTCCCATCTTACCACGCAAAATATTTAAATTTTTACATCAAAAGTCTAATGAATGTTTCATTTTAGATAGAGATGAAATTAACGTGCGAGCTAAAACCAGAAAAATTGACCTAGACATATCAAACAGAAAAGTTGTGCTAATTTCATGACGGTGGAGAGTAGAGCTCGCCGTTTCAATTTGGTTTCCACGTTGCATATTCCGAATCCATGCCTAGTTGATCTAGAAAGAGGTGGGGAAAGTTTTCGTAAATTAAATTATGTTTGTCATTTGACCCTTCGTGTCCTTCGCCTCGGCCAATTACGTTTATGAGGGGCGTCTTCGGTAAATCGAAAAATCTTCTGCGCCGAATTTTTCTAATGGTAATACCTATTCCCAAGAAGAGGAATCACCTTTGAAGAGGCCAGGCGGGCCTGAATGATCTGTAGGCCTTAAACTTAAACAGGCTGGTCAAAAAAAAAGTGAATTGAGTTATATTGTGTTTTTGTTCATAGCATTTTAGTTGTCTTTAATTTATTTGAAGGCCTCCGAATGTGCAAATTTAAAGTTAGGTTTAACGTACGAAGCAAGTAGAAATGTTTAAAAATTGTCAAAGTTAGTAATGATATTTTCTAAAAATGCATGTTTTTATTACTCTTCATTACTTTCAAACAGCGAGTTTGTTCCCAAGCAACTGCATAAATTTTAACTCATTTGATTATATTTATGTAGTTTATAAGTATAGTGGCCTTATCGTGATCCACGTATTGGGAATAACAAACGAAAAACAACACACAAATTAGTCCTGGGTCGATTGTGAACTACCCGATCACGAACCCCAATGATCGATCGGATTACTTTTGCAAAAATGGTTCGATCCTTATTCGATCATTTTGCTGTGAGTTCGTTCATAGATGTGTATTTTTTGTGGATCGGGCGTCTCGGAGCTCGTTATTGCAACAGGGAAATCGAGATGGTTAGTTTGTTCCTAGTATCCAAATCGGATTATATAAGCAATTAATATACCGATAAACCTCCCCGCCACGGAGAACCGGTTCCAAAGTAACTGTATAAAAAAGTTAATAAGTAAGAATAAGAAAGGGTAATTTCGACCCGATCGCTCCGTAATCGACCCGGGTTGTGTAAAATGATCGATCGACCCAACTCTAACACAAATAAACAGAATAAGATTATCACTACTTTACTACTTTTTCACATACCAGTACGCGTCTAATAATATGTTAAGTAACTAACCGAGATGTGAAAAATAGACTGCCAATCGAAAAATCGATACAGTAAAAAAGGAAAAATAAATATCTCACCTCATTGAGATACCAAATACTCATATAATAGATACGTTTTGGCTAACACGTCACGTAAACAAAACGTTTACCAAATAATATTTGACTTATTACTTAAGTCCTTATACATATATTTTAAGTTAGCGTGATGATCATGAATCACGTCCAAAACACTGTGAGTGAGCCTATTTTAGGACGTTTCATCATCTTCGAGAGTAGTTCTGAACAAAAGGCTCAATAAGATTTGAAGAAGGTTGACAGTTCTTTGATATATTCATGAAGAACATTTTATAATTTTCCACAGTGGCGTACCAAGACCATATAAACAATATTGTTTTTTTTTGCATATTTCTGTGAATATACTCTTGTTACATAATAGAAGTTTGTTCCAAGTTGTTGGTAAATGCGTAAGATAAATTGAATGTTATTGACTATTACCGAGCAATTGTCTTTGTTCGTCAATAGTCTTGTAGGGAAAGGTGTGTTAAGATTGCCATAATTTTAAGACAAGTTCACAACACATAAAACGATCTCCTTCAATAACTCCAACACTTTTATCTTTTAACAGAGCGAGAAGGAAATAGTTTTGGCCCTTAGATAATTGACATAAATCAGTATCTGAGCGAACTCACGGTCAAAACAGGGCAATACGTTGACAAGAATAGGCAATACACGACATTCCTGTGTAAGTTTGACCCAGTATCTGAGCGAACGCACAACAAAACAGGGCAATACGTTGACAAGAATAGGCAATACACGACATTCTTGTGTAAGTTTGACCCAGTATCTGAGCGAACGCACAACAAAACAGGGCAATACGTTGACAAGAATAGGCAATACACGACATTCTTGTGCAAGCTTGACTCAGTATCTGAGCGAACTCATAGTCAAAGCAGGGCAATACGTTGACAAGAATAGGCAATACACGACATTCTTGTGCAAGCTTGACTCAGTATCTGAGCGAACTCATAGTCAAAGCAGGGCAATACGTTGACAAGAATAGGCAATACACGACATTCTTGTGCAAGCTTAACCCAATATCTGAGCGAACTTACGGTCAAAACAGGGCAATACGTTGACAACAATAGGTTAATACACGACATTAATTCGAAAGTTTGACCAATAATAAGGAAATATTGACAAAAATACCTTGTCGGCAAGAAATTGTTGTAGAAAAATGTCCGTTTGCCAGAGCCTTCAGCAAAAAATCTCGAACTCTTAAATATTCAAAGCAGGTGTTTGTGTCCTGATTTTCTTGGTCAACGCACCATTTTCAGTTCGCATCGTCATTTTCATGATACGATCGAAACATTTATTTTACCGTAAGAAATGATAATTAATAATTAGCCATATGATTTCATATTTATTCCGGCATATACCACTGCGCCTGTGTCAATTTACTAAGGATTTATAAAACAAACATCTTCGTAGATAACCGGTACTAAAGCAAATATAGATGTCCTATTTGTCAATCACCTTAGTTACTGGTAATATAATATTCCTATAAAAATATTAATATAACCACAAGTATATATAAATAATAATAATAATTTAAACGTAATATGGTACCTGTGGTTAGCACAATACCAACCGGTGCTAATGAAATTAACTTTTCTAATGACAACAATGCCCGTATCGAGTTTTGCATGAAAATGGATCAATTATTATCGTTCCATTAGAGTCTTTGTTTACAAACACAAAGCTTTTTCTATTAATACAAATAATACACTTAGTCAATACAGTGCAAAATAATAATATAAAGTATACATTATTATAAACGGTGTCCGGAAACTCGCAGAACCAGTGGGAAGCTGGTGAATCTGCATCACATACTGAGCATTTAATTTTTTTTTAATAAATCACTTTACTTCTTTTGGCAAGTATTGGGTGAAAAAAACCTTTTGAGCCGATAATACGATACGAGACGAAAAGCTTCGATGATTTTAGAAGGCATTAAACATCTGACATTAACCCTTAGCGACCAAAAAATTCCGGCCTCGGACTGGATTTAGTAGAAAACGAAAGCTTAAATTAAAAAAAATGTATACTACAAAATCGACTCCAAATGTGTTCCCCGCTTGTACTACTACGAGTTTCCTGACACCGCGTATACCCAAGATCATAAAGCATATTGCTCCACGAGAGGGTAGAGATATAATGATGTATACGAGACATGTGCCCATACTGTAATTATAAGATAAAATACGGTAACTCAACTCGTTCATCGTAATTTTTTGAAAACTTCAGCTCTTGTGGGATATGGAATAGGCACGTCGCAAACGTTAATCGATATAGCATGGATTCTAACAATGAGAACCAAACACTTACTTAATTCGGGGTCTTGTCTTGATAAAGACTTTTTAAAGCACTTTAGCCTTATTCCAAACAGAAAAACTGTCAAATGCTACGCTAGAAATCGTCGTTTGAGGTTTTAATTTGCTTTATACTCGGAGTCATAATAAAAAAGTAAATATAAAACTGCTTTTCTAAAGAAGACATTTATTTACAAAACTTTGGATACTACCAACCTGATAAGCAACGTATGGGCCAGAGGCGGAGCGGGGCGTGACTCTCGGGGGCACAGGGCCCGGGCCCCCTCGAGTCTGCAGCCGTCGGACCCCAGCAGGGCCATGCCGCCCCCACCACCTCCGGCTAGGGACACGGAACTCAGACGAGAAGAAACCCAACCTGGAATATCATTCATTTTCATTAAAAATATATACCATCTTTTAGAGAAACTTCTGACAAGTTTTCAGGCGATAGAATCATTTGATACGAGTATCAATCCATCGTAAGATTTTGTTGGTCCCAAAGACGGATGGGCTGATCGTATGGAAAAAAATGACCAAATTTTACCGATTTTTACAAATTTTAAAAAACGAAAACCCAAAGGCCCAAAGCTGCTTGTTCTTGTTCATAAGGCTAGTGGAGAGACAACATAATTAAAGAGGTAGAAAATTTGCAGAGGAATCCAAATGCCTCCATGGAATAATGATGTCTATGCTAATCAACTCACCATCTTCTGGTTCAATCTGCGCTCTAAGCATTAGCAGCTCTCCGATGGGGACACGGGCCCCCCGAGGGAGGGGCTCCGTGTGGCCCCCGCTGGCTCCCCTACGGTAAAGTCCAACGCGGGACCTCAGGCCCCCTCGGGCTCCGCCTTTTGCCACGTCGGAGGACCTTGAGGACCTGAAATAATTCATTAAAGTTTAATTAGAAGACTACCCAATCATTCCATGCATCCGCTCTACTTATTCAAACCATAAACGTTCCTTTTATTAATCTTGTGCACAATGCTAAAATTGGCCTCATCAGGATTCAAGATTTTAATTCACTTGATTCCTTGATTATTGTCTTCCTGACTTCGATTGACTTCTTGTTAGATACTTCATAGAATATTGCGATTTCGTACGTAGTGAATGTGGATACTACGAGGCTGTACTTACGCTGAATTATCGACATCGATTGATAAGTGCTTAGTGTGCGCTACAATTCTATCCTGAGTTCTACACTGAAGTGTTAACACGGCGTCTTCCGCCAGTTTCATCCTTGACAATGTTGGGAAGCGAAGTTTCACGCACAAGTGTACCACATCTGAAGACACGGAGCAATCCTTGACTGCGCAAACATTGAACTGTCTTTTAGAAATATTGATTCTGAGCTTTGAATTGTATCGGAGTGGTACACCGTCACTCTTCACAACGCAAGGAGAATTGCTATCAACATGACGAAGATCTTCGAATACTGGAATATTTTCACCTGGAGATTTAACAGTCAGCACAGCCTGAAATCTTCCATCTGTCGGAGTATCATAGCAATGCATTTCGGTCACTTCTATATGAAGGGGGGTCGTTTGTTTTGAATGCCTCCCATCTAAATGCGTTTCGTCGTCGATGGTCGAAGTTTGTTTTACGTTAATTCCGTTAGGTTCAGGTGCTTTTGCTATTATTACTTCGGGAAGGGTAGGGTATCTAGGCGGACCTGGGTACGGAGAAGGGAGATATTGCGAAGATGGTACTTCTGGAATTGGTTCGTCGTGAGATATCGGAGGTAATAAATCATCCACAGGTGTTTGAGGCACAACATAATGATAGCCTTGAAATGGAGGTTCAGGATCATATTGGGGAACTTCATCGTGGGAGGGTCTGTTTATGAACTCCTCGTCTGTTGGAGGGGATGTTGTATAGTCCGTGTGAACTGGGGGAGGCAGATACGCTGGAGGAGGTTCGTAGTAATAAAGTGTATTGGGAAATGCTCCAAAACTCCTGGACTGTGTATTATCTGGTTGTGTTTCCTTATTTGCGAAGGTCGAATCTTTCACAGTTGCCATTGTGAGGTTTCTTTGTCCTGGTGCATTCACGATAACAGTATCACTGTCGTAGCTGGGGAAAGTTCCTCCAGTGGGTTGCTGCTTCCATCTATCTGCATCACTGTTATACTTGACAACTTTGGTATCTCGAGGCACAAAACCATAAGAAGTGTCTTTTGGAGGCAATAGACCACACAACACTACTGTCAATCGAAGAATCAAAACACAAAAAGCCACAAACATGGCCATACTGACAAGACCAGTGCCAAATGCCTCTGAACTCTGAATGAATTGAACTTAAGACTGAAGGATTATAAGGACTGGTCTTGCTTTTATAACCCGTTATCTCAAATATGTGTCACAGGATTGTCATTAAGAATTAAGTGTTCCGAATCGTGAGTACGACGCCTCACTTGTCGATTTTTGAGCACGTCTTCAATCCTGCGACAATCGTGATCAATTTGTGCTCTTTTAATCTGCCAACATGGGTCAACTATGAAAATTTTACTGTTGATTCATTCCATGCCATGCTTTTCATGCTATTCGTAGAGAGTTTATGTAAAGCTGAACATACACAACACTACCGTAATTTCTACTTTCTATCATGCACCTAGAATGAGATTAAACTAACAAGTAAATATGCAATTGCGTTTATTCGGTACACACTTTTCATAAATCATGATATATGTAATATATAATGGTAAGCAACATGTAAGTACATTTTATCTACATACTATCAGTATGAACGCTATTATGTAAAAGCCCGAGTGGACGTAAAACCAAATAAAATAAATTTTCGGACAGAAAGATTATTTTCAAATTTTACTATTGCATGCAGCAAAACCTTTATTTATTGTTTATTGAAAACGGAAATCGAATGATAGGTAGTAAGCTATAGTATCCACATTATTGTTAGTCAACTTCTGATTACGATGAAATCGGTTGGTAACTTCAGGGCCGAGCCAGGGAAGAGGTCATTACTAAAAACAATTTTTTATAAGGTTTAAAAAAATTTGAATTAATAATTATATCTATGTATATAAGCATAAAGAGAACAAGTAAATAGATACAAGTAAATAACAACATTTCAGGAGAGCGTTTCAATTTTATTAATTGTGATTATTTGTATTGGGTGGTTAAGTAACAGATGCCTATTTTTAATTTAAATATATTTTGTGTTTTTTAATTTGATACCACGTGAAGGTATTGTCCAAGATATTAAAAAAAATTAAAAATATATAATTTTCATTATTTTTACTTTTGTACTCGTACCTAATAAACTAAAATATTGGGGGCACTGCTCCAAAGTGACCCAACTCCATCAAAGTTGATTTTGAGATAATTAGACCCAATTTTTATTTCTACGAAACCTTTGGGTCATGACAACATTTATAATATCATGTTTGTGTAAATAGAAATGTTACAAGGTGAAAATCTTTATTATTAAAATATTGAAGTTTGAAGTCTCTTAATTCATCGGAGTGGAAGGTACTCTCAGTATCGCCCTGGTTTAAGACCACCATTCAGAATTGAAACATTGCTTGAAATGGTTTTGGCCGTTTTTGGTGACCACATCTGAATAGCCAGGTACTTCCCCATCTTCCTCTTCCCCATCTTCTCACCCCTACCCCTCCCCACTATCTTCAGCCTCACAACGTACCCCATTTGGGGATGCAATAATCTCACCGGCTTCACGTGGTTGGGAGCTATTGGGACTCTTATGCAGTTTCACATAAAATAATGTAACGGTTTGTAACTACATTATTTCACCAATAATAAAAAAAATCATATTTTTCGACTTGGACCTCTTTAGAAATGAACTCCTGGATGGAGACTAGGTATCCATATTAAAAAAAAAGAAAGATTAGTCACCGAACCTCGGTAGTGTGCAGTCGTGTTTACCAGTGCTCTGTGTTTGACGGCTTACTTTGACGGCGGCGCGGCGTACAGATAAGATTTATTTATTGTTACCTTTTCGTATTCATTATTTTTGTTTGTGTTATTGGTTTGCGACGAAGTTGCGTGTATTATTTCTATCATTTATTATTTCTAAAATAATAATTATTGTTTAATTTTTTTTTTTTTTTAAATTTGTTGAAATGGAGGAAGATGAAAATCGACCTCCGGACCCTGAACCCATTTCTAATATTGTAGACGACTACGATACTGATGATACCCAGACTTCTGTAACCCTTCCTTCACGAAAACGACGTCCTCCGCTTTGCCTTAATGTACCTCCTAAAATTAAATCTCTTTCACAATCAAACGAAGCCCCAATCTCTCATGGAAGTTATAATGATACCATTCCTCCAGAAGCAAAAGCCATTGAGCTTATGTATTCTATTTCATCTTCAGCTCCATTTATTGTCAATGTCCAAAGGACTGAACAGGGGAAAATAATTCATCCCCTGGATTTTGGTAAATTTATTTTTAGCTCTAAACTCAATAACCTCGGTATAATAAATGGATCAATAAAACCGGAAGGTCGATACAAACTATCCATAGAATTTAAATCAGCCACATTAGCTAATGATTTTGTTAAAAAAATAGGTTCTCTTTCAAATAATAAATTTAAATCTTTCATACCTACATTCAATTTAACCAGAATGGGCAGAGTAAGAGGTATCCCAACCGATCTATCAGAAACAGAAATAGTAGATGCTCTTAATGACTCTCAATTAACTCCAAAAGTTTTAAAAGCACGTCGTTTGAATTTTAAGGATACTTCCACCGGCACCACTATATGGAAACCTTCCCAATCCGTTGTTATTACTTTCGAAGGTCAAACATTACCATCCCGTGTATTTATTTATTATAACGCTCTTCCCGTTGAAATATACAGATTCCCGACTGTCCAATGTTTCAACTGTTGCCGTTTTGGCCATTCAAAACCTATTTGTCGTTCCCCTCCTCGTTGCTTCCATTGTGGAGAGGATCATCCCTTTGAACAGTGTCAAAATACAACGAATAACCCTATTTGTATTAATTGTAAGGGCAACCATACTGCTGTTAGTGTGGCCTGTCCAGAGTTATCTAGACAGAGAAATATCAAACAGTCAATGGCTGCAGACAATATTTCCTACTTTCAGGCCTCTAAATTATTCCCTCCTACAAAAAAATCTTTTGCAGAGATAACGTCTAACGCTTCTCTTTTTCATTTTTCTTCCCCTAAATCCCCTCTATCATCTTCCCACAAAGAAACAATTTTCAAACCGATAAAATCTAATCCAAAATTTATTCCTTCTTTCGATAAAAAACTACATAATTAACTTTTACTTAACCCGAATGGGAATAATAAATCCCAGGCTCCCAATGGGACTGCCTTAAAAAACTGTTCCACTTCCGATATCTTCCCTAAAGTCACGATTGAAAATTCTTCTTTTATTCAAACTTTAATTACCCTATTAATTACGATCCTTTCAAATAACAATAAAGTACCGTCCAACGCTGCCGATTATATGAAATCTTTACTCTCTAGCCTTCCCGATGTATCCGCAAATGAGCAAAATACTTCAATGGAATAGTAGAAGTCTATTCGCCAACAAAATTGATCTTGTACAGTTACTTGATGAACATAATATTTCAGTTGCTGCCATCTCCGAAACGTGGTTAAAACCCTCATACCAATTTAATATTCCTGGATATCATTGTCTAAGACATGATAGACTGGATGGCAAAGGTGGCACTGCTCTTATTATACATAATTCTATCCCTTTTAAACAAATTATTTTCCACACTCTCTCCAATAATTTTCAGATAGTAGCTGCTGTTATATCTGATATTACATTACTATCAATATATATCCCTCCCTCTACAATTTTTGTTGAAAACGAATGGTCAACATTTATATCCCAGATTAGTCCCCCGTATATGATACTTGGGGACTTCAATGCTCATTCTCCTTCTTGGGGCAGTGAGTTAACAAACCGTTCTGGCCATAATCTATTAGATTTTATGGATACCTATAATTTATGTATACTAAATGATGGATCTCCAACTCGTTTCACTGCCCCTCAACATCGGAAAAGTGCAGTCGATTTATCTCTTTGCTCATCTTCGGTGATTCCCATATGTTCTTGGAACATTCTTAAAGATCCCCTTTCCAGTGACCATTTTCCTATAATAATTACCTTCCACCATCTATCTTCCACGCATTCCTTTTCGATAAACAATAGTTTTAAATTTAAAACGAAAGACGCGAATTGGAGAAATTTTTCTTCAGAATTAGACTCCATTGTTCAAGCATCTAAGTCTTCCCTTGTCAACACTAGTTTACATTGTGAATTATTTCCTAACATGATAATAAAAGCTGCAGAAAAAACACTTAAAAAACGTAATGTTAACATTAAAATAAAACATTCCACCCCATGGTGGGATGAAGAATGCACTAGTGTCGTTAAATCCAGAAGAGAAGCAATTTCCATTTTCCGTAAATGTATGTCTTTCGAAAATTACCTTTCTGTGAAACGCGCCCAGGCAGAAGCGAAACGCGTTTTGAAAAACAAAAAGCGGTCTGGATGGCGAAAATTCTGTGAACGCTTGTCTCCTGAATCTCCCCAGTCATCCGTATGGTCCAATTTAAAAAAATTCGGTTCGTCATATACTCCGCAGCGTTCTAAACATATTCCAGAAGAAATTATTATAGGTTTTGCTGATAAGATAGCTCCTCCGTCAGTTGCCAGATGTGAGGAAATGCCTTCCTTTATTTCTTATCCATCTCACTCTAGCTGGCTGGACTCTCCTTTCTCAATAAGTGAATTAAATCGAGTAATCAAATCCCTTCCAGACTCTTCTCCTGGCCCTGATGGAATCTTATATAGTTTCATTAAAGCATTCTCAGACATGTCGGTTGAATATTTTTTATCCCTAATTAATTACATGTTCGAAACGGGATTTATTCCGGAAGTCTGGAAAGTTCAAAAAATCCTTCCGATTTTAAAACCTGGCAAAAATCCATCTGAAATCTCATCCTATCGTCCTATTGCTCTTTCGTCATGTTTAATGAAAGTAGCAGAACACTTGATAAAGAACAGATTGGAATGGTTTGTTGAAAATCACAGAATTATCTCTCCTAATCAATATGGCTTCCGGAAAAAGAAATCAACCATAGATAATTTAAGTGTGTTAACAACAGACATCCGTATATCTCAGTCCCTTAATTCTTGCACTCTGGCCACATTTCTTGATCTTTCGTCAGCTTACGACGATGTATTAATTAACATTTTAAAAGAAAAATTAATTAAAATAAAAATTCCCTTAAAACTAGTTCAATTTATTATTAATTTACTAACAGACAGATCCATTATTATCCACTTTTCCTCAAAAACTATAAATCGCAAACTATGGAAGGGGTTACCTCAGGGGTCCGTAATCAGTCCATTATTATTTAATATATATATAAGTGATTTAGACATTGTAATTCCTTCATCTATCAAGCGACTTTATTTTGCTGATGATTTCCTTATATATTTATCACACAAAAATCTATCGCGCGCTGCGAAGGAATTGAATTTGGCTTTACATAATATTAAAGTTTGGTTGTTGACAAATGGGATGAATTTAGCTACCTCTAAAACCAAAGTAGTGGCTTTTACGCGCAAAAGAAAAATACCCCCCTTTTCTGTCTGCTTTGATAATGTCCCTCTTCAAATCGTTAAGCAAATTAAATTTCTTGGACTACTTTTGGATCATAAACTTTCCTGGCTCCCGCATATTCAGAACATTTCGGCTAAGTGTGAAAAGGGGCTAAATATTATGCGAGCTGTTTCAAGAGTGTGGTGGGGATCTCATCCTACTACTCTTAAATTAATGTATGGTGCTCTAGTGCGAAGCCATTTGGATTATGGAACATTTCTTTTTGATCCTCTTCCTAAATATTTGGACAAAAAACTTGAAAGAATTCAGTCCAAAGCGCTCAGAATAATTATTGGAGCGATGAAATCTTCTCCAATTAATTCTCTCCAGGTAGAATGTGTTGATCCCCCCTTAATTTTAAGGAGACAATTCCTAGCTGATAAATATATTTTTAAATCTTTTTCTATATCGCGTCACCCTTTAGAACAAAGCCTTGATTATTTGTTCAATTACTTAAATAACGAAAAAAGATCGACAGATAAAAATCGACTTCCTCTCCTTCTAAAAAGTTTTCTTTCATTCAAATCTCTGTCTTCTTCCCTTCAAAATCTACAAAAAGATCCTATCCTTCCTATTTTCACCATCCCATTTGATTCTATCAATTATATCCCCAACGTTATAACATCAGACTTCCGAACTGATATTTTAACCTCATCTAATCAAAATGTTGAGGAAAAATTTAAAAACATTACATCTTCTAAGTTTCCAGAATTTTCTCTCATTTACACAGATGGTTCTAAGTCTGATAACAAAGATTGTGGAGCTGCGGTACACATTCCCGAATTCGATTTAGATTTGTCTTATAAATTGCCTAAAGAAATTTCCATATTTACTGCAGAATGCTTCGCAATTGAACAAGCTTTGAGCCAAATCCAGCTTTTCAATATTCGACGAGCCTTACTGTGCACTGACTCACTAAGCGCAGTGTTGAAAATTTCCTCAAATATCCATAAACCAGAAGACTATATTATTTATAATATCAGAAACACCCTTAAATCTCTAAATGAATTAAATTTCGAGACAATATTGGTTTGGGTCCCTGGCCATATAGGAATTGAGGGTAACGAGAAAGCCGATTCTCTAGCTAAACTTGGAACAATTTCTGGCTCTAATCCTTTAGATTTTAGAATTCCTATCTCTGACGTCATCCCAATTCTTAAATCCAACATGATCCGCTCCTGGGAAGAAAATTGGACTAATACGAAAACCCGAACTGGTGCTTTTTATGCTGGAATACAAAATCATATTCCAAGTAAACCTTGGTTCCACGGCAAGAAAAAATCCAAAAGATTTATATCCTGTATCTCGAGAATGAGAATTGGTCATTGCTCCATTGCATCCCATTTGTTTAAAATCCGGGTCCTAGATAGTCCACTCTGCCAGTGCGGTATGGAAAATGAGACTCTTGATCACGTTTTCTTTAATTGTAAAAATCATTCATCCTTCAAAGGCATTTATCGTTTACTTATAAAAATCACCCACCAATCTCCCCTTAGTATTCCTTATTTACTTTCTCTCAACAATTCTCGCATTTTCTCAGTTCTATACAAGTTCATAGACTTGAATGACTTCAATATTTGAGATTTCCCATTCCCGTATAGATTTCCCATAAAATTATAACCATCTCCCTTACCTTTAACGGCACATAGCACTCTCTTTAGGGTGAATTGCCTAATACAAAAAAAAAAAAAAAAAAAAAAAGAAAACCACGATTTGAGATTTTCACGGCTAAAAGTATTATAATGATTTATTTTTGGGGTATTATGCCCATTTGCTTTAACCCTTTCTTTAGCCAACGTTTCGGTATGTGTAACAACGTTGGCTAAAAAAGGAAGGTAGCGCAATACGGCAAAGTACCCCAAAAATAAATCATTATAAAAGTTGAAAAATGTTTTATTAAAAAGAAAATCTATAATACAAGTTTCTGTAATCACATTTAAAAAAGGCAAAACGTGGCGTCTTGCGCTTAAAGAAATTGAAATAATAAAACCCTGACGAAGGTAGGTATATTTCAATCAATCAAAAATTGGGGGAAGTCGGTTAAACTAACAAATAATATGATTGTCTGCATTTTCAGAAAATTACGGCGCCTTAAGAATAAAAAATAAAAAATCTGCAGATAACGGGCGCCGCCGCACCTGGCGCCTCTAGATCAATGGCTCCCTAATGCGTGGCGCCACATTGGCCCTAAGTTCTAAGTACCATATACCCTACGAGCATTACACTCGCTGGGTCCCTTATCCCCGTGATCATGAGTTTGATGGCCACCGATTGCGTGTAGTGTTTTTTTTGTGATTTAGACACGAGATAAACGAGATAATCTAGACCCGATGCGGTCCGAAAGTGTTTAATGTATAATATCTGACTACAAAGCCCGGCCGCTTTATCCGGAAATTTATTATAACTGTTTGAACAAAAATAGACGGTGGAGATTAGATAGCTTTCGACAATATTGAAGCAATTAGGCGGATGTGCTTTTATTGGCTTATTTACTTGTAAAGATAATCCCAGGAGCGCTTTTGGTAAACCTAAATTCGAAATTTGGTTATATTTTTTGTGTTTTGACATCTAGCGGGTTTTCGGAAACCTCCTTGTTCATAATGCTTTATTTCCGGTAACCTGTTTTTATTTCAATTTTATTTTATTTAAGTGCATGTGCTCAATATATGCACACGAATGTTTGTTGTTGTCAACCCTCGGGCAGTTGCACTTTGAAATTGTACGTTTAGGGCGCCTGTTGGCAATTTGGCGGTATTTTTATAAAATTTGTTTGGTTATTGTTAAAATTTAGCACTTTTTGTTTATTTATTTAGATTAAACGGCACAACTGCCATTTAAATGCATGAAAGTTATTGACAGTCATAGGAAAATAAAAGGAACATAAATAATACACATTCGTACAAAATTATTAAAGAAATAAATAAGAAACGAAAATTCAGATTTATATTTCGTTAGAGTCATATTTAAAACATCAGCTAATATTGCATATGTGTTATAAGTGGTGTGTAATCTATTTATAACAGAATTGTAGCCTGAAACCGTAGTATGATTGTTCCAATAATACATACTAGGGAACCCTGATCTAATGGTAGGAATTTGAAAGTGAATCAACATTAATATATCAGGGCCATCACATTATGAATCACAATTTAAACAATTATTCAAATTTCATCGTTCATTTTCAAGTTCTGTGAAAGTCCTATTCAAGTTCTGTTATTATATCATTATAGGCTAGTTGCTTGACAGAACTGAATTAATAACAGAACTTGAAATGATCTTTCACAGAACTTGAAATGATCTTTCACAGAACTTAAGAATGAACTTTGAAATTTGAATAATTGTTCGAATTCTCCGAAACAACCCGTCCTTAGAAACTGTCTTGTTAAGTATTTACTTGGTAATAAAGTTCGAGAAAGAATAGTGTGTTTTTTGGAATTAACGGGTTATATGGACCTTAAATATCCACTTATTCATTTATTTCCTGCGAACCGGCATGTGCCAATGTATAGCTTTGACCTTATCAAAATATAGATTACCTCATGTCTAAATACCAGAAATAGTTCTTCTCCAAGAGCCCAATGGAGTCCAGCTTTGAACATAAGCCTCCCTCAACTTTGTTAAGGTTTGCCGATCCTGGAAGGCTCTCATCCATCCGAAGTCTGCACTGGTGGTGCTTCACGGTAAATGTCCTGCCGGTTGGAAAAATGGAAGCATATCAACAATAGTATTTAGGTGCATTTTCCGATTCCCAGACTTCTCTGCAAATATAAATCTAAGCATGAGGTCGATACAATGTAGAAGGTAAAGCCACAACTTGGCAGTCCTACTCGATGATTCCTTAACCCTGTCTTCACTTGCTTCAGTATATGGAATCGTCTATTTTAGATTGTCATCATTATTAACCTCCTCAATATCTTTTTTCCACGTAACTAAATCTTGATACATATTTTCTATTTGTCTTAATTTCCCATCAATATCTCGGTATTCTTTTCTCATTACGTGGACAAGAGACGCTGTTGTTAAAGTGTAGGCTCTGTTTGCCCGAGAATATTCATGTCCATTGAGCATGTGGGTTACTGTTGAGGATGCGTAAACTGATTCCCATACATTTCCTACATACCTTTATTTAAATAATAAGTAACAAACAATCATACAACATAATATGACTGTTTAGCCAGACCGGGGCACGGCGGTTGGTGGATAATGAAAGCGCTTCATTGGGCAGGGGAAAATATTTATATTACCCCCCTCCCCTCTGAACTAAAACTGGTAAATAGCAATAAAACTCTTCAACGTTAGATGAATTTGTTATATAAAAAAAAAAACACATGAATTAATAATTAATTTCCTTAGGTTTTTTTAATTTCTCGCTGCGCCGCGAACCGCTGCGCGTTGGAGCCGCCGCGCGCCGTGCTCCTTATTAACAGCCTACGTGCCTTATTATAAATTAAAACCCATCATTATATACATTATTTTATAGCTAAAAATATTGTCTACAAGTTTTGTTGATTTATTTTTTTTTCGTTAACAGGCTCAGAAAAAAGTTATGTGCAAATATATTCTGAAATATTATTTTAAAAACTGATATTTTTCCTTTACTAATAAATTGTAGAGATTGTATAGCTTTTCTCGCAAAAATGAAAGAATACAATTTTTTAGATAAACTAATTAGAAACTAAACAAAAAATAAATAATCTGATTTTATAAAACCATTAAGGAGATATTAGCGTATTCCGAAAGGCTTTGAAAAATATATTCAAGAGGGGGTGGGGAAGGAAGCACAAGGGGGAAAGTCGGGGACTTTTGTAAAAATACATGTCTAAAGGTCTTCTAACATCTGTGAAAAATTCAGCTTCCGAAGAATTAGTTCCGACATTGGGTCTTTTTTTCCCTTCATTGACTGGGCTATATTGTAGTGTATGGCCAGCGATACGCTGAAATAGGACAAGCCATGATGCGTATAGCGCAATGTGTCGCCTACCTTAATCAGAAAAAAATATTTTTCCATGTTTTGTACTTTGAAGACTATTCTATACATGAAACAACTGAAAAATAACATTCCCAATGTAGCTTGAAGGGTTTTCCCAAAACACAGTCGAGATATAGACAGTAATTTTTCTCTTACTTTAACATCAATACATCATGTGTACTAAATTTCATCAAAAAATCCAAATTCTGCTTTAAGGGATGGTAAAAGGGGAAAGGGTGGTTTTTCGAAATCTCATTTAGACAGCCACCTTCCTCTTGTTTTGAAGTTCAAGTGTGCAAAATTTCATCAAGAAGTTTCAAAATTCAGCTGGGGAGGGAAAAGAGGATGGAGATAGTTTTTGAAATAACATGTAGACATTGACTTTCCTCTTCTTTTGAAGTTGAAGTGTGTAAAATTTTATCGATTTCTGAATAAAAATGTAGATTCGTATAAAAAAAACAAAACCAGACACTCGTTTTATCTTTATATAGGGAGATAGATAGAAGGTAGGTTGGAAGAATTTATTGTTTGAAGAACATGTCGCTGTGAGTGCCAACTTCATACTTTCATGAAATTCAGACAGTGATTGGGCTTTAAGATCACAAGGCTTGCCAAATCACATTTCCCCCCAAAGTAGGTACCGAACTTAAGTACCCACTTACATAAGCCGCTGAAATAATTAAGCCCCTTTTACATAAAAAGGAAAATAATGGAAATATTATTCCCTCAGCACAAAAAAGATTTTCTTATGAATAACATTAAGAAACTTTCTTTTAAAAACAGTTGCGTAGGTTTTTTTACTAATTAGGTATTGTGTGATATTTTTAAGGAATTGGAATCAATGTAGATTTGGACAAGTGGCCCGAAATAGTGAAAACGATTCTTTTCACGTTTTTGCATAAATTAAATAAAACAATGAAACTTTGTTCGATTCCGCATAGATGTTAGTGGCAATTAGAAAATTTCAATAATTAGTGTTTACTCACCCGGGATTATTGGTTGGAAATGTCATCACGGAGTCACGATCTACTTTAATTCCATCGTGAACTCTCTCCTCTTGTCACCCACCTCTCATCCGAAATTTTTAAAACGTATTAATGTCAGTTTAACCTCTTAACTCAACACCTCTCAACATCAAATGTATTGCGCGAATAAGGAACTTGAGTGATTAATTTATTATGGCTTAAAAAACATAGCAACCAACGCTGATTCTCAAAATATACTCAAAATATAATAGTTATTATGTGTATTTATACATAGAATTAATAAATATTGTGACGTCAAATGTTTGCCGATTAAAACCGTAAGAGGCATAAACGCCCTGTGATTGGTCGGCGGGTTCTGACTTCCAAGTCTACAATCCATAAAATTGAAAAATATATATCTAAATATTCCACTGCCCAACATAAATACTCAATCAGAGCAATAAGCCAAAATATACTGGTTACTCCCAGTTTTACATCTTTTGGACAGAGAAATATTAAATTCTATGTTACGAAATTATACAATGCTCTACCAAATCTAACAAAAAATAACGGAAATGATATATTTAAAACGAAAGTAAAAACACGACTGAGAGAACAAAGAGATATTCTACTTACAAACAATATGAAGACGATGTAAAGACAACATGAAACTGAATACAAAAGTTTAAAAACTACAGGCCGCCTCAGAACAGGAAACCCTAGTGAGGAGGATTGTGAAATTTGGTTTTTATTTAATCTATACTTATATTATGCTTTATACCTATATCGTGTAGAAACTTTGCAATTACAACTAAAAAAAAGACTATTAAAGATACATAGTACTAGTAATAGTACAATATAATATGCACAGGAGCTCACTAGGGATTCCTGTTCCGAGGCGGACTAAAGGTTGTTGTGATTTTAATAATTTCCTCACCTTCATGTTTGCAAACCTCATCTTTATGTTTCTTGATTTTCCCATCTTCATGGTTGTAGAACTCATCTTCATGTTTGTCCATATCCCCATCTTTGTGTTCGTTTACTGTAGGTTGTTGTCGAATTTTTTAAAGAATTTATTTATTTATTCACACCTTGAAGGCAACATGGCACACATGTATAACATAAATCAACTTCTATATATTGATAACTTCGGGCTTTTTGTATGAAACAAATTGGACCTAAAAAACCGTAGATATGCCAATATACAGACAGTAAAATTCTCATTCGGAGCCTACTTATTATACTATACACCAATGAAAAACTCTGAAAGTTTATTCCATAGATTTTCAGAGTTTTTCATTGGTGGATATAGTTAGGCAAACATATGACGTCACAATATTTCGGTTCAAATTTTCGATCGGAGTTAGGTTATACCCCCCTGATGTATACATTGTTGTAAATAAGTTATTCAGGATTACAATAATAAGTGAATAAATAGTACATAACATAATAAGCTGTGTATGAACAATATAAGCAGATACAATACAAGTTCTCACAGAGAGTTTTGTTGCACAAAGGAGTTCAATAATTGTATATAATAACAAGAGTACAAAGTAAGTACTTACAGAGCAATGTGTAGTAACTTTGTTGAAATTAATAAAAATAAACATTAATAGTTTGTTGTAAAGCATGTTTGTATTTAGCAAACTTTTATTACGGCAGATTGTGTGTTTTACAGAAGATAGTTAAATTAATACAGCGATAAAAGCTGCACATGAAGAAGTATGAAAGATATAATGATGTATAGAGAAGGTTGTACAGTGGAGTTTGACAAGTGATAATTTTCTCATCTTCATGTTTTCTTCATGCTGTCAAATTTCTAGTTTTTAAAATTGTTTAGCTTTAAGGAATTCTTTATTTATTTTTTTCTTTATTCATATAAGTTTTTGTAGATAGTTTTTTTGCGTTCTTTTCGACTATTACCCTAGGCACATTGGCACATACCCGTATTATGGTAGTTGAATTTTGTATTCATAATTATTATTATATATGTGTAATACCTGTTAATTATTAAATATATCGTTTCGTTAAATACAATGTTTTAGTATAATGAGGGAATCTATAATTCGTTTATCAGTTAAATAAATTGTACATGCGTAAACCAACGTTGTTGTAAACCGAAAAAATCCCTAAATAAAATAAAAAAACAATTTTACTTGATGAAAGAACTAAAATTGAATTAAAAAATAATAATAATAAAGTGAATTAACTTATTTTAATTATGTGAGGAAACCTTTAAAATAATTCCTTCCCTTTATGAATTACCAATTCTAAACACTTTTGTTATAAAAACAATCAGTTTTAGATGAGTTTTCATTCATTTTCGGAGCACCTTAAGAGAAATTTTTCTTTCTGAATGGTAGAGAGTATCTTTCACCAAGAAGATACCTATTTGGAGTGCTGTATTCAATTCCATTTACAATTTTTTAATGACATTTCATTATGGAAGGTTCTTATTTTTATGAAGGAGCTTGTAAAGCTGCCAATACACGTCGGGCCAACTCATAGGGGAATGCGCTGGCCCAACGTGTACAGGGCCACTTGGCTTATATTGGACATTACACGCGTTGGCTGCCAACCCTGGCCGGTCAACCCAAAGCACCCATGGTCGATTTTACTTGGACAGACATGGGGAAAACTTACTGATATAAAATATTGCTAATTTATTAAAAACCTCTTCGAATTATTCGTAATCAAGTTAAAAACGGGAATGAAGGCCTTTAATGAATGAATTCACAGGTCTCCTAATAAACTACCAGTAAAACACGAATGTGTTATGGCGATGTCGGAACACGTAATACATAAAAAATCTAATATTTTCACATTTCGTTATTGTGTACTATATGGACAAACGCAGGTGCTTAAACACGTGTTCCGATATATTTTTTAGGAAACGGTATGCTATCTCGTTTTTAACAGGAGCCCAATACGTTAATCCAACGTGAACTGTGGGATTAACATAGTTGGCGATGCAAGAAGTAGTAATAATAATAATTTTATTTACAGGTATCATAAGTCATGATGAGCGGCGACCTGCCAGGTCTGCGGGGAGGGCGGCGATTGAGCGTGCCCGTGAACGCGCGCCGCTTCAGCGCCCTGTCCGTGCCCGGCAGTCAAGCGGGACACGGGGCCCGCCGCCTCAGCGCGCTCATCGAGCCAGTCGGCCACTCGACGGGGCAGTCCCACGGGGCGCGGAGACTTAGCGCCCTCGTGCCCGAGTCTGTAGTGCGGCGGCTGTCTAATGTGTCCACCACGCTGGGTTTGGGAAAGCCTCCGGCGCAAGAATGCCTTGTGGAGCAAGGTGTTTATTTATTACATTTCTTACTGACAATTATCCAATTATTTATTTATTTATTTAGACGCCGTAAAAGGCTTTTACAATATACATGATTTATGTTTACAGTGGTTCACAGGAGCGAAACAGTATTATGTTAAACAGAATAATTACTGAGAAATTATGTTGAAAATTAAACAAGAATAACATCTGGTATACATAGGTACAATGGCATTTTTATTTTCAATCCGTACAGTAATTTAGTATTGAGGTTATTGTTACCTTCAATGTTGAATTTGGTTGAATTTGCTGAGAACTAAGAGTTAGCTCTATTGAATCAGGGCTGTCAGTAAGACATCTCATAACAATTTTGGGAAAAATTATAGTTTTGATTAAGTATACAGGGTGTCCGGAAACTCGTAGTACAAGCGGGAAACTGGTGAATCTACATCACATTTGGAGTCGATTTTGTAGTATATTTTTTTTTGATTTGAGCTTTCGTTATCGAGTAAATCGAGTTAGAAGTTCATTTTTTTTTTTTTTTTTTTTAATCAAATTCTTATAAATTATTACTGAAGATCAAAGTACCCAACTAATTAAAACTATTTGAAAGTAAAACAAATGAAGAAACTCGGATTTGAAGCATTATTTTGAAATCACCCTTCATTTAATCCGGTGTAATCATAAAATATTTCTGCTCTGCAGGGTTAAAACATCTGTTGTTCAACCCTAAACACCAGAAAAAACTTTAACCCAAAAATAGCCGAAAAATATTTTTTTTTGTTTTTTTTTTTTTTTTTGTGAAAATGCTCAAATCAAAAAACTTTATGTTTTTTTGGGTTCCCCATGTGGTGTAGATTCTCCAGTTTCCCGCATGTACTACGAGTTTCCGGACACCGTGTATAACACTCTTCTGTCTGATATCTGATGTAAGTGCATAGTTTAGGTTCTGTGATAACTTATGAATAGAATGGTATTATGCCTAATAACATTGATAATTACGACAGAGGTATGTTATTATAGCCTTCTTATAACTATATTCCGTGCAGTTGAACACATCTACTACTTCTGAGAAAGCATTGCCAACTGCATGCAATCTAGGTATAAGCGAGATTCTAAATGACTCAGTCCTGATATTGTTATTGAAATTAAAAAGAATTTTGGATCGAGTGGTTCTAGTGGGTATATGGAAGGTAATTAGGCTTAATATATCAGGGCTGTCTATAATACCATTGACAATTTTAAAAATAAAAGTCAAATCGGAAATAAGTCTTCTATCTGAGAGTTTAAGTAAGTTTAATTCTTTCATCAAGTGATAGTAATTTATTGATTCTATAGGTAGACCGAGTTTATAGTTAATGTATCTTAGGAATTTATGCTGAATTTTTTCAATAGAGTCGGAGTGGATTTTAAAGTAAGGACACCAAATAGGAGAATTATATTCGATTTGACTTCGAACAAGTGAGGAATATAAGATTTTTAGTGTTGAAATATTTTTAAAGTCTCTACCATTTCGGAGAATGAAGCCGAGCATTTTTAATCCTTTGTTGGTGACTGTTTCTACATGTGGAAGAAAGTTAAATTTTGAATCGAAAATAATGCCGAGATCGTTAATTTCACTTACAGAGGCGAGAGAAACATTATTAATTTTGTATTGATAGTTAAGGGGTTGTGTTGTTCTGAAAAATCTTATAATTTGGCATTTACTAATATTGAGATAAAGTTTGTTAGTTTTGCACCAATCTTGAAGTTTATTTAAATTTAATTGAATTTGAATACAGTCATTTATTGTTTTTATAATTTTAAATAGTTTAAGGTCATCGGCAAAAAGTAGCACTTAACATTTTTATCAAATACAGTAACAATATCGTTTATGAAAAGGAGAAACAGTATTGGGCCTAAATCTGACCCTTGGGGTACACCGCTAGTAGCTATGAATTTGTGTGAAAGGTTAGAATTATTTTTTACTTGTAGATTTCTATTTGTTAAGTAGCTTTTTATCCATTCCAATAGTTTACCCTCAATTCCGATTTGACTAAGTTTATTGAGAAGAATTTTATGGTTAACTTTGTCAAACGCTTTTACAAAGTCTGTATATATTGAGTCGACTTGGGTTTTGTTTTCGAGTGAACATGCTATAAAATTTTCATATAAGGAGAGATTTGTTAGTGTGGATCTGCCTGGCATAAATCCATGTTGATTAGTTACAATGATGTTGTTAATATGTATGGAGATTTTATCGAGGATAAGTTTTTCAAACAGTTTGGGGATAGTTGAGAGCATGCAGATGGGTCGGTAATTAGTGACATCATGAATATCGCCTTTTTTAAATACAGGTGTTAGCAATTTTTCCATAGGTCGGGAAGCAGCCAGAATTTAATGATTGGTTAAATATATGACATAGTGGATTGGCTATTATTGATGCACAGTTAATTAGAAAGACAGGACTAATTTTGTCGGGACCCGCTTTTTTCTTTAAGTCGAGTGTTTTTATTTTGCGTATAACATCAGGAACATTTATATGTAAAGCGGGAATGTGGACCGATTCCACGATTACAGAGCATATAATGTGAACTGAAAAACAAAACAGCATCTATTATGCCATTTAAATGCAATTAGACTTAGGTTAAATTAATATTTATTAAAAAGATATGATAGTATAGCTTTCTTGTACCTACCTTCTTTTATAAACTATTACTATTACCAACTTCATGTAATCTAGATACAAACAAGTGTTTGAAATGCTCAGTCCTGGTATTGTTACATTTAAACAGGATTTCGGAACGAGTAGCTCTCTGTCTGTACCACCATTTACAATTTTGAACATAAATATTAATAAACTGTAAGTGGAGTAAACGTTTTGCGCTGGTTGACACGAATACGTATAGGATACATTTTGTATTACAGAACCATCGACGGAATAATATTATCATGTACTTTAAACATCGATGGTCGAAAAGAATCAACGGCCCCATACACACGACACCCGCACATCTCACTGAGCCACTCCCAACAAATAAACAATTAAACAGTAGAAGGGCAAAAATTAGTGTATGAAATCAATTGTGACAATAATAGTGAATTCGGGCCTTCCCATCAAAGGATTAGCCCTTTAATGGCATCTCTCAGTTTCCTATATGATATTATTATTTCCCTTTGAGATAATAATATTTCCTGACTTTCGAGAATGCAAACCGCGAGCCATGAAGAGCGGCTTGCTGCTACATACTTTGGGTAATTATTGTAGATACTTATACAAATTAGGTACATATGTAGCTATTTTGTAAAGTGTATTTATTTAAAACTAGCTGGAGAGATGAGACCTTCTTCCCTTGTGGGGCTTTCAGGGAAACAAAGGGGGAGTGGAGAGATGAGGCTCTCTTCCCTTGTGGGGTCTTTAGGGAATCAACGGGGATTGGAGAGGAGAGATGAGACCTGGGAACAGCGACCGCGGAAGTGGGGGCAGAGGGGGCCAAATGCCCCCCTAAAATCAAATGAGGGGGGGCCGCGCCCCCTCCAATTTTACTACCTGTGTAAAGAAGGATTATCTGTGCTGGTAAAGATTATCTGTATCCTTCACAGTGCTTTTTTTCATAAATGAAAAAGTGTTTGTTGTATACAAGAAAAAATGTCAAGAGATAGCATTACAGCTTTGATTATTTAAATAATCAAAGCATTCGAGGACTTTTTTTAACATTTAGTTTAGATTTAAATGAAATTCTTAGGGAATTTGCTTCAAAGACGGCTGAGAGACGCAACGTTTTTGGTATCGTTCAATTAATGCAATAAAGCAATATTTAAAAAAAAAAAATTATTCACTGAACCTGTTATTTGTTTGACCTAGTCATCTCCGTTTTGTCTTATTTATAACTAGTTGATTGACTGGAGAGGAGACTGAAGGAAGAGGGTGACTAAACAAGTTTGCCCCCCCCCCCCCCGTCATAGAGTACTTCCGCGGTCCCTGCCTGGGAAGACACATTGTGGAACCAGAAGACATAGCCACATATCCAATGACAACCCTGGTGAACTTTATAAAAGAGACCGGGTGACTGTTAAAGGAATGAAGTAAAATGGGAGATAGCACAATGGGCCTATTGCCAAAGAGCTCACGGGAACTCTATGTAAACCATCTCCTCTAAATAAAAAAATATATATTACTAGCTGACATGTACCCCCAACTTTTTTTTACCATTTTTACTTTACTATTAAAAAAACTACATTATATCGATTTATTAGACCCCGTAACTCATTCCCGTGGAGCACAAAGTCTGTATATAATAATAATAATTTATTATTTTTTCTTTTTTATATTTTATATTTTTTGTGGCATTTTCTGTAGCGTGTACTGGAAGCATTTCTTGGATAGCAAGTAGGTACCTACTATGTACACACTATTTTTGTTGATTCTTTATTTTAACATCTGTTTGTTGTTATGTCAATGTTTATAGACGAAACAAATATGTCCACAAGTACTTTGTAGTATTGTGGAAATAAAATAGATTGGATAATGTGATAATCATTTTGAGACACGAAACTTACAGAGTATTATTTGCCAACCCCAAAACTTATGATCAAAGTTTTTATTAAATTCTCAAATAGACAGGTTCTCCTCAACAGGTGTTAATGTTACACAGCAACCTAAATAAGTTATACAATTACATACACGCTAATCATACGCTCCAGAACACTCATTTTTATGTGAGTAGGTTTTTAAATTAGGATTTGAGAACAAAAGGCTAGATTCCTTTTTTTTATAAATGAAACACTTTGTAGTAGTTGAAATTACACCGATTTTATTGTTGTTTTTTCCAACGTTTATACTGCTTCCGATACTCTGTGGAGATCACTCCACCAACGGAGAGCGAAATATAATTGTCACTTTGGGTTCCTTTCGCTAGAAACTATCGAAGAGAAGTGAGTTCCCTAATCAAAATTGTAACTTTAATAACATAATTTCGCTGCCTTTAAAGAAGGTGCATACTAGCGACAACCATAATCTAAATCAGTTACTCTTTTTAATTACTTAATAACTCGGAGCAATTTCCAACATACTCCGGGCCAAATAGAGCAGATATTTTTCAAAACAAGTCCCTACTGCTCCCAACCGTCTGGAGCCAGTGAGACTATGGCATCACCAATTGGGATATGTCGTGAGGCTGAAGGGAGTGGAGATGGGAAGGAGATGTGTATGATGAATCTGGGGAAGTACCATAATTATTTAAAAAAATTTAGGCAAGGCGCTCTGCGCCCTGTACATGCGCAGTCGCATTCGTGCTGCAGGCGTCGCGGCTGGAGCGGGAGCCGAAGCGCGCGCCGCCACCTGCGCGCAGTTGTCCACCCCGTGGCCGGGCGCGCGCGCTGTCTTCCCGCGCCTCTCGCAGCTGGGCCGACATCTGGAGCGCGCGCGCCCGCGCCTCTACTCGGCCGTGGGGCGGCACGCCGTGCCCGTGCCCGCCGCGCAGGCCCCAGACGCCGGAGACATCGCTTACGGCATCGGGATGGAGCTCTTCAAGGACGATATCACGTGGGGAAAGGTACAAATATAGGGTTTATCAGTTTATCTGTTTACCACCATTCAGAATCGAAACATTACTCAATATGACTTTGCCTAGTTTGGTGACCAGATATGACAGCCAGGTACCTCGTCATCTTCCTCTCCCTGTCTCCTTCCCATTCCCATTATCTTCAGCTTTACAACATTACACAATTATTGGGGATTAACCCGTTGTTAGCGGACGTCACAGTAGTTGTCTTGCACGTGTCAATGAAAAAAGTGACTTTATTTTAACAACACTTTAGTAACATTTATTTTAATTTTTTATAAATACATTATAATGTCATAGTCCCACTGGCTTTGGGCAGTTCCTAAAGCTAGGGAGGTCGGAGACGATGGTGGTCTCAAGGGCAACTGGGTGGCATTGAAGGGCAGCAAGGGGAATCAAATGAAAAAGGTAACTGTAATGTTTACCAACAGGAACAATTTTGTGACCAGTATTTGTGTTCGAGTATTCGGAACTAAATTAGAGAAAAAGTATCGTCCTGGTCCGATCTCCTCTATTAATTAATAATGTATGGTTTGGCAAATGAACACTTAACAACAATCACCGCCATTTTCTCTTTGCTCGATGGCACTGACTTTATCACGTGACAATTCGTCAAGTAGCGCGTCAAGGCTGCTGAAGTCGACCTTGTTACGCCTGTTACGGCTTCGAATCTTGCGCCAGTTGCTCTGAGCTCTGAGAATACAGTCTGTAGCATGAACAATAAATGGTGTTCTTTTCTGGGAACTTGTACATTAACCGATTTTCTCACGTTTGTGGTAAAAGGAGCGATTTAAAAAAGATGATAATGTTATTTTGCAGATAGTATCTTTGATGGCAGTGTGCGGGGCGCTGGCCAGTGAGCCACGCGCTAACTGTGACCTGACGGGGCTCCTCGAAGCGGCCGCGGCCCTCATGCGGGGCTCCCTGCTCCCCTGGCTGTCCGACCACGGGGGATGGGTAGGTTACCAGTTACCAGTATGTTTGTAGTTCATACAAAAGCATCTTGTTCAAAATATATGACGTCATTGGTGTTGTCGCAGCCGAAATCGATTTTGTTTTTTTTCAAAATTCATTTATTTATTGAATATTTTCAGTAGGGTGGGGGTCCTCTTGTTTTTTATATAAAAAACAATATTAATAATGATTTGCCGACCTCTGAGTTTCCTCCCTGCTACAACATGGATCTCTTCAAGATCCAGGATCGCTCTTTCTAAAAAGACTCTACATACAGCGCCCGAGGGAAATTATTTTCCTCAAGGCCTCCTGTATTAATATTTGAACAAATGTATTACGGCATGTGGGGAGGTTAGTGCCATCCCCTTCACCATTGACACACTCACTAGTCGCCACTGGTTCTGTCACTAAGAGGCCTGCTATAGCCTTTTTTGTTGAGACGCCGAAATTCATGCTGTTCCAGGCGCCATTTTAACTGGGGTCAGAACTGGTTTTACAAAATAGCGTAAGAAATCACAACTGAAACTTACACAGTGTTAAGTACCTAGTTCTTGCATAAAATTAGGTTCCAGCTGCTGTGCTACTTGTGTAGATTGCATTAATTATTCCAAATTAAAATATTTGTATCGTATACATATTGCAGTATGGCCTCCTGGAGCACAGTCAGCCACTCGATGAGCCACTGGAACCAGACGAGACGGAAGGTCTTCCAGCTTCCTACACCACGGCTGCCCTCATTCTCCTGACTGTTATCCTGATCCTCACGTGGCTGCTGTTACGAGATATGCTGCTGCCCTGAAAATGTGACAAGGCCCGAGCCCGGCTGCCCAGTAACCAGCCTGCCCGAGGGGCCACTATGCCTCTGGCCTTCAGAATGTAGAAAACTTATACACTGTGTTACTTATTAGGTTTTCGTGAACATTTTAAGAATGATACTACCTAAACTAATATTCGAAGTAGGTATGTACCTACTTATGTAGGTACCTATCTTCGTTTTGTAGTGCAAACGGTTGGGGTGTTTCACAGAAATTCAAAGACAACATTGCCATCAAAGCAGACTACACTGCTGGCGGATTTTGCAGTGTCACGTGATCAAGTCAGTGTCATCGAGCAACGACAGTTTGCAAATGGCGGCGATTGTTCTTGATACTTATTGTTACCGCTGATTTGTGTGTTGTTTTCCCGCAAGCATATTAAATAAACAGAGCTTAGACTATTATTTTAAACTGTGAAGTTTACTTAGTGACAGCACAGTCCATTAAATTTCTCCATTAAATGACAATGTTATTTTTGAATTTCTGCCAAACCTGGAATCTTCCATAAATGGAACAATAATATAACATCAGACAGAAATAATAATGAGAATTGACTGAAAAAATAATGTCATACTTCTTTCGATTGTTGTTGTACCACCGCCATCTTTATTTCTGAAGCCGTGTTGTAGGAGTAGGAAATGCACTGACAGTTTTAGTGCGAATTTCGCAAGCAGCGAGAGTTCATGTGAATCTTCATATGTCTGTGATGTAAATCAATGAAATTATTTAATTTATGTTATTCATAATGTTTCTGTAGTATTTTGTTTTCCGTATTGTTAAAAATACGTTGGTGGTGAAAGAAACACTAAGCCTTAAACACATTACCCCTTCTTATTAACTGCCGTAGGTAGGAGAGGGGGTCCCATAATTTTCAAATATAGCCTGGCTAGCAGATTACAGCACTTATCGTCGTCACGCTCACCCTTATACCACATCATATTTTTAGGTGTGACAGGTCTGTATGGAATTGTATGGCAAGCAATATGGAGTTATTTAAAACGCTTTGAACTTATAGCGTAATCTGTCACCCCCTATGGGTGAGATATTTTGAATATATTTTCGATTATAACATAGTTTAAATAATGTTTATTTGTCACTAAAAGTTTTTCGTAACTCCGTGATGCGCTATGTTAACGGTAATTTGAAATAAAATCACAATTTCTAGTTATTAAATTCCTGACCATCTTGGATGTTTCATTGCGAAGGTTTCACTTTCTTCTTTATTTTTATGGAATAACGTAATAAAATCTCTAATACATATTTATAAATAGAAATGAAACTATATTTTTTTAATAAACTATTATGACAAATCAAAAATAAATTGACAAATAAAATACCGAATTATATTTTATTTTTTTATAATATTGTACATTGAAAATAAAATAATTATGTATATTTACTGCCTTCACAATTGAACCATATTTTATATTTAAATCTTAAAAATCTAGGCTGGAATATTGTTTTTACTTCTTGCCTTCTTCGGAAAATATGTCTCTACTTTGTTCCCACCAAGTCTACAGCACGGCTTGAAAAATAAAGATGGTGATGGTTGAACTCATTCTTTGACTTGACTAAACTATATTATTATGTTTATTATTATTATTAGTATTAGCTGTAAATAATTTGTGTTAGTACCTAGATAAAGCTGTCATTCCAATAAACAGTAGTAGTTTCGTAGGAGGGAAACTTAATTAGTGTAATTTGTTATCATTCAATGTTTAAAAATTTACATGTTAATGTTTAATAAAATGAACACTATTTGATTGTGGAAAATTATTTTTCGTTAATATTTATTGTTCGTGAATATTTTCCTCTATTAAGACATCTGGGAACGAGCGTTTAGAAAAGCGTTTTGGGGTGAGTGGTTTATGCAGATTTATGGTTTTGGGTAGGTACCCAACTATAACGAAAATTGCATGATTTGAGGATCTGGAAAAATATTATATTGGGTTTTCCAATAAGTGTATTACCATTCAACACTGCTTGAGGAAAATATAAGTATATATTTTGATTTATACCGACGCGAAGCTGGAACATCTGAATCAATCTGAATGAATCTGAATGTCTTCTTGGAAACATCTGAAAGGGTTGCCATACATTTGTCACAAAGAAAAAATTCCCGGATAGTGCCATGCATGTATAACTATTTATATAAAACCTAATAACTCCATAAAGTTTAAAAAAATATTTCTCAAAATATATAAATGAGGGCGGAATGACCACAATATTTTACAAATCTTAATAATACGTACAACTCCAGTGAAATAGTGGAAATATCAACAACTCTGTCCGCTAGAGGCGCTAGTGTAGCATATCGTCTTTGATATTCTTTTAAATGGCGGCAAATTTAATTTATTTAGTACTTGGTGAACGTGTTTTGTGCTTTCTAATTTGTATTTTGATCAATATTGATAAATACATGTATAAATGTCCCGCAAACTAGATTCTGTGTAAGCAGTTTACGAATGTAATCATTACAAACAACAAAAACACTCCAAGTCGTTTTTGTTAGTAATTATTACAAGTATCAAGTTTTGTATTATATATTTCTTAATCGCTAGGGACAGAGTTAATAGTCGCTTTAATTTTTTTTTATATACGAGCAAAAAAAACAGTGAGGTCGTCCGTAGGTTACCGAATATTTTTTGGGTTTATTTATGTAAAATAATTTATAAACCTAAAAATCCATTAAAATATATGAGAAAAACCAAGTGCTAGTGTAGCTGGTTGCCATCAGAAGTATGGGAAATGTCAGAAGTTGGAGGTATTATTAATAATAATAATAATAATGTTTATTTCAGCTGGACAGAGCGGTGTGTGCAATGCTCTGCCTGCCATAATAGTGTAGGGTATTTAGTTATAGCTTGACGTACAACTATACATGCCACCAAAGATGGAACGAACGAGCTTTTTTTAAACCATGCATTTTCGTATCCAAAAACTCAACACTAGCAACGCCACTGCAAAGCGCGGCGGAATGAAGTGTATCACGCTGCACGTCTTTTGACTTTTAAATTTGAACTTATACGGTTATTTAAACATTAAACATAAATAAAGTTCTCACTCATAAAAAGGTGCTATCTATCCTAATAATATATTTTTAATATAAAATGGACGGGCTCGACGTTGGAAAAACTAATACAAATAATATTTTTCACGCCCACACCCATGAATTGATTTTTTAAAATAAAATAGCTATTTTTTTAACGAAAATATCCATTCCCTGGACACGTACTAATTTCATGATTACTAGATTTTTATATTTGATTACGGTAGGAACGTAAGAAAAAAATCCATAGACAATGCAGGTGAATGCCCTAATAATAGAAGTAGAAGAAGAAGAATAAATGAAATGCTGAAACAGAAACAAATGGAAGTATGTGATATAGTTAATCGCGTTTAATTAGCAAATACTTCAGTTTTTTTGGCAAAATCGGTACGCATTTGATCATTTATACATATCGTATTTAAATAGCGCTTCATTTTTGCCTACAATCTTCCCCGTTATTGATAAATTTGCACCCAAAAATATGACGTCCGCCTGTGGGAAAAATCTGTTTTTGACATAATTGTCACTAAATTTAACCGAGTGTTGTGCAAATGTCGAATAACTTCGCTTTGTTTATCATTCATGAGCTTATTCGATGTTTTATACATTTTCAGGTGATATCCTTTAGTTTAAAAATGTCGACTATGACAATGAATTAATCACCGAAGATTTAGATTCGGTGCCTGTGAAAGACTGGACCTTTATTGGGCAAGGGGGCGATAGAAAATAGCAATGATGAAAAGTGCAATACCTAAAAAAGAAGGAAAAATGAGGATCCGAGCTTTCCCGGTGAGTCCATTTTTGTATACTTGTCAATAAGGTTAGATCATTTCTTGCCACTGACCTTGGTTCACTTCCAATTCTCTTGCTCAAAACGTACTAAATATTTTCCAATACCTTTCCGAAATATGCATTCACATAATACTTAAAAGTACACCATATCAATATGTGCAATTTATTTATCCCATTCCAATAATAATTGAGTTTTGGCTGGTACGATTAAGAACAAAGCTGAAGTGTTAGTTCTCACAGCTTCCATGACTGAATACTACCAATTTTATAGGTTGCAGTAATGAATGAAACTCACAAAATGACAGTAATTCGTATAAATTTAGTAAGTGATGCCGAAAAATTTCACAAACGTCAACATTCAACAGACCAGTCAAAATCACTAGTAAACAAAACGACAAGTCGTCAAAACTGTTTATTTGATAAATGTGTATTCTGTATTCTCACCGTAACTGTATTCATTTGAATATTGGAAAACACAAAGATATTTTGGTTTTTCTTCTTAGCACAAAACCATTGGATTTTTGTATGTTTTCACAAAATTTTTGCACATACTCATTTACAAGAATTGTAATAAGTCATAATTGTTGCGGGTCATAATGGTCACAACCATTTGCAAACGCAATTTCAGAATTGAGGTGGTTATGCATGATTTTTCCTGTATTTCTATTTCTTATTTAAAGCAAAAAAAATTTTATCTAAACTTGTTTTCTCTCAAAAATTTATTCGTCGTTCCGACATGGTACCTACTTGTGAAATGAAATAATTATTGTGAATGTTCTGAATTTAATTTTCTGTTTGATATTGACATTTGCTTTATTCATTTGGTTCTCTACAAAATTCCTATTGCTAAAAATAATATAATTTGTCTTTTATTGTGTACCATACTAAATATAAGAATATTTTGTGGTATAATCAATTGAATATTTAAAAAGTCCACTAGCATATTTATTTTACGATATTTTGTTACCTAAGTGGAAATTTTATGAGTGCAATTATTGAACCTCTCAATATGTTTCGAAAATTAGTCATGCGAAATATTTGTTTTACGTGATATGGATTTTTCATGGGTAAATTTATGTATTATGAATGAATATTGGTAGTTTTCAAAGTTCAAAATAGTGGGAGCGTTTGCAGAAATAGTGTATTTTTTCATTATAATGCATTATAGAGATAGTTTTATCTTATTTGCTGATAAATGGGTATTTCTGTACTCTTATCTGGATGGATGCTGTTAATTTCTAATTAATGTGGTTTTGCTAGCAGCTTAATTTTTTTACTTTATGTACAAATTGCTTTGGGCTTATTCGCTCCTTAACATATTGAAAGACACTTTGCCAGAAAATGCCGGAAAACAGAGGTTTGTGATACGACACTTACTATCACATGTGTTTTGCCACAGTCGATGAAAATCAGCAATAAAAAATGATTTTATTTAAGTGTGTCACCATCAAGTATAGAAATGTCACATTCCGACACAGAGACACAAATAGACAGGCTACATACTATTGCAATACAAAATTTGACTTCCCAGTCCGTTGTGTCGTATCACATCCCTTACATTGTGTATGTAAGTTGTGTCATATTATTACATCTCCTCCAAAATGTTGTCAATAGACGTTTTGCCCATGAATGTGTTAAAAAGATTATGTATTAAATTCTTCTGTTCACATTTATTTGAGAAAAGTAATACCTCATACTCCACTAAAATGTTATTTCATTAAAAATTGTGTAATTTTGATTTTTGAGTTTTTTTTTTAATAGTTTTCTTATGTCGGGAGAGATAGGTGCAAATGTCTGAACCACTTGAAAAACATCTACATAGATATGTTCTCCCAAAATTTCTCCGTTCCGTCTTATATCTTTTAATTCCCAAATATTTTCGGTGCCAAAGTGTGACTGACACCAGACAATTGTGTGGTGATTACACGAAAAAAGGATTAAGGTCCTACCGCTGAGAGGTTTATTGCATCCTCTCTTTCTATTACATACGTCGTTAATGAGAAGGAGGGTGAATTTACAACCGACTTATCAACGGAACGCCTTTATTTATATTTTTGTTATTAATTTCCAGATGACTATGGATGAGAAGTATGTGGAAAGCATATGGTCCCTTCTCAAGAATGCGATCCAAGAGATTCAAAAGAAAAACAACTCGGGGCTGTCGTTTGAGGAGTTGTACCGCAATGCCTACACCATGGTGCTGCACAAGCACGGGGAGCGGCTCTACACAGGCCTCAAGGAGGTGGTTACCCACCATCTCGAATGCAAGGTACGGTTGCCATCTTATTTCGTTGTTGATTGTCAAATAAACTGTTAGAATATTGTCACCATAAAAAGACCTTTTGCAAGTCCGTTAAAAGTGACCCGCTGATATCAGTTGACTTTTTTTTTTAATATTCTATCACCACACAAAATCTTTCCCTTCAGGACATATTTGATCTTGGGGATGCTGTGTGAAGCCCATTAACTGCCGATTTTCAATCCGTTTCAGTGTTTCATCAAATATAGTTCAACCGTGAAGCTTAACATAAATACACCCTTTATGTGATTTTTAACAAAAACAGCGCTATACAAATCATCCAAATTTTTAAAATATTATTGTAACAGTCATAATATTATGTTATTATATCAAACGTCATATTGCCGGGGTATGTATGAACAATATTAGTTATGCAGGCAACATGGTCTTACTTGCCCCATCGGTAAGAGAAAGGAGGAAATTTCTGGCCACATGTAAAGCATAAGTTCATAGTCACGGCCTAATGTACAATGCTAAAAATCATCACTGTTGATATTTAAAGCAGACACTGGTTCGGCTTCCATTTCACCCATATGTCTTGGTGGAGCCAATCTCAAAATCAGCAGTGAAATAAAATATTTGGGGTACGTCGTCACTGATGACCTAAATGATAAAAATTACATAAAACACTAAGAAGAGTAGAGAGTGTGCGAGCAAGTGCAGTCCTCCGGTGAAGAAGCAACGATTCCAAACATATTGCATGAGATTTTGCATTAGCGAACTATGGACAAGGTACACACAAGGCGTCATGAACACACTCCGAGTACAGTATAACCACGCTTACACTGCTCTTTTCGGCTCGGCTTTTGCTCTTTCCCTTGGTGATGCAGCGCCTCACAGATGTTCGCAGAGGGAAGGGTGCATGCGTTTGTTGCCTTGATGCGCTACAGAGTAGCCGGGACGAGTCAGTGATCGGAAAACACTCTTGTCCGGGTCGTTGCCCAGTGGCAGATATGCGCTTTTATATGGCAGACAGACTGTTCAGCTGATATAAAAAAAACATTTATTATCCTTGATGGCTGATCAAAATTTAATCGAACAGTAATGCTGGCTGAGAATCTGCGGTTAACAGTAACATTCAAATGTTAAAACATTGAAAATGGTGCTGATCATCGATTTGATTTGAAAAAAATCCCTTTAGACAACTTTTTAAACTTCATTATTCATTATACAGCAGTTAATTTTAAACTTCAATATTCACTATACAGCAGTTCATTTTAATAATGTTGTTTCAATTAGATACCGGAGCAATGATGAAAAAAACTGATAAAAGTAATGATTTTATTCATTAAAAAGGATACAAGATTATCATCATATCTTTGAATTATGTATCTTCAATTCGGTTCCATGATAACTCAACACAGTGACAATTCAACACACCTTTGAAAAGTGATATAAAGTCATTAGGAATGATGAAAAAAAAAAAATTTAAACCTAACCTAACCCACATAACCCAGTTAATAATTTTTTTGTTTCATCTCTTTCCATGACTTTTTATAACTTTTTAAAGATGTGATGAATTAATATTTTGATGATTTATCCGGTCACCCTTCAATTCAATAATAGTTATATATTTAAACTTAATATGTGTGTATTCAAAATTAAGTCAATTGATACAAATACATATTTTTTACATCAGGTTCGAGAAGACGTCCTGCGCTCCCTCCACAACAACTTCCTGCAGACCCTGAATGCGGCGTGGACGGACCACCAGACAAGCATGGTCATGATCCGGGACATCCTCATGTACATGGACCGGGTCTACGTGCAGCAGAACGAAGTGGACAACGTGTATAACTTGGGACTCATTATATTCAGAGATCAGGTAACAAAAATATAACGTGTTTGTTTTGGTTCCATGACAAAACAAAACACCAACTAAAAGTGAAAAAATATATACTAATCTAACTGCGTATTTTGAAAGTGTACAAGGCCAAAACGCACCCATAGTGTATAGCGTGTAGTGAGTATATGGTTTCAGAAATATAAATAATTAAATTATTCAGAAAGTATACACGATTTGTGCGTACTAATCATGTAAACTTTCTATCCTCGATTAGTGCGCACGACTTTTAAATATATACAAGGGCAAAACGCACCCATTGTGTACTAATGCTGTGTGGTTTCAGAAGTATTAAAAAATAAATTCTTTGGAAAGTATGCACTCCTCATTCTAACACTGCATACTTTAAAAATGTGAATATTGAGGCTGTATTAATCACTTTCTCACTCTTAATATATTTCTGATGTAAATGAAATTTGAAAAAACCCAATCCAAGTAACCTATTTTGTATTACATTCGTAAGCGATTAGTTTGTTGTTGTTTCTTAACTTTAGCTAGATATTATGCAATCACTTTGACCGTAAAAAATGAATCCTTGAGGCAATAGTTTATTTAGAAATTAACACCTAAAATCTGCACATGGTTAGTCCGCAATAGTACTGGTGTAGTAATATGTCTCTAGTCGTATGTTCTTACAAAATATACATGATTGCTGCGTAATAATGCAGTATACTTTCTAACACTGTGCTCTTTAGATTTGAATTTGTACTCTATTAGTACGCACCTCTGCATTTTAACGCTATATACTTTTAAAAAAAATCAACCTAACTAACCGGCTATTTTGTCACTGCTCTGTTTTGCCCCGTAATCGTTTGTAATACTTCCCTCCAAATGGAGTCCACATAGATGACAAATTTCCTGAGGCAAACGATTTCCCTTGGTGTCTGCTTCTCAAAAGATTGGCGGCAATTCCAGAAGAAAGACAATGGCTAGGCAAAGTTACTGAAAGCAACTTCAGAAGTAGCACAGAACAAGGAGGAGCCTTGCAGAAGCGAGGGGCCCCAACCCGAATAGTACAAAGGGAAGAAGATGATAATGACTTGACTTTTGTTGATTTTTATGTAGGTCGACTATCCCATAATGGAAAATAGTATTGAACAATGTGTTGATTGTTCTAATTTTGTCTCTCTACAACAATTTGCCGTTTATCGGATAGTGTCAATTAGGGGCATCTAAAATCTATAATTCTTGTGAGCAAAGTTTTTTTAATTATTGATTTATCAATGTTCTTGACAACATCTGTAAGCCATTTTTGTAAGTTCCGTCAGACACAATGAACACCCAGAATGGCACTGCCCATATATTTACAGAATAAATCTATGACGGTATATTTTTAGGGTGAGGCTGTCCAAATATAATGAATAAATTAATGTCAAACTTAATTTACATACGTTAACAATAGTTATCACTAAACATATTAAATGCACTAAAATTAGCCAAATCAAGTATGCTTTTCAATAAAACTGCCAAATCTACTCAAAACATGAAAAAAGTTCAAAATAATTATGTAAAGTTCATTAAAAGCTTTAAATTTAAGTGTAAACAAAATATCTATGCATGTGCGAGGGTAGTCCAAGAAGTACCCGACCTAACAAAGAACAACACAAAAAATTTGGGAAAACTATCTTTATTTCTCAACATACCTTGTTATAGTTATCTTGTTTATAGTGAGAACTGTCGAGCTCCTCAAAATAGCCATCATCCACAGACTCCACCTCTTCATTGTTGCCAAATATTTTACTACCGAGCCATTTTTTCAAGTTTGGAAAGAGAAAATAATTTGAAGGGCTAAATTTGTCGAATAGGGTGCCTGATTAAACAATTCGAACTTTAACTTATTGGTCATCGCGATAACAGATGTGTGAACATCGCCAACCAATAAACATGCTAGTAAACTGCCAAATTGCAGCATAAGGGATGTAGTATTACAAGTACCGGTGTACACATTCATACAAATCAACTAACCTTCCGTAGAGCTTTGGGAGATTACTAACGTTAAAAACATTCCTTTACATCACACGGTGTGCAGAACAGGTCAAATATTGTCAGGTTATTTGTAACCTGGGAATATTTGTCTTTATTTAAGAATGAATGGTAAATATAAAATGTGATGAGTTAGTGGCTTCATATAGTGAATATATGTATCTGTTCCAGGTTGTACGCTACGGCTGCATCCGCGACCACCTGCGGCAGACATTGCTGGAACAGGTGGCACGCGAGCGGCGCGGCGAGGTGGCGGACCGCCTGGCTGTGCGCGCCGCCTGCCAGATGCTGCTGGTGCTGGGTATCAACTCGCGCCAGGTCTACGAGGAGGACTTCGAGAAGCCCTTCCTCTGCCAATCAGCCGAGTTCTACAGGGTGAGCATTGTTACTTCACAACCTCATCTCTTTCCTCACCAATTGGGGATGCCATAGACTCACTGGTTCGATGATCCGAGCACTTGAGACACTTTGTGCTGTATTCACATAAAAAAAGTCCTTTGTAACCTCTCCCTCTTTCTCATAAAAGACAACAGGAAGAGAGGTTACAATGTAGTTATCGCTAATAGGACTGTACACTATTGTGAAATAAGAATACTTGCAATCAAATTTTTTTAGCCCTGTCATTTTTAACTTCACCTCGTTAGATTGGAGTATGCAAATTAAGAGATTAAATTCTAACATTGGCATGCAATCATTTTAGGGATGCCTTTTCGGTGTTTTTCATCACACTTCAATTTCCTTGTTAGATTGGAAAATTCCAGTATGCGGGAGATTACCTTTGAAAGGTGAATTTAATTTATTTTTAAGGTATCTCCTTTACTTACGTCAAATCTTGTACATTTTACATAATATGTAGGTACATATGTCAAATGGTAGACGAATCAGTGGCTGAGTTGGCATCGCGTCTGGGTCCCAGTTTAATTCGTCAGCCGGCTGAGTCCTCCATCATGACACAAGCCACATTTTCCGCTTGCTGCGGTGGTGGTAGTAGGAGATTTTCAAATATTGTCAGGTAATCCTTAAACCGGCAATTTTGTCTTTTTTTTGAGTAAATAACAACTTTAATTATTCATGTAAAAGATTACATTCTAACATTTGACATAGAACAATTTAAATGGATCTCTTGTAATTCAGATTATATAATTTTGAATCACGTACTTGATTCCCCCTCAGGGTAAATTGATCATTCAATTTGTAAAATTGCTGTGTAGTATATATAGATCTATGTACATAATTAACTGTGTAAATTGTGACTCCCTCTTGTTTATAAATTTGTCAGTAGCGAGTTGTGGATAGTAATATGCACCACAAAAATTCAGATTTTCAAGGACATGTTCTTTTATGTAGATCTCTAAGGACGGGTTGTTTCGGAGAATCTGAACAATTCATCAAATTTCAACGTTCATTTTCAAGTTCTGTGAAAGATTTTTTCAAGTTCTGTTTTTATTTCAGTTTTGTCAAGCAACTAGCCTACAATGATATAAAAACAGAACTTGAATAAGTCTTTCACAGAACCCGAAAATGAACGTTGAAATTTGATGAATTGTTCAAATTCTCCGAAACAACCCGTCCTAAAACAAGCCTGTACCTGGGTCGATCATGATCGATTCAATCATTTAACGATCGATTGAGCCCTTTTCAAAAAAGATTCAATCTGCTGTCAGCTCAACATCCATGATTGACATGGCAAGTGATGACCAGAGTATAATGCTGGTAGAGCCGGTTTAAACTGCTTGCTACCCGAGCGTCGATCATAGATATAGATGTATACAAATTTTTTATATACTCAAGACTGGGCATCTCGATCCCGATCTTATCGACCATCCCGATCGAAGAATTAGAGATTAAATATCTAAAATGGTTCCATGATAAATTTAAATATGAGTTATCCGGTCACCATAATTTATACATCTATGGTTTACATCAACACGGTACACGGTGCTTCAATCGATCTAAGATCGAATCCTTTTGACTCCAATCACTTGGTCGGTGGATCTTGATCAACCCTGGTCGTATAAAATGTTAGGTCGACCCATACTAGCCTGTAGAATGAATGGGAGACCTAAATAAAGGTATGTATTTTGACAGTGTGAAGGTGAACACGGCAAGAAACTGGAATGCAGGAATACAGGAATTGATGGGGCCGAGATTCTCCAAGAGTTGTAGCATTGATGATGAACCTCTTATAATTGTTTTTATTGGTGCTTTACAGATGGAGTCTCAGAAGTTCCTAGCGGAGAACAGCGCGGCGGTGTACATTGCGCGCGTGGAGGCGCGTATTGCGGAAGAGGGAGAGCGCGCGAGGCACTACCTCGACGACACGACGGAGCCAAGAGTTGTTGCCGTGCTAGAGCAAGAGCTGATCAAGCATCATATGAAGACTATTGTTGAGGTAAGAACGCATCTATAAAGAAGTGAACGGATGTTGAAATTTGAAATTCATAAATTGACAGAATTTGCTTAGGTAAGAGGAATACAAATCTGAAAAAGTGCAAATAATAAAGCAGAGTGTAAAGCTCAATTGGTAGGAAACTTACTTGAATTGAACTTGAATCCCTCATTGTTTACTTATTCAGACACAGACCCCTCTTTAACACAAGTTATACTGTATTTGAAGTTTTATAGCTATTTACACCTACATATTATAATTCCCCTGGCTTTCAAATCTTTCTCAGCAAGAGTGAATTACATAAATATATTAATTAGATCATTTAATCGCCGAGGGGTCTAAAGCGTCAGGTAGTATCCTCACTAGCTAAGTCCTACATCATTGCACAAGCTACCTTTTCTACTTGTAATGATGGTAGCTGGAGGAATCAAATTGATATTATCAGGTTATTTAAAGTCATTATTGGTAACTTGGAAATGTTTGACCGATGTGATGTCATTTGCTGACGATGTTTGTTGTGAATATGTGTTATTCAGATGGAGAACAGTGGTGTGGTGCACATGCTGCGCAACACGAAGACGGCGGAGCTGTGCTGCATGTACCGGCTGCTGGGCCGTGTGGCAGGCGGGCTGCGCGCCGTCAGCGAGGCCGTTAGCGCGCACTTGCGCGAGCGTGGCCGCGCTCTTGTGCAGGACCACCAGGAAGCCATCAACGCCATCACCTATGTACAGGTAACCCTAACCCCATTCAATAAGCAGCAGCCTAATTACAATAAACAGTTTGTTAAAGTGGCACCTGGAAGTGTTACTTTTTGTAAGTTTAGTATAGAAAGTGTTTCATATGTTGTTTTTTTTTCTTGTTTGCAGAATTTACTGGACTTGAAAGACAGATTTGACCACTTCCTCCACAATTCCTTTAACAATGACAAGATCTTCAAACACATGATAGCATCAGACTTTGAATATTTCCTAAATCTCAACCAGAAGTCACCCGAATATTTGTCACTCTTCATCGATGACAAGTTAAAGAAGGGAGTCAAAGGGGTGAGTTCTTTCTTTTCCAACAAAATACTATCAATCTATTTATTCGAATTCTATCTATTTTTTCGAATTCCATCTATTTATTGAATAAAAATAATAAATGCCCTTTGTGTTGTGTTTATTGTAGATGAGTGAGCAAGAGATTGAAGCAGTGCTGGACAAGACCATGGTGCTGTTCCGTTTCCTGCAAGAGAAAGATGTATTTGAGAGATATTACAAACAGCATCTCGCCAAGAGGCTTCTCCTCAACAAGTCTGTCTCCGATGACAGCGAAAAGAACATGATCTCTAAGTTAAAGGTAACAAACACATTAATACATTCATTTATGTGGTACGCAAGGCAGCGACTAGTCGGCCGGAGAACTGGAGCTGGGTGCTATGAAAATGGCCTTTCCGTGGATGGAAGATTTGTCAATCTTTGACAGCTCCCTCGTGGACCGGTAAAGAATGCCAGTGCTGTAAGAATGTGTGATACCGAAAGTGTTAAGTTCCATATGTTTTTATTAGCATTTTATTTAAGTACATGGCGCAGGAGCGGTGTTAGTATATACATGCAGAGTGGTACGTGGTTTCAGTAGCTTCTGAATATTATCACATCACCGCCGAGAGCACTTAAGGAACTTTTAATTAAAAAAATTATTAATAACGTTTATTTTAGCTAAAAACGTTTTTCAAATATTCTTAAGAATTTATTAATTAGGCACATTAATAATATCATAAAAGCATTGTGAATAAACATAAAATTCCACAACTTTGTCGTCACTTGACTTGACTTACTCAACGATATGTTAAATGCGAGACGGTAAAATAGAAATCTGCAATGAGTACAGTTTAATGGCTTCAAATATACTGACGTCTCCATACGTGTGAGTCCATGCAGCGAGATGTCGCGCAACATTACTAGCACTTTTGCCTTACTCGGTGTTATGTCGTTTCCTTGCCGACTCACGAGGAGATGAAAACCTTGCTACAGTATGTAAAATACATTGGTAGTCATTTGTTTAGGTCTCTGAAGATTGTCACTGATGAAATCGCGCACATGCCTTCAATGATTGAAGATTTTCTTTGTTTTGGAATGATTTTAAGTTATTTATTTTGTTTTCTTTCCAGACTGAGTGTGGCTGTCAATTCACATCGAAGTTGGAAGGAATGTTTAAAGATATGACAGTTTCTAACACCATTATGGAAGAGTTTAAGGAATTGGTCGCCACATCGGGGGTGAGTGGTCAAGTAATAATATCGACACATACTATTATAATAATAATATATTGAAGTACTGGATATAAGTGTGAAGTGTGATGGAGTCATGTGAATGATGTTGTGTGTGCTTATTTGCAGACAAACCTTCACGGCGTAGATCTGTCGGTGCGCGTGCTGACCACAGGATTCTGGCCGACACAATCCGCCACCCCTAACTGCACCATACCCTCGGCACCCAGAAATGCCTTTGATGCCTTCCGCAGGTAAATTCATTACAACTCGTCTGATGTCTTCATCCCGTCCAACCATCATTGTTTAGGTCTCACAACACACACCCCTTCAAGCTGCAGGATTATTTATTATAGATAAGCCTTCCATCATTTCTTAATTAACTGAGCATAGCCAAATACCATTTTGCATTTTGGTAATATTTTAATAGTTCAGTAAAGATTCTTTTTTAATCGATTTTTTTTTTCAATACTATGGTACCTACCTACCTGAATAAAGTTTGACAAAGGAACTGTTATTTTAAACATTAAAAATGTTACATAGAATATATGATTTATAAGTAGGTAGATATTTAAGCACCCACGTCTCAATCTTATTATTTGAGAGGAAATCTTGGTTTAGATTTATTAAATAAGTGAAAATTAGAAATTTGGATGCAAGATCTCCTGTTTACAGAACTACTATTGTAGTAACATTTTACCCAACATTTTAATAAAATAACATAGCATATTTTGCAACCTCTGAAGTGATTTTTTCCTCATTCTTACAAAGTAACTTTTATTTGAGGTTTTAACAACATTTTCTGAATTGTATAAAAAAATCCACTTTCTAGATATGCAATTTTTGAACAACACATTTTAATTATGTATGTTAACAAATTAAAAAAAAATTTCCAACAGATTTTATCTCGGCAAGCACTCGGGCCGGCAGCTCTCCCTCCAGCCGCAGCTGGGCAACGCAGACCTGAATGCCGTGTTCCGGGGTCCCGTGGCCCCTGCAGCCCTTGTGGCCGTGGCGGGCCCAGCTCCCCCGGCTGCCCTGACTCCCTTGGCCGCATTGCCCTCCAGCACCAGCGGTGTAGGTGCCAGCGTGGCGACCCCCACTCCCCTGGCCGTGGTACCCGTCGGGGCGGCGGCTGTCTTGGGTCCCCCCGCACAGAGGAAGCACATCATCCAGGTGTCCACCTTCCAGATGTGCGTGCTTCTACTGTTCAACAACAGGGATAGGTTAACTTACGAGGTCAGTATTGGTGAATTTTATCAATTAATTTTTAAATGTGAATTCTATCAAAATGATAATTTTTCCGATCTATAAACAATAATGATACATATCAAATATTTTTTCATTACATGTATGTATTGGGTCTGAAATTTGTCAAAATTCAATTTCTGTTGGTACTTGTGGAAATGTGCTTAGGTAATTATTAAAAAAATAGACTCACCAAACTTGGCAAATGCCCGTTTTATGCTGGTAACATAATACAAATAAGAATAATACACAGTAATACTAATAATAATACATGTATGTAACAACAAATTACATAATTATTCAAAATATCTATTCCATTCTTTGGGCGGCTGTCCAGTTATTGATGGCTGACGGATTTGGGTGCCTGGGTATTGGTAGGCAAGTCCGGAGATGTCATTGGATTTTACTCCGAGTAATCCACTTCTCCAAATCCAATTCTTTTGTATACCCGTATCCTTCACGATCTCTACTGTTAGGATTTCCTCAAAGTCAGGGCTGATCGATATTAGGAATAGGGATAAATGAAAAAAAATGGGTGTAAAGGGTCATTTTGTTTTCTCCGTGTTGCATAAATATATCAAAACACCTTTACATGATTTGCGTGATGATGGTTACAGGAGATTCAGAGTGAGACAGACATCCCGGAGAAGGAGCTGGTACGAGCGCTGCAGTCACTAGCCCTGGGCAAGCCAGCCCAGAGAGTCCTGCTGAAGCATCCCAAGACCAAGGAAATTGAACCTGCGCACGTCTTCTACGTCAATGACGCCTTCACCTCCAAACTGCACAGGTAACAAGCATCACCTGCAATCATTTAGAAATGGGCAAACACAAGCAGAGGAATGAATTCAGTCCAGTGAAGCCTATGAATTAATTCTCAGTAAAACATACTGAGCTTGTTTTCCTACCGGTTTTCCCTTTGGTAAATCCATCTATTAAAATTACACCTCTTCCATAGATCACCCAGGGTGGTTGCCACCTTTTGTGATTTAGCCCGGGTGCCCGGGTTCATAGGGTGAGATTTGTCCAGGTCCTTCCTCTCCTCCCTATCCTTAAAAAGACATCCATATAGCCTTCCCAAAGATGACATGATGGAAATTATTTCCCTCATGGAGTTAATGTGAAAAAAATACACAGGGAATGAAATATCCCAAATTCATTAACTTGGCCCAGATGGTCTGCACAACGCATGTGAGCCATTCCCAACCAACAAATAAATGCACACGGATGAAATATCCCAATTTGATTAACTTGTCCCAGATGGTCTGCACAACGCATGTGAGCCATTCCCAACCAACAAATAAATGCACACGGATGAAATATCCCAATTTGATTAACTTGTCCCAGATGGTCTGCACAACGCATGTGAGCCATTCCCAACCAACAAATAAATGCACACGGATGAAATATCCCAATTCGATTAACTTGGATCAGATGGTCTGCACAATACCTGTGAGCCATTCCCAACCAGCAAATAAATGCACAGGGATGAAATATCCCAATTTGATTAACTTGGATCAGATGGTCTGCACAATACCTGTGAGCCATTCCCAACCAGCAAATAAATACACAGGATCTACCAATTTCATTAACTTGGCACAGATGGTCTGCACAACTCAAGTGAGCGGTTCTCAACCAGCAAATAAATAATTAAGCAGTCGTCAGTAAGGCAAAATAAAATGTGTAATAAATACATTGTCGTATTTATTAACTTGATAACAATAACATAACATTTATATAGCACGTTTTGTGTTATTTCACTTAAAGTGCACTTACTTGCTAGTAGTTGGGAATGATGTCCCCTAGCCTCCCGGTGTCTGGAGGAAGCTATTTTATTTGTATATATTATATATAACCCTATAATTGGATATTATTATGAAACAGGGTAAAGATTCAGACAGTGGCGGCCAAGGGGGAATCTGAGCCCGAGCGCCGCGAGACGCGCAGCAAGGTGGACGAGGACCGCAAGCACGAGATAGAGGCAGCCATTGTGCGCATCATGAAGGCGCGCAAGAAGATGACTGTGAGTCCCATCTATCTTTATAAACATACATAACATGTACTATGTATATCATGTTTCATTAGGACTCCAGATAGCAATTGTTAACTTTCATTGGACACATAAATTATAATTGAAATTCAGTAAAAAATCAGCACCCAAAGTAACCATCATTGCCAAATGCAATTTATTATTGACGGCAGAAGAAATTTCCATAATTATGATTTTTTTTTTTACACACTTTTAACAAAATATGTATTGAGATTATCTTGATTTATTTTTAGGGTATCCGTGTTGCGCTACCTCCTTCTTTAGCCAACGTTTCAATGTCCATCATCAGGGCAGATGTTATGGAAACTGTAACGCTATCCGAAACGTTGGATAAAGAAGGATGAAGTGCAACAAACCATAATACCCTGCAAATAAATCACAATAATACTTTTTGACCATGAAAATCTTAAACCAAAATATAGAAATAATTATTATAAATTTTTGAGACAATGTACATCCAAATAGAATATTATGTAACTAAAATATAACTTTATACGCCCTGGGTAATTTATGGAGGGTTTTTTTATGACAACAAGCACAGATGTTTGGAACAGCTTGAACAAAATTAGTCAATCTGAAGTCACAATATTTATTTATTACACGCCCTAGTGGGCTTTTCTTAAAAAAAAAAAATACAAGCATTTTGTATCAGAGTAAACACTTAAAAATTATTACAATAAAGAGGAATGTAAACATAATGGCAAAAATGAATCCTCACACATATAATTGAGTTTAAAAGATTCAACAAAAAAAAATAGTAGAAGCGGAGAAGTTATATGGGTACATAGGTCTATTTGTGTCTAGAAGAATAAAAGTGATAGAATATACAACATTTATACTGATTAGTTTTCAAATGAAATATATCACCCAGATCAGAATATTTGTTTCTGAGATTGTGAAGTCTCGGAATCGGAGAATTTTAGTAAGCTAGTGTCCTGGTGTATGTGAATCAGTTTGTGGTTTTATTGTACCATAGACTGTAATCAATATTTGGCAACTGTTGGTGTAACTATGGTTAACAGTTAGAATTGGATTCTGACTTATCCTTGGTCTTTTCGATCAATATTATGGACTTGAGGGACACTGCTCGGTCATCACTGCACGTACTGAAGGGACATGTTCACTGCACCGGTTTTCTTAACAGACTGGTCATGTATAAATAAATGTTTGTAATGTCACTGAATGTAGGTACTCCACACTGTCAGACAGTGTTAGGTAATTGGGTGGAGGAATGCAGGAACATGTGTTAATATAGGGAGATGCATATATGTAGTTGCATCAACACAATTGCAATCTGATTGTTGATAACCTAAAATTTTGGAAAATTTTCATTTCATTCAAGTAATTGAATGGTCTAAATGTTTTTATTGACCACTGTGTTTTATTATGATGTGTATATATATAATTGACTAATGGTAATCACTATTTCCAGCACAACGTTTTAGTAGCGGAAGTAACAGAGCAGCTGAAGAGTCGTTTCCTGCCATCCCCCGTCATCATCAAGAAGCGTATCGAGGGCCTCATCGAGCGGGAGTACCTTGCACGCACTCCCGACGACCGCAAGCTCTACACATACGTCGCATAGGTACATCACACATTCTTATATTGGATTACAACCAACCAAGAAAGCTAGCTAATATTGGCTGCCACCGTCTGCAATCCGCGAATTGCAACTTTCGCCGTTTCAAATTGAAGTTATTTAAAATCTGACAATAAGTACGCAGATTGTCCAGTTAAAAAGATAAGTAGTTTGTTTTTAAATTCTTTTTTTTTAATACTTCTAAATATTGTTTGTTATTATTCCCTTTAATGTTAAAATGCTTGAAAGTGAGAGGAGCAAGTCAGTGTCACCTAAACAACTCTCATGTTTGTGTATTTGAAATCATCAGAATTTTAATAAAAAATGTTTTTTTTTTAACTCGTCTTCTCAAATTATGTGAAGTTTTTATTTTTTACACCTGTTATGTGAAAGGTTATTCAAAAGTACGGAAGCTTTTTCCACATTTAAAAAATAATATTTAACGGAAACAATTCCGCTGTACAAGTAATTCCCGTTGATAGGTACATAGTTTATTTAATTTAAATGTAGATGAATTTGTGTGCTTCCTGTAAACCCATTAGGAAAGGTTGCAGAAAGTTCGGAGCTCGGTGTGTGAATGCTAATGGCAATTTATAATTTGGTTTTAGCGAAACAAGTTTAATAATAGTTATTATAAAAGAATAAGAGCGTTGTCTGCCGAGGTGCGATAGGAATAGGGTTGTTTGGACTGTATAGCTCAATAGCTCTGCTACGGATCTTTTGTTTGAGGTCGCAAATCCAATATTGCCTATTACATTAATGGAGCATTATAAATATAGGATTATCATATTTCCAGATTTTACATTGTGCGGGAATTATGTTATTTATTGATTTGCTTCTACGTATTTTAAAAATCTTATAATAAATATTTTTTTAAACATTAGTGTTTATTTTACTCTTCAATACACGTTCCCTTCTTGTCGTTCCATTTCTCTTCAATCGTTTTCTTTGCAGAGACCTTAAACCTAACCAACAAAAACACACTTTTCATTTAATTCCACTTTAAAAGATATCTGATCTAATTAGTAGCAATCAAATATTCTTGTACTACCACTTAATATAAAAAAATATAAATTTATGCATTGAGAAATTATTTATGAACATTGCAGTCAGATAAACTTCATTATTTTTAAATTCTGGATTACTTTACCGGTCCACTGGCCAGAGACATTGAAGTAGAATCCAAAAAAATATAATTAAAATCATTTGCTTATTATTTGAATGAAAAAAAATATCCATCATCGAGTATACTGAATTATTTAATTCAATAAATATATAAAATTATCAAAGATCTGTCATTATTGTCATCGGTGATCATTTCAAATCTCCTTGAGGAAGTAACATTTGTTGAAATCAACAAATCACAATTTTAGAATGAGACATTTTTGTGAATTGTTCACGATTCTAGAAGTATTACACACATATTTACGAGTAATCATAGACATTTAAATTGATAGTCTATAACAAACCACGTTGCCCCTCCCCTTTCTGTAAGTTGTCAATAAATGAATCTGACACAGTATGCAGATAACTCGCATTGTAATATCACCATTTAGTCCGCGACAATAAAATCTCCCTATGAATTACTAGTCCTCTTACAATGGTGCGCTAATCACTGGCTTTGTAAAAAAACTTAACTACAAATCCCAAATGAGGTGAACAAAAGTTCGAGTTTGTTTCAAAAGTGAATATTTTGTTGCACTGCTTAGTTAGACACTTTTACAAATGTGTTATAATTTACCCACCTCACTCATTTTTAGCATCCTTACGCAACATGATTTGAAGGCCGTTTAGTTTTTTTAACCATTTTTACGAAAATTCAGATCCTGCGCATAAAAGTCCCACAATGGACTGCGCTGCAAACCATTGCCTTGCTCTAGTGAATGAATTTAAATGAATTATTTATTTTTCTGCGCAGGGTCTGATGTTGTTAATTCAAAGCTTTCTCGAACCGGCCTGGTGCCAAAAATATGGTCACATGGTTGAAATGATACCCAGATTTCATATTAGGGCAAGTCTACCAATTTGGATGTCTATGCGAGTAATGCATTTTTGTAAAAATGGTTTGTCCACACTTTCTACAAAACACAAAAATGTGAGGTGAGTATTATGGATAAGTACTATATTCTGGGGCATAATAATTCTCTTTTAACACGCGTACGTGAGAACTGTTAACGTATGCAGTTAATGGGCACTGCAATGTACTTTAAAAGAGATTGAAAATTTCATGCAATACATAGATGTCTGTTCTCCTTTTATTAAAAATCAATCCAATCTACTTAGAATGAATTTCACACACGGATAGTAGTAAATAAAATGATACATCAAACGTAATGGACAATCTTATTCATCTGTCAGCTTTATCACAGATTTAGTGCGTCATGTTCTAGTTATAATCTCCAATCCCCTTCTCTATTTAATCAGTTTTAATATCATAACTACAGATAAAATCTCAGTGGATGATTGATTGTGTATTTAAGTTTTAGTTTAACGAGTCTGTCATCTAAATTGTCGCTGGATAAAGGTTGAAATTATTTTCCAAGTATGAGTTTTGTGCAATCTATAATGACAACTCTAAAGTGTGTATTGTTGCTTGTGGCAGTTGTAGCTGGAAATCTTTAATCGCCCATGGGTTAGATTACGAAATATTATAGCTTCAGTGTTAGTGACTCCTCAACAAGCCAACGAAGTGCACTACAAGCGTTGTATTATTGGGGTTAGCAACAGTGGCGGCTTGTCACTTTCATAATAGTCCTCTGTATAACAAATCATTAAAACAAATCAATTGGACGGTCCCGAAGAACAATGTCGGATGTGCAAATTTGTAGTTTTACAGAAGAGTTGTTTCGTTTCTGCATTTTTACTGTCTTTGAGATCAAGAAATATAGTGTTGTTTGATCTTTTGCATTAAACCCTTATTTATTTAATTTGAGAAATATATTATCAAAAACAGTAAAAATGCAGAAATGAAACTTTAAACAGCTCTACTGCAAAACTAAAAATTCGCACATCCAACATTGTTCTTTGGGTCCGTCAAATTAGTAAAATTAGTCCCAAAAGCTGTCAAATCAAATCTGAATTGAAAACAAAAATATATTGAGGTATTGTTACTCGAATGGCAGTTTGTTTTTTGCATTTTTCTCTCAATTGTTGCGCAGATATTCCTTATGCAACTAACACATTTCTGAATCGTGGAAATGTCTCAATCAATGGGCAATTACAGTGGATTTAGGCCTTTCTTCCGTAGGGATATGCAAGTATTCGACACTCATGTTGTGTGCTCATAATAACTTTCCGCGCACAGTCCGTGTACGTTGCTACTGAAATCACGAGAATATCAAAACTAGAATGCTTTCATTACATCATTCATAACCAAACAGTTGCTGTTATTTTATATCATGTCATTCTTTGTTGACTGTTTTGATCCTAGCATTGATATAAAGCACATGCATTGTTATAAACTTACTGACACATGTTTACTGCTGTCTCAATGATATGAGTGGGGCCACCCGCGCTCAGCCGGGGACACTGGCATCGCCGACAAGTTTGCAAAAAGTCGCCAAGAAACTATTGTTCGAATACTTGCGTATCCCTATGGAAGAAGGTCCTTATGCCTTCAAGACTAAGGACGGGTTGTTTAGGAGAATTTTTAACAATTATTCAAATTTCAAAGTTAATTTTCAAGTTCTGTTATTATTTCAGTTCTGTCAAGCAACTAGCCTATAATGATATAATAACAGAACTTGAATAGGACTTCTTTTACAGAACCTGAAAATGAACATTAGAATTTGATGAATTGTTAAAATTCTCCGAAACGACCCGTCCTAACTGTGTTTTACAAAAGCGGAAATAAAATGGGGCGACTTTGGTCATTTAAAGATTTATGAGAATCAATTTGAAATTGCCGATGTTTAAGTGTTTTCATACTGTCAAGAGTCTTCAAGTAAATAATGGTGAACTTGGTTGGATTGCAGAGTGGATCGCCCCGTGCCTGTAACATTTCTGGCAGACCTCTCCAGCATCTTCATCTGAATCTCATTGAATTGTGCATTTTCATGCCCGACAGACAGACAAGCCAACAGACAAACAAACAAGCAAACAAACCTACTACACTATTCATTTAAATATATTTAAGTTCTTTAGAATACGCTCCTTAGTTGTAAATTCTTTGCATTCAAATCCTGTATATTTTCTATTTTTATCAATATCACCATACTGGTCTGAATATACTTGATAAGACATATTTTAATTATACTTGAACTTATCCCTTTTTTTACAGTCAATTGGATATTGGAGTTCATCAGAAAACACCCAAACAATACTAGAATATTTTTTACACAACAATGACAACAATTTTTAAATTTGTAATTTGTGGCTTGGGTGTTTCCCGCTTAACTCAACATCGGTTCTGGAGAAAGTTGAATATATTATGTATAGCTTGTTCCGCTAAAATTGCGTTTGTGCGTGACAGCCCAAATTCACAATCCGAGGTTGTTCTCTTGAAAATTCAATTAAATGCCAAATAAAAAGATTCCTTTGACTGTGTGCTTTGGTCTTGATTATTGCCGGTATTTGAATATACAAACGCTAGATTGGATTAACAGTTTTGTCAAATTTGATATTGCTCTTATAAGATTGAATTTATAAGCATTGTAAATTACTTGTTCAGACCAATATGGTAAGTTGGGTAATGCTACAAATAGACTGATGAGTTTTGGTGCGTCGGTGAAAACTAGGATTCCTGTAATAATAAATAATTAATCTATTCATTTACTGAAATATTAACAATCATTTACATTTTTTTCTTTCAATCTTTTTTTTATCCAACAAAAATAATATTTCCTCGTGTTAATTTATTGCATTATTAAAAAGCTAGGCGAATTATTAAAATAGAATGCGATAAAATAAAAGCGTGTCTTATGATTGTGACTAGCGTGGGGGAACCACACCACTTTTTAAATGATAAAAAATATCGAGTCATGTTTTTTTTTTAAATAGTACTTGCTGATTTGAAAATGGTTGTTCAATGAATCCTAAATCTTTTTGTTGTCATTTTGATCCGAATGTTAACAGAATAATGCATTTATCTATGTAAATTATAATTTTTTAATGGGGATTTGCAGATTTTATACAATTATTATGTAACTCTGTATCAAAATGAGTGTTATTATTGGATTGGTGTCACTTTATAACAAAAACAATTTTTGATGTGAGAAATCTTGTCTACAATTTGACACAGTATTTTGATGTGAGAAATCTTGTCTACAATTTGACACAGTATTTTGATGTGAGAAATCTTGTCTACAATTTGAGACAGTATTTTGATGTGAGAAATCTTGTCTAAAATTTGACAGTATTTTGATGTGAGAAATCTTGTTACAATTTGAGACAGTATTTTGATGTGAGAAATCTTGTCTAAAATTTGACAGTATTTTGATGTGAGAAATCGTGTCTACAATTTGAGACAGTATTTTGATGTGAGAAATTTTGTCTAAAATTTGACAGTATTTTGATGTGAGAAATCTTGTCTACAATTTGAGACAGTATTTAGAATGTTTTGAATTTATATTACAAATTTACATGTTCATAATAATATAATGTTGGGTTGCTTAATATTTTATAACTTCTAAATAAATTTGTTACATTACCCAAATATTTTAGTTGTTTTATAAAAATCTCCGTAAGTGTTTCCAGTTTGGGAAGAGAGCTTCTTATAATAACATGTGACAAATTAAGAGGTAAAGCTATATGTTTAAGACTCCTGGAAAACTAAACACAGCAGTTTGTTTTGCCGATGTGGTAGGAATAATGAGCGGAAGTTGAATAGAAGATTCTCCATTTGTAAATAATATTGTTGATCCACCACTGCGGATGTATCCCCATGTTTCTGTATTATGTATGCGCATATAAGATTTATCAACAAAAGTAATATGATTTAGTATGTTTTTGTTATATTAATGAAGCCTTTAATAAAACAACTATATTGTAAACAATTTGGTGAACATCGCAATGCAAAATTATACCTATAATATTACTCTTTCTGCATGAACTAAATCTATAAACGGACTCTGAATAAAGTGTATTGCGCATGGATGTTTTTAGTTTTGGAGAATGACTTATGAATGAGATGTACACTTGTATTACACTTTTGTCTTTATAATAAAACATAGTATAACAAGTTTTTCATGCGTCTTGTCATTGACTCCCTCCATCTGACCACTCTAGCAAGCTGGGAGGCTGTTCCTGGGCTCAGGGAAGCTATGCAACTGCTCTCACAGCTGTCCGAAATAATGCATGTTATATTATAATTCATATTTGAATAGAATTATAGAATAAATTAATTAAGTGTGAAAAATATTTTATTTAGAATTCATTTAGTTAGTATCTTTCAATACCAAATTAACAATTTTACAGTTCTTATAAAATAAACAACGATAATAAGAAGAAAAATTATAATTTACTTACAACTAATTCATATTTACAATAATTACATACAATTTAATTTTATATTGTCAATTATCATCTTATTGAATTTTTCAAATAGAACAAAAATCTATTTATCAAAAAGCAAAATTTGGAATATAACCTAAAAAGGTAAGTTAAAATTAGATGTCTCAAAAAAAACTTTAAAAGAAGTAAATTACATATGTACATAATAATATGTACCCATTTCAAATGCATATACCAAATATTTATCTATGTTTGTTTACTGGACAATCTCTTTCATTATTCACAGAACTTTAACAATTCATTAATTTCAATATTCAAGTTCTGTTAATATCCAAGTGCTGTGCAACAACCTGCCCATGATGAAATAACAACATAACTTGAATTTAAGGCGATGCACTACGTCGTGTAATATTTTAAATTGAGCCGCTATCAATAACAACCCTTACGTAGATGGCGATAAGGTTTAAATTCCCGCTTAACACCATCCGCCTGTTTTGATTTATGCAAGAAAAAAACATGGCCAAAAATTGCCTTTTATTTTATTTTGTGGATGTTCAGGCATAAATATATTTTTTTTTTCGATCATTTTATAAATAACTTAATTTGCCACATTATACAATAAAATCATAACCGAAAATGGGTTCGTAAGTAGGAGATTTTGAACTTTAATAGCAGTTTTCATTATTTTTTTCTGGGCTTATAAAAAGACTTATCTAAAAAATACTCGATTATTTCAAAGGCCAAGATGTATTCTACTCGCAGTATTTAATTAAAGCATCTGAAACATTTCTAGGCGACCAAATTTTCAAACCAAAAACACATGATTTTGCATTACTACGTATGGCATCGCCTTAAGTGTTTGTCGGTCATTGTCATTTCTTTTTTTTTTTCTTTCTTTTTTTAAAAAAGAAAGACAAATATTCCCGGGTTACGAATAACCTGACAACATTTGAAAATCTCCTACTACCACCACAGTAAGCTGAAAATGTTGCTTGTGTTGTGATGGAGGACTTAGCCAGCCGAGGAATTGAACACACTACGCCTGAGTGCGACCCAAGCGCGATGTCAGTAAGTGTTCAAATTCTATCAAAAATGCTTCCTTAACTTATGTTTTCATTACAATGGTCTCTCACCAAGTAAAGGAGACAAAGATTAAAAGATTTTACTGATGCAGAGAGGCTATTTTCATGTGGGAGCTACCCAGCCTTTCCATTCCACGTGAAAAATGGAGAAGAACATAATACATTTTAAAAGCATTGAATTTTTAGTGACTTTAAATCTTATTCAGCCAATTATTTAACCAACCTCAAGGCACCTATGTGAACGGAAAACCGTTTGTTTGACCAGACATTAGTCACCAAGTTTATACCTCAACAGTCAGTTATAACTGTGGGACGGCCAATATCCAATCAGAAATCCAGCTGCCCCATTTCATGCTTCTCTAAATGCACTGCCAGAAGATCTGAAGAATCAAAACCTGAAAACAAACAAAATGATTATAGAAGTTGGCATCAAAATATCTCTCTTGGGTCCAAATGATTACAGAAGTTGGCATCCAAAATATCTTCCATGGGTCCTTAGATCAGTCAAGATTTCAAATCATATTATTTAGACAGATATTCTCTGTAATGCGCTAGTGAAAGACTACTATTTAGAAAGGAGATATTGCTATAAATTACATTAACCATGTTTGGTGACCCAACCTGAATAACTTATCAGATACTTCCAACCTTCCTCTTGTCGTCTCCTCCCCCTCACCACTTCCAACAATAATTGTGAATAACAATTGAGAACATGCAACTTCTTTTTGAACCATAAAAATGGACCTCTCCTTGATTGTGATCAATTAACTATACATATTATTGGTATTTTTATAAAAAAAACTATGTACCATTTTACACTAGTGATACTTGCCTAAACTATAGTTTGGTAGAAAACAAAAGACCGTTACCTAGCGTCGTCCGGAATGAAGCGTGGTACGGGAGGCGAGTGCAGCAAAGGAAGCCACTAACGAACGCTAGCGAACTACTAATGAATCACAACCTTTCTGGCATTGCAAAAGATGTACGCCTGCGCACCTTATTTGTACTACCTATAAACTAATAGACAATAAGAACATCCTACTTACTTTTATAGCATATACTGCAAACATTAGATCTTTCCTCGTTGTGGTTCATGACGTGAACGATGAGTGCCGACGATCCCGTGAAGGCCTTGTTGCATATTTCGCAGACGTGTTTCTCCTTGACGTGGATCTTTTTGTGTTTGGAGAGCTCGTTGGACTGGCAGAAGGACTTTTGGCAGACAGAACACACGTACGGCTTCTCCCCCGTGTGGGTACGCTGGTGGGCTATTAGATTACCTGGAAACACCATTATATATTATACAATCCACTACATGATTTGATCATGCCATATATTCTCCTTTCACTCATTTCTTTGTTCATCCACTCTACATGCCCAAACCATTGCGTCCCTTTCTTAATTGGCTGAGAGTAGCGAAGTCCTGTTTTAACCAGACGCGGCCGCTGCATTAAATGTTTGGTGGTTCACCGAGCATCAAATCAAAAGTATAATTATTATATACTTATAATGTTACAATCACTCATTTTTAAAAAGGTCCTGGATATTCAATAACATAATATCAAAATAACGATAAAAGAATAATTCTCAATAACAGCAAGTGTTTGAAGTTTGCAAATGAGAAACGCACCCAAAAGAAAAAAATAGCTAATCATTATAATGAAAAAATAGGTTCCCTAAATATAATATGCGCATAATAATAACGCATTAGATATTAGCTGACCCATGGACACATTGTTGCATTTTGCAAGCGAAATATTACTATTTCATCTAAAACCTATGTAAGAAATACTTTCCTCAAGCCCTTTCTCCGGAATGATTCCGATGCTGTTGGTTGCCGTAATTTTGTTCGTTACATTTTGTCATTATGACGGTTTGGCTATGTTAGCTATACAGCCGCGCGTCTCACTCCATCGCCCGGATCAGAACCTACCTTGGTTCGGGCGGTACACCACTTGCGCGGGAAGCCGAGCTTACGAAATTCGTGTGTTTCGACAGGTAATTAATTTTATTTTTAACATTTTTAAAAGATTGTGTCAAATTTAACAAATAAAAACAACGGTGGATTACAATGAGGTGTAAAATATGATTTAATTTTGTTGGCGGTTCGGTGCATGAGTGAATGTTAGGACGAGCCGCGCTTGGTTTTAACTCAACCATTTTGCATTTCATCCGTCTGTAAATTTGTATGTGCATTCTGTGTCCATTGAAAATCTGCTGCATTCACTTTATTATTCAAGCAAGCCTCACCTTGACAAGGCCGGGATCTCACCTAATCTATTATTTGATTTATTTCATGGAATCTATGAAATAGATCCATGAGACATGAGTTGAATGGACTTCATTTCATTCTATCTCAGAAACAAGAAATGCCAAGTGGGCATATTTCGTGAACCAATAATTTCCCTAATCGGGGCCTATATCTATATAAATAAAAATGTAAATGTTCGTTTATTCAAAACCTTTAATCTCCGAAAGTTCTTCACTTCAAATATTATTTAAAAAAAAAAATCAACCAGTTTTTTTACTATTTAAAAATACTTTTTTTTTGGTTTGACTGAGGATTGAACCTTCCTCCCCAGGGACTCTTAAAATACCGTGAAGTTTTAAAATATAAGATATAAATTTTAAAAAAATAAAAATGGTTTGACTGAGGAATGAACCACTCCTCAGAGATTGGAGCCAACTTTGTCAAATCCACAACAAAATAAATGTAGGACCGACATTTATTTTGTATTTTAACTGCTGTAATGTGATCCGATTTCAGAGAAATGTGTATATGTCCACTTGTGTGTGTGCGTGATTGCCACCAAAAGTAGGATCCGATGTCGGGTTAATATCTCCTTCCAAGATTTGCATTAATTCATTACGGAAAATAAAAGTGAAATTCAAATTGATGCACCTATAATTATATAATTACAAATCTTTGGTTAATTAAACAAGAGAAAATTAGAAATACACATTTGGATGTGAGGTCTACTGTTCACAGAACTACTAGTCATCTAAGCTTATATCATGCCTTGCATTCTTTCTGGATCTCCATATTTTTAACATGGTTACAGTAGGGTGTTGAATTGAGTATTATAATATTAGTGAATCAATGAGCGAGCACTTACTGGAGGAGGAGAAGGCCCTCCCACAGGCGCTGCAGGCGTGCGGCTTCTCGCCCGTGTGAGTCCGCGTGTGCATCTCCAGGTCCTTGGCACGCTTGCAGCCCTTCTGGCACACTCCGCACACGTATGGCCGCTCTGAGCTGTGCATTTTCTTATGTGCCTGCAACAAACAAACAAACAAACATGCTGTAACATATTGGCGTGTTATGGTCTTACTGCTGAGAGCTCCATTATGTCCTCTCTTTTTAACACATGCAGAAAGAGAGAGAAGTTGAAATGGGCTCAGCGATATGCCTTTCGGTATCTCATGTGATCAGCAGTAGGCTTTTATTATTTTTAGACCTGGAAATGTGAACTCTTTCATGGATTATTGCATTGAAATGTAAAAAATGTATTACTTTTACAATAAATACACTTCCTATGTGAAGGGTAGTTCTTTCTTTTTAGGGTGGTACTTCGCCGGTTCTATTTGAATGGCAGTAAAGGCATTGCTGTCCAATAATTCAATATGAATATTGTACCAATCTTTTTGCTAGGGTCCAAACTATAAATATGTATATGTACAAACAAATCTCCCATTTTCTTATCTTCCTGTCTCTTGTGTGTATAAGATAAGAAGAATAATAAGAAGAATCAAAAGGGAACTATCTAATTTAACTTTTAAAGGGAACTTTAGGGGTAATAAATCCTTGCACCTATGGCACTGGAGATGATTTTTTTGTAATGATTTGCGCAAAATTGAAAACCAAATTTTTTGTAAAATATGCACATTTTTTTTTTTTCTTTATTTATTTATTTTTATTTTTTTATTAATTTTTATTTTAGCAATTTGTTCATTAAAGTTTACAAATGACTAAATATTTTTTACATATTAATATTCTATGTTTTTTCTTGTTTCATGTGGCTTCTACACAACTTCTTGAATTTTTCAATTGGGGCAGTCTTTAGGTTTTCCGGCAGCGCGTCATAGTATTTCATCCCTTTATAGAATATACTGTTCTGTGTATTCGTCTTGTCCTTTTTTGTTAGCCTGATTTCATTGCACGTCCTAGTTTTATGTTTGTGCATGTCCTTGTTGTATACAATTTTATTTGAAAAATATTTGGGTAGGAGGTTGTTTACTATTTTGTGTACAAATATCATCGTGTTCAAGGTCAACATCTGTTTCACCGTTAACCAATTTAGTTCGTTTAACATTTTATTTACTTTTGAATATCTATTTCGTCTGAGTATTGTTCTCATTGCCCTATTTTGGAGAATTTTAAATTTATTTTGCTCTCGGTCGTTACACAGAAAAAGGATAGTTGAGCAGTAATTAAAATGTGGAGCAATAATGGAGTTATAAATGATGATTGCAGTTTTTTCGGACAGTTTTTGGCGAATTCTTCCCAAAAAAGATATCTTTTTTCCAATTTTCTTTTGGGTATATTCAGCATGTTTGTTAAAGTTGAGTTTGGAATCTATTATAACTCCTAAGTATTTTATATCGGTAACATTTTCAATAATTTCACCATCAATTTTGATTTTGCTTTCACTGGATGTCTTCTTATAACCAATTACGATACATTTTGTTTTTTTTTGTATTTAATTTAAGCTTATTTATTTTTAGCCATCTTGATACATTATCTAGTTCATTATTTAAAATATTTATTAGTTCTTCATAGTTTTCTACAATTATATATATTAGTGTATCATCGGCAAATAGTCGTACTTTGCATTTTGAAAATATTTTCACCATGTCATTAATATAGAGTATGAATAGTAGAGGTCCAAGGACTGATCCCTGTGGTACTCCTAATTTATTTTCCATTGGTTTTGAAAATTGATTATTAATTTTTGTTACCTGTATTCGGTCTTTCAAATACTCTTTTATTAATTTAGTGGCTACAGTTGAGAAACCAATTTCTTTAAGCTTTCTTATCAATATTTCTCGATCTATAGTTTCGAATGCCCTTTGAAAATCCAAGAATATTGCTAAGATAAATTGATTACTATTCATTCCTTCTTTCCATTCTTCAACAATTACATTTAACGCTGTTTCTCAAGAATTATTACATCTGAATCCCGATTGTTCTTGGTATAAAATATTGTGTTCATCTAAGTATTGCAATATTTGTTCTTTTATTATCACTTCAAGTATCTGTTCATATTTCGGTAAGGTGTTTATTGGTCGAAATTCTTCACATTTTCTGGTATTTTTAACCTTTGGGACCGGTATAATGGTAGATAGTTTCCATGACTGTGGAAATTTTCCCTCTTCAAATGTCTGATTAATAATATTTAATAGAGTAGATCCAATTACTGGAAACGCATCTTTTATTAAACTAATAGTTAATCCATCTGAACTATTTTTTGATTTAATTTTGTTTAAAATGTTAAATAAATATTCTGCAGTTATTTTTCTGAACACCAATAATTCTTTGTTTGAGTTGTTATTATCATTTGTGGGGTTGAAAACAATGTTAGGTATTAATTTGTTAATTTGAGTGATGCTTTCTATGAAATATTTATTAAAGCTATTAGCCATGTTTTCTTCGTTTATATCTTTTGGGAAGTTTACTATTTTTATGTCGTTTTTGTTATCTCCATGTACTAATTCTTTAATGCTTTTCCAAATTTTTTTGGGATCCCCTTCTTCCGAGTTTATTTATTTATTTTTAACACATAAAACCTGATGGTCCAGACCAGTGGTCGGCAAAGTGCGGGTACGGAGCCGTATGCGGCTCTTTGAGTGCGGCTCTGGCCCAAATATCTAAGGGCCCGGGCAAGCGCATCGCGCCGAAGGACTGAACCTGACTTGCTGAAACTTTCTAAGGAGATGCAAGGACATTGTTCGCATTAAGGCGATGCACTACGTCGTGTAATGTTTTAAATTGAGCCGCTATCAATAACAACCCTTACATAGATGGCGATAAGGTTTAAATTCCCGCTTAACACCATCCGCCTGTTTTGATTTATGCAAGAAAAAAACATGGCCAAAAAGTGCCTTTTATTTTATTTTGTGGATGTTCAGTCATAAATATTTATTTTTTTTTCGATCATTTTATAAATAACTTAATTTGCCACATTATACAATAAAATCATAACCGAAAATGGGTTCGTAAGTAGGAGATTTTGAACTTTAAAGCAGTTTTCATAGGCCTTTACATTATTTTTTTCTGGGCTTATAAAAAGACTTATCTAAAAAATACTCGATTATTTCAAAGGCCAAGATGTATTCTACTTGCAGTATTTAATCAAAGCATCTGAAACATTTCTAGGCGACCAAATTTTCAAACCAAAAACACATGATTTTGCATTACTACGTATGGCATCGCCTTAAGTGTTTGTCGGTCATTGTCATTTCTTTTTTTAAAAAAGAAAGACAAATATTCCCGGGTTACGAATAACCTGACAACATTTGAAAATCTCCTACTACCACCACAGTAAGATGAAAATGTTGCTTGTGTTGTGATGGAGGACTTAGCCAGCCGAGGAATTGAACACACTACGCCTGAGTGGGACCCAAGCGCGATGTCAACTCGGCCACCGACCAATTTATGCATACCTTACTTTCATATTATTGTTTATCAACGAATAAATCATTATTAAGTGTAAAATCAAGTTTTATTCAGTGTACCCATAATTTAATGAAGGTCTAAAATTATAATAAAGGTTTACTAAATTAAAAAACAGATTTGGCTCTCAGAATTTTTTTGAATCGTTGTAATGTACATATTTGGCTCTTTGGCCAAAAGTTTGCTGACCACTGGCTTAGACAAATGGCCCAAACCTGACTCTAACTTTAGCTTATGGAGTTGTATTTTTGGCTTTAATTTCAAACAGTACTTTTATAGTTGGGGTGTGGTGACTATGTAAAAAAAAGATCATTCAAATATATGCATTATTTTCAAAGATAGCAGTTTAAAGCAAAATCCATTTTCTCAAACGGAACCCTATTTTCACCCGCTTGCAGTGTGTTTTAAATTAACAGTTTTCAATAATATTTACTGTTACTGTCACAGTTCAGTTAAACGACGTTGTCAAGAGTGGGGAAATATAGCAAATTGTCTATTTAAGTTCAATACCGCCAAAAATAGTGTAGAATAGTTATAATAATTCCAACTTCGGACATTTCCCATACATTCTGATGGCAGTATGCTACACTAACAGCACAAGTTGTGAGGCTTGGTTTATGTACTTTCATACGTTATAGCGCCTCTAGCGGCTAGAGTTGCCAACCAATACAAGTAATACAAAGCCAATACAATAAAAGTTTGACGTATTGTTAATATTCTAGGGTATTTGATACCGCGTATGAGCCAATAATTAAAAAATATGGTTTTTTAACGATTTCAAATTATGAAATTTACATATAGACTACTTGTACTCGGTTAAAGTTAATATGGCGAATGGACCTTCCCCAGTGCATAAGCAAGCAAGAGCGCGTCTAGATAGTTGTTTTTTGTCCCTCCTGAACATTTTTACAAATGATTCTTGTGCGGTATTGGACTTACACTGTTGAAATAGTATTCAAAGTGACAAAAACTGCAATCTACAAAATAAAAGTGTTAGTGCCCTAATAATATATTTAGTAAACTATAAAATCGTCCTGTTATTATTATTAGTAATTCATCACAAACCTTTAAATTACTATTGTGTGAAAAAGCCTTTTTACATATATCACACTGGAATGGCTTCTGTCCGGAGTGAACGTACGCGTGGCGCGACAACTTGGTGGCGGTGCTGAACACCTTGTAGCACGTCTTACACTGGTAGCCCTCTGGGTCCGGCTTCAGGTCCTCCAGGCACTCCATCTCCTCATACGTAAAGCTCAGTAGGTCCGAATGGCCTTTCAGTGAGGAGGGGACTGCGTGGGACAGATCCGTAAGCACACTATCGCTGAGGGGCAACTCGTCTGCTAGAACTAATAAAAAACAATAATATTATGCCTGGGTAATATTATATCTAGCACGGTCCATCAATAAAACCCTATATCAATATCATATTGACTAAATCAATCTATGATTATTAGGCGGCGATAGGCGGTATTTCCGAGCACAGCGATTGATTCCGACAGCTGGTAGACAAAAGCTGACTAATTAAGTGGGGTGTTTTGGTTGTCACTGAGCTTTGATTAACTGTCAATAGACACATATTTTTTAATAATGTCATTCAACTGTGCTAAGGAAATCGATCGTCAGTTAAGCCTATCGAACACATATTGTTAAGGCATCGAGTTAACCATGCTAGACCCCCTCTTAACATTAAGAGTTTGCAAAATAAAGAATGTGCTCGGCCCTTTGTGTATTGCGCAGCTTTGCCGAATTTATTCGGAATTATTTGGAAATCCAGAATGCTGATTGGTGATTTCCTCTGGTTAACCCCGCGTCCTACCAAATTCAGTTTCTGCACATCAACCACCAGGCGCATTCTTGATTGCCAGACCCTAAAATGCTGGCATTTTCAATGCAATCTATACCATCATGCGGTCCGTTTTGGATCACATAATGCAACATCAGCATAAGGGGATAGCCGCCAATGGATCACATATGCAACAGCAGCATAGATTTGGTTAATAGAAGAGTATGCAAGAGACGATGCGTGAATGTGAATGAAGCAATGAGCTTACGCCAAAACAGAGTTGTGTAGCTGTCCATCCTCTGACCACCCATCTGGGAAAACGTCGTGATGGTTAGGTAGTTAGAATATACTTGTATTTGTCAAAGAGAAAAAAAAGATAGTGGATTGTCTGACAATATAAGTAAGTACCAAATTAACCTGTAGGAACCGGCAAGAATATTCAATAAATAAAAATACATTTTCGTTAAGGCCAACTTGTAGACGATACCATAGTTGATAAAGTGACATTTTGATTTTTGTGTTTAACTAACCTAGTAAAAGTAATATCCAAAGGCAAAACGAATATAGTGGACATTGCAATTGCAGTGCTTCGTGATGTGTGTGGGCACAATTTTTCAACACTGCAAAAGCAGTCCTCCGGCTCCTAGGGGTTAATAATGATTACACATTTCGCTGGTACATGTCATCGATACTCTGTTTTGTTTACTGGCGTATATTGTAAAATTAAATAATATAGCGGTGGATAACCTCCAGTGTTAACCCAACCCTATTCTGTTATAAAATTCATGTTTATGATGATTGATGACTAATAATCAAGTTTTCCATAATCATTCACAAATAAATTTGTGCTTAGAAATTTACCAAAATTATGTTTTGTATTTGGTGCTCATTTAAATAATTCCCCATTATTTCTATGTAGTAAAAGCAGTAAATACCATTAAAAAATAGTGCAATGTAGCGTAATTGTATTAGAAGAATGGTGTGTTAATATTTTCCGCTTTCAACATCAAGTGCTTACTTTAAACTCTATAAAGTCGTAACATAATATACATATAAAATAATGTACTTCACAAAGAAGCCATTGCGATTTTGTAAGCCTGCTTTATGTAATAAAGTGGTAATGTACTTATATAGCACGCTTGGATAATTGGATGACTGAGTTGCACATAAATAAGTTTTGGTCAATATATTAGTAGGTATACGTACATTTGAATTATAGGAATGCATAACAGGTATATAAAAGATAGAAAAGAAAATTTACATGCAGTTAGCTATATATGGGAAAATAGATTATTACAGACAAGCGATAAATATTGAGATATTTTCTATGTTTAAAATCATAAGTGTCCATTTGCTGTGCTTTGATATTATGTGAATATATTAACTAGTCTCACTAACCATCATTATTTCGAGTAACAGTCTGTCCACTCATATCTGGAGTACATTCAATGTGTTCCGAGAGGTCCGGTGGATTAATAGTTGATATATTATCAAAATAACGTTCCTTTCTAATCTTTTTCCGTACAATCGTCTTGGAGGTTTCCAACATGGCTTTATATTGCCTAAGATTTTGATCAGCCTTTTCACATTGCTTCTTAAATTGAAAAGATATATCCAATTTGACAATACATTCATTGCAAATCTGTCCAGGCAGACCATCAGACTCCCAAACCTACAAATTAAACCAATTATGTATAAACTTCCATAGTACAAGTTCGATGAGCAAAAAGTATTGAATTTTATGCATAAAATAGATCATTCATTATTATAGGTCACTAGGTTCGATGAATAACTTTCTACCTGAACTGCAGAAAGTGCCATAATTTTTCTAGATATGTGAACTCTGAATATTGACACCATGACACCTCGGGAGGAACAACACACTCGACAGATCTTTGAAAAGTCGAAACCTTTTTGTAAGCTGTTTGAATCCAATTCCGACATTTTACTAATAATATTATTATGCACTATCAACACAGCCTTGACAGTTCTATTCGTAATCGTAAACAGATTTTAATAGACAAAACCATAGAACATAGAAACTGCCAATCAAGTTGTCATAGAAAATCGACATTTTCGATACTTTATTATTATTATTTAGCAGGTGGCAATACGTCGTGTGCACCATTTCCTCATTATTTTCACCTTTTGTAATAATACCATATTTTTTTATTTATTTTTCGGAATAACTTTATTGAGTAAAACCTCAAATTGTAATATTGTAATATTATGTGACCGTTTCCTTTTATGATTTTTCTGTTTCAGATTTTCGTTTAGAAATCACTAATATTGTCTTCAATATTTAAATACCATATTTTGTTGGGAGAAATATTACCTATGTAACAGTGTTGCCAGATGCATGAATTTTCATTCATTTGTATCTCCATGATTTTTATTCGGTCACCAAAAATATGTAATTTTGAGGGAGATTATTTAGCATCGGTCGCGTGGGAAATCCAGAATTTAGGAATATAGTTCCTGAACTTCAGTACGGATTTACAACGTATCTTTATGTAATTATCATCTTTGTCAATAAATAGTATGTATCAAATAAAAAAAATGTAATTTATCATGTAACTTCAATTTGGTACCTACACTAACTACTGTAAAATGTAGAAAAAAAAGTTATAGATAATGAAAAAAATATTCGCATATCAGAAAGAAATACAAATACTTGTTTTTATAATTAATAATATTATTATTTAATTTAAAATGGAGTTCTACCAAAAAACTTGATAACTTATAGTTAAAATACTTTTATGTTTTTATTTGTAGGTTTTGTGTTTTATTTATGTTTCCTAATTTTATTTCTTAATAAAAAGCTTACGTAAAAAAAATATTTTTAAATGGTTTTTAAAACCTTCAAAGGGTGTTTTTTACATTAAAAAAAACTTGATATTTTTACCCTTGTGCCATGATGTTTATTTTTTGGGGATATTGCATTTATTTATGGAATATGGCATCACTGTATGTGACAGATGGTGACAGTTTACGTAGATAGTTGATTTATGAGTTTACGTCAACAATATCAAAACTATTTTTTACAGCGATAAGTTATTTTGTTTTAATTTATTTATTGTCTACAATGATTTGAGACAAAAATTGTGTTAGTGAGAATTACAATTATGGAAGACTTAGCCGAAAAGTATGACAAACCCAGCAAACTAACATCGGTTCAAATATTGGAAGATCTTCAAGATGGTTCTCTGCGGCAGCCCCCATCCAAAATAATCGATTCTGGTAAAAGCCCTCGCGAATCGGAATGGGTTAATTCAAATAACTTTCTTGTTTACCATGAAAAGCTGACAGAATCCCTGGATAAATTCAGCACAGCAAAAGATATGCTGACACGGCTCGATGCAGAGCTTCAGAAGCGAATGAGTGAAATGAAGGACCAAGTTAATGTGAAGTGATAATAGAAATGTGATGGAATTTAACACAATAATTTAATTTTGCTGTTGATATAAAATTTATAAACATATTAAATGGTTTTTCCTTAAAATAATCATATACTTAACCTAATATTATTGAATATTAGGTTAAGTGCATAAAGATGCTTTGTACAATCTACCTTTCCTTACCCAAGTATTTCGGTCATGCTAGTTAGAAGGGCTGTCTCTTTTCTAAATAAAATAACAATGTGTATTCATGTTACGTTTAGTGATACTGAGTATGTTTACAGGTTAGTTAGTCTTCGTGCAGCTAGTTTGATTAGGTTAGATTGATTTCAGTCAGACCCCTCCTTCTCCTTCAAAGAGATTATGTTTGAATAAGTTTGGCGAACATCAGAATTATATGTATAGAAAGATTCTAATGTTATATTAATAATAGTTTATTCCAGAATGTATGCAGGGTTAGTAGGCAACAGCCAATATTTATTTCTGACGATAAAAACAGTATTATTTTTGGTAATTATGCATATTAAGATTGTCGCAAAATCTACATAAATAAAAATGTTCTTTTGTTCAAAATCTTAAATCTCCAAAAGTTCTTCACCGATTGTTTTGAAATTTTGACACAACGTTGCATTCACGTGTGTGTTTTTTTGTATACCTATATTATATAGATGTCACCTGTCACAGGTGAAAACAGGTTTTTTTTTTTAAAACCTCGCCATCTGTTAGACTAACATGCTTTTTTAAAAAACAGCACCATCTGTTGAACGTAAAAGCAACACGCGCCACTGTTTCTCTATCTGCACAGACAGACAACGCATGGAAAGAAAATAAAACAAAAGTAACTATTTTATAAATTTAATATGGTCATAATAAACATCCACTTTTCTTTAGAGATTCTTCAGTGACAATTCCCAGAGAGCAAAGGCAGACGAGAGCGGCCCCTTGTTCCGCGTACTTCTTGTTCTTCTCCCAGAATGTGGAGGCGTATTTCTTTCCCTCGAAGGTCATGACGCTCCGGAAGAGCTTTTCCTCGCCGTCTGTTTGATAAGAGGGCAGTCTGCAGCCCTTCTTGCCGGCCCAGGCGTGGAGCACCGTCTTTGGGAGTTCCAGATTTGTAGCGTACAGAGATCTTAAGAAACATACCTGAAAAATGAAATATTCATGAAACACACATATAAACTAAATATGTTTTTTTACACAAGATTATGTATATTGTCCTTCACGCCAGGAGTTCACACGTATCGTAGAGGCCATTTTTCAAGAGGTGAATTCAAGAAAATGAAAGACATGACAATTTTAGGCAAGTTAGTGCAAGAGATATTGTATCCGAGAGTTCATAGAATAATATTAATATTAATTTTCTATTGCAAATTCTTCCGAGAAAACTATGTAATGCTATATAATGACTTATTATGTTTAACTCCTCAAGCTGATTTGTTAGCTTTTGGGAACAGCTCAGATTATTGTAGAAATATATTATATACTAGCTGACCCGGCAAACGTTGTTCTGCCATATAAATTATTTATAGTGAATATTTTGGTTGTTAAATAAAAAATAACAAATGTTTTGTAAGTGTGTGGGGATGGGATCTATGGCAGAAAGATGAATGGAGCACTGAAGACGATGACCGCCGATAAAAACAAAAAAACACCAAAATTCATTTTCTCAATTCAATGTGTTTCATTAACCCATTGGCCTCCGAATTGTTTAGCTAAAAAATTGTCCTTCACATCCGAATTAATTTTGTACCAAAGTTTTAAATCTGCAGTGGTGTACTAAATCTTACATAACTTTTAAACTAAACATGCAAACGAAACAATTTTTTTTTATTTACTTGTGCATTGAATTAAGGTATGTAAAAAATATATGCAGTTTTTAAAAAAATAATAATAATATGATTAAACGAGGATATAAAAATATTTTTTTTATAATAACCAATTTTTTTTCATTTTTTTATAATTGGATTAAGAAAAGTTTTACATTAATCATACTTATTACCATAATATATGTTTTTTCAATTTGGGCTGATGTTAGCCGCCCACCACGCATTTAACGAACAAGCTTGTCAATTCCCGAACCACACGCCATTTTGAAAAAATTCAATGACGCTGAAATATAACAAAATTTCAATCGTAAATATCAGGAAAAAACTGTACCAACGGAGTCTTGCCAATTACTACGAAATGAATGCTTAATTATCTACAGAGCGATTGGCATTTAAAATTTAAAACACAGATGTCAATAATGTATCCTTTTTTCGTTTTTAAGCCGACAGACATCAGACCCGCCGGGACGGCGTCGTTTGATTTTAAGACACATCGCCGTACACACGCCGGGACGGCGTCGTTTGAGGCCAATGGGTTAAAGAAACGGACATATTCATTGTTCGATCTTTTAAAAGTTAAATGAAAAGTGAAAAAATTCAATAAATTTTTTATTCTTAATAATTTTTTATCCTTTAATCCTTAAGTAGCAAAATGAAATAAAGAAAATCAATATTAATTTCGAGCAATTGAGTGTACAATATTTTTTGTCAGTCCGTTGTTAGCTAAAAATAAGCTCGGTGGTTTGCCCACGTGTGAACATGCCACCTATAAATGTCCATGTGAAAAACATGGTGTGCCGAAATTTAAGCAAAAAAAAAGAAGAAATCGATTTCGTTTAGCTCGTGCCTCTTGAGATTGAGATTTACGCAATTGCGACATGCTCACACGCACATTCTCGGTATCTTGTTGAATTTGTATGTCTGTTCTTTCTGCTCTACTATTTCGCAGGTTTGTTGCTTTATTCGTTCGACGGCCCAAATGGGCCCCCTTGCATCTTGCTGCCATTGTTCATTGTAATACACGCCCACAAATAGATAAATTTAAATAAATCGTACAAAATTATGCACGCACTGCGTTGTGATACATAACAAATGCCAAATGAAATGTCAAACTGTTGCGACGCTTCTCGTGAATGACTTGCGCATGTGTGGATGAATGTTCGAAGAGGCGAACGCAGCGCCATCTGTTATTCAACAACGTAAATAATTTCGTTCTCTTTGAAATATGAACAACGGTTAAATTTTTTCATACATAAATACTAAAATCACGATTAAAAAATGGTAGGGTGAGGGTAGGAGGATGAAAATTTAAAGTTATAGATATTTTTTTATATCAAATAATAAAAAAATACAGAAAATATTTTTTGTCAAAAAAAACAGAAAAAATTTCTGGATAGGGACACCCCATTCACCTAACAGTATGAAATATACTTTAAAACCTATTTTTATACCGAACAATTAAACATAAAAAAAATCATAAAAATCGGTCGAGCTGTTTCGGAGGAGTGCGACCACAAACACCGTGTGACATGAGATTTTTATATATATAGATTTGGTGATTTTATCACAAAAATGGTGCTATACAAATCATCCAAATATTATTATTTTATGGTCTTATAGATATCGTTGTCTCCTTTGCCGTCATAGTTAGTTCAATTGTCAGTTGTTTTTTAAATTACGCATTAGCACGAAAAGTTTCTGAGTCACTTTCTTAACCCTTCAGGCCTCTGGCATATTGATTGTTACATTTCTTAAAGATGCTGTCAGAAAGTGGAAGAATTTGAGCGTATTTCCACTTCTCAATAAAATCCAAATAAATGAGATATTTCTGAACGTATTCGAAAACTAAAAACTGTTTTGAAAGGTGATGAAATACGGTTTAAAATATAATTATTAGAAATAAACATACAATTTTTGAAATATTAAAATTTTGGAATAAAAAGTTTGAAAAATGGCTCACTTTACGTTTTTTCATCTAAACACTGAATGAACTAAGTAACTAACCATCACGCCGTTTCTCCGCAGGGGTAGGCAGAGAGGACGGACCTCCAAACAACTCGGTCTTGGCACACACTTCTTGCCTCATTCACATTCATACATACTCTTCTATTATTCTGACTCTTGACATGGCCCGACTCGAGTATCTGATTCGCTTGATCGTGCCATGTCTTAATTTTTTACGTACGTCATGAACGAAGAAAGAGGTGTAAGAAGAATGTACGATGTGGAAGAGAATGCTAGAAGAAGTCGATGACGCCCGAGGGAGGCATGGCACGATTAAGTGAAAAAAATACTTACTTACATATACGTCAGCTAGTAGGTATATTATAAAATAACGGCCTAGACCTGATTCTATCAGAACTATTAAATGAGGAATGACAGACGTATTATAAATATTTTTGCCGTTTGATATAAAATTCACACGAGTTTCATAATTTTTTCTCAAATTGCGGTCGGAATCTTTGGTTTCATAGAGGTATACATTTTAATTATTCCATTCTTAACTTCTATATTTGAATTTCGAGCTTGGTATTTTTTTATTTCTAAGTTTTAGCAAATACTGCGAATTAACACAGCGGTTTTGGAATAGCTGTACAAACACGCACTGCGGCTGGCGTTTTTATTTAATTCATTTCATGGTGGTACTGAAATAGAATTAAGCAAAAACGCCAGCTGCGTTTTCATCTATTTTTTTAAAACCTCTGCGTTTAATCCCAGTGCTTGCCCCCACTAACACCGTTTAGTTCATATCTCTAACTATGACGGTAAGAGAGACAACGATTTCTATGAGAAAAGCGATCAAATACTACAACTATGGATAATAACTGTTTGTTAAAAAACTGATCAAATTAGCCTGAGGAGTTAAAGTAGGACCAGCATTTCAGCCTTTATGTACTACACGCTACTGAGTAGGGGTCATTTGACTTTACTGAATTTGAATTTGGAGGTTGCAGGTTCCCTTTCTATGCACGCCATAAATATTAAGAATACTAATTTTATAACAATTTAAAAATACTAATTTTGGCTGTGTATCTGTAACACCAGTTCAGTGAACTCTAGAACTCGGATTTGATTTCAATTTAAGTGTCATTTTCAAAATTGGAATTGTAATATCTCAGCGCTAGTATATTGAAGCGCCTGCAGACGAGAGACTTTAGTCGCGGCAACCATTGCAGACATAAAAATCCTTTACTGTGTGCACACAAGCAAAGCGATACTAGGGATACTTTTTTTGAATTTGTATGACTTTTGGAACAGTTTCCAACTGTCGCCGTGCCTAAAGCCTATTGTCTGCGGACGCCCTTATTATTAGCATGGTATATTTTTATTTAACAGTTATGGGCAGTTAGTTGTTCATTTACTACATAATCGCTTTGATGAACCTTAGAAAAGTTGGAAAGGAATATTGATAAATAAATATATTACATTCAGTTGGAAGGCGTCCTCCAAGTCATGAAGCTTTTTCTTTTTATTCGGCGGTCCCAAATTTTCTGGTCGTATTTGCCATCTCCCTTGAATACCCCTCGCCTGGTAATCCGCTTGGACTGATTGGCAATGTTCTCCAAGGTCCCAGATAGAACTGGAAATTAATATAAACAATTAAATTAACAAAAACATCAATAGACAATCCACCGCCTAACAAACACTTGATTTTATTAGTTTATTTTAAAAAGTTATTTCAAAAACTAAAATACGACAGAAAACAACTGTGCTTTGTGTCGGTTATTTTTCTTGCACGATGCGATCATATAACTAACTCTTTCTCCTAAAGGAAGCTTTCACAATACACTGTATGAATCAAAGATCGAACTGGTGCATCGTATAACAAAATTTGGCCAATCCCAATTTTTTTACTAGTAAAATTATTATATTTTACTTTGAAAAACTAAAAAAAGCAACAACAAAAGGTCTTATAAGATTCTTATTAGAATCTAGAAGTCAATTGCCATAAAAATTAAGATAAAATGTAACTTTCTTAAGTAGGCCGAATTACACCTGCCGAGTGCTCGCGTGAGTCACTCGCTTTGTTACTCGGCCGAGCAACTTAAAGAGTATAGCTAATCACATGTAGAAGAGACAGTGGCAAGTCAGTTCATTGTGATTAGTTTAAAGTGCTGGTAGGAGGTGTAATTCAGGCATTAGGGATCTTTGGTATACAGTAATGTGATTCAGTACAACATAATCTGATAATGTTCCAAGTCTAAAAAAATTACTTGTAAGGTATGTAACCAAATATTTACCACATTTGCTCCAATGTCTGGCACTCCAGGAACAGTTTACCGCGCGGCGACTCCTGTAGCTCCCGCAGCATGTTCTGTACGCAGTACTTGGTGTTGGACGGGGAGTTGTCGTACTGAACGGCTAGCTTCAGGTACTCCACGATGACGTCGTCCATGGGCAACCGCCCCGCCCTCCTGAAGATGGAGCAGTTCCACTCAGCCGCGCGCGCCAGCATCACGCTGGAGCACCCCGTGGCCACACGGAACTTCTCAATGTCTGAGAATTTGTCGATTTCCTTTGAGCCACCACTGAAATAAGAATTTAATCTGTTATAATCATATAGCTAATATTCTCTTACTTAATAAATCATAACCAAAATGTCAATCTCTGAAATCTTAAGATTTGTAAGTAGGTGCTTAAATACCCACCTACTTAATTATAATCCCTATATTTTTATTTCAAATAAGGAATTATACCTACAATTTGTCCAAAGAATGAAACAATTCTTTTTTCAAACGTTCTTCAGGCAGGTAGGTAAAATAGTATTGAAAAAAATCAGATAGGAAAGTCCAAATAAACAACGATTTCGCATTTGAAAAAATAATCTTTACTGAACCATTAAAATGGTAATCATATTGAACTGGAAACGGAAATTATAAACGCATTTACAGACAGACGAAGTGCCAAACAGTTGAGTTAAAACAGGAATTCGTGATGCTCAGTCAATAACATTGCTTTGAAGTTAATTTCAGTAACAAAATTGGTTGTAAATATTCATTAAAAAATAGAATATAGCGCCCTTGAGGTGATTTTTCACAAAAACGGCGCTATACAAGTTATCAAATTATTATAATTTATATATGTTATAATTTATCTATTATTATTATTATTTTAATCTAAATAAAGCGCTTTTTCTAATTCGGTACAGTGGAGGGAACTTTAAGTTGCCTGAGTTAGTTTAGGGTTGAAGGTCATTTTGTGGACCTGGCTAAATGAAGAGCTTTTCCTTTGGTACAGTGGAGGAAACATCAAGTTGCCCGAGTTAATTCAGGGCCCCAGGCTGCTTGCCTTGTAGACTTGTTCAGTCCCACTGCAGGATGCATCAAGTGGTCCTTATCAACTTCTGCGTTGCAATCATTTGTTGCCATCGCTGAGTCTTTTATGTCTTCAAGTAAGGTCCAATGGCTGTGGGAGTATCTAGTTTTATCCCTTTCAGAACCGGTTGACATGATCGTGAGGGTCCGTTTATAAAAATATTTCTCAAAAACGGTTTTAAATTCCCGCGGTATTCCAGCCCACAATGGCCGTGCGGGATTATATCTAAACCGTACTGGCTTATGTGTTCGAAATTTACCGCTAGGGGCATCATTACAAGCTGTCAAAATGTTGCGCCAACAACGAAGCCTATGTCTGCCTCGTTAGTTATTTACATATATAAATTATTGAATTAATTCACGGTGTTATTATTGTAGTTAACATGCTAATATTGTTTTTTTTTTTAATATTTCATTCAACATTGGGTTATTTACTAACGCAAATATTTACACCAGCACCAGCTAATCTCATACGGGACTAATCTCATACATTTCATACCAATTTTGTGTGATAAATATTTTCAATGTGTTATGCTACAGTTTTCTCATCTTTTTAAATTTTCAAAGAGACAATGTCACTCTAATAACACCAGATATTAATTTTAGCTAGTTTGAGCATGTAATGTCATAGTGTTTGAGAATTTTTAAGTATATATTTAATTTTTAAAGTTTGAGTTTGCCGAAATACCACCAGATGATGAAGGATGCGACAATAATTAAACCTTCTATTGGTACTGCATTATTTATGCAGTAAATCATATCATAATCAGAGATGGAAATGTTTCGGAAGGATATTCGAGTTGAAGATGAGGACACTGTTGCTGATAGGTGTAGATATTTGTGACCAGCAAATGGAGCACTTTGGATTGCAATTGGATCAAATCGAAAAAATGGACCCTAAAAACCATAATACATTTTTTGGACTTGGTTTTGGTAAATTCTTGGTTGCTGTACCGTCAAAAAGCCAAAAAAGAACTGCATTTAAAAAGCCTATGGACTTAAAAAATTAAAATGTTGGTGAACTCCAGAGTGAAAAGAGAATCACCTTAAAATCTGAAAGCAGAAGAATGTGAGCATACCCAAAGTAAAAATACAAGCTGTGCTGTGAATCTGTCATTAACAGATATGATGTATGACAGTTATAACCATTTAGCAATATTTGATGATAATATTATCAAGGTAATTATTCGGAATCGCTGGACAAGGATTATATGAAATATTTTTAAATAAAACCTTCTGATTTACCTTAATTACTATAAAAGGAATCTGACTGCATTTGGGATATTTTTAATTTTAGCATTTTAATTTTTAATTAAGTAAATCGAAAATTCACTTTCGTTGTATGGGATGACAGCTGGAATGATTTCTGTTGATAAAATTATCTTTTGTTGATATTCCTGATACGAGTGGCTATATTTTTTACCATGTGCAAATACTAGGTAGGTACTATTTTAGCCAAACTCGAAAAATAAAATAAAGATATTTAGGTATGTTTTATAAAATAGAAAAATTAAAATAAGGTGAGGTTATTATAGGTTAGGTTGGATTATTATAGGTTAGGTTGGTTTATTATTAGGATTTAAGTTAGGTTAGGATAGATTGGATATTATAGGTTAGGTTGGATTATTATAGGTTAGGTTCGATTATTATAGGTTAGGTAGGATTATTTTTAGCATATAGGTTAGGTTGGATTATTATAGGTTAGGTTAGGTTAGGTTGGATTATTGTAGGTTAGGTTCGATTATTATAGGTTAGGTTGGATTATTATTAGGATATAGGTTAGGTTAGGTTAGGTTGGATTATTATTAGGATACAGGTTAGGTTGGATTATTATAGGTTAGGTTAGGTTGGATTATTATAGGTTAGGTTGGATTATTGTAGGTTAGGTTGGATTATTGTTGGTTAGGTTCGATTATTATAGGTTAGGTTGGATTATTATTAGGATATAGGTTAGGTTAGGTTAGGTTGGATTATTATTAGGATATAGGTTAGGTTGGATTATTATAGGTTAGGTTGGATTATTATAGGTTAGGTAGTATTATTATTAGCATATAGGTTAGGTTAGGTTGCTTTATTATAGGTTAGGTTAGGTTAGGTTGGATTATTATTAGGATATAGGTTAGGTTGGATTATTATAGTTTAGGTTAGGTTAGGTTGGATTATTATTAGGATATAGGTTAGGTTGGATTATTATAGGTTAGGTTCGATTATTATAGGTTAGATAGGATTATTATTAGGATATAGGTTAGGTTAGGTAAGGTTGGATTATTATAGGTTAGGTTAGGTTGGATTATTATCGGTTAAGTTAGGTGTGTTGGGTAAGGTTAGGATATAGGTTAGGTTAGGATTTAGGTTTGGTTAATTTAGGTTTGATTATTATAGGTTAGGTTACTATAGTTTAGGTTAAATAAAACAATAATTACAATAATACCTAAATATGGGTAAAATTCGGTTTATGGGAGTCACTCGAATAACCGAAATTGAACTTGATTTAGACTAATTTAGGGCTGGGGAATCCGAATCTGTAAGAATTAGGTGGGGGTCGGCACTATTAACTGAGTTATAGGGTTTTGAAATTTCGTACGCGGTACATAGAAACCATGTTTTTATTATCAACTATGACTTAAGAAAATCAAATTAAACAGATTCGGATTCCCCAGCCCTAAATTAGTCTAAATCAAGTTCAATTTCGGTTATTCGAGTGACTCCCATAAACCGAATTTTTTCCCTAAATATAAATAATTTAAGTTTTTTAAGTAACATAAAAATATTTTATTTTTAGAGTTTGGCCAAAACAGTACCTAACTAGAATTTGCATTCTGAAATGATTCAAATTCTAGCTACTCGTATGTATTCTAGCTACTACTACCAGAGAAAATGTCATCAACAGAAATCATTCCAGCTGTCATCCCATACAACGAAAGTGAATTTTCGATTTACGTAATTAAAAATTAAAATGCTAAAATTAAAAATATCCCAAATGCAGTCAGATTCCTTTTATAGTAATTAAGGTAAATCAGAAGGTTTTATTTAAAAATATTTCATATAATCCTTGTCCAGCGATTCCGAATATTTACCATTTACCATTATCAATATTAAATATTATCATCAAACATTGTTATGCCAAGAATTTGTCCAATGGAAAATTGGATCAGAATGAAAATTGTGTGAAAAATGTAAAACCTACCTGTTTCTTTCACAAAATAAATACTGTTTTTAATTATTTCATCCAAGTAGTTTTTAGTTGTTTTCGTATTCTTCCACAATAAATCTTAACTAGCAGTTAAAAACCCGCTCCGCGGGCAGCACTTGGTTGTGCTTCGTCCAGTTTGAGTGACACTAACAACAGTTAACCTATAATAACCCAACCTAACCTAACCTAGCCTATCATTTTATTATAAATATAGGTACATGTCATAAGTACGTGTACATTTTATTACACATATAAGTACATGTCAGATTTGATTTGTTGGCAAATTTTACAATCAACGAAGCGTTTCTAGCTTCCGATTGTGTTTCATGTTTTTTATTGGGTTGGCAGTGCCTACACTTCAAAAAAAGCGTATTATGCGCGAACTTCATATCGTTGTTCTGTCAAAATGGTGCGAAATTATTATTTACGGAAAATCAAATTTAACGTAAATATTAAATATCAATATTTTTGAAAATCTTTAAGTTGAATGAAATGTTTGTTTTCTTTTTAAATGCGTATTAAAACGGTAGTTTGAATAGATGAAATTGTACGTATTTGTTATGGATTATTTCAAATGAAATTATTCGCTATTATGCCGCCAGAGGTGCGCTCTGTCGGCCAATAGGGAAACTACTTCAGCAGCCGGTAAAGGAGGGATTGACATTTTCAAGGAACCTATGCGGAATTTACCCGAAACAGATGATTTGAATTCAACCAATCAGAGGGCCTAGGCCGTCCAGACGCTAGCGTAATAATACTACATATCAGAATTTTGCAGACAAAAATATTTTTATTTAAATTATTTATAAGAACTAATTAATTTTGGTTTATACGAAGATAGTCCCCACCGTCACGATCGTGCGGTTGATTTTACTCGGAAAATTTAACTTTCCGAATTTTTCTAATATTTAATATAAAAATAATAAAATTCTGGAAAAAAACCCTTTTTTATTCGGGTCCGAAATGGATATCATTGGAGGGCCAGAGCAAAGCACTGAGAACTTAGAGAAATTTGGAGTAGCAAAGAAGTGTACCAGTACAAAGACGAGGGATGTTTTTTGATTTTTGAAAGAGTGGGATGTTAAGTTGGTAAATATTTGCCTCTGCCACACTTTTAGGCATAGATTATGGAAATTACACTTTATTTCAACTTAATTACTACATGAAACAACTAGTTATTAGTTTGGGTATTTAGATTGAAACTAAATTTTCGCAAAATCCAAAATGGCGGCACAAGATCATTTTATAAGGGAAATATTGAATTTTGATTGAATAAAAATGGAAATTAAATGCATCTTTTACCATATTTCCTGATATAAATAGTGGTTTCTTGTATTGATTATGTTTAAACCAAGTGAAATTTCTATAACCTCTGCTTATTAAAAATGTGGCGGTTAGGTAAACGTTTACAGTTAAGTTAGAGATACATACAGACTAAATAATCTTACTTTGCTATAATGGGTATTTTTATTCTGTCTGCTACATATTTGATCACATCTGCATGAACTTCGTGTTGAGGTCTTTCATCTTTATTTCTGCCATGAATAGCGATGGTTTTTATCCCCGTCGAGAGCAGGTCTTCCACAAGTGTCAATGTCTCTTCGGGAGTAGAAGATATCCTTATTTTACAGGACACGGGTATTGAAACATTGTCCACAAGCTTCCTGAGGATTGCTTTGGCTTTTTCCGGCTCGGCTAGCAGGGCTACCCCCATTCCTCCTTTGATGGAGAACTCTTTTGGGCAGCCCATATTTACATCAATAGCAGCTACATCATGTTCCCTTAAAACGATAAGAACCATCAGTAATTTGACCCACAAAAAATAGTACAAGGATCTCCAAATATTTTAAACTTTCTTATTCACACTAGATTTTAGAGTCATGTTATTCATCAATGAAATAACTAATCATATGATCATAGAAATCGCAAATAAATAAGATAGACTAGATATTTATAAAGTATCTCACACAAGTTTAGCTACTTTGAGAGCTCGGTCAGGGTCGCTGGTTCCAATTTGAAGGACAACTTTATCAGTTTCTTTGGAGCATGTTCTAAATATGATGGTTCCGTCTGTTTGGTCTATAAAATCAACAGTGCCGAGGATCTCTAAAAACACATACATTTTAATATTTTACAATGTATAATCCACAGGTTATACGTCAATAAGTTTTCAATATTTTTACCTACCGTTTACTCTTCTTACAGATCTCATAAATTTCCAATCAATAAGTTCTTCCGTGTAAACAATGTCTGCACCGTAATTGAGGGCCAGAAGTCTCATAGGAAGAGTGCCAATACGAACCATTGGCGCTAAAATGACCTTCCCAGCATAATCTAACAGCGGCCTTGCTTTTGGAAGACTCATTTTGGTTATTTACTCTAATGAATTCAATATATTGTATATTTTAATTAACACACGTGAATCAAGACGTCAAACCTGTCATTTGAAATGTCAAATTTCTGTCAAATGTTGTCAGCACTAATAAAACAAGTAAGTACTTTTAAGTTTTTTTTTTTCATAGTCAACTTTATTTATAACAATATTATATACTTGAAATCAAAAATTATCAGGACAAAGGGATTCTCAAAAATGGGATAAAAGAAGCAAAGTACTAAAGTACGCCAGGCCTTAATATTTTAATCTCAATATTGTAATTCAAACTTCAACGAATAAATGATTAAAGTAGTGAAGTTTCTATGTATTTTGATTAGATTTTAGTAAAGTAATAGCGTAGACCCGTAAAAATCACGGGATAGTCTGAATTCTCGCCAAATAAGTTACAATTTTGAAAATGACACTTAAATTTAAAACCAATTTGAGTTCATTGAACCAGATTTCACACAGGACAAGCTAACGCACAACACAGGTGACGTAAAATAGTATATTTGATGATTCTGAATATTTCTTACCATTCGTTCACAAAAAAATAAGTTTTTTTGTTTACAAGTGAACCAATTTTTTTTTACAAAATGAATACATTACATTATTAAATTTTTTCACAACAATTTACTTGGCCATAGAATGGCATTTAAAGTTTTCATGTAGAAACAAATAAAAACAAGATATAAAAAATAAATAAACTTTATTATAAAAAGTAGAAAACATTATAAAATATTCACATACATAACACAGTAAAAATATTGAGCATTATATTTTTTAACATAAACACCGCACAGAAGACCCTGAGAGAGAGAGATTTGGGAATGCCGTGCAGAGACGTTTACAAGGAAAAGCGAACACCTTGGTCTTGAAGAGACCCAGAAAACAGGACGGAGGAACACAAGCGATAGCAGATCTTTCAGATTTCAGTAATTTTTAAGCGTTTTCACAGCGAAAATATTAAAAAAGCACATTCCAACTACAAATAAACAGTCTACCGGTGCTGAAAAATTATCTTTCAGGCGATTCAAGAAGAAGTGATTGACGATTTGGCAAACTGCCAAACCTATCCCCCACGCATTACCGTAGAGAAATGAGATGTAAGCAAGGGAGACTATATTCCCCGCCAGGATAAAGTCGGTGAGCGGAGTGACTCCACGCTTGAGGAGGTAAAGCAGGACGGGGATGGCTCCAGAGATGAGGTGGGCGTAGGCCAGGTCTGGAGGGTACCCCGACACCAGGTACAGGTACGTGACCACGCTCGGCAGTGCGAGGTTTCTGGTAAGCGTGTGAGTGATGGCAAGGAATCTACTCATTCGTACACTATGGTGCATGTCCGGAATAGCTGAAAATTATGGATATAATATTAAAAACATTATCGATTCAGCTGGAAAAAAAACAATGAATAATTGCAATGCTTAAGTGTTTACTAATGAAAATTCTTTGACGAAAGTGCATCCATGTTGTTGGAGATTGTAAAATTTGCAAGGCTTGCAAATTGTTTCATTGAAATATAAATGGGTCAATGAGAGTAGTATTATTATTAGTGTATACAGAAATTCTCATCAAATTGAAGTTTCCAAAATATTGGAGATTTTGATAGAGAATTTTATGTGTAATGTATGATGAGCTAATTAAAATTAATAATATTTAATTCTACATAACATGAAACAAAATTGTATGGATGTTTTTTATTTGTTAAATGTTCAACTTCGAAAAATATGTCATGCCAATGGGTAGCAGATGAAAATGATTTAAAAAAAACCCACAGAGGAATCTAGAAATGTGGTGAAGCACCTAGTAAATAGGTAAGATCATCAGTGCTTTCACTCTCTGAATATTATTTGTTTACTTACATACTTACTTGCATTGATATACCGCTCATATTGAAATTGTAGATGTTCCCCAGATGCTAAATACGAAACTGTTTAATTTAGAAAAATTAGATACACATACCTCAGAAGTAAAGCTAAATACACATATCAACCTACCAATTTTATTTGTACGTTGATTTAAAAAATATATTGATAGAACTAACTAATAGGAGAATGCATCAGATAACTGGAAAACGTGGTGCTTTCATTCTAGATACAAAGGAAGATAGTAGATAATTACATAAGTTAATGAGTAATTGAGAATATAAAATTGTTAGTAGGTCAGATATGAAATTCAATATAGGGCACAATAAACAGATGGAAATAGTTACCATATCGAATGAATCCAGCTATCCCGTATAAGAGTATATTTCCAAAAGTTCCATAAGAAACGGTTCCTCCAGACGGGGAGTATTTTAGGGCCAATATCGATGTACCCGACAGCAGTAAATGCGCTATCGTAAGTTGCGGACTATCTTTCAGCATATTTGTAAAAGTTATAGATTTTAATAATATACGAAAATATAGATTTGCAAGGAGCACTTGAATACACTGGATTAATCTATTAGTAAAGTTGCGTTGCGCACACGGTAGTCTATTTAAAGCTAGCGAAAAGGACATCCAGACGTTGACATTTGGTTGTCATTGTTTTTGTTTTGCCGGGTTGGAGATGTGTCAAGTCAAATTTGTGTGTGTGCGTACGTATAAAATTTATGGTTTACAAACCATGTCTATGGATTTCTAATTAATATCTTCACGTTGGTATCTTCAGTTTAAATATGTCTATGCAAACATAGATGACGCTAGCAATATACTTGCTTATTATTAAAACACATTGTAATCGGATCACGTATTAATACGTTTTTAGCAAATTGATGCTAGAGAGCGGATCACGTATTTATACGTGTTTGATAGATTGTTAGTGGAGCGCGGGTCACGTTAAAATACGGGTTCCAATATACTTGAGTTTTCGCTATATAGCGTCTGTAGGGTTGTAGCCATGCAATAATAATTTTTATTTTACATTTAGAAATAATTTTTGTGTATAATTTGTAAAATAAAGGATGTTATGTAAAAAAAATATTTTTTTTTTCAAAACGTTCCTACTTTATGTGAAATTCTGCACTAGTTTAACGCTGAAGAATACATTTCTAAATATAATAAAATAAAATGAAATAAAATAAATAATTTGCAAAAAGAATTATTGAAATCAAACAAATATTTTTGAAGTTATCGCAATTTTTCTAGAGGTCTATGTTAGCGCGAAATTACGCAAAAAATCACCCGTTACCAGCACTAGTACGCGGCCGAAAACTGCCCGATCAAAATGTGTTAAAAGATTTTTGTTTTGATCGATAGATGTCTTTAGCGGTAAATTCAGTCTTAACTTAAGTATGCAAAAAAAATCAAATAGCAATCAATGCTCTGTTTATTTATGCAATGCTCTAGCATGGCTCGCATGTTAGGGAGAATAAATATACGTTATTTTTTTTATAATATTTGATATTGTGCGCGGCTATTAAAAAAAAACTAAGAATATTATTATTATTTCAATTTTCATTTCTAAAGTCGAATAACAAGTTTAAAACAGTCCGTATGCCGACAGTGCCACAACACGGAGGGGTTTGCAATCTTGCAATCCAAGTAATTTTTCAACAATATTTGATTTTAATTTGCGGGATTTGCGTTTGCGTTTTCAAAGTATTTTTATAATATTACTAGTACCGAAGCTGATCGATCTCAAATGACTGCGGAGGGACCTGTCAGTTGACATGTTTTATTTTTATTTTTACAAAAAAATGTAACTGATGATTTATACGAAAAGACCTCTTAAATGACACTATGTTTCATTTTCAGTGTCTATTTTATAATGTATTAGTAAAAATAATACCAAATGATAAAAAAAAAATGTTTATGAAATGGCAATATTTAATTTATTAATGCTTAATAAAAATCCAACAATCCCGCGGGATTTGCAAACCCAAAACACGAGCATGTGCCTAGTCTGGTGGTCTAAAAAATCTGTAATAAACATTATAGGTACTAAATGAAATTTAATTTGAATTATTCTGAACTCGTCTGTGGGAGATGTGAGACGGTGTTTTGCATCAACTCGATTTGATATCTATAGATACTAGCATAGTTCATCATGTTTTGAAATATTTTCAATTTTACTCTACAAAATATCTAGGTGTAGGTTACCTGCTTATAGATGTACAAACTCTGTGCTGCTGAGGCGAAGAGACGCTACTGGTAAGTGTAGAAAATGTATTATTTGTTACTTCTTCTTTTGTTCTCTGCGATCAGTGATTACCTAGTTTAGTGAATCCGTAAATAAAAATAACAGATACACATGAATAAACGATTAGTCGATAATAGATACTTATAACGTTTGTTTATTGTAGTCAGTATGAGTAGGTTGTGTCTATTTATTTACGCTGTAAGGCCCTTGGGGTTCTCATAAATAATGTTGAATACATAGGTAGGTACTTTACATAGGTGGATGATTTTTATGTGAAGAGGGACCGCCCTTCATACATCTGTCCTTTTGCCGTACCTACCTACAATATATTATTTATATTGCCAAATTCTATGTAGGTATAAATAAAAGTACGAGTACCTTAAGCCTGTAAATTGTAATAATTAAACATACTAATTTCGCTTGTTGGTGCATGTGTGCATACTGTGCATGCGTGAAGTGATTTGAAATAAAATGTATTCCTTGCGTGGTGCGTAATATTATTCAAGTGCATTGAACTTTTCATTTTCAAAATTGGAATTGATAAGTATAAATCATAGGTACCTACTGGGTAAAGCAGACATTTCTTTTGTTTTAATGATTTTTGTATTTTGCATTCGAAAGGTAATTTTTTTCTTTTGAAAGGCAATGATCGTGAGGCAAATATACATTTTAGTAAATACTTTTAGCTTCACTTGTCCCGCAATCCTACAAATATAATATCCCGTGATTTTCACAGGTCTGCGGTAGTATAATATTAGTTGGTAAGCATTTGAACAAACCTATCTGTTTTCAAAATAACTGTGTTAGAAAATTGTGTTCTTGCGTTTTTGTTTTTGAACGTTTATTTTGGTTTTCAGATGTGTGCAAAATCTTTTTCTACATTTCACAATAAAGTTACACAAAGGACATAAAAGGCAAAATACAAAGTCTAATAAATAAATATAAATATGTTGTTCAATATACATTATAATATTGTATTCTTGGCTGGATTGGAACATACGTAAATCCAATTAAAATAGTAAAATAGTAAATACTAAATTTTTTTAAAGAAAAACTTACAATTTAATATAGGTATCAACAAGATATCAGAATGAAATTAAAATCCCATACATTAATAACAAGCCCATTCAAAATATTTACCTCTATGTATGAATAACTTATTTTAACAAATTTCCCAAAAAAACTTTCAACCTTCTTTAAAAAAATATGGAAAATGTTGATGGATTTCACCTTAATTTGAAAAATGACCTAAAACTACTCTGATAGTCAATTTTTGTTATTATTTTAAAAAATAAATCTTTTTCTCTTATGGTGAATCATGAGTTTTTCTTACGTATTTATTTACAATATTTTATTATTACTTACATGATTGAGCTAGAATTCTCTCACCAAACACAAAAAGTCTCTTTATGGTCAGGAAGGGCTATTTTTATGTTTCTTTATAATACTGTATAAATGTTATGTAAAAATCGTATATTTATTGTAAAAAATACAAATATTTAACAATAAAAATAAGTAAATGTATGTAGAAGATATAATTTTTTATAAAATTAACTAAAGATAATCTAAGTAAGTACACAAATCTTTTTTTCCCCACGTATTATGTTCAGAAAATATCTCTCGAAAAGTGTCAAGACTTGTGGCTTTTGGGAGTCAGGTATTAAGTATTATTAAAAGTTTTGACCTTCATAAAACACGCTGTTTTGTGTGCTAGTAAGAAAATAACTTCTCGTACATACTATTATTTGTGTAATTAGATACGTGTGTACATAATATCATTTAGATGGTACCTACAAAATATATATTACTTGTGGCAGAACGGCAGGCTCTCTGGATCGGGGCATATCTTGTGCTGAAATATCAGCTTGTGAGGCGGGTATGGGTACCGCCGCACCCGGAATCATTTATTGGATAACCAACACTTCTGCGATAGGTCATCCCAAGTGGTCCGATAAGTTTGGTGACTTAGCAGGGGTGCCCGGGTTCATCGGGTGAGGTGTGTTCGGGTCTTAGCGGCGAATGCGCCTGCTTATCAGCTGCGTGGCAGTCTGGTTTGGAAGAGGCCGGCTTGGGGAAACCGTTTGACTTCTCCAGCTGGACCCTCTTGACTCATCGCCTTGCACCACAGTGGGAGGGATAGATTCATACGTCCGTCACTCCTGGACACACTAACCCCTAGATTCCTACCCGCCCCTCATATCTTTTTCTTCCTAGAATTTCCTCTCCTCACTTCCCCTAAAAAAGAGCCTCCAAACAGCGTCTCCAAAGATGACATAGATGGTCTAACGATATTGTAATTCCTAATTCTTATAAACTCCGCCCACTCTTACCCCTCCCCCTACTTCCACTTCTTCTTTCCAATTGTACTCCTGATGAGGTGAACTTCGTTCATGTAACATGTAGAGGTTGTATGTAATTAAGTGATGTAAACAAAGTTATTTATGTTTTAATAAAATAAATAATGCCATCATAAAGTGATAAGCTTCCAGAATAAATCTTCTTATTAAACGCTTGTCAATAGTCAAGTATTTTTGCGTATTGTTAGCTGCATATTTAAATATTCGCGCCAGTCATTTGGTTCGTTCTTATACCGCAAGAGGGGCATAGTGGCCGAATTTTGCCTGCAGACCCCCTATTCGGGATTTACCCGAAACACACGATTTGAATTCGACCAATCAGAGGGCCTAGATCGTCCAGACGCAAGCGTAATAATACTATCAGAAGACAGCGTATACAGTGTTGCCAAACGTACGAGGTTCCTCGTACAAATACGAGATTTGTGGCCTTCCGTACGAGGTACGAGGAGACTATCAACCTCGTACAATTATGTACGAGATTTTGATAATACCTATGGCTATACGAACATTTTACATCACTATTATATAACAGTAAAAACTAGTGCCATCTATCAGAACTTGTAGGAACTTCTTACACCAAAAATTACATTGCCGTATTTGCGCGATGATTGTCTATGGTAGTTATCCCATCAACCGAGAAATCCCCGAATAATAAAATTATTGAAATCCCTGAATAATAAAACAGTTCGTTCGTTCTTCGCATCCCCCCCCCCCACCCGAAGCGGGTTTTGTTTGCCAAGATCAAGGTTTGCGAAATGTAGGGAAGATCTAGGGAAATTTCGCCTCGAAATCTGGGGAAATAATTATTTTGGGCATACCATCCCTGGTACGAGGTTTGAAAGTCAAAGTACGAGATTTTTAGCTGCATCCGTACGAGGGAATTTTTTTTACGGTTGGCAACCCTGCAGCGTAATAATACTATCAGATAACATTTGTACATCGTGTTGACAAACTGCATAATAGTAGTTTAACGAGATAGTACTATAAAGAACAATAAAAAATCATATTTAGATTTTAAACAAATATTTTTTTGTGTGTTTTGTGTGTATAATGAATTCAAGAGTGAAGAACAATCTCAGTGTCGCCCTGGAGAGACACTTCCATTGAAAATCGAAATTTTTCATGGAATGGGTTTAGCTTTGTTTGAATACCAAATACTTGCTATTCTTGGCTTCAAACTCCAAAATTGGTAACGTCATAGTTTCGGACATGGTTGAGAATCGTAGGTATCTACCTACCTATGTGTCACCAGGGCCGGCCCTTAGCCAAACGCCACCTTGCCCCAGTAAAACCTCGAGAGCACTGTATTATGTGTTAGGGTATTATCAGCGCTTTGGCAATTCGGCGCCCGGAGCGAACTGCTCCAATTGTGTGCATATCGAAACGCATCGATGAACATTGTAATGCGTTCCAACATCATCAAAATAAATGTATTATTAGTGGTAGATACCTACCTACCGTTTCCTATTTGTAGTTATTTTGTAGGATGTACGGATAAATCAGAATAGAGAGATTATTGCTTGTGCAGTGATGCACTGTTTCGTAGGACTACTGCGGGTAAGAGAGGACTATCTCGAATCAGTTTGAACCGCTATCGGTGTGCAAATTTACATTCAAACTCGCGCACTTTAAAATGATTGCCTGTAACTATCTACGGAATTAGCTGAGGATGCTTTTTTATCCACCAAGGCTTACGGAATGTCTGATGATGATTTACAATCATTATTTATCAAGCTGTAGGTTGGGAATGTCAGCAACTCTGAGAATCTCATATTGCGGTTTACCAATTCCATTTTCCATAATAGCTAGCGATGTGGCGAGGGTCCCATAACTCAGCTTCTAACCCTCCTCCTCATCTCCACACCTCCTTCGCCGCTCATCACCGCTGCACCATCACTCCTCACTCCTCGGATACTTTGTCGTGTCGAGGCTGGAACATTGCGTCCATCGCTGCTCTGCGGTTTACATTTTATTTCCACCTCCACGGCTGGCGACCACATCCCGTAAAAGTAATTATTTTCACTCCGCAGACTGGGGCATTCAAATATAAAATTTGTGATAAAGGGAGTACCTACCCGAGGATAATATGACGGTAAAGGCACGAAAGCAAGGAGTAGGTACCCTCCCAAATTGCAAGGAAAGCTAAAAATCTGTTTTGTTGTGTCCTCGAAAGGAGACTCATCAACGCGAAAAGTGAGTGCCGTGAAAATTGCGTGGCATTTTTCATCCTTGAATATTTAGACAAATGCTGATATTTTTAGCTTGAATCTTCATTTCTATAGCGAGATATGAACCCTTGAGTCCACCAATCCCTGGAACACTAAAAAAATAGACCAAATGCAATGTTGTTTTAATAAGGAAAAAGATTTCGCAAAACAAGTGTTCAAATCTCAGGCAAAAGTGGGTATATGGATATGTAAATAAGGGAAAGAATATTAAAATATAGAAAATGGTTATTCTGTCATGGTTTTCTGCTTATATAAATCTTCAAAATTATCTGGGCAGACGGCCCACAGAAGAACCATGGAATGAACGAATGCGGAGCGGATAAACGAAATACCTAACTGATTATTTTTGGGGTGTTATGCCGTGTTGCGTTAACGTTTTTTCACTTGTAACCCCAATACAGTAACAATTCCATTGACTGCGCATACACTCGTACCAGTAGATCGATCTGTACCTGCAAGTTAGAAGTATCTAATAATTGAATCTACCAACGTTGGTGGTCTACTGTAATTTTCTTTGCGCATACTTTGCTTTTAAAAAACAGTTAAAAAACATTTCACCTTTTGATTGAGTAGGTAAGTACTTATTAAAAGTGGCGTGCGGAAGCGTGACAGTGGCAACACTGATGATAATTAATTGGAACACTGAATCCGATACTTGGTCGGTGAGAGGTTTATTTATGTTTGGTCGTGTCGTGAGTCGTGAGGTAGTGAAATTTGATCATGCCATGGAACGAGCCAGTTTCCTGACGTGCGTACCGTGTGCCACAACAATCACCATAGACCGGATCATCGACTCTGTTACACGCTGACCACAAGACGACCACAAGACTTGGTCTTGCCAACCTCGTCGTGTTTCTTACGCTAGACACGAAGGACAAATGCAAGAAGTAATATATTTTTTTATAAACTTCCTGCACAGCAAAATTTTCCACTTCAACAGCAAAAAAATATGTAGAACCAGGTAGTTAGATTATTGCGAATTGTGAAAATTTGTTAACTCTGTAATGCCTTGTTCAAATTTGGAGTCAAAAGTTTTCTGCTTCTTTTCCTATCTCGAAAATGTATTGTAAATGGTAGCCATTTCTGTTATGGCGCTTACACTCATCATTGACTAGAAAAGGAGCCAGATCATAAATAAACCACTCACTAGATTGATATTTTCGGGCTTTTTGTGTGAAAAAATTGTTCCTAAAAACCACAGATATGCCAATATATAGACAGTACAATTCTCATTCGGAGCCTACTTTTTATACACCAATCAAAAACTCTGAAAGTTTATTCCATAGACTTTCAGTTTTTCATTGGTGGATATAGTTAGGCGATCATATGACGTCACTATATTTCGGTCCCAATTTTCAATCGGAGTTATTCCCTCCTGACGCAGATAGTGTTTTTTTACTCCAAACGCGAACACGGCAATACTGAACGTTAAACTCTATAACCCACATATTTGTTTCAAATATTATTTCACTGGCTTCTCTTAATTATTTGCATTATTCTTACCATAACCTAACAATTTTAGATTCTTTCTGATTTCTTGTCTTTGCGCTTTTCCATAGTCATAAAAACCATACATTTTTTCTGAACAACCAAAGTCCAACATTGTATTGTTATTTATGTGGCTATTAGATTATGTATTTTTATTTTGCAGGGCTTGTCTTGTGGTTTGCGGTCCATTGGAGATATGCAACTCGGAGCACAGTAATTTAGTTCATCGGTAAGTTTTGCCATGAAAACGGAAAAATATGATTTTTTCATTGGATTTCAAAAACTTATATAACAGAGTAGTTATTTACATTGGTATCGCAGCCAGAGTTAACATGATCTTAGTACCTACTCACATAGATGATTTTTATATAAATTATTCCTTCAGAAATTAAATGAACAAAATACATAAATACATTTAGGTAATATAAATAGAGTTAGCAATATAAGCAAAATTAACCGAAAACAGTGTTCCTATTTGAACATTACGATAGTGGGAAGGAGGAGGGGGTGTGGGGAAAGCTCACCGATGAATTTTTTATGTGACTATCTTCCTTTAAGTAATTCTCGCGTCAAGACAAATGTAGTACATAAATGACTAAATACAAAGTTATAAAATAGTAGATACTTGAACTAGTAATTTGATAAAGGTTTTCCGGAAGATAATACAAGTATGGAGACAGGAAAAATATATTTTAGAAAATTTAAATGTTTTCTTACTACACTTGTACCTAGTAAGAAACATTAATAATATTATTATAAAAAATGTTAAATATTCAGAAATTAACATAAAATGCAATGAAATTATATGCTACCAGTCTCACAGTCATAAAATCTGTTATTCTGACTCTTGACATGACCAGACTGATGCATTTCATTCACTTAATCGCGCTATGTCTTCCCCGGGCAACACCGAAGAATAACAGAAGAGTAGATATGCATGAGATAATGTATCGCCGGAGACCTGTGGCCGGCGAGCGATTGTAACTGACTGATGCCCGAGATATCTCAAATCGGACAATGATCCGATATGCGTGGCCCATACTTCGAACGCCAAAGCTGGCTCTATCTATATACCTCATTGCATAAATATAATATTTTAATGTATAGGTAACTATTTTATTGAAAACGAAATTTGCTTTTTTCTGGAATTGAAATAAATAAAAAAATATATATTATAAAAAAACGCACCATAAAACCTTTTGCATAATCCAAACTTTTGGAACAATGTGTAAAGGGTACGTTTGTTGTCAACCTTTCGTTAAATCATTAAGTATGCGTAAGTAAGTCTAAATGCTGTTTCTCTGTGATGCTTTGCAAAGACAACACTGTTGGTTAATGACATAATATTCATCGGTACACATAATCCCAATTGTATGCTGTTTGGGATCGGCTTGCGCGACCTATAAATCTTAGCCCATCGTCCCATGGGTCGGTAATGGTAAGCAAAAGGTAAAAAATCGACATAACTCGTAAGACTCTACGCAGAAAAGTTCCGCAATGGCAGCGCTGCAAACCGCAGCGAATGTTGCATTTCTTGTCGATTCCTTATAGCGGGCTTAACTGCATCTATCTTTTCCATACTGTGTAGGTCTACCTTACAACATTTTGATGAGTTTTTTTCTATAAATCCAATGGTTGGTAGCACTGATGGAGAAAAAAAGTTAGATATTTGAAATAAATAAGCTGGAAACATATAAGTAGATTCCAACCAATCAATTTGGTTCCAGCGAAAATACATTTTCTGTATTATTTTATAGTGTACATATTGCGTGCTTTTTTTTATAAATGTGTGTTGTAATCTGGACTTCACATCTTTGATTGATTCTGCTAATCTAATAAAAGGTATGTCCCCTTCCTAAGTACAAAAGGGTGTCGATTGTCCGCGTTGCGACGAGGGGTCTGGGAAACTATTGTGAGTTTTTTTTTATAAAAAACCTGAAAACACACATTGGACAGCCTAGTCACTCGTTAATGATTGATGTTTGTTATTTGATGTACTGAAGTAAAGCTCTCATCTAAGCATATTAACGTAGATATAACAGCAATTTATCATACTTATTATGGAGGTAAACAAACTTCAACTTTTCGAAGTTTTTGGGGGAAAAAATTAGACTATAAAAAAGTTTGCTTCCTGGAATTAATATTTTAGCAGAAGCAATGAAGTAGGTACTCTATGGTAGGTGAAAAATCTCAGGATGTAACTGGAAACGGAAAAAAATTGTTCCTTTATGACAAAAATATTACACATTTCAAATATAGAATAATAATGATTGCCTGGTAAAATATGAAATTAGTAGGTACCTCGCTTATCTCGACGCAAACGTAGGTACCTACCAACTACATTAGTTCCAATTTTGAAAATATCACACTAGTACTCGCAAGGAAATTAAATTGTTTAATAAAGGACTTAATCTTGCGAACTGAAACGGTTGTTCATTTTTTAAACATCGAACACGAAGGGGATTGCATTGGAGAGGGGTGATACTAGCAGTACGGGACGGGGACACGGGTAGGTCGGGTAGCTCCGGCCACTGTGTGCGATTCGGATTTAAATTCGAATTTGAATATTAAATTATGCGAGTGACAAAGCGTGCATTTACATACGCATAATTTTATGCTTTCTAATTTAAAAATTGCACGTGTAAAGAATTTTGTTAAAAAGTATAATCCACCAATCTTTTTGATTATATTTCCAAATATGTGTGTTAGATAAATTATAGATTTTTTTTACATTAGCTTCTCACAGAAGGCCATGAGAAAAATAATTCTTCTCAAGGCCTATGTCATTTTTGTGGATGCTGTATGGAGAGTCTTTTTTGTGGAGTGAAAGACCTGTTGGAGAGCTCTAAAGATCTCCCTCAACCAGTCTCTCCTGATCTGGCCCGCCACGCAGTTGGTATATAATACCTACATACGCCGCCAAGACCCGGACCAAAGCTATTATCTTTGACCCGGATAAACCTCACCCCATGAATCCGGGAACCTCTGCTCCAAACGTAACGAATCCCTAGGAGCAACCTAAAGCAGAGGTTTTGGTTATCCAATAAATAGTTCTCGGGGCGGCGGTACCCATACCCGCCTCCCAAATTGAGTTATTACCAATTAACCATTTATTTGGCACAACATTATGATTTCATTTACTACGCTTTACTACCTGGTTTCGCCTGATATGTGAATTGATTCTTTTGGAACACTTATTAATACGTCTTTTTACTTATTTATTTCTATTGAAATGATTATTTCAAAGCTCCATAGTTCGTGATGAAAATTACGTTGAGAGTTCAAAATTATCCAAGAGAAATTTTCACGACGCCAGAGTTCACCATTCGCGAGTCTTAGTTGGACGTACACACAGATTCTCCGCATTACAGTCAACGTTTTCACAATTTCCTTCAGCATTTAAAAATAATTATTATCAATTCGACAACCGAAACATTATTGAAATGTGCCCATAACTATCTCGAGTAAATAAAACTAAAATAAACCAACTGCATGATTTAATCCCTTTGTTAGAAAGCTGCGTGAATCCCTTCTGAAATATTTTAAACATAAAAAGCGCGGTGTAACAATACTATTTTCACGTCTCTATTTATGTCTACACTTGTTTGCCCTCCATACGGATTAACGCCTATAATATCGGAAGGATAATGCTTCGCTTTGACGCTATTGTGCTGAGATGAATATCAGATTTTGATATGAATTATGGTTGATACACATGAAAATCCAACCGAGCTCTCTGCAAATATTTACTTTGAAACGGTGCTGTATGCAAAATGGTTTTGGTTTTGGATGTAGTGTAGGCAGCACGTGGGTCCCATTACACAAAATAAAAATTACTATAGGTAGATTAGTAACCGATTGATATGGATTAAAATAGAAAGTTATTTGTAAAATGAGCAACTGATCAATAATAATAATAATATTTGGCTAATTTATATATCGCCGTTTTCGTGAAAAACCACCTCAAGGGCGCTGTACAAATATGTTTATTAAATAACGCACACTAAACTACAGACTTAAAACTAGTGACTTACGACTAAGGCCATCAATAATAATAATAAATGGATGATTTTTATAGCACCCTTTTTACGAAAAATCACCCAAGGGCACTGCGCAAATATGTTTTTCTCCCAAAGATACTACTATGAATGCAAGAAGAAATGAGATACATGAGGCATGTGTGTGATAAAATCAAGGCCAATGGAAGCGCCATGAGTAAGATTAAGAAAGGGATGATTAGATAGTTTGGGCATATAGTGTCAATGAACGAAGAAATTGAAAGAAGAATACATGGGGTACCCAAAAGAAATCGAACTGTTCTGCCGTTGGAACCGTGTACAGCTTTCCCAGTGAGTATGCCAAGTAAGCACTGCGCTGGAGAAGTCGTCCTTTCGGCTGGTATAATTTTTTTGTTGACTGTTGTTTTGTGTGCTCGTCGTTTTTGAGATGGCTTTAAAATGGTTTTAATTTATTATCTAGCTTTGTACTGCGCCCTTGAGGCGAAATTTGTCTAAAATGGCAGCATAATATATTCTTATCGGTAGATACGAATACCTGATTGGCTGCCTTACCCCTTATTATTAAGGTAGGTACAAAGTGTACTACATAAAAGAGAAATAAATTAAATCGCGTGCACGCTGTAATTGCAATAATTACCGGTACAACACGTGTGCAATTGAGAAAGATCGCACGACCGTGGCAGTGTTTTCCACGTGTCTGGATGATGCGGCAATTCTCCCACAGGGTCACCTGGTGCCAGCCGGGATTATCCGGGATATAACCGGGATGTAACCGGGATGTAACCGGGATATTGCCAGGATTCATCCTGGATATAATAGGCTGATGGGAGGAGGGAGGATAATTAGGGAGGATTAATTCACTCTCCCGTTTAATCCACCCCCTTGATCCTGACAGGGAATCGATTCTTTTTATTACTAACTTGATGCTAATCAGAAGAGATGTACGTGGATTATTTTGTATTGCGAATACTTATCATTGGTTTGATTTTTCACCAGAGGCGTACCTAGCTAATAATTTTTCAGAATTTAAAGTAGAATTCTGTACAGGTTTCATAATATGAATGCAGTGTCATTTCGCCATATGCATGCAGTTATGTAGCTAGTTACTGGAATTGCTGACATGATAAAATTAATCTTCTTCCATCTTTTGCATTCACGTGATGATTTGATCTTTAAAAATCCATTTTTTTTTTCATTTGGTGAGCTAGTGAGGGAGACAGGTTTATGCTTCGTATACATACGTGAATTGAACCTCAACTTATGGGAAAGGAACGAAGCAACTGCAAATGGCGCGAAACACCGCTTGCAGTTGCTTCGTATCTTTCCCGTAATTCATTACTCGGTTAGCTTTTCGATTTGCAAATGTATACGTACCATTAGAACTTATACATATTATGAATAGAAACAGTAGATTGGTATTAGATATTTTCATTAATATTAATCATCTTTTTTGTTTTTTATGTCTGGATTAACACAAATAAGATAAAACAAAATCAACGAATCTCGAATAATGTCTGAGACTGAGAAAAAACAAACTGATTCCAGACCACGAAAATATATTTTTTTGTATAATTGGTATTTATATTCTGGTAAAACAAATATAATTAGGGACCTACTAATTAATTAATGGTATTATTTTGCTATTATAGCAACACTTAGATAATTGTAAACAAAAGTCGCTGGATGAGCTGACAACACATTATAATATATTGTATATTTTATCTATGCACCCCACTGGATAGAAAGAAACGATATAATATCCAAACGCTTTAAATCGATAGTTCGATTCCCACGAAGAAGGGATTATAACATTGCATTTTACAAAAGCAACATTATTTAACACTTGCAACATTAAATCAGCCGATCGCAATTGACAATAATAAAAAATTGGCGTGACAACCTAAAATTTAGTCCGACATAAAGGGGTGACAAAGGGATACGTACAATCACTTCGATTGATTTTTTTTTCTCAAAACATTTCAAGTAAAGCATGACTAGCATTTTAGGCATGACTTCAATAAAAAATCTGACATTTGACACGATGATATTATTAAACTCTATGCTGAACTTTCTTCACGCCTTCGTGGTCCGGTGGAGCGTTATGATGAAGGACAACCCTTCCACTGATTCTAACCCGTTCTTTGTACCGACACAGAAGTATCAATGCGGATATGTTGGCCCGCCCCTAACTCTCTTGCGCCGTGGAGCAGAAATGTTAAACTGGCCTAAAAACCTTTCGATCCGCCACGGGTCGTATATTGTTTGATTGTAAGGGTAAAAATTACTTTTTTTTACCCCGTTTTCGAAAAATAAGGCATCTGGGTAAAACTTTGAGACTCACTCCTGGACACCCAGATTCCTACCCTTCATACCTTTTTCCTTCCCAGATTTTCCTCTCCTTCGTTTCCTTAGAAAACCCTTCACATAACATCCCAAAAGATGGAAATTATTTTTCCCAATGCCTCCTGTGTGGAGCTAATATAAAAATAATCGCTTTTTATAATTATATTACACTAATAAATAGGAAGTTAAACAAGGATTATTAAAAAAAGTTTCTTATGGTACCTAATGTTGGGTAGAGAATTAGAAGTTTGATTTTTCCTTAGAACTAATAAGAAGGTAAAAGGAAGAGGAATATAGGATAAAGATTTGAGATGATCTCGATGCATTCTATACTCAAGCATCCTACATGATATACGCGCAGTATAAGTATATGATTATTATAACCCAAAAGCTAACTGAGCCATACCAAGTATTCTCGAACATAAAACGAGCGTTAAATGAATCAGTTACACCTTTTGAATTAGTTCCGAATGATTTTGACAAAGAAATAACGCATCAGTTGATAAAATATATTTTTTTGGTTCTTCATCTCATTTCTTCTGACAATTCAATCCAAAACCAAAAACACCCCGAAGAATTTTGGACGATTTATTTCATTATGTACCTATCTACCTAAATAATTTACTCTCATTTTGTCATTTAAAAATGAATAAAACACCGTCACATTAAAACATACCGATTGAATTAATCTGCTGATTCTGACATCACAACCAGTCTAACATATCTTTGGTTTACAATGTCTTTTTCTTTCGTAGTAATGCGGGTTTTTAAACACTGGTAAATTGTTTATTATATGCGGTCATGTTTGTATTTTTGCACTTTGGTTCAATACAATAACATTTATTAGTGCCGAGATACTAATATTTTACCTGATGTTCTTTAATATTAAAAGCGGGTAATCTTAAGAATAAAAAACGTCTCGATTCCCATACAAAATACAGCGCCGGTTGAAAAAATCGTTGGTTCTAGGCAGAGACTGGTGACTGGTGACGTCACGGGTCACGTCCATTGAATTGGTGCGATTTTGGGTGACCCGAAAAATTAAAACTTTGAAAATTATTTTAACTAACAATTAAAAAATACTGGAATTTAAGTTAGAAGGTCATAATTGTTAAAAAAGGTACTGGAGTGCTAATCATTCATACACTGGTTTAGTATTTAACTGTCTTAAAAGTAAACGGTTTGATATGATTAATGGCAGTTTTTTTCTCCGTATTCTATTCTACTCTAATAGCTAAGCTTATACACGGTATCCGGAAACCAGGGCCGGCCCTGAGCCAAATGGCGACTGGTGCGAGTAATTCGCCGCCCTTGACAATGCGGCGCCCGGAGCGGACTGCTCCAATTGGATTCTCATAGGGCCGGCTCTGCGTAGTACAAGCGGAAAACTAGTGAATATATTATAACTTTTGTTCATTGTTTTGGGCAACTAAAGGGTTAAAAACGTTCGGAGACGGGTTTATGTTTCGATGGGTTTTAAAAGACGGTAAACAGCTGCTATTAGCGACCAATTTTCGTAAATTTTTGGTAAAAAGTTCAAATATCTGTTTAAACTCTCAATTCAAACTCGTTTTGATCGAAAAAGAAAGCGCAAGTAAAAAGGTTGTACCAGAAAATCGATTCCAAATGTGAAAGTAGATTTACCAGTTTCCTGCTTGTACTATGAGTTTCCGGACACCGTGTATTTATTTTTATTATACCTACGACACGACTGTCGCAAGATATTATGGTATTTATTGTTGAAGTCGAACGTCAATAAATACACTGGAAAAATATTTTAGTCTCCTCCACGGGTCACAGACGTCGCATTATAAAACTTCCAAAGGTCATAAATTATTACCGTCAATATGCAACATCGGTGTTGCCACGTTGTCCCTCTATCTCGCCATTAGCAAGAAGTACCTACCCAGCGGTTATTAGTTCGCAGCTAGGTGGGCAACAGATGCGAGGAATTGTTCTTCAGCAGGCTGGCAACATTTATCATGGCGATCCGTCATGGCGGCTCCTCCCCGCGCGGAAGGGTTGCCATATTACATTTTTACCGAAATCGTTTTCCATTGTGTTTTAGGGACTGCATGATTCGGACGATTAATAAATTCTCTTTGTTACAGCCGGTCGCTAAACGATTGTACAGACATGGAGGCCGAGGTCATTATGACGTAGTATTTTAATATTTTTTTCTCTGTACAACGGGATAATAAGATTCGACGTTGAATGGGATGGGGGCGTGATTAATGCTGTCGGGTGTTAATTGAAAATGTATTTTGAAATAATTTACGAACACGAAGTGTAATTTAAGTTATGCACTTTGTTCTCCAATGACTTTTAGAAGTAATTAATATCTACGTAAGTAGATAAGATATCTGCAACTCGGCTTAGGTAGATACCTAAAACCCAAGGTTTTTAGAAAATGTGCAGTGTTCTTTTTCTAAGAACCTTGCCTAAAACCTGCATAATATCAACCGGTGTCCGGAAACTAGTGGTACAAGCGTGAAACCAATGAATCACATCACACAGAGAACCCAAAAATACTTTATTTTCGATCTGATCTCAGAAAATTGACTCAAAATATTATTTAGATATCTATTTCCCGCTAAAAATGAAACGTACAGATATTAAGGTTGATGTTTAAATAAAATATTTGTAAACTAGCCGGCATCGATAGGACACGAGATATTCCGAGTGAGACAGGCATAGTAAAATATGTATAAGGTAGGCGACACATTATGCAATACGCATCATGGCTTGGCCTATTTCAGCGTATTGCTCGACATACACTAACAATGGGAATGTATGTCTGAAATTTTTTTTGGAAATTACACATTTCTTGAAATTTCTTTTTTTATGTATAAATACTTGAAAACAATCTTTTGTAAAAAATTTATATAACCTAATTTCTTATATGCATTAAACCCTAATTTGTGATTGTGTAAGAAATTAATAAATAAATATGATTATTATTATATGCTGAAATAGGCTAAGCCACGCAAATAGAGCGAGCTCATAGCGTGGTCTGTCACAGGCTTAAACCTTACTTATGTGGATGTAGGTAGGTACTTAAGGCGATGCCATACGTGGTAATGCAAAATCATGTGTTTTTTGGTTTGAAAATTTGGTCGCCCTAGAAATGTTTCAGATGCTTTAATTAAATACTACGAGTAGAATACATCTTGGCCTTTGAAATAATCGAGTATTTTTTGGATAAGTCTTTTTATAAGCCCAGAAAAAAATAATGTTTAAGGCCTATGAAAACTGCTTTAAAGTTCAAAATCTCCTACTTACGAATCCATTTTCGGTTATGGGTTTATTGTATAATGTGGCAAATTAAGTTATTTATAAAATGATCAAAAAAAATTAAATATTTATGCCTGAACATCCATAAAATAAAATAAAAGGCACTTTTTGGCCATGTTTTTTTCTTGCATAAATCAAAACAGGCGGATGGTGTTAAGCGGGAATTTAAACCTTATCGCCATCAATAAATATATATTAATAAATAAATTTCTGTGATGCCATTTTCGTGAGACATTCACCTCAAGGTCTAATTTCCGGACACTAATCAAACTACGAAGTCTTATATATAGGTAGGTACTCGTATAGCGGCGCGGTAGCTGGATTAAAAATATCCATTGGTCATAAAATATACCAAAAATAGTCTGACCAAACTCTTTTGACTGGACAGCAGCAATTTCCGTGAAAAGTTGGTTGGCAGTTGGTAGTTGTGCGGATAAATGCGTCGTGTCCTCGGTAAATCCTCTGCAAGTCTCCTCCATGATTGTAACTTGCAACTTATGAATCTCGAAGCGAGTATTCCATCAATCTTCGCCAAACCCAAACAGTATTTATATAATTTTTTGATTGCAATAACTTTGAAGGTACCCATCAGTGATGTGATCGAAGAAGTAGATAATACTTTTAAATATAAACGAGACATGAAACAGAACAAAACACAGAAAAATACAAAAAGGTAATGGGTCTCTAATGGGAATCAAACCGAGGATCTCCGTCTTACCGAATCTGGGGGTCAGTGAGTCCAAGAGTAACGGACGTATAAATATAAACCCCCCATTGTGGTGCAAAGCGATGTTCAGAGATGGTCCTGTTGGAGAGATTAAAAGGTATATCTCAACTAGTCCCTCACGATCCGACCTGCCACGCAGTTGCTGGACAGAAGTATCCGATGCCAAGACCCGGAAAAACCTCACCCCATGAACCCTGGCACCGAATTTAGCGAACCATGTCGTGACCTATGTCAGAGGTGTTGGTTATGCAATAAACGGTTCCAAATACTGTTTGGGATTGGTGAAGATTCTCGGAATAGCTAAAATCATGGAACTAGGATTAATTCGGCTAAAATTCAATAAAAATGTTCACAAATAAACCTAATTTTGAATGCCCAATATTATCATTATATTTGAAGTCGCCTTCCTCGTGTCTGTGTTTGTCAAACGAGCCGTCATTCATAGCCTGCTGTGCCGGGACTGCTGGGACTGCTGGGCTCGCGCTGAAGATTAATGATGAGTGTCTTTTGACAGCTGGCCTTTGGGATTGAAGATAAGGGATCCTCAATTTTTTTGTTACATTTCCCTAAATCCAAAGTGATTTATTTGTCAACACACGGACGTCGCACTCGGAAGACATTGTTCTTAAATTAGTGAATGATACAAATTTAGTGGGTATGGGTGCATTTGTTTTTGAAAATTGTTCAATGTAGCTGAAATATAAGTTTCAGTTTCAGTTCAATTTGTTTTAACTGATTCATACAGTATATCAATAGAATCTACGATAATCTGTTATATAATTTAATTTACCTCACTAGATTATCATGTTCTAAGATATTTACATTTTATTTATTTTTTGTTACATTATATTGATTTTACCTACTTGTAGCAAGTAGTCCACGACTTCATTTTATGTAAGATAAAGAAATTAAACTAACCCATAGTCGCATTTTGCACCCGTGTTCTAAAATTAATCATAAAAACGCCCTAACATAATAGAACTTCCATCTTTCTTTTGGCGCTAGTAAAAATAGATTGTTAATGTGAGTTATATATGTCATAGATAGTAGTTATAGGCCTTAGTCGTAAGTCACTAGATATAAGTCTTAGATGTAAGTCATTAGTTTTAAGAGGAAGCTACAAGACAAAAATGTGTATATTCTTGGTATACCTTATATTGTAGGTAATAGGCATTAAAATCGCTTGACAAATGGAGTCTAGAAACGTTCGATTTTAAGCAAAAAACTGTATTTTATTATTTTCAAAATAATTTTATAAGAAAACAAAAAGTTCATCACGTGAAACTGTCACAGATAATCTTAGCTATAATAATATATTTTTTAAAAGTTGTTTCCTTTATGCCTTCATACATTTCTATTGGAAAAATATTTTTTTTAGTAGTTTACATTTATATTTTTTATTTAGTAATTTATTTTTTTATTTGTATTCTACTCAAGCGAAGCGATAGGAAAACCTTCAATTTATCTAAAGCATATTTTTTGGTATTCATAATGTTCACCAATTCATTATTAAGATTAATCAAAATAGGGATTTGGCATTAAGCTTCGCCTCAAGTCAGTAGTTCTAGTATTAACTATTTAAGAAATATATTTGTACAGCGCCCTTGAGGTGATTTTTAACGAAAACGACCCTATACTAATTAGCCAAATAATTATATTTATTATTAATACAGAAATAACGTTGAAAAAACAAGTAAATATAATATAAACAGATAAATAAAATAATGGAATAAAGGTAAAAATTTGGTGTATTATGTCTTAAGGTGCTGCCACACACAAAGCTCACATCAACAGATAATATAAAGCACAATAGCGCTCGCCATACAATCCCATACAGACCCGACACACGTAAAAAGATAACGCGCTATAAGTGTGGTTCTGAACTTCGCTAACCGAATTTATTTTACGTAACCGCTCCCGACGCGATATTTGAAAAGTTATGCGTCCCCCTCTCCGCCGTAAAAAGGAGAGGGGGTCATTTTAATTTACGGAGCTACCAACTAAGTTCCGTGTTCCCTTTGACAGCCATGACATAAGCAGCCTAATAATGCATTTCTTATTTATTATGTTAGCTCATATCGTCATGTGTGCTAGTAAATTTAGAAACATAAAAAAAAACTTTATTTGGCAAACATACTTAACATATATTTAAAATATAAATATAATCAATATTTGAATTTGAAGTAAACAAATTTTCGCCCTTTCAAAATTAATCATATTTTTAATCTCAGTATGTTTATATGCTAATATCATTCGGTTTTTTGATAAAGTTGGACGGCTAGGACGAAAGTTGAGCTTATTTTACAATAATTTATTATAAGTCGCTTTCGTCGATCGGCCGCGGCGTGCGAACTGCGAATTTCCTGATTCGACGGAGAGGTTATGTCAGGTTATGTGAAAATGCGCTATTTACGCGCAGATTGTTTAAAATCTAAAAGTTTATAAATAGCATGTATAATTAAATAGTTGGCGGCATCATCATCTGAGGATGAGCTGTTCAACAGATCCAGCAATAGGCGACAAGTATCATCCATTTCGAAAACGTGCTCAAGCTGTCAGTAAGTAAAGTTGTCACTTTGACAGATGAAATTATGTTCCTCGGCCGCTCTCGAATTCAACTGACCCCCTCTCCTACCATAGGAAGAAATATTTGATAGCGTCGTGTGTCGGTAGAAAAGATGATGCGCTGTACATTAACTTTTGATGTGAGCTTTGCGTGTGGCAGCAGCATAAATGTAAAAAATATAATTGAATTGCAAAACTATCTACTAATTTATCTTGTTTACTATACCTAATATATAGTCCGGTCAGTGGCGCTGGGTCATCGCGTTTGGGTCCCACCCACGCATAGTGTGTTCAATTCCTCGGCTGGCTAAGTCCTCCATCACAACACAAGCAACATTTTCCGCTTACTGTGGCGGTAGTAGGATATTTTAAAATATTGTCAGGTTATTCGTAACCCGGTAACGTATGTCTATTACTTAAAAAATATATATTTGTGTTAATCGTTTTCACGAAGAGATATTAAATAGGTACCAGCGGTTTGCAAATAATGTAGAAATGAGCATTTCTAAAATATTTGGTTTTGATTTAGCTTTTTAAATAATTTGTCTCATTTTTCGGCTCTTATACTTTCAGCAATGACAAAGATTTTGCTAAAATATATTTGATTTGTCAGGTATTATTTCGACCTACAATAACTACCAGATTGATCATCATTGGGAGTGCGTAAAAACCATTCCAAACACCGCACACTTTTAAGTTTTATTATAGACTCAAACGATCAGTGATGATGACAGCAACTACCCACTGATAATTTTTAATTTATTTTGCGTAGGTACTGCGCACAAGTCTTAACTGCTCCCATCTATCTGTGTATGGGTATATGAGGCTGAAGATTCAGGGGAGGAGAAGGAGATGTGGACGAGGAAGGAATCAGATCTGATTACTGAACTTGTCTAAAGCTATTTCAAGCAAATTTCGATTCTGAATGGTGGTCTTTAGTCTATTGACTATAAATTGTTGAAAGATCCTGATACATTAAAGAATTGGCGTAATCTGTGAAATATTTCTAAACTTTCTCAGGGGTCCGTCGGCATAACTCAAGCACAGAAGAATGATTGGCAAAGCCAACAGTAGTGATACACTGGAAACCGTTCATCCAATTATCGAGCACAGATATCAAATTAAAATAATGGATAATAATAGCTGCCGACGAAAGAATGTAACAACTACCACCTAGAAATTTCACGTTATTTTTTGGCGAAATTATCATTATTTTTGGGAAAAGCGATGGTGATGTTATGTGAATTATTTGATAATATTTTGGCTGAAAAAACGCAACGGGGCGCCTTTTTTACAAAATCGAAAATGAATGAAAGTGCGTGGCCTTCCCGACGTGAGTTTAGCTGCCTTTTTCATTTTACGACTTTTCAAGTTGTCAAAAACGCAGACAAATTAATATTTAAAACATATAAATACCTGTCACACTTAATCAAAAACACGTTAATACCTCAGCACAGATTCTCCTAGTGAAGTGTTCACGTAACATACAATATCACCCACACACAGTTTTACCTATATCAACCTATTTTTTTGTACCTTTTTTCTGTACTACAATATAAACCACTGTAATAATTTGTAAAATGTATTCAAGAATAGACAATAGACATAAATAAATTTAAAAATTACAGATAATCGCGTAAAAATATCAAAATTCACGATACTCTCTTGAAAATGGTGAAAATTGCGTTTTTCGCAAAATGAAGAATTTCGCGTAAATATTTGTATACCCTTGCCCAGTGTCCACTACGCCCCTGTATGCCCTGTACCCAGTAGTGCTCCCATTGCCCGTACCGTCGGAGCCATTATCACTTAGCACAGAAGATTGCGCTGCGGTCAGATGAGCTACCGACCAGAGGATTGTTTGCCCGCGGGTCAAATATGTGTTATTTTCTATTTTTCCAATTTACACTTTCAGAACCAAGCTGTTAGTTATTTAATTTATTATCCATGCTGCTAGCGGTGATACGAGAGGGTCCAGTCGTCCAGGGGCTAGAAAATGGAAGACTGGGAGAATGAATACCTAGAGCTATTTTAGTAGAAAAATAACGAAAGTGCAATACATTTTTTTTTTACTAAATTTAGATAATATCATGCATCGGAGGATTCTTTCACAGACCTTTAACAATTCATAAAAAAATAAAGTTAACATTCAAGTTCTGTGAAAGTTATACATATTATGTACCGTGAAACAACTATCCCGCAATGGAATGATAATAGAACATTTTTTTAAAATTAAACAGTAACTTTAGGAATAGGTCTTAGGTTGGATAACTTAGAAGCGTTAGAGTTAAGGAAAGCCAAAAACGTCAATAGCAAAGTCATCAACAACCAAATAAACCTAAATAAAAGCCCTATACTCAGATTGTTCCCTATTGACAAAGAGCACTCGCCTCTCAATCTCCCACCTATCCCTACCTCTTCCACTGTAGCTCAGACTGTCCACCTACCGTGATATCTACACATGTTAATTTAATTTTTAGATTTTTAGTATTATACTGCCCTGATGAGGCTACGGTTGTAGCGAAACCCGGTCGGCATTAAGTATTTACCTATAAGTGATGTTTACAAAGTTACTGTTTATTTTTAAATTATAATGTCACATCACAAAGTAACCGCTTCATATGAAGAGATAATAGAACTTTCACAGAGCTTGAATATTATATTTTAAATTTGATGAATCATTCAAGTTGTGTGAAAAAACTAGCCCTCAGTGCAGAGAGTAATTCTGATTGCATGAAACTGTCTTGCCATGTAATCATGTGTAGTGAACTCGACATGAAATATGCACAGAAATTTTTGTTTAAAATTTCTAGGCTGAAACTAATTAGTTGTATGATTCTTTAGCTATGACGCTTTGAAATAAATGTTTGACTGTAAAGAATCAGATTGAACGCCATATATAAAAAAAACAACTTATTTTTTATCTTTCAAACCTGCTAAACTACTTCTGTAAGTTATCGGCAGGCAACCAATGACGATATTAATGTTATGACATGGTAAAACATTTTCAAACTCTACCTATATATAACGGTTGGTTTGCAATAACTTTGGTATACACTGGCCTTATAACGAGGGACAAATCATATTTGGGAAGAAGAATTCTGATCAAAACCTTGTACTATATTACAGAAGGGACACGGGTTCGAGTCCCGTTGGCGTCATGTATCTTTTATCAGGAGATTTTTCAATGTGGATGAGTGTTTCAGGCGAATAATTATTGCTTGTAAAATAATTGTTACCCTTTGTGCTATGCAAAAAAAATCTTGTCTTAAACGTTAGTTTACCAAAAAAATAATAATTATATTACAGAACATAAATACATAATATTAAAATAGTAAATACCGGAAATTCAAAATATATTCAATTTTCCAATTATGTCCTGTGCGTGCGAACCGTATCTAAATTTCTATAATAAACAATAAATTGTGTTAATCTCAAGTGACCTAACACTTAAGTATGGTATTGTATATTATCTACTTGGACAAAATATAAATAATTAAGAATAATAACATATGTATGTACATTCTAGCATCACGTTCATCAATCAAATGCATTGTTCATATAGCTTTGTGTTAGTGATCGACGAACCGGTGGATGCAATCTGTTGATAATAGTTTGACTAGTCTATAGTTAGTAATAAGATAGATTATTGAAGAAACGTGTTATATATCTGTAGCGCGACCTTGATGTGGTTTTGCACAAAAACGGCGCTATAAAAATCATCCAGATATTGTTATTATTATTGGGCCAAGCCAAGCTAACTAGCAGTTTTATATATTATGAATATTGAAATTTAAAAGGCACAGTTCTAAACGTCAGTTTTATATACAGGTTGTATCGGCACGTACCCGACAAACTTTAACCAGCTATTCCTTAGCACATTTGGAGTAAAAAATGTTATGGGCACTTTGCTGTCCGGTAACATTTTTTTTTAATAAAAAATTTATTATTCATATTTTCACCACATGTTTTATCCTTTGTCAAAGTTTGAAAACCCGTCTGGCAATATTTTGTTCGAGTTTCGTTGAATAATGTACGTACGTGCCTACGTTGTCGCGCTTTTACAATCACAACGAAATGGCACAGCACAATTTGTCTCATTTTTAACTATTATTATTTAGTGTGTACGAAAGCGCGAGGACACTTTTTGACGCACTTGCTAATAACAGCTGTTGAACGCGAGAAACAATGCAAATGACAGTGACGGAGTGTGGATTTTTTATTTATTTTTTGGTTTTAATGGAAAAAAAATGTTACCGGACAGCAAAGCGCCCATAACATTTTTTACTCCAAATGTGCTGAGGAATAGCTGGTTAAAGTTTGTCGGGTACTTGCCGGTACACCCTGTATAATATTTTATAAGAGAAACAAATAACGTTACAGAGCTATGCATAAACTGCACAGACTACGCGGAGAAAATTGGATTGCAGGAATTACGAATGAATTAATGGGTTTCCTGATAAGATTTTAGTAAATTACAAAAATTCTAATATTTTAGGTGGTGTGTAAGTTAAGACAAAAGCGGGGCGCCGCTGTGCGTAGATGCGATTTTGAGTAGTATGTGAACGATGTTGGCGACACTTTTGTGCGCGCGGTTTCGTACATTTGATAATGGTTCCTGACCCATCTCCATTTTTTCTATTATCTTTGATTTTATGCGAGCTTTGTTAAGTCCGCCAAATTCTCGTTTACAAACACTAAAAAAGGTTTTGTTTAACTTAAATTTATCAACGGTCTCTTCTGAAAGAGTTATAAACTGAGATCAACAATCTTTGGAATCACGTAGCACCGCTGTGATTACCCACTGTGCGGTGCGGTGAGGCAGTCGGGTTCAATCTCCAGCCACAACTAGCTGTCGTGCAATTACCGCGTGATGAGATTTCTAATGGGGATATTGGGGTGTTCAAATCATAAACGGAAATGCGGCCGAACCAATAAGTAGTTTATTGGTATCGCGTTGGAAATCATTAAAATAATACCTGCCTTTTTTATTCTTCGATTCTTCATTCTTCTAGGGTGGGCGAAGAACTAAAGGTAGACTACTGATGGCTCCGTCGCATTATCTCCCTCTTTCTTATAAACGGCACATGTAACAGAATGGTAGGTTAAAACGGAACTTTCAGTAGCATAGTATAACATAATTATGTCGATGTGTTGACGGGTTGCCTGCAGTAACTAGGAATGTTGATAAAAATATGATTGATTTCGGGATCTTTTATGATTGTATTATTAGTTGTGTTGGGAGGGCTTTATGAATTATTCAGAAGCATTTTGATTGTGGTTACAGATTAGAGTTTTTTTATTCTATTTATGTTTACCGTCCCATTCCTTTTCATATTTAAAGTATCTGCTTGTGAATTAGCTTCCCGGTGGTCATAGAAAAAATATTGTTCGTTATAAAATCGTCGATTTCAATTATGAATTTTTAGCTATTCTTTTGTGGAGTTGAGGAAGCTCGAGTGTTGCTTCCGTTGGACTGTTTTTTCTTGGATGATTTATTGTCCTTGGGTTCTAAACCAGGGGTGGCTGCTAAATTCAACAGTAAGGCGGGCTTGCGATTTATACAGGATCTGCAGTTGTGTACTGTTAAAATAACTGCTTCTCAGAGGCTTGACTTGGCTTGTTTGTTTTACAGCACTTGAACAATTCATTAAATTTCAAAATTAATATTCTGTGAAAGTCGTATTCAAGTTCTGTGAAACAACCCGTCCTTAGAGTTATACCAACCGGTGACCGGGTAACTCATCAAAATGATAATTCAACACACCTATAAAAAGTGTTATAAAGTCATTTAAAGATGATGAAACAAAAAGTAGGTTAAATATGTAACCCATTTAACCTAGTTGTTGTTTCATCACTTTTCATAACTTTATAACACTTTTTATAGGTGTGTTGACTTGTCATTTTGATGAGTTATCATGGAACCATACCAACCATATCAAAGGAAGGCATGTTGGGAAGATTGCTTCCACTGAAGGAGAATAGATGGTCATAGAGTTGCTGTGTTCACCCATCACCAGTATCTACTCCTCACTATTACTAAATAACCGTAATATCAATAAAACCTCAAACTTCTGACACTTTCCATACATTCTGATGGCAACATACTACACTAGCGCCTCATAGCGACGTGAGCTGTGCGCCTTTGTTTTCTTTCATACATTTTAATGGATTTTATGTGAAATAAGTTCTTTATTTTACCTTAATAAATTATAGAAATCGAAAAATAAATAAGTAACCTACATACTTACTTACGACTTACTGCTGTTATTGATCATACATAAAAAAAAAATTAAGGCGGCTGTTGAATCTGTCTTTGAAGATTTAGAAAGGTAATAATTATCATTAATTTTATTTTTGGAAGCTTTTGATGACGAATTAATTCTCTAGGGTATTTATTGTAATTAATTATTTGTCATTATTTCAATTCAATTCCCATGCATCCTGAAAGATAACTTGGAGTGTTTTGTTGTCTGTAATTATTTACATCCGTAAATTACACACACTCAGGATCTAATTTTTTGATTTTTTTTATAAATAGTGATCAAAATATAAATTAGTAAGCGCAAAACACCGCCAACAAGTACTAAATAAATTCAATTTGCCTCCGTTGAAAGAAATTTTAACGTCAATACGCTACAATAGCGCCTCTAGCGACCAGAGTTGTTGATATTGGCAATATTTTACTGGAGTTAGACGTGTTATTAATATTATAGGGTATTTGCTATTACCCATTTCTCGTTAATAGTTCGCCTTGTGTTCTGTTTAGGTAAGACGTAGATACTTACATTCATTTCTGTTAGTGCCGAACAAAACAGGTCGCAACAATGCGATCCATCTTCCAGTGGAATGCTATCGAAAACAGAAGAAGTCCGAATGGAATGCGCGGGAAAACAGATGAGCACCATTCTGTTTTTAAATTCCGAAATAATTGACGTTCGCATTCCTTCTCTGATATTGGATATCTATTTGCCGGACGATTTGCATCTTTCTGTCGGTCTCACTCCGCACAAAGAACCCATCCTACAAATTGCACCATTGAGGAACAATAATTTATAGCCTTTGAAAGCGGGCGGACACCATTGTACCGTAGATGGATGTCCAGTGTCCATTGGAGCCTGAGAAAACATCCAATGCAGGGGCGGCAATCAGGCGGAAAGCGGGATGAAAAGGTACCAAGCAACAAACAGGGCCTTTTAATGTATTTAAACATACAACGAATAGTTGTAGTTTCAACGCATTATTATTTCGGAGTATAAGTTTCAATTGTTGTTACGAATTAAAGCAGGCATGAAGTTTGAAGCACCTCCGCTGGTGGTCCTAGTGTCGAACTCAAGTATTCTGTAGTGGATAATGTACTTCATACAACTTGAAGACTACCTTCCTTTTATCCTTTATCAATAATATTATTTATTCTATTAACCTACACCATTTTCACATAGTGGGTATGAAAGCCTTAACTTTTCCTATTTTATATGTTTCTTAATTGGTTTCTATTTAAGCTAAATTTGTACGTGATTATGACTTATGTGATAATCACAGTAAGTTATTCCGTAAGTCTAAACTTAAACTTTAGGGTGAACAGTTTACACCCGCGCCGTGCAAGCGGGTTCCCTACAGAGTATCGGACCATCCCAACAATTACAGTAAGTTATAACTTTAAGTGATGGTTACAGTAAGTTATAACTTTAAGTGATAATTACAGTAAGTTATAACTTTAAGTAATAATTACAGTAAGTTACAACTTTAAGTGATAATTACAGTAAGTTATAACTTTAAGTAATAATTACAGTAAGTTACAACTTTAAGTGATAATTACAGTAAGTTATAACTTTAAGTGATGGTTACAGTAAGTTACATCTTTAAGTGATAATTACAGTAAGTTATAACTTTAAGTAATAATTACAGTAAGTTACAACTTTAAGTGATAATTACAGTAAGTTATAACTTTAAGTGATGGTTACAGTAAGTTACAACTTTAAGTGATAATTACAGTAAGTTATAACTTTAAGTGATAATTACAGTACTTAAGTTAAAAAATAATTTTATAAAATACATAATTATTAAAGAATATCTTTAACAATAATGTCACAGTTTTAGGGTTTTTGAGGCGGCCGTAGTAGTAGGTTTTAAATATATTAGATTTTACTTTTGTTTTAGACAATGACATTAACCCACTTTCCTACATCCGATCGAGCTGAAACTCGGCAAATAGACTCGTTGTCGATGAAAATGCATTCTTGGTGTCGTACATACACGCGGACATATACGCATTTCTCTGAAATCGGATGACATTACAGCAGTTAATTCACGAAATAAATGTCGGTCCTACCCGATTGGCATTTGTCGGGTCTGGTAGAGTTGTCGACTCTAGTTCCCGGGTAGGGAGGTTCAAACTCAGCCAAACCAATTTAAAAATAATGTTTTAAAAGACATTTCGAAATAGGTATATTATTAATTTATAGATAGTATTTTTTTTTGTTTTTTACTGGTTACCAGTTCTATAGGTCATTTTTTGACTTCAGTTTTAAAAATACTAGTTTTTTTTGCTTGATTTGGTAGAGCATTAGGTATCTACTTTCGTACTATAAAATTTAATAGTTGTCTATCTAAAAGATTTATTCAATTTTGGAATAACCAATGTATTTTGGATAGTTGCACTGGTTGCGTGTTTATGTTGGGCGGTAGTGAAATCGATATGTTTTCTCAAGTTTTACATTCGTCATTTGAAATATTAATTAATGAATTTATCGGTTTTTCAAATCATCGAGATAGATACAACCTACCCTTATTTTCACAAAGAGTGCATTTGAATAAAAGATCTCCACTTTAAATGCCTTTTACAGAACATACAATATCCTCGGAACTCCAATGGGCACTCACGAAGTCCCGATACAATGTGTTAAAAAAACTCTCATGTCTCGGATCATTAAATTTGCTCCCCAAATTATTGTTGTAAGGGCAGGGCACCGAGGCACACATCTGGACATCGATAGCATTGTACAGACTAATAATACATAATATTATTACATAAACTGAATTAAATAATATTGATATAATTATATCCACGTGTCTATCACAGAACTACTCATTCAAGGGAATGCAAGTGTTTACATCGCAAGAAAAATAATAACATTGTAGGTACATATTGCTTACATAGTGGCAACACTGGGAACGTCATGGAATGTTGTTTGGAAAGAGGGAAATTGACTTCATTTTAATGACGTCTATTGTCTTGTTTAAGGCAAAGTTTAATGCTAAATCACTATTTTGATTAATCTTTATAACAAATTGGTGTACATTATGAATACCAAAAAATATGCTTTAGATAAATTGAAGGTTTTCCTATCGTTTCGCTTGAGTAGAATACAAATAATAAATTAAATTACACAATAAAAAATATAAATGTAAACTGTAAAATTTTTTTTTTTTCAATACAAATGTATGAACGCGTAAAGGAAACAACTTACAAATACAGTATTAAAGCTAAGATTATCTGTGACAGTTTCACTTGATTAACTTTTTTGCTTTCTTATAAAATTATTTACAAAATAAATAAAAAAAACAGTTTTGTGCTTGAAATCGAACGTTTCTAGACTCCGTTTGTCAAGCGATTTGAATGCCTGTTCCCTTCAATATAAGGTATACCAAGAATATACACATGTTTGGCTTGTAGCTTCCTCTTAAGTTCAACGAATCTCAAATATCATCACTAAACATATATTTTTTAAGGGAATGGTCGGTAGACACGCCAAACGCGTACTTAACTTTTCACAGACAGTTTAAATTACGCGTGAGAATGTGTTGTAGACTGTGGAATGTTTTACCTGAAAATAACCTCCACCCAGCACTCCCAAAGATCACATAGTGACATATATAATTTGGATATTGGGGTATTTTCACAAATTATGAATACCGTCAAAAAGGTTTGTAAGATTTAAAGTTTATTTATCTTATTCTGGTCATTGTACTAAAAATGTGTAATTTTAATATTTTCACCTATAATTTGAAAAAAAAAACAGCACATTCCGAAACGGTTCCAACTGGCTACAACGTCATTATGACATAGAAACCGCTACTGGCTGGTAAGACCGTCTATGACCGGTACACCCGAGATAGAATTGTTATGACTAGAGACCGGATTATATGCATTTGCATATTTATATGCAAATGCATATTTAGACCCTTTTCAGCGGTAGTTGCATATTTTAGCAAATAATTTGAGATCTTGCATATTTACGCTTGATATCGTTCAGATGCCTCACATAGCGACACTATAGACGTCAGATAGCAAGGCGCGCGGCCAGCGAAGCTGAGCGAAGAACTGATAACTGATCTTACTGATCGCTACGGCCGGCGGCCGGAGCGGGGGGGAACCTCTCTCATCCTCGCCTGCGCTCGCGCCTACTCGGCTTAATTCGGCTAATTGCCTAAAACAATTCATTCATTCGTGTGAGGGGTGATTTGGTATATTTTTATGGTAATTCAGTGAATTGCGAATTTTGTTTTTGACTGGTCGAACGCGCTGTTCTTTAGAGTTTCGTCTAGTGTTTTGTTTGTTTGCACGAAGTTGTAAATTGTGAAAGTGAACCATGCCCCCTGATAAAAAAGTACCCATACGTGGATAGCTGAATATCCTGGAATATTTACATACGATGGAAAAGTTTTATACTGCCGAGCTTGCGAGAAAAACATTTCTAGCACAAAAAAGTTCCAAATAGACCAGCATGTCAAAACCAGTGTTCATATCGCAGGAGTGCAGAAGAAGGGCCCACGACAACAAGTTTTTACAGTGGCAAGTAGCAGTAACAGTGAAGTAACCTCCAAAGGTAAACAACAAAATCACTTTAGCATGGATCTATGTGAAGCATTTCTTGCAAGCAATATTCCTCTATACAAACTGACAAATCCTGCCTTGAAGGATTTTCTCAGAAAATATTGCATAAATCAAAATATACCTGATGAATCTACTTTACGTAAAAATTACATACCATCAATTTATCTACATGTGCTGGAAGAAATACGCAATGAACTCAAGGATAACATCATATGGATTTCAGCTGACGAAACCACCGACACTTGCGGCCGTTACATTGCAAATTTGATTGTTGGTGCATTAAAACTTGAACCTTCACCTTCCTATTTGGTGGCCTGCAGAGAACTTGAAAACGCAAATCATTCTAAGATCGCCAGATTTGTGAATGACGGTATAAAAAAAATATTTCCTGAATCTTCAGCGGATGAAAATGTGTATGTGTTGTTCTCAGATGCTGCCCCCTATATGATCAAAGCAGGCAAAGCCCTCCAAGTATTTTATCCCAATTTGATTCATGTGACGTGTTTTGCTCACGGAATTCACAGACTCGCCGAAGAAGTGAGATCCACGTTTGCGAATGTAAATAACCTGATTTCATCAGCAAAGAAAGTATTTCTTAAGGCGCCTGCTCGTATAAAGGCCTACATAGAAAAACTGCCAAATATCCCTTTACCTCCTGAGCCAGTAATAACACGTTGGGGTACATGGATCGAAGCTGCGATGTTTTACCATGAACATTTTGAAGCCATCAAGGGTGTTATCAATGACTTCGATAGTGCAGAAGCTTTGGCAGTTTTCCAGTGCAAAGAATCGTTTGACGACGCCAGTATTAAACAAACCTAGCTATGATTAGCACTCATTTCGCCCACATACCTGCAAGTATAAAAATGCTTGAAACTCATGGATTGGCGTTGAATGCATCTATTCAGGTTATGAAGGAAATTCGCCTTATGAATTCCTCGTTGCCAAAACTATTCCCGAGTAAACTCAAAGAAAAATTTGAAAACATACTGAATAATAACCCAGGGTTTGAACCTTTGTGCCAAATTGATAACTTCATCAACAGGGCAGGTGAAATTTTGCCCGAAACAATAAGTTCAAAAATCGCACCCAAATTTAAATTCTGTCCAGCCACATCAGTAGACGTAGAACGTTCCTTTTCCGCTCACAAAAATATATAGCGATCGTGGACACAATTTGTCTTCAGAACATTTAGAACAGTACTTAGTCATATACGTTTTTAAAGGTAAATTCTAAATTTTATTGTTAAATACATTTTATAATTGATATTTTAGAAAATATAATTGTTATCCTTGAGAACTAATAGGTTACTAAAATAAATAAAAAAATATGTAAAAATACGACTTCCTGTATTATTTCATGTTGCATATTTTGACCCTTTTTATGGATTTTCGTGCATATTTTAGCTATTTTTATTGCATATTTGCATGCATATTTTGGGCTATTTTTGTTGCATATAATCCGGTCTCTAGTTATGACCAACTGCCCGTGAATTCATGAATAAAAACGAACATGGCGTTTTGGCGGCAAATCGGAAATGACAGATTTTATTCGTCAACACAAAAATATCTTCTTTATCGTAATCTTTTCTTAATTTTTTTGGAGATTTAAAAAAAGCTGAGAAAATACCCTATTTGTTTAGAGTAAAAATAACCTCAAAGATGCTGTTTAAATATGACTTTCTTGGTTTTATCTGATGCAGATATATATTCCTATTTAGCTGACAAGTAACTAAAAATAAAATAGTTTTATTCGAAATTGCTTGGATAAGATATAATTTTGAATGCAGAGGATAGAATATAAAAAAAACACTGCACATTGTCTTGTTAACTAATCACGCCTGTTTCCTCAGGGGTAGGCAGAGAGAATAGACCGCAACAAAAACCGCCACCACAGTCCACAACTATGTGTCAAACGAAAAATGTTTATATGAATACGATCAACTGGCTACAGGACGTCTTTATTAGCCATGCCATAAAACTTTTATTGGATGGACGTGCTACCAATAAGTGTATTGTCAATCTAAAATGAACAATGCAGGATGAAAAAGAAAAACGCTAATATTATGCTCCTTTGTTAAATTATTTGACATCATAATGGACGTTTATTTGTAGGTATACATACTATGCCTACAACTGACTGGAGCCAGCCTCCGAGGACGGCCTCCGTTGTCGAGGTGTAAGGCTCTCGACTAGCAAGCCGAAGGTCGCGGGTTCAAATCCCGGCGTGCAAATTTAATTTGATTAATTCGTGTTTTTTCTCAACTTATTCGTTAAAAATAATATGTAGTCTACTTGTGGCACATTCCATAGTAAAATATACTCTCGCCCTGGTGTAAGACCACTATTAAACATTGAAACGTTGCTTTAAATGGCTTTAGCTGTGTTTGGTGACCAGATCTGAATAGCCAGGTATTCCCTCACCTTCTTCTTCCCCTCCACAATACTCCTCACAAAATACCCCAATTGGGGATTCCATAGTCTCCCTGGGTCCAGACGGTTGGGAGCAATTGGGACCTTTGTGCGTTATTCACATTAAAAATGTTGGCTATGGCTTCCAGATCAAGAAAGTCTCTGTAGGTAGAAATGAATAGCGCTGACACAATATCCTCACATAGATACCTAACTCCTCCCAGTAAGACTATGGGATCCATAGTGATCCATAGACTATTTTGTGAGGCCGAAGGTAGTGGGAATGGGGATGGAAAGGTTGGGCAGTACCCAGCTATCAGATCTTGTCACCAAACACGGCTAAAGCCATTTCAAATAGATTTTAGATTATAGAATAATTCGCAAAATATTATTTTTAGTGAATAAATCGTGAAATACCAATGATCAAATAAAATTTACTTGTTCATTCCGGGATTTGAATCTGCGAACTCCGAATTTGTAGCCGAGAATTGTAATTACTCAACCTCTGAGGCCGTCATCAACCATGGAGGTCGTGTGATTTACAATTTGATAGCTTTTGGATTCGTTACGTTTGCATCTAGCTAGATTCGAGGATTCGACCACGAAGGTCTTCATTATATCTATATTCTTTTTTTTATTTCCACATAAAATGTTCTCTTATTTTGTTTTCTATGATGTTTTGGGACAATAGAATAAATTTAATTCTACTGTTTTCCTTTGCCAATCAGACAAAGAGGTTCCGCTGTTTCCAGAAAATACCGACACGCGGCGCCAGCGGCCCGCGGGAAAGCTTGACAGGTATTGTAGTGCGCACGCGCCGCTGCCATTAGCGCCTTATCTGTCAAGGCGGGGGGCGCTGCGATTCCATCTAAAACAATGGACCCCCGGCGTATGTTTCCATTAGTTTAATTGACCTAAAGGCTTTGAATTTTAAAACGTCGGGCTCAGATTTGCATAACAAATGCACCATTCAAACAGAATGGAGCTGAGAATGGGAACAGATATCATTATTGTAAAATGGGAATGCTTTTTTTAATCTTCTTCTTTTATCCATTGAGGGAAGTGCTATAGATACGGCATGGCAACTTGAAACGGAAGACAGCGCCTACCTAGTGCAGTGTCTACAAAACATCTATTTTAGAATCTTTTAAAGCATCATCTTTAAAAAAATCGCCAACTTTAATAATGCTGTGATTAAAACCAATGACATAAAGAGCCTACGCTCTGGATGGGATGATTTACAGAATTTGAAAATATGATAAAATTTCTAAGTTTGTTTTCAAGTTTCGTGAAAGCCCTATTCAAGTTACGTTATTACTCAAGTACTGTAAAACAACCGACCAATGATAAAATAGTAACAGAACTTGAATAAAACTTTCACATAACTTGAATTTCATCCCTGAAATTTGATGAACTGTTCAAATTCTGTAAAAACTCTGTCCTAAGATAATGTTCTATTAAGCGTGAACAAGTGAAACTCTAAATACCTACAATGAAAGATTAAAATAAATACTTCAATCTTACAAGCATTTAACAGGCTCAACATGCTCACAATGTCTAGAAGCAATAAGTCGTTGGATGTCTTCAAACAAGCTGAAGCTCAATCCATCTAAGACTGAGTTTCTCTGGGCAGCCACAAACAAACGTCAACATTTCATAGACAATTCACCTATTACTATTTCCGGCAGCGATATCATCCCAAAAACAACAGTCAAACTTCTCGGTGTCAATTTAGATTCAGACTTTTCGTTTAAAAGTTAAATAAATAGGACTGTAAGCACCGGTTATTTCCACCTAAGACAACTCAAGTCTGTCCGAAGAAACCTTCCTACAGAAGCAACAAAACTACTTATCAACTCGTACGCAGTCTCACGTCTCGATTACTGCAACGACATTTATGCCAGCCTTCCAAAATATCAAATTGACAAACTTCAATCCGTGTTTAATGCAGCAGCACGGCTCATAACCGGGGTTTCAAAATATTCGCACATTTCAGAACACCTTCGTAACCTTCACTGGCTCAAGTGCCCTGAAAGAATCCAGTACCAAATGTGCTGGATGGTGTTTAAATCCATCAATGAAATGGCCCCACTCATCTCTGAACTATGCGTCCCGGAAAATACTGGTCTGAGGCAGTCAACTCTTAGATCAGCTACATCATCAGCTGTAGGCAGACTGATAGAACCTATGTGCAAGCCAAATACTAAGTTTGTGAACGCGCTTTCGGAGTATCTGGGCCGAAGGCTTGGAATAAACTTCCGCCGGAACTAAGATCCATAACAAGTCCAACAGAATTCAGGTCTTAACTAAAAACTTACCCTTTTAAGCTGTCATACCCTTAAATTAAATATACCATTCCTAAGAGAAAGTCCAGTTATATTCAATTTTCCAATTATGTCCTAAATCCTGTATCTAAATTTCACTAATAAACAATTAGATAATGTTAATTAAGTGTTAATCCAAGTGACCTACCAGTTAAGTATTGTACAGTATATTATCTCCATAAATAGTTAGTAATAACATAGATCACTGTAGAAATGTATTATAAATTTGTACAGCGCCCCTGAGGTGATTTTTCACAAAAACGGCGCTATACAAGTCATCCAATTATTATTATTATTTACTATTAACACAGGGTTGTACAAGTGAGGTTAAAAATTCTAACGTAAAAAAGAAACAATTTAAAGAAACAATATACAATACTCTAAATAATAAACAAAATATAATTGATTTAATGAAATAATAATCTCTTTCCCGATAAATAGTCTGAAAACAGAATAAACATGTTTAAGAAACAAATGTTTATTAAAAACCTTATTATTAAAAATTTATGTCTATGCCACTTGACGCATTAATAAAAGCGAGTAAGTACATTATAATTTGACATGATCCCTTTCAACGGGGTTGGTTGTTCGTTTGGGGTGGTCGGGGTTGCCAGTTGCCATCGCAAAACGTATTGCGGGGGGTGACACTACAACACGGAGGGGAAAGGCACCTAAAGGGGTGAACAAAGATACGGGAAATAATACTAAACTTCTTTAATTAATAAATTTCCGAAGCGACGGCTTTCGTGCTAGTCGTCAAATTTATTTTTAAGACATGTTTATAAAAAAAAAAATATTTTTACATTTTGTCATTATATGTTATCAAGGCAAATGCAGATGAATGAACACGTGTTCCAATTTATTAGGAAATTACTAACAGTTTACCGGGAAATGCCTTGCAATTCTGTTTATAACCAGATTATCAATAATTTTAAGAGATTCTTAATAAATTGGCTATACTCATTTTTCCCTGTACAAAAGGGTGGAATTCGTTTGGTCATAGAATAAAAAATAACACAAGAAGTGTCTTGTGGTCGTGTTTCGGATCCAATTATAAGCCCAATTTGAGCCTACATTTCCATAAAAAAACTGTGTTTTACCATGATTTCGAAATTCAAATAGGATGGCGATATATGATTTCATGCAATCAAGAGAGACAGACCGCGTGCTAAATGGTTTAGAACCTAAAGGTACTAAGTCGGTGACACATTTGTTTCCAATCAAATCGGTATTTTATTTTATTTTTATTTATTTATTACATTACATTAGATACATGTATACAACAAAAATGACAAGATAATAATATTACAATAACTGAATAAGTATATTAAAAATAAGTACAAGTGTTATTATGAATTGTAGGTCGATATTAGTTCCTAGCTAGGCAGATTGTCCGTTCTAAGGAACCAAATGCTGTTAAAATTACTAAAAATTTATTCTGTAAAATTAAAGTGTTGTTGTTTTTTTTTAATTTTATTTTTATTTTTTTATCAAAATTGAATATGCAATATATACAAGTATATTAAGTATTAAATAAATGAGCCATTAATAGGTAACCATGTAATATTTTAAGTGAAATTATTTAATAGTTTTTCAGACACCACCTTCCCCAGGAACTTTTAGTATTCTTCATTATTCTATGCGTTTGGTCTTGGTGGTCTTCAGCATAACAGAGTAACGAGAATGCGAATATTTTTTCTACTGAAATCTTACACCAGGGAATAACATTAGGAACTAAAGAAATAGGAAACTTCGGAAGTATAATATGTAAATCATTCATAGAATCCATCGATGCGTAATAAAGGTCAGATGGTCACTATTCAGCGTTCAGCTGGACCTTGGTAAAAAGATTTACGGCGCTTCCTGAAGCAATTAATTTCGCAATCCTAAGACAACAATTTGTCAACAACAACAGATGCAAAAACACCTAGGTTGTTCGCGGCACGTGTGCTATTCTGCCAAAGTAACATATTTTTGCGGCATATTTCTCCATTAAGAGTGGGTTAAACCTAAGTTATAAGGCAGAATGGTGATTTGCTGAAAACGGCTCTCTGAAACCTTTCGTATGTCATTCTCAGACTTCATATTTTTTGTTACCAAATAATGGACTATTATTTTTCAATCTGCTATTTTTTTTGTAATTGATGTAGGCATTTGACCATAACACATAAAAACATTGATACACCATACAACCCACTTTTAAAACTTCGATCTATGATTATCGCATTAATAATGATTTTACACAATATTTTTAATTTAAAATATGTATTTAATACACACACCTGTAGAAGTACGGCTTCTTATTATCGTTATGATATCTGTGGATATTAACAATTAAATAAATACTTCATCTTGGTGGTGAAACTACACGCTCCGTGTTTGACGGAGTATATATTTCGAAATTTTCACAAGCAACGAAACCATTGATCTTTTACCATTGAATCTCAAAATAACACCTCTTATTGGAAAACCCTGTACTTTACAGATCTGTACTTATAACAATGCTTGACAACACATAAGTTTTTTTTTTGTCTGGAAGGGTATCTTTAGTAGTTGACTGTAAACTGTGACATTAGATAGGTACTTACTAAACCCTTCAACGTGAACGCTTTTAAGTACGGTAAACTTTTGGCAGACAGTTTAACGGTAGTTCTGCATTCATTGGCTGCTTAAGAAACATAATAAGTCGATGTTTATGGTAAACAGTTGTCCTAGGCCTATTGTCTTCGTGACTAAATGCCCAAACAATTAGTATTGTATTTCTGGATGCCTAGCAAAGAAGGAAGAGCGTTGGTATTGAAGAGATTTATTTTAGAAAGATTTTTGTTTTGGTAGCATCGATTAACTCTTCGAAGGTAAACATATTTAAATAAGTTACATACCTACCTATTACCTAAAATACGTAGAAGAATTTTTTTCAATCGACTTCCGGAAAAAATTAGATTCGACAAAACCCAAACATTGAACACTGTGAACACGTAATAATATTACATTTTATGACTAATTACATTATTTTAGATACGTTTTAACTACTTACATTTATTAAAAATAAAACAGTTATTTTGTTTAAAACCACGTTTTTTTATTAATTTATTATCCACATAATTTATTATCCGACTTATTAGTAGAGTATTAATTTGCACCCTGATGATGTTTAAGCTCAACGAAACCGGTTAAAAAATAGTGGTTTTAAACAAATTAACTGTTTTATTATTATTAAATATGTCAAACACAAAAGTGATTGCTTTTTACAATAATAGTTACATTTATATCTTTGCCATTCTCGCAGCAATATATTTACTACAGTGCATTGTACATGTACATATAATATTATTAATTACTTATAAATAACTACAATAATGTACCGCACACTCCTCTTCCAACCTTATACTAACGCTTCCATGGAAGAGTAGTAACAAAAACTTATAATATTATGTGGTAATCTGATGTAAATAATATTTTATACATATTATTTTTAATTTGAAAGTTTATGTCGTTTCAAATTAGGAGGTACAAGTACCTACCTACCTACCTGATACAAATGTTTGGGAAAAAAATAGAGTCATTGATTATAAATGCCACTGAAGAATTTAGGTCCAACAAAAATATCGACACTCATAAATAATTATAATTGTTATTTATTGACTTCAGCAGAGCTTTCGGCATTCCGACGTAAGTCATAGCGCATAGGTCGCAAGCTTCCTGCGTTCCCTCGTGTTTGACAAGGATACATCATGTTACTCGCGTGTTGTTTGATGTTTTCTTTCTCTTCAAAATCCCGATAGGAAAATATTTTAATTCAAATATATTTTAATTCAAGAACATTTTATCGATTTGCCTTGATACCATGAAGGTATAAAGAATTTTCGTTGTAATGCAAAAATATTTCTTATATACCTATTACTATCGTAATTTACAAAAAAAAAATCTGGAAACCTGATAATTCATTCGTAAGGCCTCAAATCCCGTTTTTAACCTGAATTATCAATAATTTGAAGAGATTCCTAATAAACTAGCAATAGTCATTTGTCTCCATGAATCTGAAAACTTTTTCTTCACAAAAATGTGTAAAGTTTCGGACTGCCACGTGCAAGTGAGGATTATTAAATGAATGAGAAAAAAAATTGAAATAACTGCGCTAGTTTTTTTATAGATGATAGTTGAGACTTGTTACTTCTCGAAATTGTAAGGTAAGATAGAGACGAAAGGATGAGGTTTATCTTGGCTAAAATAGATAAGGATTAGACAATAAATGAAAGCAGGACTATATCATTATACTGACTGGAAAATAGTAGCAGGTTTATAGCCAATACCGCCTTTAATTATTATATCAAAGCCAGGACCGACCAACAAAAGCTTTTGCAGCCCGTCGCGTCGATGAGAAAGCTTGATTTAATTCTTCTTCTATGTTCTCCGATGCGTGACGATATTTATGTTCAAATCCAAATAACGGATCATAGATTGTTGTTAATGGCGTCAGCAGACAACTCCATTGACATGGCAGACAACTTAAACACATAACAAGACCCTGCGATAAATAACGTTTCTTTTTATTTCTGCAGCCATTGTAGATCTTCTTTGGAATTCCTCTAAATATCTCTGATAATCGTCCCGAATTTTTTTTCTGCTGGAAATATAAGATGTTCTACACCAAGGCTGCCCAACCTTTTAAGCAGTTGGGCCAAATTGACGATTTTGAATCACTGGCGGGCCACTGAATACCTGACGGTTCCTATTTCCATGGGGGGGGGGGGGGTTGTTAGAGAATTTCAATTAAAACATAATTCCCCACAAAAAAAAATCTAAATGAGTGCTCCCCACAAAATATTTGAAATCCATGGGGGGGGGTGGTTGTTACGGAACTTCGCTGAGAAAAAATTCCGAACATCATATGTGATACCCCACAGCAATTTTTCGAATTCCATGGGAGGGGGGGGTGGCTACAGGATTCCATTTCGAAGCAAAAAATATTATGTCGAAGACCCATGTATTTTTGTTTCAAAAGTAAATTCAACAGGTTAGATTTTTTCGTCGCTGATTCTCGTTCTGAGTAGCCTAAATAGCGATAAATCGCCATCGTTGGCAACACTGGTGACCGCGCGCAAACTGCATTGTTTGTTTTACCGCGGGCCCGCGACACTTTTTCGAATTGGCGGATTGGCGGGTTTTTTGAAAATGTTTCACGCGGGCCACTTATAATTCGTTCGCGGGCCACATTGTGGCCCGCGGGCCTGGGGTTGGGCAGCCTTGTTCTACACAAAGGGAATCGGGCTTCTGACAGGAGTCATTAATTTCAGGTGCCCACGCCCTACCATTTGTTCGGTCCTAACTTAAGGAGATCAACTGCTCGACACTTAAAGGATATTTGAAAACATTTTACGGATACTTTGATACGGAGTAACGAGTGTGTTTATGGACACACTTCAAAATACAGATGTCGGGAATCGGGGGCTAGTTTCTTGAAGTAGCATTTGGATTTTGGTAATATGAACATAAATTTCAAGCAGACAGGCATGACAAACAATCCGAACATCTTTTATTGTGCGTAAGTAGTGACTACAAGAAAAACTGCCGCAGGAGACGAAGTACTGGGAGATATTTGATATTTTAAGAGACAACATAGGTATGAGAATACTTTCCTTGGCTATATAGAAAACCATTTGCTTTCGAATAAAGTTTTATTTTTAGTCTTTTTATTAGACATATATTATTTAAATCATCATTGTCTTGTTTATCATTTCGTACCTTTTTTTAAGTTTTTTCCGGCAACGTCTACAAACATGTTAATAGCGTATTTCGTCTATGTAGGTACCTACTTTACTAGGTTTATTAAATGATAATTTAAATTTTAAATTTATCTTTATGTGAGTACCGCACAAGAGTCCCAACCGCTTACAACCGTCTAGGGCCAGTGAAACTATGGCATCCCCAATTGGGAGATGTCGTGAGGCTAAAGGTAGCTGGGAGGGGAAGAAGATGAGAAAGTGGAAAGTTTAGAAGTGAATGGCTATTTAGATTAGGTCATCAAACATGGCTAAAGCTGTTTGAAGCAATGTTTCGATTCCGAATGATGGTCTTTCAACAGGGTGAAACTGAAAGTATCTTCCACTCTTGAAAATTATTTTTGTGAATTTTGGGATTTAAATTATGTATTATAAAGTTGCCGAATTCCACATCACGATTAGTGTGGAAAAAAAGTAACACCTGATTTCAACTTAATTACTACTGGAACACTATGTATTTTAGTTGGAGAGATGTGTAAACTTGCACAAAATAGGTAACTAGGTTCTTAGTTTGGGTTATTTAAGTAATTTATGTGTATTTCCTGACCTTGGAACTTAACTCAGATAAAATAAATAAGATAAAACATCGCCGTCGATCTGTCAAAACACAAAAAATAGAATTAAGAATACTTTGGTTGAGACAAAATGGAACTTGAATGAGTCTTTTACCATCTCCCCCAACATAAATAGTTCTTCTAGTAATTAAGTTGAAATCAAGTGTTATTTAAAAAAATACATATTAAGCGTATACCTAGATAGTATACCTTAGTTTAATCGCACACCAAAACCCTTGAGATTTATTTTCATATTTTCTAATAATATTTAGAATAGGGGTGTCAAAAATGATGTAGGTAAATCCATTAAACAAAATCATAAAGTGTAAACATATGCACAAATTCAGTTACGAAGGGAATCCATTTTCAAGTGCGAAAATAAACATCAATGATACTTTTTGAGAGTTGAGAGCTTTTTTTGACAGGTCGCGCCTCAAACCGTCACAATTGTCAAAAAGAACAATACAAAAATTCAAATAATTTAAATATCGAACAAAGGTGAACGGTAGCGAGCGCTCTTCAGCTCGAAGCCCGTGACAAAGGGCGCGTTCAGAGTTGTGATCGTGTTGCGTGTCATTCGAATACTCGATCAAGGATCACGAATCGCTTGGAGCATCGTTGTCCTTTGTGCTTTGCATACAGCGCGAGCTCCTCTTAATTATATATAAATGTTCTCTGGATTCACCCTTCCTCCCTCTGTTTTCTATCAATTCCAGTACCTACTTGAAAGACAACGAATAGGATACGGGATGGTTCATATTATGAATAATCGAGGACATTAAAATGGTAAGTAGTTATTCGGAGATTAGGGGATTGAGTTTTTTTTAATCCCTAATTGTGAATTATTGTACTAAACTATCAAATGAGAAGCGTGCCGAAATAAAAATTATTTTTATAAATATTTTGCAATCTAAAGGTGCTTAAAGACTGATGCAAATGTACCTACCTAATAAATATGGCGAAGAAAGGGACGATTTGATGGTTTTGATACGTGGGCATAGTTCAATGAAATATAAAACGTAAAATAATAGTTTTTATGCCTGCGAAAAGCTATACAAGGGGGCTAGCTTTTCCAATACAATTTTTAATAAATATAAACCTACCTTTCTGTCAAAGAAATCAGCGCATTAAACCTTCTGTTCCCTTTTTTATGAAATGGAGTAGGCAGAGAGGACGTATTTCCAAACAACTCTGTCTTGGCACATACTCCTTGCCCCATTCACATTCATACATCGTCTTATACATACTCTTATATTATTCTGACTCTTGACATCGCCCGACTCAAGTATCTGATTCACTTGGTCGTGCCATGTCTTCCATGGTCGTCCGACTTATACGATTCACGCTTGTGTCATATATTCTCCTTACACTAATTTCTTATTTAATTCCCAAACCATCTGAGGGTCTCTTTCTTAATCTTGCTCATTACGCTTACATCGACCTTGCATTCCTTGTGGATCTCCACATTTCTCACACAATCACATATGGTTTACCTTGTGACCAGATAAATCATCAAAATGATAATTCATCATATCTTTAAAAAGTTATATAAAGTCATGGAAGGTGATGAAACAAAAACTTTATTAACTGGGTTAAGTAGGTTAGGTTAAGTTAGGTTAGGTTAGGTTTAATTTTTTTTTTTCATAGTTAGTAATGACTTTATATCACTTTTTAAAAGTGTGTTGTATTGTCGATGTGTTGATTTATCATGGAACCGGTTTACCCATATAATAATGTTGAAATCTTTTGGTTCTGACAACGAAGGTTCCAGATTTGTACAGCCCGGTAGGTAAGTACTTCCTATCCTTCCTCTTACTCATATCCTTCCCAATCCATTTAGCTTCACAACATACCTCAATAATTTGGGATGCCATAGTCCATCTGTACAGCGCCCTTGAGGTGATTTTTCACAAAAACGCCGCTATAAATTAGCCAAATATTATTATTGTCTCGGGACGCATAAAAGACAAGCCCTTAGTTTAAATATACCTCTGTAAACTACGCTCCAATGTGAGTAAAAAATTGAATCGTTCTCGTAAATTGTTTTTTTACCCTTTTATCAACATTCCGATTTAGATATTTTATTTAGTAACCCTGTTAAATCAATTGCAAATAGCCTGATTAACATCACCGTCGATAATTACAGATTTTGACCGTTAAATTATTCCACCGCTCATTGTGCGCTTACAAAGAAAGGGCCCACTGAAACTGTAACCCTTTTTATCGAGTCAAATTTATTGCTTTACGCCCTTTTGTCGGACATTTATTGCCCGGAGCCCAGGGGACACGATGGATATAGGAGTCCGGACCGGCTGCAAGGGCGTGTGCCATCGACCAACTAAGTCTATATCGATGGCGTGTGTCGATTGGGTTCACTTCGATTTTCTTACGTGATACAGTTAAACGGGAAATTAGTTCTTACTTCTTTCTCGGTGTTACACAGGGCTGTGTTTTAAAGTCTCTTTTATTTAAACTTTAGTAGTCCGAAGCTATATTTGTCGAAGTATTGTATGGGGAAACTGCCGGAACAGTTGAACAATGAAAGACCGATAATTAAAATTACATTTGAAGATGATACATTACTAGTTGCAGGTAATATGTTGCAAAAAATAGTGGAAAAGATTAAAGAAGCACGGATAAACTAGTAAGTATTCACATTAATCAGTATCAGTATTGTTCGTTGATATATTTTCACGCAGTTGCTATACAACGGAGAATATTTATAGAAACTTTTGAATTGCAGTTCTATAGACGCATTCTCAAAATACCCTGGTCATAAAGCATAAAGGTTTTTCATTAAATGCCGAAGCTATGCTAGATATTTAAAGAGGAAACATCTTGGAAATTTCTGACGGCCTCTGTGGTTGAATGGTTACGATTCTTGGCTACGAATCCGGAGGTCTTGGGTTCAAATGCAAGTAAATTTAATATGTGTTATTTTACAATTTATTCATTACAAATTATATATTCTATATATTATAGTATGTTTCGGCACACTCCAGAGTGTCAGTATTGTCCAGGTTAAATGACACCATTCAGAAACGTTGAACGCCTGAAATGGCTTTAGGTGTATTTGGTGACCAGATTTGAATAGTGAGGTATGTTGCCACCTTCTTCTTGTACTCACATAAAAAAATGAGGGGTGCCAGTGCCAAATAATAATTTGAAAATCCATGAACGTATTGATGGAAGGAGTGTTGATGAAATGTTTCACAGAATTTGAACAGTTCATCAAATTACAATGTTAAAATTGAAGTTTTGTCAATGTTCTATTCAAGTTCTGTTATTACATCATGGCTAGGTTGTTTCACAGTACTTAAAACAGCACTTGAATAGTACTTCGAAATTCGATGAGATGAGAGATTAGAGGAAAACTGCGAACGTCATGATTTTGCAGTAAGAGCAAAAAATTACGGCTACTGAAAAAAAACTAACCTTGATATGTAATTAGGTGAAGTTTTAACAATCCTTATACTTCTGAGCCTGTGAACCCTTTCTGGAATTTTAAAAGTACTTAGTTATATTCGTCGTTGTGTGTAACAATAATGAATAATGTAAATAGTGAAATAAAATATCTGAATTGAATTACTCGCCAATTGCCTTATTCGATTCGCTCTTGCCGTGGATAATTTTATTGGCTCGGACGGTGGGACGCGAAACCCTTTTCTGGAACCAACTCTCTAACAAGCGTTGGATGGCGATAAATATATATAGATCTCACTACCAGAAAATAAATAGGATATTTAGGAGTTTAAGTAAGTAGTTATGTAAAAGCGGTGATGACCAAATTAAATACTCCTCTTCTGAAATAATACGAAGAACTTTCATTGAGGCAATAGACACATTACAGATATCTTTAGACAATATTATGCTATGTATAGCGCTGTGAAACGCCGGTTGCATTTGATTCGTTCCTTTCCCGTAATTCGTTGTATGGTTCGCGTTTTGGTTCGCAAATGTATACGTACCCTTACATTTTGACGGCCTCCGTGGCGGAGGGGTATAGCTCTCGACGGAGGTCGCGGGCTCAAATTCCGACGAACGCAAGTAAATTTTATTTGATTAATTTATTTTGTGTCACATTTAATTCGTTTGAAATAATATTTAGTATGTTTTCTGCACTTTTTGGAGTGGAAGACACTCTCAGTATCGATCCGATGAAAGACAAAAATTCAGAATTAAAACGTTGCTTGAAATGGCTTTGGACTTTGTGACAAAATCTATAACGCTGATGATTTTCAAGGATTGTTATTATTCCAGTTTTGTGAAGCCCTGGCCAATAACGAAATAGTACTAGAACTTGAACAGAACCTTCATAGAACTTGAAAATCAACTTTAAAAACTGATCAATTGTTAGAATTCTGTGAAACACCCCGTCCTTAGAATTAACGGCACAAGTGCCATTAACATATATGATACACGGAGAAAACTTACTGGTCTAAAATATTGCGAATTTATTAAGAATCTCTTCAAATTATTCGTAATCTGGTTAGTGGCACATAATGGCATAATCTGCGTAATGTAAATGGCACTTGTACAGTAAATTCTAGTTGATTTTCAATTTCTATGAAGGTTCCATTCAAGTTCTATTATTATATCATTACTGGCCAGGGGCTATTTTTTCTCCGTGTAGTTACTGACAATCGTAATACAAAAATAAAATAAAATATGAAAAGAAGCAATAAATATTACAAGTATAAGATTGATAAGTAAATAAAATAAAAGAATACATGCAAAGTAAATGAAATCAAGTCACGAATTCTGAAAGTGAATTCTGATCAAAACCTTGTACTGTAGTACCGCCCAGCGTAGAATTTACTTTTCCTTAACACGCTAATTAAAAAACATAAATATTTATTATTAAATAAATACAGGAAAGTCCAATTATGTCCTGTGCGTGCCAACCGTATCTAAATTTCGCTAATAAACAATAAACAGTGTTAATCTCAAGTGACCTACCAGGTAAGTATGGTACTGCATTTTATCTCCATATATAGTTAGTAATAACATTGATCATTGAAGAATTGTATTATATATTTGTACAGCGCCCTTGATGTGATTTTGCACAAATACAAATCATCCAAATATTATTATTATTTTTATTAAGAAAAACCAATGGAGAATAATAAAAACTGACAATGACCTGGTTAGAATATGCACTGCAAAAATGTTTGATAAATACAGCTTTATACATCAATAAAGGCAGAAGCATATTAAAAACATCAGCTACGTTAGTATAAGAGTTACCAATGGTCAGTACCTAATCTCTTTATAACATAATTGTAGCCTGAAACCGTAGTATAATTTTCCCAAAATACATACTAATGATGGTAGGAAAATGAAAGTGGTTCAATATAAACATATCAGGGATTGTACCTACTATGAATTACAGAATACAGATAGTTCAAATGCCAAAAAATATAGATACACTGGTAGTTAAAGGAAAGTACATGAAAAAACACGAAATGATTTTTTTATCTTCCCTCCACTAAAATTCCAAAAAACATTCAATGAATCTGCTCTTTAATGCCCTTATCGCATAATTTATCATCAATTTGATGTAATACAGGGCTGTGCAAAGGGGCCGGTGCCGGCGCAATGTCACGGCCTAAACGGATTAAATCATCGAAGGAGATAAGGGCTGGTCTTATCGCCGCCGTGTGGCATTAATCAAGGTCCAAAAAATACACAACCCTTAAAAATAACACTGCACCCATTCGCAGGGGAAGTTTCGTAAGTACATCAGTCATATTTTTTGATAGGTTTTAAATCTCGATGACAGAAATTGAATGTCTTAAAGCGGGTAGAGAAAATAATACTCGTATTTCCTACCTACATATTTCAACGCACGGCATGCAGGAGAGAATATAAAAAACTTTCAGGATTTTTTTTTAATGAAATGTTTCAAAATTCTATAGCTTATTAAAGAAATGACATTGCGACATAATGAAAGTAACGTTGAGAAAATAGAGTATTCAGAAAAAAAATCTTTGAAAATTTTATGCCGCTAGAACTCACGGTTCGACAGTTTTTGCTGCTAAAGAAATTAATCAAGAATATGAAATGTGAAATACATATTTATAGTGAAAAGGTAGATATTTTTACGCGTACTCTCGGTTAGTCAGATATTCCAGTCCATCCTTGTATGATCGATTATCACGATTCAGAATTGAAAATTTGCATGGAATGGCTTTAGCTATGATTGGTTCACATATTTAAACTTATCTTCCACCTCTCCCTTGGTCTTCCGCCTACCAAATTGGGAGTGCCATAATCCTACTGGCTCAGAGCTTCGGAATTCTTTTGTCACGTCACATAAAATAAAAACCTGTTTCCAGGTAGGAACATATCTTATAAAATTTTTGGTACGATTTAGTATCGGTGTTCATTGCAATAAATTAATGTTTGTATGCTTAAATACAATCACTAAACACAAATATTATAATTTATTCGCTCAACACATGTTTTGTTCCGTTAAAGGTGAATACTTACACGTCATGCATTTTAAATAAATCACGAATTAATATGAAATATTCCCTCTGCCTTCTCAATGCATCCCTCAGTACACAAAGGGTTGGTCACAAAAGGGTTGCATTTATAAATCCGATCTCGAACCGACAAAAAAATAACAAAACACGCTTAAATCACAACAGCAAATCAAAAAGATTCGATTATTTACAAGCCAACAAACACATCTGATGAGGATGAAAAATACTTTTTTGAATTCGGAAGGTTTACTGAAGATTTTATTGGAGTATTGTAGTTCCTAAACTGCATATTTGCACACGACCCTACGCAATAAATGTGCATTTTCTTGCATAATCTGTAGTGTAAATAAATTTAGTCGTGAAATTGGTTTTGGGTCCTGCGATAATAGAAATTGACGACTCAATTCAGTTCGGGGGCGGACGCACTGTTTTTTAAATCCAGTGATATGATAAAATATGTACGAGTATTATAATATTCTCCATTTATGAACGGGTGATTATTTAATTTATTCACACTTACCTACTTACTGACTTCCATGTTTATTTTTATTTTATTCATTTTTACGCCCGTAAGATTTTTACATATGTGGAATAATTTTGACATGATGAATAATTAAGAACATGAGAAAGAAATAATAAACATGATATTGAAATAGACAAAAAATACATACATGAAATATATAACAAAACAAAATTTAAAAAAATACTGACATCAGTTAGGTGTACAAAAGTTCAAGAATAGGGTTGGAATAGGTTTTTAATATAATCCACAAAATTCACCAAGTTAAAATTAAACATGTCAATCTTACCAAGGTATCGGTTCCCCATAGTGTGAACCGCTGTATCGGAGAATTAGCACTGCATTTTGCGCTTATGCATACTGCGGTAGAATAGAGTGTTGTGTCGTGTTGTTCTTGTGGGTATGTGTAAGTTTATAAGTTACAGAAGTTCGGAACAGTAACGGAATGAAACATAATAAAAAAGATGACAATTGTATTTATTTTGGTTAAATTGCCCTAATATCTCAATTTTTGGCTACTCAACGTAGGTCCCAGATTAGCAACAACTACTTTAGACTTTAAATTTTTTAAAATTATTATACTTAATCATTATTTAATCCAATTTAATTTTTACATCAAATCTCTCCACAGTCTCCCCTTTCTTCGCAAATATTTTTTTTATAATGTATTAACAGTTGAACCGAACCTGCTTAATGTCTAGATACGCAGACACTCCAACAAATATTTATTGAGTCATTTAAATCTCCTGCAAGTATTTGCTTAACAATTAGTGTGCACATGTCCTGGCATATCCTCTGTCACTTTGATGATATAATAAAGAAATCTTCCTAGTAAGTCTTTGTCTGCGAGATTATTCTTCTCTTTCCATAGCTATAGAAGGACCTCTCTGGTATCTATTGTACTAATCTTGTGTACTTAGGTTCACTAAATAATATTAATCCCAGCGATCCGGTGCGATGACACGTCTCAGCTTTACCCGGATATCTGTTTGAACTTTAGAAGACAATCGGGAGATTAACCCCTCGAGGCTATACAATATGGTATAATGTTAGTTAGAATTAGTTAAAGTTAGTTAAAATCAGTCTGATGAGAGACTTTTTTTAACGTATATAAGGTAAACTTTTAAATGAAAAGATAATTTTTTGTGTTGTCTTTCTAAAACTTTTATGTCATAGATAATAAAGTAGAACGAGTTTTGGTCATTTGGTGTCACATATGGCACAACGTGACAAAACTGCTTTTGACATTTAGTGCCGAATATGACACTAAGTGACCCGACGGGTTAAGGGATCTAACAACAATTCTACACGAGGAATCTTAATAGTGAGCTGACGAAAAGCTTCTAGAAAGCATGACTGATTTGCACAAAGTCTTACATTTAGATACAATAATATAACATTAAAAAAATTGCATTAACCTTACACTTAATAACCTTTGGAGATGCTGTGTGGAGGGGTTTTTTAAGGAAAGGAAGAAGGGAAAGTTCTGAGAAGGAAAAAGGTATGAGGGGTGGGTAGGAATCTAGGGATCATTGTGACTAGGAGTAACGGATGTACGAATATATGCCTCCCGGTGCGGCCCAAGGTGATGGGTCGAGAGATAAGTTGGGAAGGTCAAAAGGTCTCTCCAAACCAGTCTCTCCCAATCTGATAAGCCACGCAACTCACCCGATGGACCCAGGCACCCCTACTAAATCGCCAAACGTAGCAAGCCACTTGGGATAACCTATGCAAAAGGTGTTAGTTATCCAATAAATGGTGGAAGAACTTGTAGAGGCTTATGAGAATAGCTTTAAAAGATAATGTCAATGATGTCAATTTTAATCTTACACACAACGTCCTCGACGATGACACAGATCCTGGAAGGAAAACTTGAAAATCAGCCTTGCCTAGAAGACAAGTCTTCAGAGAAAATACACTTATTCAAAAATTACGCCATCTCAGCAACCAACCGCTCAGAGCGGTTCGATTTTATTGTTTATTATTTCGTACATTATAACAGAAACTAAAAAAAAAGTTATACGTCCCAAGGTAGATACTAGATACGTTGGTACGTCCCTTCTATTGACCTGTACGCTATTTTGAAAATAAGTGTGTTGAGAAACTCTTGGTGTGAGTAATGCAACTCTCCGAAAGCTCAAATCCTTTGAAACGTTCATCCTTCTGCCTATGAAGCATCTCCCTCCCTCCCTCTCTTTAGCAAATAATGATCCGGGTTCACCCCCTCAACCCTTACGAGGGCATAAGGGCACGTGCTGAGGATTTCCTACTCATTCCGGAACACACAGCTACTTGTATTCTAGTAATTGAAATACTGTACAAAAATAACAACAGATTATTCATGTGCCCTCTCATGTTCAAATTCTTCGTTCTTATTCTCTCGACTAGATTCACCAAATCGGAAAATATTTTGCAATAGGTATTCGTGCAATTGATTTGTTATTATCCGATATACTAACAAACTAACTAACCATCACGCCGTTTCACCGCAGGAGTAGGCAGAGAGGACGGACCGCCAAATAACTCTGTCTTGACACACAATTCTTACATCGTTCACATTCATACATACTCTTCTATTATTCTGACTCTTAACATGGCCCGACTTGAGTATCTGAATCACTTGATCGTATACCGATTTTTGTATAGATTGCGGATATTATTTAACATTTTTTCACGAAAACTTTAAGTGAAAAATATTGCAACTTTATAAAGTTTATTTTTATAATATTGATAAATAGATTATAATATGTGTTCATTACTGATTGTGAACGTGCATTACTGTTCGGTATAGTGAATTTAGTGTGTATTTTTTATGAATTGTTAATTGACAACGGCAAAGGTAAATGACAGATGATTTCATGTTATCTATGATTATGTTAAAGGTGTTGCTATTTTTTTTACTGTTTAGTACAACTTCTTTATTTTATTTCTTCTCTAATGGCAACTATCTGTATGTAATTTTAATTATGAAAATATTTTTCATACGGATCCCGAAATAGATACCAATGATGGAATAGTCTCTTTGGCTCTGGGCAGTTGTATAGTAGATATTTACATAAAAAAGCTCATTTTAAAATGATACCAATGCAGGTTCTTCTCCGTTTCAAATTATGCCATATGCGTTGATTAATTCCCCAGTATGCTTTCCTGTATTTCACTTGCCAGATCAACACAATAGACAGAAATCAATACACAAAACACTAGACGGGCCACGGCCGGCCATTGTAGACTCATCAGAAATCGGGAGGCCATTGATACGACGGTGATTGACACAAATTAGCTATAATTTGAGTGTTAAATACATACACGCCAGAACATTTAGAACTATATTGTACAAGAGGGAGACCATCATAACTTCAAACTCCAAAATAATTTTTGATTGAGAATAGGTAAAATTCTATTTTATGTAGTTACTTATCCATACATAATACTGTGTTCCCTGTGTACCTCCCTTTTACTAAACCTTTGACGAAAAATGCAATATTGTTCTTATTATGTAACAAACGATACGCCATCATTAATATTTTGAAAGTACTTATATTAAATATTTAAATCTCAATATCTCATGATTGAAAATACTTCCTTTGTTATATGTTTATTTAGTTTTAAAATATTACAATTTTATATCTAGCATAAACCTTTTTAAATCTTATAACTATGAAATTAAGGACACTTTACAATCTAAAAAATATTCTTTATAGTATTTAGGCATAACCCACGAAAATCAGCAAGGCTGTTAGCTTCTTTAACATCTGTCGGTAGTTCATTAAAAATCTTAAATCCTTTAAAATATATATTATTTTGGTTTCCCGACAATTTTTTCTGGGTGAAAATAGTTTCCTCTATCTAGAAATTTCATGACACCAAAATTCTCTGTTTGAGAGCTATTTTTGCTATATACATACAATGCTATAAATATCGTAGTGCGAGATTCCTTGTTTATTAATTTATTAAACCTGGAATACCCGTAAATTATTCCGGCAGTACAAGGAGAATGCCAAAATATATTAGAATGTAAACAAAACTTTATTTTTTTATTCACACTGTTTTAAAATAATCTCTTATCAATTCATATAAGATATGGTGTTCTTCCTGTGAGCCGCGGGGGCGGCTATGCCCTTGTATTGAAACCTCCCCTAAACTACAGACCTTCCCATCAATGAACGTTAAATAATTGTTCGAAGGGCAGAGGGCAGGGGGTGGGGGGTGATACAGCTTTAATTGGGACTCTATACTTCCGACATATCGACGTGAATAAACTTTGTTGAATAGGCCGATTGGACTGTACTCAATACAAGTCTCTGGGCCCCTAACAACGATAAATCTTTTATCGACAAGTTCGGTAATTTGTCATCGCTCCAGGGCACGACTGCAGATCGCCAACAAAATGATTAAAGCTTATCGAAAAAACTATTGACGTCGACCTTTATCAATGTGTTTGTGACGCCTGAACTCTAAACAGAAAGAGGCGTAAATTTAATTATTTTTTTACATATTTTATTGTCTTGTATCTACAGAATTTATTTAGACCTAGGTTAGGTTAGGTCACTCATACTCTTAGTCTTACACCGTAGGGTTATACCGAGTTATGTCAATGGAAGATATTAAAAATAATAATATTTGGATGATTTAATTTACAAACACCCATATTAATTGAAAAAATCTCCCGAGAAAAAAAATGCCGCCGACGGGAATCGAATCTACAGCCTTCTGATTGCCGGTCAGGTGCACTAGCCAGTACGAGTATATCTCCAGTCGAGATATACTATATCTTCCTGGTGAAATATTTTGACTTGTCAAATATTATTATTTGTTTTTAAGATAAACTTGAAGTTCTTTTCAATTTATATGGGTGTTGGCTAATAATAATTATTTATAATAATTTGTTATTCTTTGTGCTTAGCATAAAAAATCTTGTCTTGTAAACATAAGTTTATCTTTAAAAAAAAGTAGTGTAAATAATTTATTATCGATTATTCTTCTGCCGATTTGGGTTTTAACTTTCCCTTCGCCATCTAATTTCCCCTACTAATGTTAATATACATTTAAATATAGTATCCCACTCATTTTGATGAATATAACATTATTCTAGAAACAAATAAAATCCCTACAATCAATAAATACATAAATGTAGATGTTGTATCTAATAAAATAATGTAAACGAAGTAATTTTTTTTTTATTCACAGTAAAAGAGACTCGATTATTGTTTCGATCCATTTTATTCATATTGTATTTGGTCAATTTCACCTTACCTTATCTACTTACTACTAATTATTCTAAAGTCACTTTGTCATAGTATTTTTAAAATAGTTGATAAGATCTACAAAAACAAAGATTATCGTTTCGCCTTTATTCTCATAGCGGATAGACGTCATATTTCCACAATAGTATTGGGTTACATATTCAAATAAATGCATTATATTATATTTCAGTGTTACAATAGTGACAGTAGGTATAGTTCCTACATCCCTAATGTGTCAATCAGCATTATGAACATTATCTGCGAAGGGTTCGGACCAGTTTTAAACGCCGTGACAATAAAATTGACGAGACGTCAGCGTTGCCATGTTGCCCGGGGGATTTGAAACGTCAAAACAAGGTAACAGTGTCAGATTTAGGTGACGGGATACTGAAGCCAGTAAGAGTCCCCCTAGCCCAAGTACCTTTAATTCCAATTGAAAACTAAGATATTTTTACTCACAGTCATCTTCACTACATGATTACATCGTGCGAAAAAGTCTATCGAAAATTTCTAACTTTACCAGGTACAAAAGTGTGCAAGGTTCTGTATCATTAAAAAAATGTGACATCTCACAAAAGAGACCCTTATTTAAAATCAACTAGTCCACCATCCGGCTAAATCGTGAGGGGATTGGAAATTGGGAAAGGCTTGTAGGAAAAGATTAGAAAATGCGAGTTTTGAAGAAAGACGATTGACGGTAGCCTGACGTTGACGGTCTCCATGGTCGAGGGGTAAGGCTCTTGGCTAGCAAGCCGGAGGTCGCGGTTCATATCCCGGCTTGCGCAAGTATATTTTATTTGATTAATTTCACAACTTACTCATTTAAATAGTATATAGTCTTGAGGTGATCAGTGCCCTTGAGGTAATTTTGCACAAAAACGGCACTATATAAATCATCCAAATATTATTAATATTTGTGGCACTTTTTTGCAGTGGAAGATACTTTTGGAAGGTACTTAGTGGAAGGTCTTACACGCCCTAGTGTAAGACCACCATTCAGATTTGAAACGTTTACTGAAATGGCTTTGGCCGTGTTTGGTGACCGGATATGAATGACAGGTAATTCCTCATCTTCCTCTCCCCCATCTTCTTCCATTACCCACTACCTTCAGCCTCACAACATACCTCAATTGGGGATGCCTTAGTCTCACTGGCTCCAGACGGTTGGGAGCAGTTGAGACCCTTGCCCTTCGAGATACTTGTTGCTCCACAAATATTTCTTTCGAATTAATATATTTTTGAAAAATTTTTATATTTTTTTTTATTTAATATATATAAATGGGTACAGTGGTGTTATATAAATTACATATGGTTACAAAATATATTTATAATCGCAATCTCACCAAAGAACAAACGGGTTCTTGTGCTTGGTGAGCGAGTTACACTAATTATAAGGAAAGTAGAATAACATTATGCAATAGGTAAGTATGAAACTTCTGGATTATCTATATATATATAGTAGCGACCTTTTCTCCCAAAAACGTAAAAAGGCAAATATATAATTTGGTTATTAAAATATTTCAAGTTTTTTATCGTTAACAAAACAAATAAATAATTCTTACATAATACTGAAATGGAATCACTTAGCGCTGTCATTAATTGCATTCCTAGGAGCGGCAATTTGCAGAATTCGGGGTGAAAAGTATTCTATTATTGTACGACGGGCCCCACGTGATCTCTTCTCCCCTTATAGGGTGTCCCATACACTTCAAACGAACGAGGGGTGCTTTTACAATAGGGAAGTATTTTTGTGAAATTTATTAGGAAATGAGTTTAATTTTAAAGAGGTAACAAATATCATACCACGATATGGATTAACAAGTTTTATATTTTAATTTTAATTATTAATAGCCTATTCCAAGTAGGTACTCAGATAGAGGTGTATATATTGTTTATATGCGTGAGGATGCGTCATATGGGTGTATGTATACATGTGTTGTTATATGTATATAGGTATGTCTGCTGCTATATACACATGTGTGCTTGCATGCACAGTGCACACATATTAAAAATTATATATATATAATTATGTACATTTTTACAATCTAATGCTAATTTAATTTTTTCTCCTTTCTAATTTCTATCTTCTACTTTTTATTACAATTTTTCCAAAATTTTAGCTTCATCTATAATTACTAATTTCATATGTTTACACTAGATTTCATATTTCATACAAAGTAATTACACTCAATTGGTCACCATGAAACAGGCAGCCGCCTAGTATGGTGATTCATTATATCTACTTTATGTAAATTTCAAAATAATGTAACATGTATTAAATAAATAAAAAAAATTAAAATTATATTTAGGTAAAGCAGAAAATGTGTCTTACGTGCCTAGATTTAATTACACTACAGCTAATTTTCACAACTGGAAAATGAAATTTAAAGTATTCTGGAAGTGATTTGTAATGAAAGGTCCAGAAGTGTATCAAAGAGCAAAACTCGAACGAAGTAATTTGTTAAATTTATTCAATTAAAAAAAAAATCCAAACAAGATTGTTGAAACTTGAGCGAAGCCGGGTAGTAAAGCTGTAGAGTGATAATATATATATTTTTAATTTTTTTTTAGATTAATAAACTACAGACTCGCAAAACTATCACTCTAGTTTATTTTTTTAATAATAATATGTACATCGTATTAGGGGTGCACAAAAAATGAATTGTTTTTCTCCTGGCTAGGGGGCATTCCATTTATTGTATTCTTAATGAGATTCCTGACATTCAGTTGTTTTTTTTGTAGTGCTTCTATTGTCAGTTGAGAATGGAGAGAGAGAACTCCAAATAAATAACATCGAATATATTACACATTCCACTTTGGTAATAATTAATAATCATGTTTATTCAAGTTGGGTAGATTCACTTAAGGAATGGAAGATATTGTAAGCATACATTATTTTAATTGACTAATCATTAAGAGAGAGTACGAAAACAGTGCGCAATATAGTTGTGAATGAGAAATACTTGGAGCAGGTGGATGAGTCTGTATTTAGGAAGTATGTTTACGAGAGATGAGAAGGCTGACAGAGATATTGAAAGAAGCGTAAATGCAGGTAACTCCATTAATAAAGGACTAAACGCAATAGGCGCTAGCAAATGATTGTCCAAAGAAGCGAAGTTAGCAGTCCACAATGGAGTTCTTGTACCTACCCTGATATATGGAAGTGGCAGAGAGAGGATGAAAGTAGATTAAATGCTGTTGAAATGAGATCCCTGGGGCGTATGTGTTGTAAAACCGTGTATGATAGTGTGAGAAATGTGGAGACCGCAAAGAGCGCTAGGCTGATGAGTAAGATTAAGAAAGGGAAGCTTAGATGGTTTGGGCATGTAGAGCGAATGAGCGAAGAAAGGAGTGTAAGGAGAATATATGATGCAAATGCGAATGGTAGCAGAATCGGGGACGCCCGAGGAAGACATGGCACAGAGGAAGACAGTTGCCATTTAAATTATTAGAGATGCTCTATGACACGATCACATGAATTCACAAATCCTACAATTATTTATAACTGATTTTTATAAACATATGTAAAACGAGTAAGTATATATAATATATATGTAAATGTAGGTACATTTTAAAAATATCTTTATTAAGGAGTTTTATTTCACATTGTAACAAATTGTGTTGATTCTATAACTTCAATGTATTTTTTGTAACCAGCGGGATATCACACTCCCATCAATACCTCCATAGCTTTTGTAACTAATAAATTCGGCGTCACTCATTATCGAAATAAAAGTATAATTATCAATAATAGAAATACTCATTCTAGATTGCCCCCCGCAGTGCCCCCATCCCTATGCCTTTCCGCCGAGAGCTCCATTTCAATACCTCTTTCTAACATACGCATAGCTTATGGGAAAGAGTGAGAGGTTATATCAGATATTTCAGAAACTATACTTCAGTGCCCCGGGGCTAGGCATTTTAAGGGGTGAACAAGGTGAAGTCATAAATGGCGAAAATTTTTGAAGTGAAAATAGTGCGTGACTTATTTATATCAACCCTTTTGTGAAGGTAATAAGGTTATGAGTAAACAGCACGGTCTAGCGCTCTGCCCCCCGCGGGGCCCCTGGAGATGCTGCCGGCTCCTAAGCCTGATGGGGGCCCCCGTGTTTTCAAAGGTTAATAATAATTGTTAAGAATATATTTTGTTCCACGGTGCGTTATATTCTGCGTTCTTCACAGGTGAGATTTTTTAATTGAATTATGTTAAAGTTACTCATTCGTTTTTGATTTTTTGATATTAATTTATATTTCGATTAAGGGCATGAAGGCGGACTTGGTAAAAGTTGCGATCCTTGGCTACGATTCTGGAGGTCACTGGTTCAAATCCCGAGTAAATTTTAAAGGTTTTTAAAGTAAATTTTATTTGATTAATTTGTGTTATTTTTTGTCTTAACTATTTTCACACCTCGACCCACGAATTCCCACAAACGTAACTAAAAGCTTACGTTAGTTATATATATATATATATTGATAATTCCATTTCTCATTTTATAACACCCTCATCACATAAATCAGTTTTTTCATAAACAACAACACAATCATAAAATTTTCACAAGTCGCGCGACAAAAGCATACCGCTTCTTGTGACGAAGGTACTGAAAGTGATATTTCACTTTTGCACAATCCTAAGTCAAATTTCCCTGTCACAGTTGATAAAGGCAAATGGACAATTGTCGTGATCGATCCGATGGCTCCCCCCGCTGACAGACATCAAACGTAACCTGTTTTGCAAAACTTTAACATGTCAGTATTGACAATTGACATTTACTAAAGTGACGCAAAAATGGCGTGAAATTCTCCAGAAACGCAAATCATCGCATCGATAGGCACGAAATTGCTCCAGGCAATAGCTACAATGGCCCTGTTACAGAGATTTATTTATAAAAAATAAATATGCCAGGCACGGATCTGGACTTAAATCTTTTGCCTTGAACGTAAACAAAATCTCAGGGGACCAAATTTATATTTTCCCAATTGATTTATAGATAATGTGATGTTATAAATAATGAGTACAAATTAATCAAAACATCCGATCGAGCTGAAGCTAGGCAGATAGATTCGCTGTCGATGACAATGCATTCAATCAACTTTTAGTACAGCAGTTAATATACAAAATAAATTTCGGTTCCAACTAATCGGGATTTGACACAGTTTTTAGAGCAGTTGAGTGTTGACTCCAGTCCCCGGGAGGATGGTTCAGTCCTCAGTCAAACTAAACAGTTTTTTTTCATTTTAAAATACATTTAAAAAGTTCACAGCAATTTAAGAGCCAGTCCAAAGAAGATTTTTTTAATTTGAAATTGGCTACTTGCCGGCAGAGGAGAGGGTACAACTAGGTCGAAAATTGAAAATATTTTCTATAATTATAATTTTTGTTTCTCTTCCACTGAATTATTTTGTACATGTTTATGAAAGAGATGAATTATAGTAAAAATAACTTTGTTTTTTATTTACTTGCAACTTTTTTTACTTAGATTTATCTAGTTTTATTCTACTCCATCATTGGTACAGGTGAGAGAAACACATATGAATCATTAATATCGTGAAGATTGGATCCGTGAGTTTTCCAAAAAATATCAATTATTGAACACTAGTAACAATATATATATATTTTTAATAATAATTTAATGTTTATTAGACAAGGTTTTTTATGCATAGCACAAAGAATAACAAATTATTATGAGCAATAATTACTCGGAATATATTTTCAATTTGTATGGATATTTCAGGCGACTAATTATTGCTTATAATAATTTGTTATAATAGTAACACTAGTGATATCATCAAAAATTCAAATTATTAATTCAAGAATTACTTAACAGGGAAAATTTGTGCAGAGTCTGAACCGCTCCTTACGAACATCCTACCTCTCTGTGTGTCTGCAGGTATTTATGAATCATACCTGTATGCAAGCAAAGGAAAAACAGCACTAAATAAACACATCACCTTTTCTCTGTTGACATGTGAATGAGCACAGAGCAACTCGCATTCAGAATGTTGCCTCGCCTCTCGACAGATCTGTTCCAACCATTGACTCGGACCTTCCGACTACAAAAGTCAAACGAAAGCAAACAATCATCATCTACACAATGAAGAAGGAAGCTTTGGATCGTGTATTGACAGCGACATATTACAGGAATGCCTTTTCATATTCGATATATCAATTCAATCTCTTCTCCAAATAAATGATATTCGCCGATACAAAAGATTCCGAAGCCATTGTTGTTCGCTGACACGTTGCATTGTGTTGATTGAAATATATTTGACGATAATAATCGGATAGAGGCATATTAGTTGGGTGCTGGAGTGCTGCAACTACCGAATCTTCACAAATGCTAGTGATTTATGTTTCCTCGTCTGCTTGTCTTTGTTGGTCTTCTGATAACTTTATTAGCAAACTTTTATTTTGTACTCTCGAGCGTGAAAATTGTAGGCATGATAATACAAACATTTGGCTTCTCGGACCTGCCCATGTTTGTAGCATCTTTTCACATGGCTGGTTGGATTGTTGTAACTATGCGTTATAAGTTATTTAATAGATACCTGAATATAAAATGGAAGAACTGATATCACGCTCTACTAGTTGCATGCGCTAATAAACCGTTCTGTTTTGCATTGCTGGAGAATTCGCTCTTGAAGATCAAGGAATTACAGTAATTATTTTTTCAAAGCCTACCAAAACGATCAAAATCTGGCGGCGTATGCGAGTATATAAGGCCATTTCCTGTGTGTGAAATCAAAAAATTCAAAAGTAAATAATTAGAAGGAACTAAAAAAAACTGAATACTTTTTAATTAATTTGTATACCACAGTGGCGCGTGTGCGAGTCCACTCAGAGCGACATCACTCAAAATTGCCCGCAATCCGCGGTCAACCGACCCATTGATGAACGATTTATTCATTCTACTTATTTCAGCCTCTGTTGATCTGAATTTTTTTAAGACATTATAATTTTCACTCTAGTTCCTAATTCGCCTATTATGATCTTATCCTGAATGTGTAAAGATGTACTAAATTAGTTATCTTTTTTTGATAAACAAAATTAACAGTTTTTTACACTTCATCAACCTTTTGGCATGAGCGTTGTTTACAATAATGTTATTTTGACCAAATTTGGATTGATTAGCTTTGCAGGTAGGTTTTTCTAAATTGTGTCCTGTTTTCATGATTTTTGGTAATCTCACTTGTCCAATGTCATCAGTTATCCTTATGTTTTTAGTTCATCTCTTATGTGGGCATCCGTTCTTTTACCCAAACGAGACAATGTTGTATATTTGAATTACACCTCTCATCCATTAGCCCTGAAACGTATATAGCAAAAATACCCAGATTGTGCAGATTATTAGGCTAAATAGTATTTTTTTATTTTTAAACATCAATGACATATAATTACGTGAATGGACTAAATATGGTATTTGGTGAAAATTCCTTTGATAATAATAAGTAATTTAATCCAAGTAGGCATGCTGTGCACCAAATTTTTGCAGCTGTGTTTTTTAATTATTTATTTCTTGGTTGTGATGAACTTGAATGAGTTCCTGGATGAAAATTTGTTTGGTTGCTATCTTTTTTTTCTTTAATTCTTTCTACACAATCGACCATAGATTTTCGAAAGGGTCCATATCAGGCTTATCTCCAGGCCATTCCAACGATGGAATTTGCATATCTTGAAGACATTTGTGGACAAATTTGGAATTGTAGCAGGGAGCCTTTTCATGCATGAATGCTCCATCACTATTTGGAACCCTTGGTTGCCATATAAAAAAACGTAGAATCAACATAGTTCTAATAAAATAAAAACAATAAAATAGACTGTTAAAAAATCAACCCGTACTATATATATGAGTCAACCGTTCTAATAACTGATCTATCAATCAATATTGGGAAGGACCGACATTTATTTCGTACATTGACTGCAGTAATGTCATCCTATTTCAGAGAAACGCGTATGTGTCCGCATGTGTGTGCGTGATTGACATCAAAAGTTAATAGAGTACATCGTCATCGAGTATATCTGCCGAGTTTCAGCTCGATCGGATGTCGGAAGTGGATTAATTTCCACTTAATACATTCATTAAATAAAACAAACGTGAAATTATCGATGTATTTAATAATATTTATAAAACAGGTGTAAATATTATCATATTATCTGCACACGTCTGTGTAATTTTTATTTATTTCTTGAGTTGGTGTTTGGCCATATTAAATCACTGATAATGTTTCTGAAATGTTAAAAAATCAAAACAGTAGGTTTGTTGCCAACACAAATACATTAATCTGTTATTATTTAGTGGTTTTGAAAACCGCTAGTTTCCTTTACTCGTGTATTAAAAACAGGATGTTTGTACGCCCAGTCGCTCAGTACCCAGAAAATAACACTCGCTAAACAGTTTTACAAATAATGAATAATAACGATCGAACAAAGTCAATAAAATATTTTCAACATTATTAAATATTTAGTAAGGCTTTGTTTGGTATTCATGGCAACGGCCTTATTGCATGCAGTAACAATGGACCTTATTGACACATTGCCGCAAGATGCATACTATTATTATTTTGTTTGAAGGAGTTCAAATCCTCGCGCATTACGTCTCGTTCATTTGCGCACGTGCCGCTTATAAATACGTTCACATTATTATTACTGTATTATCAATACACACGTCAATACGACACAGTAGTACCTCGTTTTAAAGAAGTTTATATTATTTTGCGAAATATTATGGTATCGGAAACTACGTTATCGGAGGTAGTTTGGAAGAAAAGAGATGCCTAGAAGGACACACCGAAAAAATTGTTATCAATGTCAACTATAATAGGTATGTACGAGGAGTACGGATATTACATCAAATAGCTAACAAACATCATATTGACATAAACTGTGGTATTAAAACATGGTTATTGTTTGACATCTGTTTAGTGGCCAACGCAAATACTGATAGCATCTTCTTTTTTATAAATAATTTCGATTGTATAGCTGTAAATTCTATATGAAAATAAAATACTTTGTATACACCACTCGAAAAGGGTCGATATGTTTCGAAACGAATGGTTTCTTCTTTCTTCGTCAGTTATTATTATTAAAAAACTACATAAAATAAATTAAATTTACATAAATTTATTTAACAATTTTTTTATAATAATAATAAATAATTAATCATCTCTCATGTTTTGTCCATAGGTACTTATTTACTTGTCTATTTTTAAATTTGTTAAATTTCATGATATTATGTTTATCCTGACGAAGAAACCATTGGTTTCGAAACATGTCGATCCTTTTGATTAAATAGTGGTGTATAATATATATGAAAATTAACTTTTTCATGAACCCCAATCTTTATGCCGGAACCAAGGATCTCAGGGATCTGCTTACGAGTTGGTGAATATTATTTTCCGTTATTTCGGTTTAAATTTTCATACCACCAAATTCATCTGCCTTCCTTCGTCTTGGGGAACTTGTTTAGTCCCACAAAGTCGTATAACGGTTCTTTGGTTGTTATTTAAAAAAAAACTGTTTTCTCGAATTACCCTTTTTTGATCGAGGTATCACTGTGCAATCATTTGATTGGATGTAATGAGTCACATTACGGCTCGGATAGAGAGTCAACATAAAGGAAATTCCAAATGAGTGACTCAAATCACGGTGACTTGCCAAGCAACCAACGGACAAAACGATTTGGAGGCCAGTGTGACATTTTGTTGGAGGAATAATAAAATATTTTGTACATTAAATAGTTGTTTGGTCAATTCTCTGAAAAATTTAACTAAAACGAACTCGAAGACAAAAAAAGATTTCTTTAGAAATTGTTGTTTATGAATATTGATCATCAAACATTTACTTTGATGCCGGCGAATTTCGAAGTTGAAATTATGCAAAAACTCTACAAGATTCTAAGGTTTCTGTATGACTCATTACTTATTCTTATTACCCTTAAATGCTCTTCTTCCTTCTGTGAACAGACTTCATTCTAAACTTGTTCTGATTATTCATGTATACCTGCTCTGCTTATTTTGATGGTGTAGGTTAGTGCTCACCAATTATCTGAAATTAATATCTGTTACTTTCTTCGTTAAAATTTTCCACTCTTTTATTTATTTATTTGGTTTTTACGCCCCGCTGGGCTTTCACATGTTATTTTTTTAAGACAAAGACGTTGCAGAGTCATCTGCTGATGTATTTCGGAGGAAACCATTCTCATGTTCTTAGTAAAATTAAGAAATATACTAACAGAGATAATGCTGGAAACCATTTGCTTTTTCCGCGTGTATCAATAATTTAATTTTTTGGACTCTTATGCAGAACCACTCTTAATTTACCAGTCTTGTATTCCGATTGAACTTGTAAACCATCGTTTGTAAAACTTTGTTAAACGACTCATTCAATAGATCTCGCATTCCAAGTGCAGTATAAACTGCAGTACGAGCTGAGTTGGCAACAACTTGGCGGCTCCATCTCAAAACTGGTTGAATGGAGGTGAATTTGTAGTTGATGTGTGAAGAGCCGCAAGTGCTTATCTAAAGAGCCGCTCTCTGCCGATCACTGACCTAACATAACCTAATCCAACCTGTTTCGGGGATATTAAAAACTACGCAAGTATTAGATTAATATGATACCTAATACATCAATAAATAATAATAATCAATATTTTCCGACTGATTGAACGACATTACAACAACGCACGTCGCTGTTGAACCACGGTACTGCAGAGTCGCTTCCAGTTTCATGTCTCACTGAATACGTGACTTGTTAGAGTGACGTACGACCTGATATCACGTGACATAACTCGTCTACTACGCGAGGATAGTAAGCTATTGACATGATATATCCTGTCGGATAGTCCAGCGGTAAACGAAGGTTTTTTGTGATAATTAATAGAGACGGGACCTACAGTGTTGATCAAACGTATTATAATAGACATCTTCTCAGGGATGAATTCAACGGTTCTATAGGCTAGAAGGAACGTATTTGTTATTATTATGAACTTCAATATTTTGTAAGAACGCGGAGTGAACAGAAAATTTGGTGGCCGACCGCTTCAGTAGAAAATGTTTGTAATTTGGTTCTCTCGTGTCATGCGGCCAGTCTGGTCACACCGAAAATTTTGCGGGGCACAAAATATTTATTGAATAAAAGTACTGATTATTTCATCTACATAACCTAACTAACTAACTTTATTTTGTTGCTATTTTTCCAGTTGTAAAGCCATTAATATAATCACCGTCTATTAGGAAACTTTCCATATTCCTTTCAAAAGAACTAACTTAACATTCTTTCAACATCTTGTGTGAATGTGTCGACTACATAACATTCACTATAGTGGCAATATTCCGGACATATTTTTAGCGATAGCCCCAGAATTTCTTGAATCTCTTTTTATAACTCGACTTCATTGAACTAAACCTTATTTATATATTTTTTTAATGTTGATGTTTTATGCTGCCGGTACACGTTGGGCCAACGCATTGGGCCACTTGGCGTAGGTATACTGGCCGTTTCAAGAACCTTGTCCCGCCCCGTGTGATTGTAAAAGCTGCTCAGAAGTTGGCTCCTCGCCACGCCACTGCCAATCCAGCATTACACTCATCGAAGATAGTGCGTACCTTCTTAACAGTCATATTGGGGCGTAACACTTTTTTTCTTTCTTGTCCGATTATCATTCTAGTGACTCAATCATAACACTGACCCAGTGGAGGAATTGAAAGTGAAACGCCAGTGGACTTGTGCAACTTCTGTTCAATTTCACAAAAATTCAATTATGACTCACCGTAGGATTATTTTTTATAGTTATCCTTGACAGATGCAAAAAAATATTGTACCTACTTACATATTTTTCATATCGATAATGCTGTTTTTTTTCGATATCTCATTGGGGCGCTGAAACGACATTTAACATTTATTAATAATCAATTTATAGGTTTCGCAATCGGTGATCGGTCGAACTCAGTACCCACTCAGACAAATTCATTGCTTACGTACAGCGTGTTTCAACTTCGTAGTCTTTGAAAAGAATATCCAGTGAAAACAGTTCGTAACTAAATAATTAAAGAACACACATGTTGTACCTTTCTCGCTAATAACAAAAAACAATTTTTTTTCATTCTGAACATTACAATTTTTTTCCACTTTTTTCCATTTTTTGGCAATTAAACGTCCTAGCGACCGATTTTTATCAAATTCCAACTTTGGATTCGATTTACTCGAAAGCGAAAGTTCAAATCTAAAAACGTAATACCACAAAATCGACTCCAAATGTGATGTAGATTCACCAGTTTCCCGCTTGTACTACGAGTTTCCGGACACAGTGTACACGAGTGCCTAATTGGAAAAAATCAACGCAATAACGTTTCAATTCGGTTCGAGATCAGCCGGTAAATCCAACAACGTGGCACAACGTCAAAGAAAATTAGTAATCTTGATGATTGAGTGCTGTATTGAAAAGACGAAGAAGAAAATTAACGTCCCTTTTAACTATGTTCCTTTTTTAAAATGTACATATTAGCATACCTCACAAAAAAATACCTATTGAACATTGATAGTCAAAGACCAAAATGATTCATAGTGGTGTTTGTTAAATCCGGTTTAATATTACAAATTACAGATTCTAAAAAAAGCTCACTAGTAAAAAAGCTAAACTATTCTTCTCGGTGAAATGGGGGTAATCAAGACTTTGGAGTGATTCTTTGCACGTTCACTTCATATTACGAAAAGAATAGTCGCTTTCAAGTTTTAGTCATATTCTAATTCACGTTCCTTAATTTCCTCTACACTGTACTAGGTCAGTTCAAAGCGTTTCTCAGAATAAAATTTACATATTGTTACCAAACCTTCACAATGTGTTCATTACATAATGAGAATTTAGTTCATCGCATGCTTTGGTGGAAATTACGTTTTAAAATAACTAACTTACGTTTTAAATTTAAACTAACTTTAATTTGTCCACCTATCAGTACCAAAACTTTTGGTTTCTATAATTATTTGATTATTTCTTGTAGTTGTGTAAACAAAGTTTGGTATTTTCAATTAATTAAAATGAAGTCCAAAGGGAATTTGCTGAAGAAGTTATTATTTCTGTATATTTTATCTTGCCCACAAATATAATTTTTAAATGTTTATTTTTGTTTTCAACTTTAATGAAATAGTGTGAATATTTTCAAGTTTAGGAGTTAAACGTTTTTTTCTGTGTTTGTGATTGTGAATCATCTTTGAGTTATTATTTTGTTTTGCACAAGAGATGGTTGGTAAAAATACCAACACTAAGGACAAGTTGTTTCTCAGAAATTTTAATTTGTAAGTTAATATTCAAGCTCTGTGATAGCTCTATGATTACCCACCATGGGCAAGCCAATATAAATATTACAGAACTTGAATATGAACTTTGAAATTTAATGAATTGTTCAAGTTCTGTGAAACAAACTGGCTCTTAATAGTATTTCATCAGTCAAATTAACAAATTTTGAAAAGCGTTGAAATATTTTTGAAGCAGTTATTTGTCATTGTCGGTACCCACCTATTTTTTTTTCTATATTATCATTAGCCTACTAGCGCAGACCCGTGGTAAATCACGGGATAGTCTGAATTCTTGACACATCAGTTCCAGTTTTGAAAAGACAAGTAAAGTAATTTTCTGTTATTTGTTATTGCAATATTATACGTAGGTACTTAATTCATCGCTTGTCTGAATTCTTGAAAATGACAATTCCGAGTTTATTGAACCAGAGTTACAATCACAGACCGAAATAAGTATGTTTAATCTGGAGAAAACCGTAAAGGCGATAAAGTCACTATTATTCGACCATAGAAATTATCAGAAAATATCGAGTAGGTATTAAAACATATTTCAATTAAATGAAAACAGTTTTTAGTCCAAAATCGAAATATCTATTACAAAAAGTTAAAATAAAAATTAAATACATTTAGAAATATAATCCAGGATTGCAATCAGGTTTGTGTGCGAATCTTTATGCAGTCAATTTTGAAATAAGTAATATTTACTTAGAATAGAGTGATTCTACTTCATAATTGTTTGGTTCTGACATCTTGGGACTGGCCAAGCCTTATCAGTAGGTTTATGTATAATGTGAATATAAGTATGCATATACCTTGGCAGTTATATACACAGTTTCCAATTTTCTAACGAGTCACTTGTGGTCACATTGTTTGTGTGTTTTAGTTCTTATATACCCATATTCACACTCAGTTCTTATCAGTAAAATATTTTTAACCCTCGTAATGCCAGGCTCCCGCGATCTAATACTAGATAAGTAGTAACCCTATTATGCCAGGGTAAAATGGCGAGCCACCCGCCGTGCGCTGGCTGATACTATTTTCGTAATAACTTACTTACTTGTTTACTAAATAATGTGTTTATATATTTATAAAAAATGTATATATATCATTTGTAGTTTTCTCGGAATATAAACTTTTTTTTATTTATTTTTTAACCAAATATTATATATTGAAGAGATAAGCAAATATTTTTCACAGTAAAAATAAGAAAATAAATACAGTAAGTACCTACTGCTTTTGACGCGGAATTTGATAAGCGCTTTTCACAGACAAATTAAATGTATTTGCAAGTGACGAAACTATAAGCTAGAATAATATAATGATGCATAATTTCTTTGCCAAGCGAATAAAATACATTATATTGTGCTAGGAGCATTATAAAGGTACTAAATACCGTACAATCAAGGCAAGCGTGGTTAGCGACTAGCACATCCGCTACGGATATATGTTGGCACACGACCGTCGTCGTACGAACGTCAAAAAGTTGCAACCACATGTATTATATTTACATGAGACATGAAGCGAAAAAATAATTTCCGCTTTTTTACCTCCAACTGACCTCAACTCTCTCAACGCTCTAACTAAAACTAACGAGTTCGGTCTACGCGCGCCGCTTATCGCGTTCTAATGGTGATTCAAGTTTCGACGAGATACGAGTATAATGACGCAGTAGCACCTCTAATTGGAGCTCTATGGTTGCAACGGACTTCTTGGCATTTCAAGGGTTAAACACTGCAGCGCAATCACGTCTTATAAATACCATTACGAAATGATCCAACTCATTATAATTTCAGTAATAGTACGATTATAGAGTGTGTTTCTAAGAAAGACTTACGCGTAAGTTTCCGCTGAAACAATCAGCAATCGGCCATTTGAGGCCTTGGTGGGTTTTGAGAATCCGTCTGCTGAAGAAATCTGGTTTCTCCATCCGTTTTCCTTGAGCATTACTGGAATAGGTTGGGTGAAATGATTGAATTGTGGCATCGGATTGACCTTTGAAAACCCATTTTTATTGTTGTTTAATTATATCTAAGCATTGGCTAAATACATCAAAGTATCTAAGTATACTTTTTTATGTTATGTATTTTTTTAATGCCTTAGTTTCCACTAATTTTGCGAAGGATTAATCAATCGAATTCTCAATTTTTTTAAAGTTTTTTATATTACTCTTCCATTTAATGCATTAGTTACAGCATACTTGTGATTTATTCCGTTTTTCACAGGTCTGCGTTAGTTATTTACTAATTTCTTTTATTCTACTAGGGGATTTTTGAAAATACGTAAATTTTTGTAACCCTTAAGTGACGGGGAGAACAAAACTTATGTAAATGAAATCGTGGATCTCGGAGACCCACATTTTTCAAAACAACTTAAAGTAAAAGTTATCGATTATATGTACATTTTGTTAAAATTTTAAATTATAAATCACAAGTCTTTACGACGAATTAGAAAAACAATTCAAAATAAAATTTGAAAAAAAAATACTGAAAATGACGGAAAAATTACTTACACAAAAACATTAACAATAATTAAAATCTACAAAAATATTACACCTTCGTTACTAAAATTGATGTTGACAAAACAACAATAACTAAACACAAACATAATAACGATAGATAAAGTAACATGTATTTTTGCACTTGCAACACATCTGTCACGATCTGGGATTTTTTGTGAGGAAGCTGTCTATAATAGAATGCAGGAAGGAACTGAGACGTGCGGAGCTCAGTAGTTAATATGATGAGAGAGCCAGAGGCAAGGAGGGGTATTGATGTAGGTCCCATGGATTCACGACGTCATTTAAGGGTTATGTCTGATGTAATCATGAACGCCTATAAATTATTGAAGCGACTTCAGTACCTTAATTATACTCGATCACACCCTTCAACGTTTAACTTTTTATGAGCTAATTAAGCTCTGACATCTTAATAGTCTTATCGCTATACATCTGTTCTGTCCCTTGGACGCCAGTCGGCAAAGTCTCAACTATAGGGCACATGGTGCGAGCACGCATTAACTGCTGGAAAGGGTTCCCGACTTTATTTATACACAAATGATTCAATGACAGGAGATGGAAGGTTTATTGCCATGTTTTATTACTTCAAACAATCAAATAGTCAAATAATTAAGATTATTTAACTTTTCAAATGACTCATGAACGATAATATTATACTGACATATTTGTAGTTATGTTTAGCTCGTTTAAATGGTTCAACACCATATACATATGAATATTCATATGTCTGTGTTCAACACCATAAAAACACTCCGACAAACATAAGAACACAATACGTATATAAAAATACGATTTATCTAAACTACCTTATGTTCTGATTCCATTATTTTTTTTACTAAGTATTGTTCGTTTTGTCTAGACATCAAACTCTAGGAAAAACTACTCGCAGTATCATTGAACTGTGTGTTAAGTGGTATAAAGTAGCGATGAGTTGTTCATGAGCGAGTGGCACAATTGAGTTAGTTCTTTTTGATGAGCCATATTCGTATGACTCCCGGTAAACCGTACCATGGGTCAGTTGAAAGGTTACCCATTTATATCAGGAGATATTTTAGAAAAATAGCACCATTAAAATTATCCAAGTATTAATTATTATTACATACTCAGAGACCTGAACGGCGTCTAACAGTCCTACATCTGGACTCAGACGTATGTAACTTCACCTACTAACTACCTAGCATCTTATTTATCTCGTGTTACGAAGCGGCCGATGTACCGGTATCAAGAGTCGTACGATCATTCATACGATGGAGCTGGGAGCTAGAAGCTGGGAGCCATATCGAGCCATATTCTCTCCCGTTCAATTGAGCCGTTGTTCAATTGAGTCGTCTCTTTGAGCCGTACGAAAACATTGATAAAATGAGTCGTGTCCCGTCGCCACTATAGAGGTAACCGCACAAATCATTGATTTAAAGTATTCCGAGAAAGGTACTCCATGTCATCAAACACGTGCCAGAATGTTGATAGTGTTTCGTTGCCTGTAAATTCATCGCAAACGTCTCAATTAACATAGAAACAGACGCGCATAAATATTATTATAAACTGTTTATTTTTCCTTCACTCCTATTCACAAACATTTCAGAAACGTAAATAAAACATAAAACGTGCTCTATAACCCAGCGCAGTAACATTTGGGCAAATGTAGGCCTATTATTCGGCATAGTCAAAGCGTCAAAACATTTCCTTCTGGGAATAGTCTCGTCTTTTATTGAGGCCAAATGAATCTCAGAGAAAGTAGGCACATCGTGGATTGCTTTATTACACTGTAAATGACCCAGAAAATATTTTATAATGCGTAACAATGGAACAGAAGAAACTTAGACAATAATAAACCAGCTTTGTCGCCGGCCGCTTGCAGGAAAACAATGCATTCCTGACCCAAGAACTATAACAAAATGGGGAGGGTTGTCTCAACTAAATTATAAACAATAAAGGTTTACGACTACCGCCTAAAAGAATAGGTACAGAAACTCCCGCCTTATGGACCATTAGTTTGATTTACATGATTTTATATTTTGTTGCACTGGCTGTCTAGATTTATTGCCGGGTAATCTAGAGATGTCCGGAAAGGCATAGTTTTATTACTACGAATAATGAACAGGACGGCTTCCGAAGTTGCCGACAAACGTGGTCCAGCTATTTTTGCAAACATGCAGCCAATATTAATAATTTTATGACTGTTTTAGTGTTTTGCCTACTTTCGAAATTTTAACAATAAAATGTAGTGAAGTTTTGGCCAAATTACTATTGAGTGTGACCTCGAAAACTGCAACAGAAGGGAAAAAAATGTCGCTAGGTAGCAGTGTGTTGCAGACAGGGCCGGCCTTATGCGCTCCGAGCGCCTAACTGCCACTGTGCAGATAATACCCTAACAAATCCATAGTTTGGTCGCCCTTCTACAATGTACATATTCATAATCCATTTAAAACACATAAATTACCTGTCATTATTGAATCTTTTAAATATTCCGACATTAGAAAACAGAAGAAAAATAATCGACCTAACCTTTTTAATTAAAATTATTGAACTCTAAATTCGATTGTTGTGAACTCCTGCATTTAATAAATCTACACATACCTACACGAACAACTAGGAAAATATCAACATTTTACATACATACATCTCATTCCAACTATAGTTTTCACTCTCCAATACAACGTTTACACAGTCTTGGTAACAAATACTTAAACAATATAAATGTATTTGACAATAATTTGAACTTGGCAAACTTTAAACGGAGTATGTGCGAACTATTTTTACATAATTTGTAAACTATTGTTATACTTTCTTATTGTCATTATGGTTGATTTGGAGGATTTTGGCAGATTTTCTATTTTTCGTCTCACTTATTTGTACTCTATCCATACCTATATTTTTTAAACTCTTATATTTTATGTAACATATTTTGTTAACTCTGATTTTTTTAAATGTAATCTGTATAACTAAAAAATAAAGATGTACATTATTATAGGTAAAAGCCCTATGGGCGTTTAAATAAAATAAAATAAATCACCCTTGAGATTATTATATACAAAAATACAAATCATCCGAATATTATTGATCACAGTGATCACCTACCTAGGAGTCTACTGGTTTTGACAATGGGCTCCAAAATTATACTCGCGCCAGCCGCCGTTTGGCTCAGGGCCGGCTCTGGTTGCAGATTTATTAAAACATGGTTCTTGTAATTTACGCTTTTGATGACTTTCAAAATCCACCGACCATTCGTGACATAATTAAAGACGTATTCTAAAGGGTCTAAAAAGTGTTTTTGTCATATTAGTATCCCGGGGTTCAGTGATAACTCAACACAGTGACAATTCAACACACTTTTAAAAAGTGATATAAAGTCATTAGAAACGATGAAATTTTTTTTTTAACCTAACCTAACCTACTTAACCCAGTTAATAAAGTTTTTGTTTCATCACTTTCCATGACTTTATATAACTTTTTAAAGATGTGATGAATTATCATTGTGATGATTTATTCGGTCACCGTATCCGGGATATTATAATTGTACGAAATATGAAGCTGGAAGTAATTATATTTTATAAATTGCCTCAGTATCAGTGCCTTTCAAAATAAGAAATTCGTCTTTAGAACTAAACTTAAAAAATTATGACATCTTTCAAGAATCTGTCAAACATTTAAACTAAAAATACACATTTAAAATATCGAATTATTATTTAATAAAATTATATTGGTACCTACATGGTCGCTTTTCTGGTTTAATTTACATTTATCGGGTTGAATTTTGAAAATTTAAAGTTAATTGAAGTTGAATAATTTTACGTATTACGCAGGAGAACGATTGTTTCAAATGTATTATTTTCCTATGAACTTGAATAAAATACATATTTAGGATTCTTACTAAAATTAAGAAATTAGACACCTGTCCCGGTAAGAGAAGAGATCCTGGGTTCGATTCCTAGTTGTGGCCGTTATCTTTTTATTTTTCTGTGTCTTGTTCTGTTTCATGTTTCGTTTTGATTTATTAGTATTATCTTCTTATTCAATTGAATGGGAATGATCTAAACATTTATTTTAGCTCTTAAGGAGAATAAATGACGCAACTGTAAATAAGAAACGATGAAGACCATGAGAGTCGGGCCATGCCAAGAGTGTAGAGAATAATATAATGAGATCTGCCTACCGGTGCGGAGAAACGGCATCATGGTTAGTTAGTTACTGAAAATGTTCCAAATTCCAAAATTTGGATCATTTCAAAACCAAAAAAAGGTGAATATTTTTTTTTATTCTATTAAAATTTTACGCTTAGTCGGACTTTTACGTGGATTTTAAGAACAGGATATACCTGTTGAGCTATGTAAAATTTTACACAATATTTTTGAAGCATGAGATAACAGTAAACTGAATATTCTTATTTTCTCCATCACAAGTAGGTATATAGCGGTATGCCGTCTATTAGTTATATGTTGCATAATGACCTCCCTATGTGGAACAAACACAATGCTGCATCCATACATGGAATGAATTATTTTGATTTGATCATCATAAAGCCTTTGAAAAGTCATTGTAACCACTAAGCACATTGAATTAATCAAAGTAGAACAAGTAAAAAGATTTTTCCATTCGACTTTTGTGTTTTTTTCTGTCTTGTGAAAACTAAACCTTTTTTCTTTAGTGTCGTTACTAAGTTTAGGATTTGTTCTGGAGCAGACAAAATCTTTGAGGCTATTGTCTTTTGCAGAAGAAGATAAAACTGTTCCGTGTGACGAATGAGATAAAATATGGCTTGCGGCATATTTAAAGGCTGCGATTTTTGGCAATCAAAAAATGTTAACGATTTAGATTTAAATATTAACAATCATATTTGTTCACACAGTTCATTACACTCAAACCAGATTTAGGAGGTCCCAAAATATAGCCTACATTTGCATACAATATTATAAATAAGTATGAACCTATTATATATATATATTTCTAAGTGACGTATACCCGTTGTTGCTCGGGGAATTATAAATGAGTTTTGAGGTTTGTAAATTCTGGGGTACCTACCTGACAATAGGGTGCATTTTTAAAGTGGAAATAATATTAATGTATTGGAATATGTGTTTCACATGATCGTGTCACGTCTTCCTCGGGCGTCATCAACCTCTTCAACCATTCAAGTAATACATAGACATATGAATATTAGTAGACCTGCCCTAAGTGATTAAAAGCGTATTATCCCCACTCCCCATACCGGTTCCATTGGAGCCGGCTGTGCTCGCGTATGGCCTCAAGTGAAATTTGAAAACGTGACGTCATCATTCTTGTGCGAACTATGGTCGAGGCATCATCGGTTCATTTTACGAAATAACACGGCAAAATGTTGACTTGTGCTATGAAAACTTGTAAAAATAGATGTGAAAAAGAGAATAAACCCAATTGTCGTATTACATTCCATATATAAGCATTATTTTACTTTCTTTTAAGCATATTCACATCGTATAATATGGATCAGTTGTAGAAACATATACTATCACATCGAGAAACGTCTGGACGCGAAACACAAAGCTGGTTGGTTGCTGGGAAGTAAATTATGAACATTTATAAAAGTGTCTTAACTAAATACTTAAACGAAATATTCGACTCTGAAAATAGAAGAATATTTTGCCGAATTTAGACTTCGCAAATTTGTTCATAACGTGGCGAGTAATTTGCGCTCCCATGTAAAAATGTCTATTCATTCATAATCAGATTTTACTTTTAAGAACTAAATGGTGATATTATAATGCGAGATGCCTATTTACTGTCAGATTGATTTATTGACGAATCACAGTCAGCTTTCCTCCCTGCGTCCCGCAACTCTTGTTTTAACCCCTCGTCCTTAATTTCTCGTCTATTAATATTCATATGTCTGTGCCCTGCATACATTCTGGAATAAACTATTATTAATATAACATTAGAATCTTTCTATATAATTCTGATGTTCGCCAAACTTATTCAAACATACGCGAAACACAAAGCTGGTTTTATTATCTGGCTGATTTTACCCCTCGCCATTATCTTCTCGTCTATTAATTCCTATGTCTGTGAAGTAATACATTATCACTATACCTCTTTCTTCGTTAATTATTTACGTCTCATTTTACCCCAAATAAATATTTGATTCGTGTCTTAGTCGAGCATCCTCGACTTATTCTACAATTCACTTCATGTAGTATCATTAAACTACATTGTTACTGTTAAAAAAACTACATTACTTCGACTTTAATTCATCTCCATATCTCATGCCAGTGCAAAGATAATGCGTTGAGTATTTTTCGAGTGTCCGACTTCTTCTACAATTCAAAGCACTCCTAGCACTATTAAGAACAAACTTTGAAATTTTATATATAGGAACGCTGCGGGACAAACAAAGAAACATACATTTTAATTTACATATAGATTTTTTTATACCATATCCAGATATACCAAATTACGCCTTATATGTATTATAGTTATAAAGTTGACATGCTATTTTCCACACAACTTCGCAAGACGCTATGCCAACCCCTGATTCAAGTAAAAAAATTGCAATGTAATAAAGAAACATGTTTACAGAGAATTAAACAGTGACAACCATGAAATGCAAATGTTATTGAATCATACAAAGCTCGTCACAAACTGTCATTAAACTAAGTCAGCTGAAAAATGCATAAAAAACAATGCAGCTCGCATTTATCTCTGTGAAATAATAACGTCGAAGAAGATAATATTATTATTACAAATGAAATGGGGTACGACTTGACAACATTAAGAATACGAAACAAAAAAATGGACCATTTAACGCGTAGCTAGACAAATCGGGGGATTACACATGTCACAAGTCACAAAAACAAAGAGAATTCGGTACCTACCTACCTTCATATGGATTAAAAAACTGGTCACACTGGTGGTCCAACCGCCGCGTTCCCGCCGAAAGTCCCGCCAAATTTTGAAAATGGAACTGGTCCTCAATAAATCAAGCCATTGTTGCAAAAGGGCATTTCACCATTTAACACTTCATTTGCATATTTGTTTAACGCGACACAATGACGCTAAAGGGTCTAATTAATTGATTAAATAACATTTGTATTGTTGAACAAAGGTGCCTAACGGAGATATTTGGACCCGACTGAAAAAAAATTGGGCCAATGGGTTCGGTTTAGTGACGCCCCGGGTCAGGGCTGATCTGTATTAAATTTGTAGAAATATGAAGGGATATCTATAAATTACATTTTATTCAAAAGCAAAAAGTCCGTTTCTGAAATAAGTAGTGTAGATTTTATGGTTTGTAGACTTACCCCTCCACTGAAATCTTTAGTAAAAAGATTTATTCGCTTTTGAAGGGAAACCAGAGGTATTATTTTTTCCAGATCTCAACAAAACGATGAGGTGATTCACATTTATAACTTTTAAGATTGTGGATTGTAATTTACAGAATCATTGACCCATATTTATACACAGAGAAAATGAATAATTTTTAATAATTTTTAACAATTTTCACACAATTGATCATTCTTATAATATACAGAGTATGGCTTGTACTCGAAAGATTCCTAAGCACATTTGGGGCAAAAGTGTAAAAGTCATTTTGCTGTCCGATGATATTTTTAATCATGTTTCCTTTACTTATCGCCACTTCTTCGTTCCTTCTCACCTTCTTAAAATTCACGTGCAGTAAGTGGGAACGTTAGATCACATATTTTTGGTTGTTCCTCTCCATTGATGTCAGAAGAAGCATGTCTATGTACCTCTCTAAACAAATATGCTCTATTCTATAAAGCCATATCTAAAATTGTCTCTCCATTCAACATCTCATCTCTTCTAAGTCGGAACTCAATTCTCAAATCTTCAATATAATTTTTAAATTTGCCCATTTAAATAAAATTAATATATAAATTTACCTTTCCTCTTTCTTTAATTTGAACATGGTCTAGAACACCTTTGAAGGGTGAAAACCAGAAAAAATTAAGGGAATAACCTAGCGAATTGCGTGATACGCACTCTGTCTCATTCCAGAATCACCGCACATATGAGAGAGAGTGCGTATGTTTAATAAGTTTTAACTGAAAAAAATATGTAAGAATTTTTCGGATACGTGCTAATGTGTAATTTGGTAAAGAATATTATTTATAGGTGTTTCTGAAATTCAAGAACGTTATAAGAAAATAAATGTAGCTTTTTGTGACCATTTAAAACAGATTGAAAGAAACATCTCGCTTTTACACAGACCGGACAATCAATACAAAATATAAAGGGTTGTTTCGGCTAATGTAATAAACAGATATCAGCGGGGTGTCAGTGGACCTCCTATCCCCCCCAACTAACATTTGTTTCGATAAAAGGCGTTACTAATTTATTAAGGTACCTACATTTAAACTCAACACGTAGTCCGCTTTAATGAAACAGAAATCAACAACACATGTTTTTATTTTTCTTCTATGTATTATTTATAATTTTCATTTCTTGCTAGAGCAATCCCGATGAGGTACAAATCTCATTTTAGGGCGGGAGGAACTTAAAATACACAAGTGGGAGGTAATAGGTACAATTTTACGCAGGTATTTTGAAATCAATATTATAAGTTTCATATAAAATACAGAACAAGAATAGAAAAGAGATGTTAACAAACAAACAAGAGAAAATGAAAAAAAAACGAACAAGGATATAAACACACAGCCAAGGTAGGAAATTACAGAAAGGTACTTATCCAGTAACACATGGGTAAAAATAAATTATGATTACAAGTACAAGGAAAAGAAAAAAAAACAAGACAAAACAAAACACGATACACGATACAAAACACGATACACGATACAAAACACGATTTTGGAGACAGTACTATGCTGTTTTTACACATCTGGAAGAGAGCTATATAGTGTGTAGGCTATATTTGGAAGAGGGCTATATAGTGTGTAGGCTATATCTGGAAGAGAGCTTTATAGTGTATAGGCTATATCTGGAAGAGAGCTTTATAGTGTGTAGGCTATATATTTATTAAACGTCAGTGATACGTGAAAGGTAAATTTTAAATATATATTTCTTTAATTTACCACTTATAAATTAAAATAATGGAGATAGTCACAAATATTGTTGATGATGGTGCGCGTGCGTGCTGTGACTGTTTTACCGGAAATTCATTGGAAGGTGTTCCGAGTAGCTTGCATTAATTAAGATAATTATCTTTTTGGCTCCGGCTGGCATTTTGTCGTTTGAGAACGAATCATTATTATTCTGATGCACAATTATGGCACGACCATTTGTCATTTATTTATTTGATTCGTCTCACATTAATTTTCACATTTCAAACAAGCGTTTGTTGGGAGAATTCAATAAATTACACATAATGTCATATTTTTAACCGAAAATTATTTTAATTGCCATTTTCAAAATTATAACTAATTTTTCACTTTTTTACCTCCAATTAGTCCAATTTGCACTAAATAATATGTTGACAAACCTTTCGATAGCACCTTAAGTTGAAGGTTCCTTGATATTCCTGTGGCTCTGGCATTTGTCCTTTGATGCGTCAGTCGCGAATTAAATTGGACTTATGACGTCACAAAGGCGTTTTCACCCCTTAATTTGCAACAAAAAAAGACAGCGGGGCTCCATTTAGCCCATAAGGGGTAGAACTACTAACTATAACCCCTCTCAATGAAGTTGTCGCATTCGTCAGGTTGTGAATTCAATATTGAGAAATAATGTTTTGTTATCCTTTGCAATTAAATTTAAATGTAATAATCAAACCACGAAGGTCTTATTTCCGAATAAATAATTTAATATTTTGAAAATATTCACTTTTTAATGGAACACTGAAATAAAAGTGATGCATTTATTTATATTATGATCAACCGGTTTCGGACATACTAATACCTTTCTGCTTGTATTTTGCAAGGCAATAATTTAATTTTGATTTTGTGATTATAGACAACCTCCTACAATATCTATTGTTCCACTCTAGATCAGTTTTCAATTGTTTTATTTATAAATTTTACTAATTAATTTTTTTATAATTTTCTCAACTACCATAATTCTGGGCTCATGGTAGTCGTACACGATCTAGATTAAAAAATATTTTTGTAGAAATAGATAATAAACCATAAGGCAAAAATAACATATGGAAAAAACACATTTTTATAAAAACCATAATAAAAATAAAGATTAAATCGAACGATAAAAAGATATTTAAAGAAAATAGAAATAAAAATATTAAAAACAAGATTAAAATATTTTAATAAATTATTTTATATCACAAATTTAACGCAGATTAATCGTGGTACGTACTTACCTGGAAGAGTATACGGGTCACATTTTCACTGTTGAATTTAGTGATATAAAATTTTTTTAGAAATAAGTGTTTTTTTTGTTAGGATGCAGGTTGACTTAAACTTAGAAAATACTAGTAATATAATCTGAAATATTCTGACTACCGCTGTATTAAGCACTTATGACATGATGTATTGTTAAAATATAAGGCAGCAAAGTATCAGTGGCGTTCATTGCTTATAATATTTGGCTGATTTATACAGCGCCGTTTTCGCGAGAAATCACATCAAAGAAGGAAATTACCATAGGAAGGCTATGCCATGTTAGGGTATGAAATTGTGCAATATTTGAAAACGGTCATTTAATTATTCATACTGATTGTTGCGGCCAATTGACTGTACGGAGAAAAATGAGTACCTATTGCTAATTTATTAAGGGCCAGTTGTTCCACAGAATTTGAAAAATTCATCCAATTTCAAATCTCATAATCAAATTCTGTGAAGTTGTATTCAAGTTTTGTTATTATATATTAACGAACGAATTGTTAGGTTTTTAATTTTAGTAAAATACGAATGTATAATCAGGATGTCGGAACACGTATTCATAAAAATCGCAATATTTTTGCATTTCTTCGTTATACACGGTGTCCGGAAACTCGTAGTACAAGCGGGAAACTGGAGAATCTACACCACATGGGGAACCCAAAAAAACATAAAGTTTTTTGATTTGAGGATTTTCACAAAAAAAAAAAAAAAACCAAAAAAATATATTTTTCGGCTATTTTTGGGTTAAAGTTTTTTCTGGTGTTTAGGGTTGAACAACAGATGTTTTAACCCTGCAGAGCAGAAATATTTTATGATTACACCGGATTAAATGAAGGGTGATTTCAAAATAATGCTTAAAATCCGAGTTTCTTCATTTGTTTTACTTTCAAATAGTTTTAATTAGTTGGGTACTTTGATCTTCAGTAATAATTTATAAGAATTTGATAAAAAAAAAAAAAAAAAAAAAAAAAAAAATGAACTTCTAACTCGATTTACTCGATAACGAAAGCTCAAATCAAAAAAAATATACTACAAAATCGACTCCAAATGTGATGTAGATTCACCAGTTTCCCGCTTGTACTACGAGTTTCCGGACACCCTGTATATTATCAGCAGGTGCATTAACACGTGTCATAGTAGGAATTCAATAAAAGTTTATTAGGATACGGTCTGAAATCCCGTTTTTAACCGGATTGTTAGTAATTTGATGAGATTTTTAATAAATTAGCAATACTCATTTTTCTCCGTGTAGATGAGATGAGTATACTATAATTCCCTTGCAAAATTCATGAAAACGATCCATTTTGGTCAGAAATTAGGTTTATTTTAAGATTTTAATTAATTTTATGGTTCGTTTTTCTAGGTCGTTTTTCTAAGGCACAACTTTTTAGAGTTCTTGGACTGTTATTCATTACATAATGTTATTTTTATATAAAGTCGGTGTAGAAAAACTATTATGCTTTTTGGGGTTATGTTTATCCTAGTTAAGACTGGTTGAAAGACGTTGCGAGAGTCATTGCTCTTGATTGAAACAAATTTTCAATATTTATTTATTTTTATTAAATAAATGAGTAAGTACACTTAAATTGTATTTACATTGGGTTTATACTTATTTGACATTTGAATACTACTCTTCCATGGAAGCGTTAGATTGTGGTTGGGAGAGGAGTGTACAGTACATTATTGTAGTTATAATAGTAATGAGTAATTAATAATATGAAAGGTGCATAAAAAAAACTTATGTAAAATAATATTATTGTTTATTGTTTCTTTACATTGTATCTTTTTAAAGTTAGAATTTTTAACCTCACTAGGACAATCCCGTGTTGAGGTTAATAATTTTACAAAATAATACAAATATTATATATTGAGTGAACAATATTGTTACACTAATGTTTCTACAAATTGGGTACATATTAAGCTAATTCCAGCTAATTCATTACTGTATAATGTAGTAAACATGTAAAGTGACCACGATGTACATTGACATTTGATTGTAAAAAAACATAAATAATTTATTTTTTTTTAAAAAAGGATCAAAGGGAAGAAAAAAAAGAATTACAGTATAAAAGGACAAATATGAAAAAAATATGTCGGCAATCCTCGGCAAGCACAAATAATTTAATATTCTTTTTAAAAGAACACAAGGAATAAGACGATCTAATGTGTTCTGGAATTAGCAGTGAAACATTTATTTATTTATTAATTTAAACGCCCTTATGCGGTTATTACATGATACATATTTTACATTATCTACTGCATAATACAGTGACAACAGAAGGTTTTTATTTTTAAAACATCAACAACAAAAAAACTTTTTTTTTTAGTTTCACAACATATCTACACGAAAACGACAATTAATATACGCAATCGCTCTTTAAATATGCTACATAAAAATGTCATTCGGGTATCTCTTGAACACAGGCAAACTTATATTAAATATGTCGATATTTGAGGTGAATTTGTTTTCAAGTGTGTGAAAGCGAAAAATAGGTGCATGTATGTGGTAGTTGGTACTGAAGTTTTGTTGCAGAATAATATATTTTGCCCAGTTGCTCGAGTAGGTACTCAGAAATCTATGAGTTACATGATAAATACATGATATTATGTATATAATTGGAAAAGAAATTGTCACTTATGGAAAATGAGTTATAGGTTATTTTTAATATAAATATGAAAATAGTTTTTTTTATAAGATTGTCTTTAATATTTTTTCACAGTGTTCAATGTTTGGATTTTTTCCTTAATAATTCTAATTTCTTCCGGTAGTAGGTTGAAAAAAGTTCTTTCTTGGTAAATATAATAATTTTGTGCGAACGTATTTAATTGTTTGCAAGGAAAAATCTGTTTTAAGTCGAGTACGATTTTCTATAACATGATTATTAAATGTCCGAAATATTAGAACCAACACAACAAAACATATTTTGATTGAATCACCAAACAAAGCAAGAGCAAACAGAACGAAGTAATTAACATGATAATAAGAAATACATTATAATAAATTTAAAGGGTGCAAAGACTCTAGTCACCGTCAGCATTATCAAAGGACACACTACAAATAAACATTTACGATTGCGCTGCCGAATTTGCAATTCAATTACAATAACTGAATAATTTTCGATTATGGTTCATTATAACAATGGAATACCAGCGCCAGTCACCAGCCACCTGTGCCGCCCACTGTAATAATAATTTTTATTATTAATGTTCCATGAAATTTGCAGAAATTAATTCCACCTTCCAATGACGACCTCGATACGAGATTAAAAAATCAACCCGTAAAAAAGGTTATTTATTTATTTATTGCATCTCACTATACATAAAACACGTTTTTTCACATAAAAATCAACCTCACTAGGACTAAGCCTGTATCGAGGTTAACAATTTATATTACCAGATGGGTAATTTGACAGTATATTCTAACAATATTTGAACCATAACTAATCATTAATCATTATGAATCTTTTGAAAAAGAAGAAGCAAAGTAGATAATAAAGACAGATAGGGTGACATTCAGTTTTTAGCAAATAGAAAGGACAAGGATGAAAAAATATTAAGACAATCGTCTGTCAATAAAAAAAACTTAATTAACTTTTTAAATTTAACTAAGGAATTGGTATACTATTCTATTTTTAATAATAGATATTTTTTTCGTTTCACTGAGGATTGTACCTTGACTGGAGTCAAACGCGCTAATAACCTCGACGATTGCCGATTGGGTAGGACCGACAGAAAATTGCGCATATATCCGCGTACGTATGCTTGATTGTCACCAAAATTATAGAATGCTTTGTCATCGACAACGAGTCTCTCTGTATCGAGTTTCAGCTCGATCGGATATTGGAAAGTGGGTTAATTTCCGCTTACGATTAACTCATTACCGAAAACAAAAGTGAAATTAAAGTAGATGTTCTTAAAAATAGGAGATGACTGAGCAAATAGTGACCGTAATTAGCAAATTGGGGTACCCAACTGTAAAATACCTTTGATGCAAATTTTTTTATTTTTTTATTTATTTATCTATCAATTTAAAGTTTTTTACGTGTATTTCATCGACATCTGTCTCCCTAGGGTACACCTGTGTCGAGACAGACGTATTCAGATGCTTAAAGAATATTTACATGCATGACTAAATCAAAATCAAAATACAAATTACAAAGTTGTATACATTTTAAACTATGGAGTCAATAGATAGATAATAGAAAGAGTAGGTACAGGTACGACAATATTGTAAATATATATGCAATATAAATGCATTTAGTTGGAGGACGTAGTTACAAATGGGGTTTTTATAAAATGATTGATTCTAATATTTTATTTTGTATTTGAATTGAATTATATTATATGTGGTATATAATTCGATTATATACCGCACAAGTTATACTAGCCTGCTATCAACATAAGACGCATGCTAGCTGTAACCAGCTACGCGTTGCTGTGGCTCCGTCGGTGTGTGCAGATAGAGAAACAATAGCGCGTTTTGCTTTTATGTCTAACAGATAGCACTGTTTTTCAAAAAAGCATGTTTTTTCCTGTCACAGGCGACATCTATATAATACGGGTATATAAAAACACGCGCATTCGACCGCAACGTTGTATCAATATTTGAATTCAATCGGTGAAAAACTTTCGGAGATTTAAGATTTTGAACAAACGGAAATGTACATTTTAATTTACATATAAGATTAAATTAAACACAAGTACTTATAATACTAGAACTAGATATGCACATCACAACTTCAGTATCCTAAAACAGGCCAATTTAATTTCTACAATTCAAAACATCGACAATTACAATACAAATACACACAAAAAACTGGTAACAGTTAGAATACATATTATTTTAAAACGTACGTTTTATTTGTGCTGAAATTTTTTTTAAATTGCTGCAATTACAAAATATTCATTTTATTAATTTATTCATTTTCGGGAAATCGACAGTTTACATTTAATCAGTTTGTACATAAGTATTATATAGTAAAATAAAACCAATTATGGATTTCCTCCTTGTGACTTTAACTGAAACAGCATAATATAGAATAAGTTATTTTGTGAGAAAGGAATATGAATTAAAAAATTTATACAAAACAAAAGATTATATAAAACGAAAAATTTACAAAACAATACATTTATAGCCATGGAGAGAGGTTGTAGATATAAATCAAATCATAATAGAGATATAAACAATAGAGACATAAACATTATTCACAAACCATCAGAGAAATATTATTTTATGGACCTCTTGTATTTGGTAAGTTCGCAACTGAAAATATCAACCTTGGATAATACGCTATTATAATTATTGCATAGACTGTTCAGGCAAGAATTCTGCTTAGAGTTCGAATATTATTTTTTTATACATACAATGATCTTATTAATTTAGTTTTCCTATAATATTAATCAACTTAAGGGAGAAAAATGACTTTTTCTAATTAATTATTAATTCCTTCAAATTATTGGTAATTCCAGGTAAAAACTGGTTTCTTTATAAACTTTTAGAAAATTGCAAATATATTATCATGATGTTGGAACACATGTTCATGAAAATCCGAAATTTTATGCATTAAAACGAAAATTCTTCGTATCATCATAATATATTATCAAGGAAAATCGATAAAACATTCTTCAATTGATGTTTTATTAGTAAGGGCGAAAAACAATTTCTCTTCGTGTACCACTGTAAAATGTCCTCTGTAACGTAGGTAACTCTAAAGCGTGGAAGACATCATGCAATATGCATTCTCTTTAACAATACAACGATGTAACTAAATATACTACTACGAACTAAATATATATACTACTAAGTACTAAATATATAATATCTCAAACTGGTTCGACTGTCGGGGATAACGAGAGAATGCCGTTTTACGTTTATTTTCCACAAATCTGTACCTATCTTTCGTGTCAGAACAGACATATTTGGCTTATTACATACCAGTAGTTACCATGCATACATTCCAACATTAAGCATTCGTATTCAAACACAAGGGATCTGTACAAACACTAAACACTACCGAAAGAATTCAGTACACTAAGCTGACGTAAAGTAATGCGCTTATACTGAAATACGAATAAACTTACACACTGATCCTGGATCCACCCTCAGGCCAGGGGTCGGTGTCAACCTTGTGAATTAATCTATACAATCCACCCCCGCTGATCTTTATAAAGGTCCCGTTTACAAATCCAACTTTTTTTAGTTCTCATGGGTTTTTGCATAAGTACATTTTTTACATATTCAACGACTTCTGGAAATAATGTGATGTACCTTTATTTTCAATGTGAAAGGGGTAATAAGCAGGGAGTGCTTTAGCGATTTAGTTTTTTATGATAACTTCTTACAGGAGACACTATGGGAGACCTAGATAGATACCCAATACATCTTGGACCTGTAAATCATTCCACAGCTGAGCTGTCGAAAACAAGAACGATTTGAAATATAATAATCGATTAATATTTGGTATATGTGAACAGTATACGTAAAGGCATCTCGTTTGAAGGTATTTTTGCGAACCGATAGTATCTAAAGTTTCAAAAAACTTGTAGAGAGCCTTGGGGTAGTAAAAATCTCTACAAAAACTGAACTAGACAAATTTGTCAATCACCATAGTATTTATGAAAATACATAACAGTAATAATAATTCTTGAATCATTTCTATAGCTCCATTTTCGCGAGAATCACCTCAAGGACGCTAACTTAATTTGTACATTTAACTTATACTGTACCAGTCCTACCACTTAGGCTTATAACATAGATTTATCACTAGTGGCCCATAACTGAGATTAGTAGCTAGCGACTAACAACTAAGTCTTATAACCAATAAATATACATATTTTATGACCGAGTGAGTATTTACATAATACTGATATAATATGACTTACAACTATGGCTAAAAACATATCGTTATGACTACTGCCGGTGCTGTCAGTGGCAAGATATAAAAATATGACAAAACGTTTACGCATAGTAAATTATTATTGTATTAAAGCGGGTAGTCTAGGAGAAAGAAAAAATGATGTAAGTAAATCCCTTGGACTGAGTAGTGCAATACTACAAAAATTGGGGTTATTATTCTGGAAACGATAATTTGAAAAGGTAAGTCTTTAGTTTTGCTCTGAACTTATATGAGCTGTCGATCTTTCGCAATGTGAAGGGAGTTAGGCATAGATATTTTTGCTTTGAGAAATAATTCAAGTGATTTGCTAGGTAGTGTTTGGTAATACAAACTTCAAAAACAGAAAGTATGACTGTTTTTGTTTGGTGGGCCATAGCAAATGGGCCCATCGAACAAAGCCTGAACAACTGAACATAAAAGCTTCTGTAATCTTCTGAAAGTCAGGCAGTAATTTGTGACAAATAGCACAACTATTCTACAAATAATGGAACCGGGAAGGGGACCGGGGTTGGGTGCCGGAGGGGTTGGTCCAGGAAATTGGATGCTGCGAATATATTTGTCAATCGTCACCCGCTGTGACTTTACGAGCTCTTTGTTGGTGCACGATGCTGTCAATCAGTGACAGAAGTCGACTACTTTTTTATAGGTGATATTTTGTAGTATATATTTCATTTTATTTTAACTATTTTCTCAAATAATATATTTTGTTTTATGCGTTGTTGCCGGAATAATTTATTTATTATTACGCATTCTAGAAAGCCAGTAATTTCTATTCAATTTTTCAGGCAATTTATGTATAGCCTATAAAATTTCTGAGGACTTTCTGATCACAGAAATGTCGACATAAAAATGTCCGTTATGTTGTTATTTTTTCGGAAATTTTTATTACAGTTATAAAATAATTGTCTGAATTACTCCGTCAACTTTCACACACTTATACTAAGTAACTTATGCACGTAATTTACAAATTAATAAATTATGCAAAATTGGAAACTTTTTTTTTTAACATCCTCGAAGTGTAATATTTAATCATTTAAGACAATATTAGAGACTCTCAAGCGAAAATTTGAAACAGAAAAGATTTAATCGCATCTAGTAATAGATTCTTGCCGGGGCTTTCTCTAGATTTATAAATTTATTTTTTTAAAACCCTTACCACAAATATAAATCCGCCACATAAAAACAGATTGTATATCGCTGCAAAGAAACCGGGGTGCTCGCATTTTTTACGCCGAACAGATTTCTTCTGAAATTGTTTTATGCAAGCGTGTTGCAATATAATGACTCTCGTTGCGGGAATAACGTTCATGGCACAATGGACCACAGAACAAAGGCCCTTTTTTCTTCGTCTTTACATCTCCCTTAATGATCTTTGCCCCAATTTTTCTCAAATGTTTATTATTTATTGTTTCTTCTGCGAACTGCATGTTCCCTTTTAGCCTTTTCCGTTCCATAATGCGACGGAGTCAACTCAAGTAGGTAGCCATATGATTATGTTGTCTCCAGTCCTTTTTTCTTAAAATAATTGAATAGCTTGTATGCTTTTCATTTAGCGAGGATAATTTGTTACTGTTTATATTATGTTACGCACAATGCGTACGACTTAATGCTAAATAAATGGTCATTTCCTTTCCAGTTATGGTTAGTTATTATCCTGTTTTATTATACGTTTACATGCCAGGTTTTTGTTAATATCAACAATCATAACTGTCACACCATAAAATAAACTCTTTTATTGACGAACCAGTTATTTTTACTGTACGAGTCTTGCAGATTTTACTTCTTAACTAGAATAACAGGAAAATTTCCAATATTATTGTAAACCAAATGTTATCTAATCTTATGTATTTGTGCACTACACTACAAAATATGTATCTTATGTATTTGTACACTACAAAAGTTTGAATTATATATATTGTTTTGAAAATCGGTAAAATTAGAAAAAAATATATTACACAATATATTAAAAAAATTTTAGGCAGTCTGAAAACAAATTTAAAAAATTGACATAATAAACGGATTTTTGCATTCATTACATTAAAATTAAGTGTTCACTACAGAGCGACATAAAACGAATTATGCAATACATATTTGAATTTACTTAAATAACATTCAAAGGATATAATTATGCTCCATATTATCCACTGTCTATCAAAACGTATTAATATAAGATCTATTCTCTCTAAAGCAAACAAGCTTGGCCGACTAATAATGATTGCATTATAATAAGGGTTTAAAATACCTGCAATACCTTCAAAGACCTTTAACCCGTTTATCTCAACAGATGCGCTCTCAAAGCCCCCGCGATTTACCCCATGTTCATGATAATATAATTTGGATAAAGAGTTGGATTAACATTACAAATTTAAAAAAAGGTGTACCGCAGGGCTCTAGATTGAGACCTCTTCACTTTTCTCATAACGTCGCACGTAACGGAAAGAGAGGTTGCAACGGAACTTTCAGCGGTAGGACCATATACGAGAATCCACGAAGCTCTCTGGTTCGAATAAGCGTGAAGCTTTGCTCAGTGATCGTGTCGGAACTGCCTTCATTGGTTCCTATTGGAGCATGTACTGCGGTTTACAATACAACCTGATTTAAAAACACGTTAAGCCTACTCAGTACTGAGTCCCGGCGCACCTGAGGCCCGAGGTCAGGTAGTTGAATTATTGGCGATTCTTTGCTGCCTGTGTTGCTGTGTTCCGATCCACTGTAGCGTTTCGGATGCTTTCGACCTTTTTCTGAGAACAAAAAGGGTTTGATATTGATTTTTAATGCAGAGAAAGGGTTTTCTGTGTTGAAGAATACGGTGTTATTGGATAACATTAACATCTTCTCATCATACATCTGTAATCTTTCATAATAGCTGGAGTACAATAGTACAAAGTAATTTGGTTCGCTGGGTTTATTTGCATAGTATTGAGATTAACATAGTATTTTTTTAATTTATTATGTGCATCTATATAAAAAGGTTTACATATATTTTTTGGCTTTCCCTGTCTTACTAGGAAATCCTATGCCTAGACAGACTAGTTTACAAATATTTTGTAATATTAAAATATTGTACATTTTTCAATAAAGCAAAAATATTTGACAAAAATTTTCAGGTTGGTTATTTAATTGATATTTGGGTGAGGTGACTAATTATTGCACGACCTTTTTCGATGATCCATTGTTTGATCAGGATTTTGTATTTGTTAATATTATTCGATTGTCTTGTTTTTTCAGGTAGGTTATTGTATATTTTAGACGCAATGTATTTGAAATTTCTTTGACCAAATGTTGTATTTGTTTTAGGTGTTTGTATGAGTTGTTTGGTTTTGTGCCTAGACAATATTTTGGGTATTTTCATGAAATGTATGTGTTTTATTTTTAAACAGATGAGTTAAGATAGTTTTTGTGTAAATTCGTCGAATATCTAATACATGGAATTTGTAGAATATATATCGGCAGTACTTGTTATTAAGGGAACTTTAAGAATAACTTTCATAATTAATTTTTGTGCTTTCGTTAATGAATCTATAGCTGATAGTGTTGCACCTCCCCATGCGATTATTCTATACTCAATGATAGATCGACAAAGAGAGTAATAAACAATTTTTTTAGATTCGGAGTCTAATGTTTTTGAAGAAATAAATATGTTTTCTAAGTTTATTCGTGATAAGTAGGCAATGCGAATTCCACTTAAGATATTGATTGAATACCACTTAAGATATTGTATTGTGACGGCCTCCGTGGTCGAGGAGTAAGGCTCTCTAACAGCAAGCCGGATGGTCCAGGGTTCAAATCCCGGCGTGCGCAATTAAATTTTATTTGATTAATTTGTGTTATTTCACAATTTATTCATTTAAAATAATCTACAGTATACTTGCGGCACTTTCCAGAGTGAAAGATACTCTCAGTATCGCCCTGGTGTAAGACCACCATTCAGAACTGAAATATTGTTTGAAATGGCTTTAGCCGTGTTAAGTGACCAGATGTAAATAGCCAGGTATTCCCCAACCTTCCCCTTCTCCATCTCCTTCCCCTCCTCCATCTAAAAGGCGTTGGGTCCAGAGAGTCCTGTTGGAAAGGTCAAAGGGTCTCCCGCAACCGACCTCTCACGTATTTAACATTAAATCCACACAAGAGACCCTGAGAAAAAAAATCCTTCAGGGCCTATATCATCTTTGAGGATCCTGTGTGGGGGTCTTTTTGGGGAAAGGAAGGAGAGGAATTTCTGGGAAGGAAAAAGGTATGAAAGATGGGTGGGAATCTGGGGTCATTGTGTCCAGGAGTAACGAAGGTATGAATCCATCCCTCTCACTGCGGTGCAAGGCGATGGATCGAGGGTGTCCGGCTGGTGGGGTCAAAAGGTCTCTCTCAACCACTCTCTACCGATGCGACCCACCACGCAGTAGGTAGGCAAACAAATCTGCCACCAAGTCCTGAACAAACCTAACCCCACGAACCTGACACCCCAGCTAAGTCACCAAACGTAGAGAACCACTTGGGGTGACCTGTGGCAGAGGTGTTGATTATCCAATGAATGGTACCCAATACCCATACCCGCTTCCCAAATGGAAATCTGTTTATTTTTAAAATATTATTAAATCCAAGCCAATGTCGGTACCTAGCCAATATAATTACAGCTCTGTAGTACTTATCCTCCGAATTAAAAATAAAACTCAACGAACACTTATGCTTATCAGTCTTATCACGCTGTCCAGCGCCTAGTGGGATGTTATCAGCGGTGAATTGACGGAAACAGAGGCTACGATAAGGGTTCTCCCACGAGCACGAGCGCGGGAACTGGCTCCAGAAGTGGCTCCCAACATCCAGGCAGGTCCTGTCTGTGTCTAGGTCAGTTCCTCAGTTCCTGGTTGTCAGACAAGGAATCAAATAGTGATAATATGTAATTATAATACAATTTTAGGAACACTTTTCATTGGTACATACGAATATATGGATTGGCTGAGTTTCAATTAATCAGTAGATTTATTTTTTGTTTAGTTTAGCTGCAAATTGACGAAACTCGTATATTTTTTATGTCAATACCGAACAATAGTCCCTTGACTGCTCCCAACCATATGGAGCCAGTGAGACTAGAGACTATGGCATTCCCAATTGGGGTATGTTGTGAGGCCGAATGTAGAGGGGAAGTGAAAGAGGTGGGGAAGAGGATGGTGAGGATTTACCTGGCAGATCTGGTCACCAAACACGGCGTGGTCTTAAAACAGGCCGATACTGGGAATATCTTCTACTCTGGAACGTGCTTCAAAAATACTTTTCAACTACTTTCACTATCTGCAAAATTTGCTTGCGCACGCCAGGATTTGAACCCGTGACCTCTTAATTCGATAGCCTTACCCACAAAGCGGTAGACAGATGACAAACAGTGGCAAAACCACAGAATAAGTAATAAGTTAACAAGTCATAGAACAAAGAATAACATAAGAAGTGCCTCGTGGACGTGTTTTGTGATCCAAATATAAGCCCAATTAAAAACTGTGTTTCACCATGTTTACTAAATTCAAATATGATGGCCATATATATTCAGGCAAATGTAAGAGAGACAGGCCGCGTGCAAATGGTCTATGTGGAACCAAAGGCTACTAATTCAGAGGCACATTTGTTTCCATTCATATTTGTGCGGAAGGCATTTCTAGTTTTCTTCTTTATTCTATGTAATAAATATTCTCTTCGTTATTTTCTCATATCGGAGGTTATTTATCATCGGACCAATCTTCACCCCGCAGACTGCATCCGGGAATAAGTCCGCGGAACTACAGGTAATCGCATTACTATCGAGACATTGAAGTGCGGTGTCTTCATCTGTTTTGTTTTCCATCAATCTTCCAATCATAAATACAATAACAGTGAGTAGTGTAAGTACGTAGGCAGTAGTCGATAAAGGATTCCGAAACTCGTCCTTCCATCGCCATTCCTTGCCAGTGGAAGTCGTGAGAATGAACAAGATTCGGTATGCCACGGCCCTCGACCGACACCGTGCGAAAAGCGTATTATCAGTAGCAACATGAGATATTTTAAGGGAATTTCCTGGATGTTACTTCACCCGTGGGAACTTCTTATCAAATTCATCCTGATACCAATTTAATACTGACATACATAGATAATTTCAGTAGGATAATAAAATTCCGCTGTTTCGGTATGGCTTATCGAAATGTCTGTACAAACTTTTTCTTTTTACCGGTTTTGCTAAAATCCAGTAAATGTCTTATTTTGCTCGTTAACATTAAAATCGATGGAGATGTGATTATATGTATGTTTGAAGATTTTATTTTAATCTTTCAAAAAACAAGGCAAGTTTCCTTTGGGCCCCACACGAACTAACGTACATTTTGTGCATTGAAAGAGTTCACAAGAAATTTTTTAAATTTTCATATTGACGTCTCTACGGATATTACCCCTGGCTATACACATCTTCTTATATACTTGGTATGACCAATTATCACTTCTTAGAAACACGTAGAGGTATTGCTGTGATTAAATATTTGTTTCTCTTATTAAACGGTTACATATATAACAGTGAGATTCTGGCTGAAATAAATTTCTTTATACCAGAGTCTCGCTCTCGAGGACGTCGTTATAACCTCCTTTATTGCAGAGCGAGCAGCACTAGTTTGTTCATGATCTCACCCGTGGGGAGAGAGTTCACGTACTTCCTAAATGTAGTTGATCAAAATATCGATGTCTTTCATTTCCTACAACGCTTATATAAGGTTTCTATCACTGCAAATACATTGTATAAAGGGTACAATTATAACGATCTAGACGCCAATCTGAATAAATCAATGAATTGTTGTTTTAAAGCTAGTGCTAGTACCTCCCTTACTAGGAAAATAACTTTTTAAATGACTGGCAGGCAAATCGGATGATTTCCGTCAACTTGAACAAATTTACTAGCTCCTGTCTGTTTATATGCCATCAAGTCAACGTGTCGATTGAATAACTGACAGCCACTGAGAGCAATTCTCACCTTTGGGAGCAACATTTTAGTTGAAGGACCATTGTCAACAACAGAAATCTTTACACAGTTTGTTGCAAGTATACAAAAAAATCTATTCCGAAAATATTCTGGTTCATGGTGATCAGGTGTCAAAACTGACAAAAGGGCAAACACCTCACATAATCATAAAACCAGAGCCAAGCAGATAGACAAACTAAATATACCTAAGGTTACTACCTTTGGACAAATAAGCTCTGAATGTTAAGATGTAAAATTATATAACAAACTCCCGCTCAGTATCAAACAAGTTGAATAAAAAATTAAAAGAACTGAATAGTATTTTTAAAATATCGTCATAGAAGTTACTAAAAAAACCCTATCCAAACCATAGAAGTCGCTGAAAATCCTCAATCCAAAACCTAGTCCCCCCAGCACAGGATATTCTATTGTCGAGGACTAGGGAAATATTATAAGTACATTTCTTTTATATTTATTTTGTTCATTGCAAGTATATTTTCAAAAAATGTAAAATTCATAATATTGTATAAAAAAATAGTCGAGTAGCGGTAATTAATAAAGTAAACTTGAAATATCTCGCGAATTTTGTAAATCATTTGAGAATTGGTATCTGGCTAACATTATATATTATGTTTTACCAAGGTACTTATACCTACCAAAGATATTTCAAAGTTAAAAAATGATTCTTTTGAATAAATGACGGATATTTAACGAAATATATTTACGCTTGAAACCCCTTTTCGTATAATTATAGAGAATAATATTTACGGAAATGGGCGTTAAATCCGAGTAGGTACCCACCTAAATGATAAAATATTGTAAATCTCACGCTTTTTTTATTTTAATGTAATGGCAATATTACCTACTAAGTAGGATATAAAATAGTGCAACAATGTCGAGGAAGCTTTTAGGTAACAAAACCTCCTAATCTCGCGTCACTAATCTTCAATTAGCACGATAAAAACGCGTAGGCTTTTATTGAAGATGGCGCATTCAGGCAAACACGCTTCAGAAAATAGGAAGAACGTAGTAGGTAGTATGTACTGAACTACTGGTACTCTCGCTACTTCTTTTCACAGCATTCATTGTTAAGGAGATGAGTAGCCAATCAGAGACGATGAAAGAGATCCCGGTGAGACAGGAAGCGATACAACACAAGGAGAACGCGACCAGTGGTTGACTGGAATAAGAATAACGCAAGTGAAGATTCGTTCCTCAGAATATGTTGCAAGATACATGAACATTTGGTCAAGGTAATGAAATTACCCAACGTTTTAAATTAAGAAATAAAATGACATTTGTGGTATTTAACAAAATATATAAAATTAAAAGTTGATATGTACGAGTATAAATTACTGTTACAACTGCACAATTTGTTCTAATTTATTTATTTATTGGACAATTTGTATATCGCCGCTTTTGTGAAATATAACCTCAGGGGCGCTTTACAGTTGATGCAGGTATTACAAAAATAAAGTGAAGTTAAGTTTGATAAAATGAAGTACAGGAACAGGTGACACGAAGATAGAAGATGGATACTCTGCAGTAAGAATACGAGGTGGTGAAGAAACTGGACCAGCTGCTGCAGCGTCCACCGCGTCCACCAACAATGCCAGCACGAGGTTCGTCATCCGTCCAGGTATGTGTCTGCTGCTGATAAAGCGCTGACACAATATCCTCACATAGATAACAGACCTTGGCAGCACCGCTGTGACGTTCGACGAAGATGGAAGCTGAAAGGATAATAAGGAATACGAGGTACAACAATCTTTTTTAAGTACATCCATTTGAATTTCACTTTTGTTTTCGGGAATGGATGAACGAAAGTCACAGTTATAGCAGTTAATGTTCGAAATAAATGTCGGTTCTACCCATTTGGGATTTGGCTGAGTTGTTAGCGCGGTTGACTCCACTCCCCGGGGAGGAAGGTTCAAACGTCAGTGAAACCAAAAAAGCTCGATCCCCTTCCAGGTTTGCATTTATTCATTCACGAAAACAAAATCGAAATTTAAATAGATGTATTTAAAAATATTAAGGCCAGATTAAACGGGAGTAAAGATACTTGATTTTGGTAAGTAGCTACCTAATGTTGAACACTTGAAAAAAGGCATCGATACATCGGAGTTACACGCTCCATTGAATCCCTTTGTGCCTCGCTGCCGGCCTCACCTCTACTATCTGTTCCGAGATCGGTTCTTACCGGGCCTACTTATTCACAATGCTCGTAATAACAACTCTTGCCTCTCTAGACGTTTGCATATCTGTGTCCCTCGTGCTATTCAGGTAGGTACCTACACACTTAGCTTTGCATCCTAAAAGGTTCTATGATGGTCCTCTCTGTAATATCTCTTTCTGTTACATGAGTTATCGGTGCTGTGCCTGTACTCAGCGTTGATTTCTAATTGCCACAAAAGGTCCCTACTCGAGTTTTTGCATAGGTATTTGAAAATAATTGCTGTTATTCCTTTACGTGTCAGACAAGGGTTGGTTCTCCTAGACAGGATTCACGCGTTGCCTGTTGTTTTTGACACTGATAATTAGATTTCATCGTTACCTTACCTAAATTTCGCTACAAAAAACCACACAAATTTGAAGATTTTTCTGTATCTCGCCCTTCAATGGAAACATGACATGTTTTGAAAGACCTGAAAATGAAAGAGGCCAGTTAAAAATATTTTAAAATCGCAACCCAAGCTTCCCGTTGTTAGAAATTTAGAAAAATGTTTTTTTTTCAAAATTATCAGTTTAGCAAATTCAAAATTTACTTGAACAGATATAGGTAGAAATCTACTATTTACGTGAAAAGGTACTATTTGTGTAAAAATATATAATTTTGTAAAAAGATTGATACTACGTGAAAAGAAAGAGATACATATAAAATGGCAGTCAAATCCCCCGTTCATCCTTTCTTATAAATTTTCAAGATGTATTGTGGGACGTTTGTTTGATATTACTATTTTTTTGTATGACATTGAAATCACTGCAATGAAATCAATTTCCTCTGTGTTTAGACGATCATAAAAATATGTTTTCATTTCGGGACGTGTGCTTCTATTATGGCGGCAGCATTGTGTAGTCATATTCCCTTAGAATCTGAACAATACTTACAATACAATAACACAAATATTTATCCATGAATTCCAGTTTCTGATTACACAAAATATCATCTCAGATAGTGGGGATAACATCCCTACACCATGTCCACAGTGGTGATACTGTTGTTATAATTCTATAACGCGGGGATAAAATGTTGATCATGCAACAATTGATATCCCAATATCGGATTAAAAATTGTGAATGCACCATTACATCGCCTTTCTGGGGAAGGGAAAGAAAAAAAGGCATCAAATTGCACAGGTGGGTCTGAGCGTCTTACGTAAATTTCTCAATTTTCTCATGACTTGGAATGGGGCAACCACGACAAGACAGAATAATTAATTTAGAATTGATTTCATTATTTTTTTACGTTTACTGTTTTACTAATTACTAGTAGTCGCATTGCCCGTGTTTCAATCATCTTTTGTAAACAAATTTATTTTAAAAACAATATTCTTGTCACATTTTTTTACAGTTGTAAACAAAACGTAACATATTGAGCAACGATAGGTCATGATGGAAATATCTATGTGAGTTAAAAATGCCGAAACAACTGACACAAAAAAAAAAATAATAAATTGACCAGAGCTCTAAATTTTGAAAAATAGTTGTGTCGATCGCGAAATTCCAGAAGAAAAAAGATGCACAATTTTCATAATGCTTGATTTTCATCCTTTTGCTTTAACCATCCCGCACCCAAGTGGGGGAGTAGGTAGTACGAAAATTACTATCCTCCTTATGCTTAAATACTTGACATATCATTTTATCATTTTACGTATTTCTGCGCAAAAACATAAGTTACCATTAATAATTGACTGAATAATTGGGATTTCTATGGTTTAAAAGCCCATAAGGCTGGCCGCATACATACGTTTTTCGTATTCGATTTCCGAATTCGTTTTCCGTATTCGGACATCCGAATGCACGGAATCAGTAGAAAATACATTAACTGCCGCACACGTTCGTTTTAGTTCCGAACGGAACAAATTCCTTACGCACGTTCCGAATGCGAGCCGGCGCGTTCGGAGAAACCGAATGGAAAAAACCTAATGACGTCATGTGGAACGCAGCTATTGCATACAGTTTGTTTGTGCCGACGCAAACGTACGGAAATTTCCGTTCGTAATTCAGTGTTGCCAACGGATCTTGACCTAATATCGCCGTCGCGTTTCATACATAAGGTAGCGTAAAGTAGCCGAATTTGCTGTTAGGTGGGACATGTTTAAAATTGATGTTTTTACGTGAAAATAAAAATTTCGTGGGGGGGGGGGGGGGTAGAGAATTTCAAAAAGATAAAATTCGTCCCCAGAAAATAAAAAAAATTCATGGGGAGGGGTGGCTAGAAAATTTCAAGAAAATATAAAATTTGTCCCCAGAAAAATAAATTTCATGGGGAGGGGGGGTGGCTAGAGAATTTCGGGACATGTTTAAAATTGATGTTTTTGAAGTAGCTTAATTGGCGACCAGTCGCCTTTTAGATTTTTTTCGGCGCCGATTCTCGCTCTGAGTAGCCTAAATGGCGATATATCGCCCTTGTTGGCAACACTGGTACTGACGTTTATACATTCCGAATGAAGAAAAACGAACGTTTGCGCTAGTCTCACGGAATTCCGAATACGCGGCGTATATGCGGCCAGCCTAAGACAGAAAAATGCATGGGGTCGTCGGAAGACCCACTTGGTTACACACGTTTTGTTTGGCATCTTGGCCTGTCAAGAGTTAATGAGGTCTTATCTGGAAAAGTAATAATGAATTGAAAAATTGACATAATCTACATATTGTTGGTGCAAGAACGTCACAAAGTTGAGTGTTCCATAACTTCCAAAACATTGTAGTCACCCGATCATTCTCACTGAAAAAATGAATACAGGTAATCTATCGGTGTAATGTTTTGATAGCAAAATATCATATTGTCAAAAAGAATATTATGAATGGAGTAGAAATCTACCTGCCACCCGCTCCGGGCAGCAAAAAACATCTTCCCCACAGACATAGGAATGAATAGACGAGAAGATAAGGGCGAGGGGTAAAATCAACTGTTGAAGAACGAGGGGAGTAAGGCTGACTGTGATTCGTCAATAAATCAATCTGACAGTAAATAGGCATCTCGCATTATAATATCACCATTTAGTTCTTAAAAGTAAAATCTGCTTTTGAATGAATAGACATTTCTACATGGGAGCGCAAATTACTCGCCACGTTATGAACTAATTTGCGAAGTCCAAATTCGGCAAAGTAAGGCAGCTTCTACTTTCAGAGTCGTAGTTAGTTTCAGAGTATTTAGTTAAGACACTTTTACAAATGTCTCATAATTTACTTACCCCAGTAAACAACGATGAGCACACTTGAGAATCGCTACATTGTGATGTGATAGTATATGTTTCTAAAACTGATCCATATAATACGGTGTGAATAAGCTTAAAATAAAGTAAAATAATGCTTACTTATGGAATGTAATACGACAATTGGGTTTATTCTCTTTTTCACATCTATTTTTACAAGTTTTCATATCAAAAGTCAACATTTTGCCGTGTTATTTCGTAAAATGAACCGATGATGCCTCGACCATAGTTCGCACAAGAATGATGACGTCACGTTTTCAAATTTCACTTGAGGCCAATATGCGAGCCCAGCCGGCTCAATGGAACCGGTATGGGGAGTGGGGATAATACGCTTTTAATCACTTAGGGCAGGTCTACTAATATTCATATGTCTATGATCTTCCCATTCCTGTGCTCCTGGTAACAGTGAAAACAAGGGCCTTCGAGGGACATTGAAGAATCTGTAAAAAATCTTACATTGTGCTTTTTAATCCGAGTGACCCTGGACTCCGATACCTTCGGGCTATTCATCCGTTTTACTATCAAATATAAAATTAGGAAATGTGTATAAAAAAGGTTGGCACTAAATTTATCGTTCTCGGAATATGGGCAACAGGCGATTGTGTTTCGAAGTCTAGGCGTTGGGTTTGCTAAAAACATTTGACGTTTTATGTGTTCTTGGAAAGAAGGTTTTTTTATTCGGTCATACCTGTTCTCGTCTCAGAGTTTGTCGTGATGTTAAAATGTTATATCTCTGTCACTACTATCAAGTCACTGCATTAGCAATTTAAAATATCGTAAGCCGCAACTGTCATGTGGTAAGAATTTTATTGCATTACGTAGGAAAAAAATGTAAATACCAACGTTACTTATGATGGTACTATGTTTGCGATAATTTGTCAAATAAAAATAAAATGTGTCGTATTTAGTCGATTGAACAATACTGAAACCAAACAACGAAAAGAAGCTCAGGAGGTCTAGCACGACCGATAAAGCTCTATATCAATATGGCATTGACGAAATCCGTTACTTATGGTCAGTTAGCGATATTTGAGAGTACGGTCATAGCAAAAGCCGCTACTTTTAGCGCGGCCTCGAAGGTGTCGGAAAGCTTTCAATATTCACGACTTTTTGGATAGCGTCGTTCATTATGCAAAATAACTAGCTTATTAGGGATGAACTAACTAAGCTCTTAGAACTGAAAGAAATCGTATAATACACGATCCGAAGACTTAATTAATTGTAGACGCGACCAATTGAATCCGTTCCAGCTTCGTGAAACAAATGTTTTTTGGTTATGACTGATGACCTAATGAACGAATTAACTTCATTTTTGTTATGACTGATGACCTAATGAACGAATCAACTCCATTTTTGTTATGACTGATGACCTAATGAACGAATCAACTCCATTTTTGTTATGACTGATGACCTAATGAACGAATCAACTCCATTTTTGTTATGACTGATGACCTAATGAACGAATCAACTCCATTTTTGTTATGACTGATGACCTAATGAACAAATCAACTCCATTTTTGTTATGACTGATGACCTAATGAACGAATCAACTCCATTTTTGTTATGACTGATGACCTAATGAACGAATCAACTCTATTTTTGTGTCAAGAAGTACACGCGGAATGCTAATGTATAATATTAGAGTTAGTATTTCAATTAAAAATTTTCACTTTTACGTAGCCATCTGACGTTTAGTGCTCGGGAAATCAGTATAAAATCGTCGGTAGTTACGCCTTCGCTAATCGGTCCGATATTGTAAAGTTATCGAATCCACTGTACTAGACCGCCGGTGCTCTATCCTGTCTTCTGTATATTTCTACACGGTACGCAATAAGAAATAAACTACGGGTATTATTTTGTTTACAGCTCTCCAGGGAAATGACGTTCCTAAACATAACTTATAAAATCATCCGCTTGTCTGTCAAAACAAGCCGTAAAATATTCCAACATGTGGAACTAATTGCTTCACAAACTGGAATGGTGCTAACAAAGTAATCATGCATTAAACATCGTAAAACTGTGAATTAACTTCTAAAGGCTTTCACCGATAGACAACTAAAAAATAACAAACAATCTACTACCTACCTATATAGCAGTAAGCACGTTTTTTATAATAATAGCCCTTGGTATGGAAATCAACAAAGGGGTAGTCCCACATTAAATTATTGTTACTCTCTTGCCTGTTGTGTACGTACCAGAGGCGGTTCATGGTATATCTAATTGGGAGTTTGATCAGAGATTAAAAAAGGAGGAAAAAAAATCATGCAGATTTACGAAAAACTAAAATTCTAGTCTTTTCCATTACATATATATATATTTCCCATGGATATAAAGGAATTTTATCACATTACTGCACCATGAGCAATCTAGCAACAATAAAGATTCAATTCGGCGATTCCAAGAAAGAATATAATATAAAGTCGTAATACATACTAAAATAGTTTTAAATATGAAATACACAATTTTCTTTACGAAAGAAACTGTTAAATTTGAAGTTACATCTACAGTTATTAACTTATTTAACTTAAAACACAAAAAATGTGGTGAGCATATACCGGATTCGGTATTTCTAGTTATAGCGTTGGGAGAGTTGGAGGTCAGTTGGACGTCAATTGCAGATCGGTTGGAGGTCAGTTGGAGGTCAGTTGGAGGTCAGTGGAAGGTAAAAAAGTAAAAAAAAAGGTAAAAAAGTGAAACTTATTTTTTCGCTACATGTTTTATCCAAATACAATACATCGATGTGTAGCAAATTTAATAAATAAATAATAAATTCCCAACATTTCAGGTCTAAAGATTTGTCGCCAATAGTATATCACCCACTTTAGAGAAAACGCCACTGGTACGTACCTACACAAGTCCCAGAGAGAGCTTGTACACATGTCATCGACGTTCGTCCTTCACACACCTCTTGTATAAAAACAAAAAATCAGAAGATACTAAATATATCGATGACATCACGTACGACCTCTCTCTGGGACTAGTATAAAACAAAACACATCGACGATACTACCCGATACAGCCTGGGTGCGGAGAGTGTTACAGACACGCTCGCTTCGCCTGTCTAATAGTACCTGCCTAGTATTTGAATGCAGTTTCTCAAAATCTATATATATAAAAATGAATATTTTTTTTATGCTTTCACCCTATAGACTCCAAAACTACTGGACCGTTTTTATTAGTGCCAGGAGTATTTGAATGGTAAAAGAAGTCGGGAACGCCCGAGGAAGACACGAATTAAATAATTTAAGAAAATACTAACTAGCTAATCACAAGCCGTTTCACCGAGGGGGTATGCAGAAAGGACGCCAAACAATTCAGTCTTAGTACACACTCCTTGCCTCATTCACATTCATACATAATCTTCTATTATTCTGACTCTTGACATGACCCAAATCAAGTATCGAGAAGAAGTCTGTGACGCCCGAGGGAGGCATGGCACGATCAAGTGAAACAGATACTTATGTACGGTAAAATACTTACTTACAAATACGTCAGCTAGTAGAGGCATATTATAAAATAACGGCCTAGACCTGATTCTATCAAAACGATTAAACGAGGAATCTCCAATGATTCACGAATGGTCAGTTGGAAGTTGGAGTGATGAGTACTGGTTTCTCTCAGGTAAAAAGTTCTCTGTAAGCGGCTTGCTAAAAAATGTTCCTTTTTTATCTTTTACTTTGACCGGAAGGAAGCCGTTTAGTAATTTTTAATGAATTTTAAAAATCTCTTTAACATATGCTTTACTTAAAAGAAATCTCTCTGTATAAATATTAAAATGAAATATATTAAAATTATTATCTTTGTTTATTAAGGGAATGAATTTAATAAATTTACTTAAATATACTTATAGATATGCAAATGTACCTACTCACACTCAATCAAAATCAAATATGTATGTATGTACACGTACATACATATTTGTACACATACTAATAATAATAATAATAATAATTGGATAATTTGCAGAGCGCCGTTTTTGTGAAAAATCACCTCAAGGGCGCTGTACAATTTATTTCCTAGGATCTACATTTATTATTTAGGAAAGATACCATAACATACTTACCTGTCAAGTCACTTCCGACAAACACACTTATATTAAAAAGTTTATGCTTATACAAGATAAAACTGCACGCAGAGGACACTATATCAAAAAACACTGGTCATCGCATGACCTTAAGTCTGCTATAGTTTTTATTTTAATTTAACTTATTTTAACTGTCTTAAAAAGCCTACAAATTGTTATTTGTTATCATTTTTATTTATTTATTTTTAATTATTATTTCTATTTATTTTATTTTATTTTTATTTTTTTTTACATTTCGTTAATTTAAACTGTATCAACACAGGCTTGTTCTAGTGAGGTTAAAAATTCTAACGTAAAACGGATACACTGTAAAGAAATAATAAATAAATATATAATGTTGCAGGTATTTGATTATTTCTTTCTTAAAATCCTACCCTTAACGTCTTCTGCGAATTCGTTTTGGACAGCAGCCCCTGTTTCTCACTTCTATTTATTTTTCACATTACTGCATTATAATATTTGGTTTTTCTATTTTGCCAATAACATAAGGTTAGGCAGCAAATTGAGCTGTCGCTCTAAAATTCATTACATTAGTTGATTCTTTCATTGTTTTGTAAACATTATTTCAAACCCCTTGCAACAATTCAAATTATAATTGGATTAGGTTCTCGCAAATACAAGGTATTCAGGGCAAATTAACGGATACAATACCTACATTGTATTAGGAATATTGGGTTTTTCTAAATATAATTTCGGTGAAGGACAACACAGGTACCTACCGACTAATAATGTAGGTATGCAACTACATAAAGTAAATATTTGGAATAATTCGGCACAACCATTTCAACTTATTACATTTACTAACGAATATTAAATAGGTACCTACCTACAGGCAAATCATTTCAAAATGGACACGTTTGAATGCATTTGTGCACACCGATAGTATCGAAAGTTTTTCGAACTAGTTTGGATCTCCTGCTCGCAGTCCCCTCTTACCCCGAAAATACCCAAAGATGAATGAAATGACAGTCACCTAAATTTTTCAAGACCCCAACTCATCTTATCATTTAGCACATTCCTAACTTAACTTTTATCAATTCCATTGAAATTTACACTCGCAAATGTTTTTTCAGTTTTATTCTTCAGTTTCCTAAAAAAATATGTATTACTAAATCAAATTATATTTTGATTAATCCAGTACACCATTACACAAGCAAGGGTATTTTTTTAAATATAAACCTGTACCTATTCACATGGCACATTAAATTTTTACAAAAATAACATTTCAGGTTGTGCACAGAGAAAATGAGCATTGCTGACTTATTAAAATCTCGTAAAAAACGGGATTGCAGGCCGATATCCCAATAAACTTATAGTACACTCATAATATATCGGTACATGTATTCATGTACCTGCGTTTATCCTAATAATATATATTGAACACGTGATCCGACATCACGATAACACATTCGTTTTTTACTGAAAGTTTATTAGGAAATCTATCAATTCATTTTATAAAAGCCTGCAATGCCGTTTTTGACAGGTTTACTAATAATTTAAAGAGATTCTCATTAAATTAGCAAGAAATTATATCAGTAAGTTTTCTCCGTGTAGGTGAGTGAGTGATGCACTGAACATAAGTGAGATCTATACCAATTTTAAATTAAAATGTCGCTGCCAATTGACATAATACCTTTCGACTCCTAGGCCCCAGACAGGCCCATGTAATCGATTATGTGTTCAAGAAATAATTTCAGTATTATTGAATTTCACCCGAAGTAGGCCAAAATCGACCGTACTTCTTTTAAAGATGGATTGTCCCAAAGTGCACCGAAAGTGTCGAAAGATCTCTTGGGTGTTCTTAAAATATAATTAATTTATAATATTTTGTATTATTACCTAATGTAATTCAATTTAAAATTTTCAAAACCCTCGGCGTCGGTAGGTAGGTAACTACCTTTTTAAGAGCGGAAGTCGCGTGCCGAATGATGGGTCATTAGTATAAAACAACTCCACATATTTAGCCGCATTTTTTGCCAAAGATAGAAGCAAAGATATTAGAAGAACGAGATGTGCTATGCGCAGTTCGTACTGAGTGGAATTGTTTTGCCGAGTGTCGCCGGTTTTGTTCACCAATACTACTGCACACCTTCGCTTACGCTAAGGCATCGCTAAGGTATCCGCACTAATACATAGAACAGATTTCTGTGCGTACACGTCCCGATACCGTTCAAAGTACCCTAATTAGGTAGTACTCCGGCTACGGTCCGGCGGCCAACATAGCATATCTCGTTCTTCTAATATCTTTGGATAGAAGGATAATTAAAAAAAAAATATTATGTATTATATTAGCAATATATATTGACCAGGAGGTCTAGCACGATCAAATTGATAACTTAACAATATCGGGTCTTAACTTTCAACGATTTTATGTCAATATAATGAGCACGATTGCGCTGTTGACACCGAAACCGATAAAATACTAATACATTGACAATATCCAATTGAAATGTTAAGGGGAACGGCTGCGCGGCCTTTTTTATACAAAACTAAAATTTAGATTTGAGGCCAAAATACCCAACCACACTTGATAATATTTGTTTTAATCAAAGGGTGTAGAACAAATGGTTCCATGCTAACTCAACACAGTGACTATTCAACACACCTTTAAAAAGTGATATAAAGTCATTAAAAATGATGAAACAAAAATTAACCTAACCTGACCTTCTTAACCCAGTTAATAAAGTTTTTGTTTCATCACTTTCCATGACTTTATATAACTTTTTAAAGATGTGATGAATTATCATTTTGATGATTTATCCGGTCACCAGAAAAAATTTAGTAAGAATATATGCTACTTTATAATAGCTTAATTAGTTCACCTCGCACATACATGTAAATACGCACTTAATTAATGTAAGTCTAGTATTTAATATTGAGACATCTTTGTCACTAATATATACCTAATAATGGTGGCCGGATAAATCATCACAACGATAATTCATCACATCTTTAAAAAGTTATATAAAGTCTTGGAAAGTGATGAAACAAAAACTTTATTAACTGGGTTAAGAAGGTTAGGTTAATTTTTTTTCATCTTTCTAATGTCCTTATATCACTTTTTAAAGGTATGTTGAATTGTCACTGTGTTGAGTTATCATGGAACCATAATAATATCTCTAATAATGTCATCTCCCTTTTTACTCTCTTCCCTTGAAAGTCTTACCTACTACAAGAAGAGTTCTCAACAGTGAGACGACAAGTTCTCAACATTGATGTTGTCAAGTGGTTCATCTTATCTTGTTACCTACAATCGAATCATTATTCTCGAAAATTGGCTATTGAATCAAACCAAATTGAATTTCATCGTGTGTTGAAATTTTAAAATAGTCGTTTTGTGAAAATCTAAATAAAAGTATTTATGATCTAACAATTTTAATGGTGATACATGCGTCGTGATCTTCACAAGAAAGCGTAAGGTCCACTTGTCCCCCTTTTTAACCCGATTTTTAAACTCTAAAACAAGTTACAGTGCATTTTTTAACTCATTTGTCGTGTGTCCGCCACGTATCTGGTGTAAATTGTATTTTCATTGCGTCGTTATCACACAGGTAGGTTAACTAATATAATTAGTTAAAACTGTGGTCTCGTTAAAATGGTATTTGTTGACAGATTAGAAAGTCAACGCGGGGGGTTACTTTCTTACCCCAGGGTAAATAATGCTTTCTATCGGTTGTAAATATTGTAATCTAGTTAGGTCGATAAGGTAATGTTCATTGTTAACTCCACCGAAGAGATAAAGCGATATTAGTGTGTTGTGGGCGTGTCTGATAATAGTCTATGTCTATAATAGTCAGATAACATCTTAAACACCCATATGAGGTAAAAATTGTGAGGCGCATAAAATATAGATCTTTAAATTCAGTAAATTTAAATGATTCACCACTTCATGGTAAATAAGAAACTAGAAAATAAAGAGAAAAATTTTCACGAATCAAAATTCGGTAATTATTCGGAATCGCTGGACAAGGATTATATGAAATATTTTTAAATAAAACCTTCTGATTTACCTTAATTACTATAAAAGGAATCTGACTGCATTTGGGATATTTTTAATTTTAGCATTTTAATTTTTAATTACGTAAATCGAAAATTCACTTTCGTTGTATGGGATGACAGCTGGAATGCTTTCTGTTGATAATATTTTCTTTTGTTGGTATTCCTGATACGAGTGGCAAGATTTTTGTACCATTTACTCTACGCAAATACTAAGTGGGTACAATTTCGGCAAAATCGAAAAATATAATAAAGATATTTAGGTAGGTTTTATAAATAAAGAAAAATTAGAAAGGTTAGGTTAGGATAAAGGTTGGGTTAAATTGGTTAGGTTAAGATATAGGTCAGGTTGGATTATTGTAGGTTAGGTTAGGATAAAGGTTGGGTTATTATAGGTTAGGTTAGGTAGGGTTATTATAGGTTAGGTTAGGTAGGGTTATTATAGGTTAGGTTATCATAGGTTAGACTACATAAAACAATAAGTATAATAATACCTATATGTATATAAATAATTTATGTTTTGTAACATAAAAATATTTTATTTTTCAAGTTTGGCCAAAATAGTACCTACCTAGTATTTGCATAGAGTAAATTGTAAAAAATCTAGCCACTTGTATCAGGAATACCAACAAAAGAAAATGTTATCAACAGAAATCATTCCAGCTGCCATCCTATACAACGAAAGTGAATTTTCGATTTACGTAATTAAAAATTATAATACTAGAATTAAAAATATCCCAAATGCAGTCTGATTCCTTTTATAGTAATTGAGGTAAATCAGAAGGTTTTATTTAAAAATATTTCGTATAATCCGTGTCCAGCGATTCCGAATATTTACCCAAAATTCTTCCACGAACAGAAAATCAATTTCTTTAGCATGCCTGGGAAAGCAGGGTCGGTTAGTAGTTCAGATTTATATCTGTCAAAGAATTAGATTTGTCAAAAACCAAAAGGAACATACATTTCAAACATAGAATTATTACCATAATTTATTAAAATAAGATAATTTGTTACCTACTTAACGCTTTTATTTTTCTCCACTAATTCCCCACAGGAGGCCCCGAGGAAAATACTTTCCCCTCAGGGCTTATATAATCTTTGGGGATGATGAACGGAGGGTCTCTTTATGAGAAGGAAGGAAAGGAAGTTAAGGAAGGAAAGGAAGGGAAAGGAAGGAAGGAAGTTAAGGAAGGAAGGAAAAAGGTATGAGGGGTGGGTAGGAATTTGGTGGTCATTGGGTCCAGGCGTGTTGCACGAATCCATCCCTCCCACTGCGATGTAAAGCTTTAGGGTTAGAGTCCGGATGGAGAGGTCAAAGAGCCGCCCAATCCAGCCCGCCACGCAGTTGGTGGACAGACTGTATAAATAGATCCGCCTTACCTCCTGAACCCGGGCACCCCTGCTAAGTCACCAAATGTAGTGAACCACTTGAAGTGACCTATGGCAGAGGTGTGAGTTATCCAATGAATGGTTTCCAAGGCAGCGGTACTCACACCCCCCCTCCACAATTGTAAAATGTCTGATATGATTTTACACTTCCTATTTTGAAAAGTAAAAGTTCATTGAACTCTCACATCACCCATGCACCGACAGCCGAAATCAGGACGATTAATAATACTCTGTGAAAAGGTATAGCAAATTAATTGTAATTTAATGGAAATAAGGATCTGTTCAAATTATTCAGTGAATATATAAATATTGTTGCCTCCGTGCTGATTCTCACTCGTACGTTTGTTTTCATGGAATAAAGTGTTCTGAAAACAGGCATCTTGAACAATTTGGGTTTCCCCGCGTTGTGGTTTAGAAATGTGACGAGAATAAATACAATTAAATTGTACTGGGTTTAGAGAACACTTACTACACACGAAAGAGTAACACTTCCCAGAGCCAGTCGGACTATACACGGTGACCGGAAACTCGGGGTACACGGAGAAAAATGTCTATTGCTTATTAATTATGAATATCTTCTAATTATTCGTAATCTGGTTAAAAACGGGAGCGTAGGCCCTTAACAAATGGATTGATAGGTTTCCTGATAAACTTACCAATTTATTATCGCGATCTCGGAACACAGGTTCAAAAATCCGAATATTTTCGCATTTCGTCATTATATATTATATATTATCGACGCAAATGCATGTGCATGAACAAGTGTTCCGATATATTAGGAATTTACTAAAAGTTTATCAGGAAACGGCCTGCAATACCGGTTTCCGCCGGATTACCAACAATTTGAAGAGATTCTCAATAAATTATCAATACTCATTTTTCTCCATGTACAAGCGGAAACTGTTGAATCTGTGTTTTTTTGATATGGGCTTTCGTTTTCGAATAAATGGAGCCCGGAGTTGAATTTTTTAAGGTCAAATTAAACTAGAAGGTTAATGTCTTTTAAAATGTCAAGAAGCGTTGACCTGTTTACAAAAGTCTTTTAATTACCGACAAAAAAGTTAAAAGTGGTTCAAAAAAGAGAAACGCTTTTATTATTATTTTTTTTATTTATTATTCGCTGTGTGATATAGAATCCAATAGTTTAATTACCGCTTGTACTACGAGTTTCCGGACGATGTGTATAAATTATATATTTCAGTATCTACCTACGTACTACAACAATATCATAATTTTTGTTTATATTTTATGTTTCTGGCAATAATCGATTATATTGTCGATTAGTGTTCCGGCTTTTGAGATTGTTTTTTGTGGAATGCACATATTGCTGTTTGATATTGTTAAATACTTTTCATTGCAACACATATGTAGGTACTAAATTTTGGATTTTACTATTCAAAGAGCGTCCCCCAATTTGAGAGGCGCTCCAAAAGTCCAAATAAGCAAGCATGGCGGCTTCTCAAAGCGGAACCGACACTTTTTATCTCAAATCTTCATTTAGTGCAAAATGAACGAGTCAAGTGCAAGCACTGTGAATCTATGCACACTTTTTAGGCAAAACATTCCCAAACTTGCAGCAAAAAATGTATCAGTTTTGCCGACAAAGAACTGAGCGATCGATACTGTATTCAAAGATAAAGATTGCATCTTTTTAAATTTGTAGTTGGTAGGTAGTTTATTCGAGTTTGTTTTGGGTGACACAATGTAAAAATGTCGAGTTATTGTCGAAGGGTTTTTATAGCGGACGGTATTAGATGCTCGGAATTTTTGATAAAATGCCGTCTATGCAAAATGTACCCTTTGTTAGGGTTGTTCTGACGGCATGCAGGGGTGGCCAAGTGGAAACTTCTCTATTTGAAGGGATGAAGAGAATTTAGAATGGGCATAGCAGGTATCAGTTTATGGGGAGTGTTGGTACCTACCTACATTTTTACCTATAAAAAGCGTAAGTTTATAATACCTAACAACTATAGTTTACAGAACACAAAGAACAAAAAAAGATAATTGCAAAATTTTTGAATTGGAAAAAACTATAAATTTTATTTAGTTGATTAATTTCCAAATAAAAAGGTAAAACATTAAAAAAAATTATTCATATTAAAAACCTACAAACTTCTTATTTAGGTTCTAGCGTAGACCCGTGAAAAATCACGGGATATATTTCAATTCAATTTTTGAAAACTACAATTCATAATTTCTGTTAAAAATATTACATTATAGTTAGGTAGATACTCTATCGTTTGTCTGAATTATTCAAACAGAGAGTTCTAATTTAGAAAATGACAAGGCAAATTCAAGTTCTAAAGTTCATTGAACCAGACTTACGCAGGACAGACACACAACCAAAATTAGTATTTTTGACGATGCTCTATTATCATTGGTACCGATATGTAGATATTAAAAAAATATATTTAAATAATGTTACCATATTTATTCAGAAAGATACAAAGTAGGTGTCTAAAATGGAATAAACAAAAATGTACTATTATAATTATATATGTGTTTTTGAAATAATTAGATGAAAATAATAGTAAAATATTATAAAAAACTTTTATTGTTTTTTTAATAGATAAAAAAAATATTATTATGTAGGTACTATAAATATATATATATAAATAAATATTAAAAAAAATAGTAAAAATGACATTTATTTATCTGTAAGGTAGCATATGTTTGCTCTCGACTCTCCATAAGTCCAGAAGCCAATTGTTAATCAATTTACTCAGAATGCATGCAGTTTTCGATTTCCATGTATGTATGTCTTCCGAGGGGTGTCTTAGCAGTAGGTGGAACTGTTTGATGCCTCCCTGTATGACGGGTGTGGTGAAGACGGTCGATGAAAGTAGCGGTGAAGATTTTTTTGTGTACGTAATATAATTTTTCTCATGTATACATCAAGAACTTACATCAAGAACTCGTATCTCTAAGCAGAATTCTTGTCTGAACAGACTATGCAATACTTACAATAGCGTATTATCCAAGGTGGATATTTTCAGTTGCAAACTTACCAAATACGTCCAGAAAAAAGAGATCCATAAAAGAATATTTCTCTGATGGTTTGTGAATAATGTTATGTCTCTATTGCTTATATTTCTATTGTTATTTGATTTATATCTACAACATCTCTCCATAATAATCTCCATGTGGCTATAAATGTATTGATAAATGTTTTGTTTTGTAAATTTTTAGTTTTATATAATCTTTTGTTTTGTATAAATTTTTGAATTCATATTCGTTTCTTACAAATATAATTTACTTATTCCTTATTATGCTGTCTCAGTAGAGGTAAAGTCACAAGGAGGAAGTGTATAATTGGTTTTATTTCGGCTATAGAATACTACATAGTCATTTTTGAAAATTTATTGTTAGTTATTAGTATTATTCATTAGTTCCCTCTTGACCGCTTGAGCAGAGAGAGAAGTATGCTAATATAGAGAAATCTTCAGCAAATAATATTATTAGATATAGGTATGAACATGAACGTTGAAAATAAATACGTGCACAAGTACTATTGCACGGAGAAAAATGAATATTGCTAATTTATTAAGAATCTCTTCAAATTATTCGTAATCCGGTTAGAAACGGGATTGCAGGCCCTTAACGAATGAATTGATAGGTTACTTTCATTTTTTTTTTTTTTTTTTTTTCTTTATTTATTATATAAGTACATTTTTGTTTATTTATTACAATATATGATCACTATTTCAGGACCCCTCTTCCATAGAAGCATTAGCTTGTGGCTGGAAGAGGAGTGTACATTGTTTTATTACAATAAGTAAGTAATTAAAAATTAAATGATTTTAAACTTATTTGAAGTGAGTTATTCTTAAGATTAATTCAGTTGGAAACATTTTTATTTATTGTAAGTTTGTCTTTAAAATATTTTTTCGCAGTGTTTATCATTTGGATGTTATCATTAATGTTTCTAATTTCTTCAGGTAGTCGATTGAAAAAAAATTCTTGCCCGGTAAGTGTAATAATTTTGTGCAAAGGAAGTGTTTAATTTTGGGCATGGAAAAATATATTTAAGTCTAGTACGGTTTTCAGTTAGAAATTGATACTTGTCTTTTTCTTTTATGATTTGAATTAATGCATTTTTAGTATAAAGATCTTTAAATGAAGGCACTTGAAATTCTTCGAATAATCGATCCGTTGGGTAATCGGAAGGTTTTCGTAATATTATTTTAATTATTAACCTTTGTACCACTTCTATTGGAGTAAGGTTAGTTTTGTATGTGGATCCCCAACTAATGATACCATATTGTAGCGTTGATTGGACCAAGGCATAATATATTAAATATAGGTTTTTTAAAGACAAAAAATTTCTGATTCTTAAAAATACATATATCAGTTTTCTGATTTTTTTACAATTTGACATATTTGTTCCTTCCAATTCAAATTTTTATCGATAATTACTCCTAGATATTTGATTGTGTTTGTGTTTTTTAGTATTGTGCAGTTTTGGAGACAGTAATTTTTTTTATGTATTTGGGAATTGTCATGAATGATAATGTTAAAATTTTTAGGGATGTCTTTTGTGTGTATTGCAAATGGAATTACATATGTTTTATCGCTATTTAGTGATAGCAAATTAATGTCGAAGAAATTCTTAAGAGTATTTATGTCTTCAGTGGCTTTAAGTATTACGTTTTCCCAAGTTTTTTCAATAAAAGTGGAATGTATTATAACGATATCGGAACACGTGTTCATAAAAATCACAATGCTATCGCATTTCGTCATTATATTTTATCAAGGCAAATGCAGGTACAGGTGTTCTAATATATGAGGAATTTACTTTTAAAGTTTATCAAGAAACCGCCTGCAATCCCGTTTTTAACCAGATTACGAATAATTTAAAGCGATTTTGAATAAATCAGCAATACTCATTTTTCTCCGTGTGGAGTGTTCTACAGAAGTCAAAGAGATTTTTCACAGGTACTAATTCGTTTGCTACCTAATTACGAACCCGAAAACAAAACCAGCAAAGGTGTTTCATTTTGCATGTCTTGAATTACTTCACTTCGCTTAACCGGGTAGGTAGGTACCCATCCCTACCCCTACCCTCGAGTCCTAGCAAGCCTAGAGGGTGCTTCGCCCCAACACTTTGCCTGTGCGCAGGGCGGCGCCTTTCTAGATCGATATCGGCCCCACTAAATGGGCCCAGTTACATCGTAAAGGATAAACAGGAGTTGAAGGAGCGCCGACGAAATGGATGCGTGCGAGTGAGGATAAAGTGGCCCATAGATTTTTGAATTAGAAGATGAATGAATGATTCAATCACAATCAGATACTTAACGTTATTGTTCAAGTAAAATTTACAACAATCTGTAGGTAGGTACTTCTTAGTCATAATCGGTACACTTTGTACCTACGAAGTAGGTACCTACCGACAAGACAGATTGTAAATATGTAGTACCTACCCGAGGGAAAGTAATTTAACTTGGTAGGTATCATCAAATTATCTGTAATCGGGTTAAAAACGGCACTGCAGGCCAGTTCCTGATAAACTTTATGTAAATTACCAATATATCGACGAAATGTGGAAATATTAGAATTTTTATGAACACGTGTGATAATACATTCGTATTTTACTAAAAGTTTATCAGGAAACCTATCAATTCATTCGTTAACGAACGAAAATACCGTTTTTAACCGATTTCTACTTAATGCTGTAGAAATGAGCTCCCTGAGGCGCATGTGTGGTAAAACCATGCATGATCGTGTGAGAAATGTCGAGATCCGCAAAGAGTTCAAGGCTGATGTAAGCGTAATGAGTTAGATTAAGAAAGGGACGCTTAGATGGTTTGGGAATGTAGAGCGAATGAGCTAATAAAGGAGTGTAAGGAAAATATATGATGCAAACGTGAATGGTAGCAGAAGTCGGGGACGCCCGAGGAAGACATTGCACGACCAAGTGAATCAGGTACTTCAGTCGGGCCATGTCAAGAGTCATAGTAATAGAAGAGTATGTATGAGACGATGTATGAATGTGAATGAGGCAAGGAGTGTGTGCCAAGACCGAGTTGTTTGGCGGTCCGTCCTCTCTGCCTACCCCTGAGGAGAAACTGCGTGATGGTTAGTTAGTTGGTTAACAAATTTAGAAATAATTTGAAAAAATTCTTAATTAATTAGCAATACTCATTTTACTTCGTTTAAAAAATAAAAAAAATATTTTGTCTAGGTTTTATATTATGTATTACCTATCTACTCGGTGGGTTGCCAGAGAAATTATTATTATTAATGTATATTTCAAAAACATGAAAATTTAAAACAGATTGTCAGTTCTGTACTTTATGATCAAAATCAATTCTTAAATAGGTAACCCTACCTACTAGGTAGGTAGGTATCCATTTCGGTATTAATTTAGGTCATTGCCATTAAGTAGATTTAAATCATCGCACATTATCGTATGACCGTATTGAATTAACTAAAAAAAGATGAATTCGATTTTTTTTAAATTATTTTTTAGCTTGTGCATGCAGCAACTTGCACCCGTCAGTTTGTGCAAAATTATATAGTACTTATTTTTTCGGCTTTTATTCGTCAAATATTAATACTTCAACGAACTTGACTTACAATACAAAAAAGGTGATGTGTGCGTATTTTTTTTTTTTATATAATAGGTGTTATAAATTTTTAAGACAGTAGGCAGACTGATAGAACCTAAGCGCAAGCCAAATACTAAGTTTGGTGATCACGCTTTCGGAGTATCTGAGCCGAAGGCTTGGAATAAACTCCCTCCGGAACTAAGATCCATGACCAACAGAATTCCGGTCTAAACTAAAAACTTACCTTTTTAAGCTGTCATACCCTTAAATTAAATATACCATTCCTAAGAGAAAGTCCAGTTATATTCAATTTATTTTTTATTTTTATTTTTCCAATAATTTATATAAACAATTATATAATGTTAATTAAGTGTTAATCTCAAGTGACCTACCAGGTAAGTATTGTACTGTATATTATCTACATAAATAGTTAAGTAATAACATAGATCATTATAAGTTTGTACAGCGCCCCTGAGGTGATTTTGCACAAAAACGGCGCTATACAAGTCATCCAATTATTATTATTATTATTTGAGGAATTAACAATTTTAAAAAATATATTATATTTGTATCTAATATTGAGTCTGTAAATATTTTATTCTGTCAAATATATTTTATACACATTTCGCAATCCCATTATTTTCCAATCAAAAAATCCAGACAGGAGCTTTAAGGGGGTGGGGCTGGGTGGCCGGAAAATTCCACCCTTCTCGAGCTTTCACTCGCCCCTCCCCCAGACCTGTCGACCAATCAGCGGCCTGCATTCCCCCCACTGCCTTATCTGTCAAGCGAAGCCCGCCCACTTTACATTCAGAGGGGACGAGGTTGTATTGTCATATTTTTCAGTGACTCGCTGGGTTTCGACTAGAGTTGATGTGTCGCGGAACGATATAAAATTTCGATCGATTTTGAATTCCATATTTCATTTGTGGTGACATTGAAATCAATATTGCTTTTTGAAACATTGTTTTAAGTGTATGAGTGAAAACAGTTTGTTTGTAGTGAATTATACTTGTTTCTGTATAATAAAAAAAAGACAATAAGTAAAAATACCACTATCAAGTGAGGAGACAAGGATGCATTCAATGTCAGATGCTGCGGCCCTTGCGGGGATGTTGCCTTTTGACTCAATGGGGTTGTACGAACAGCCGAAGCCAAGATTTATCTTCAAGATGCCAAGGGTGGTTCCAGATCAAAAAGCGAAGTTTGAATCTGACGATCTTTTCAAACGATTAAGTCGAGAAAGCGAGGTAAGAAATTATTCGATTCAGAGCGATATTATACCAACACACACACCCACGTTTTAATTATTTAAGAAACTAACTAACTTATACTTTTAAGAATTGAATTGAATACTGTTTTAATCATCGTATATAATTTAATACTCTTTTGTGACAAGCAATTTATTTAGTGTAACCTTAATTAAACCAGAATTGCAAACATCGAAAATATTTGTTTCTTGTTTTTTTTTTACAATTGTCACCCCTTTACGAGATCTATGTCCATGAAAACATCACGTTTCTGATGTATTTCCAAATAAATAATATTTTATAATAAGTTTCCTATTGTAGATATTATATGTAGTTTCTTAATGTCGCCTACCGTCGCAGACAGTTACGTGAATAGGTACAACGTACATACCTACGAAACGTTTGGTTTTAGGGTTTTAATTTATTAAACCTATTAAGTTCCATGTTGTAGTATAGCCAAAGTAAAACCAATTATGGATTTTCCTCCCGTGACTGTATCTCTAATAACACCATATGACACCATAATAAAAAAACAATATATTTATGATGAAAATTATATAAAAATAAAAAATTGTTGGTGTAAATTAAGAAAAACAATTATTTTAAGGAGCTTAGTGTGGTGGAATTGGAGGTATCATATTATAATAAATATAAGATAGGATATATCATTAACATGTTTTATACGGGCAGATACTAATTTATTCATGGCAGAAGTTATCATTAGGTATAAAGTCTACCAAAGCTATTATTTTTTTTGTTATCCAGATTTGAAAACAGTCTTCGATAAAATCTATTATTCCGTTCATCTGTGGGTGACCTCTGCTTCTCTCACCTAATTATTTAGCATAATGAAATAATGTTTTTAATTTTTTTATGGTAGTACCGCACAAGAGTCATAACTACTTCCAACCCTCTGGAGATGGTGAGACTTTGAGATTGGGGTATGTTGTGAGGCAGAAGGGGATGAGAACGAGATGAGTAAGAGAAGGTGGGGAAGTACCTGGCAATTCAGATCTCATCGCCAAAAAGGGCTGTATCAATGGTGGTTTTTCACCAGCGCGATACTAAAAGTATCTACTACTCTGTGAAACGTGCCCAAATCTACTACATACGGAACGAATAAATTGTTTAATAATACAACTTAATTAAATAAAATTTGCGCAAGCCGGGATTAGAACCCTCGTCCTTTCGTAACAACGCAACCACAGAAGCCTTGCTATTTAAAATTAAAATTAATTTCAAATGAATTTCTGATAGTTGATAAAGTTCAATAAAATTCGTGCCGTAGTCCCACCCACTCCGGGAAATTCCGACGCTTGTTTGCTGAATGATATATTTCCGCGTTACCGTTAAATCTTGAAAGATGGCGTTTTTCTCCTTACTGGTAACCAGATAATTTACCAGCCTTCCATAGGATAAATTTTCTTGAATCCTCCAACATACGCTAAATATCTCCTCAGTATTATTGATTGCTCAATATAGGGACACCTGACACGAACCGCCACCATTATAAATGAATTTGGTTCACCTGTCCGACCATTCTAGGATTACTTTTTTCGCATTTATTTGCTTTACCTACCTGTGCCGAACCGAAAAAGGTTGGGGTAGCAACCCAGTGGCGTAGCTTGTAGAATTATTCCACCACAATTTTTAATTTTCCTCCGCTATGTCAGGATCTGACTAGAAATAAAGATTTTTTATAGTCCGCAACTGCTCCTAACCGCCTGGAGTCGGTGAGACTATGGCTTCCCCAATTGGAGTATGTTTTGATGCTGAAGGTAGTGGGAGGAGATGTAGGTGGGGAAGAAGAAAGTGGGGAAGTACCTGGCTATTCAGATCTAGTCACTAAACACGGCAAATCCATTTCAAGCATCGTTTAGATTCTGATATATCTACTATATTATATTATTTTAAGCGAATAAATAAACATAATCTAATTAGATATAAATAATTATTTAATTTAAACAATGATCTAACTTACCACTTATTCCGTTGTAAATTAAATTCACATTTCATTTATATAGGCACCTGCCTTATACAGGGTGTTAAGGGAAGTACTTGAATTACTTTAACTAGTGATTCCTGACATTATTTGGAGTAACAAAATTGAAATGTTATCTGGTAAAAATGGCTAAAAATAAAACAAAAGAAGAAAAAGGTTTTTGGAGAAATAATCCCCTCATTTTAAGAATAGTTGAGTCACTCCAAACATTAATAAATAAACGTTATTTTGATTAAAAGACTGCAAATCTACTTATTTTCTATCTAGGTTCTTTTCTTTGCGTGGGAATTGGTTCCACATCCTTCTGACTTGTGAACAATCAAGCTACGGGAATTTTCTTAAAGAAGAGTCCATTAAAAACATACAGTTTTCAGTAAAAAAATAAAAATAGCGGTGTAACCATAAATAGGCAGTGTTTAGTTTCTCAAGTTCCGTAATGAATATTATGCATCGAATATTTAAAAATGACCAATAATTTATTATTATCTTCCGCTGATTATTGTGGCCAATTGCTTGAATTGGTGTACAAAATATTAACAAAATTTATATTAAAAAAAATATTTTAGTATGAAAATTTTCATAGTTTTTCTTCGTCTTTTAAATTATTTTAATTGTTCGTTTTTCTTTCGGTGGTCATAGCTTTTTAGCTCTTATGTACAGCGCGCCACTGCTATCTTCCTATATGGAGAAAAATGAGCATTGCTAATTTATTATGAATCTCTTTAAAACGGAATTACCATTTTCTGATAAACTTTATGAAAATTCCCAATATATCGTAGCACGTGTTCATGCACCTGCATTTGCCTTGATAGTATACAACGACGAAAAGCGGAAATATTAGGATTTTTACGAACACGTGTTCCGACATCGTGATAATACATTCGTATTTTACTAAATTTTTTTAAGAAATCTAGCAATTCATTCGTTAAGGGCCTGCAATCCCGTTCTTAACTGGGTTAAAAATAATTTGAATAAGATTCTTAATAAATCAGCAATATTCAATTTTTGTAATTTTTATCTGCGATGAAAATAAACCATAGGGTAAAACGTACCCATTCCTATTATGTATTGAACCTTATGATTAAAATAATTTATATTCACTCTTCCATTTGAAGCAATGGCTTATGGATGTTGATAGGTACCTACCTTTTAACACCAATCAACAAGAGATGTCCAGAAAATGGAATACTGCCAAACTAATTCTGTTCTGCAACGCGTTACAGCAGCGTTCTAATGCAGAGTTTTGTAGAGTTTTTCCATGATCTCAAATATCCTCCAAGATCCCAACTTTAACCTTTAACGCCCCAAGCTTAAACCATTTAACCTTTAACGTCTCGTCCATCTCCAGGTGCGTTACACCGGCTACCGCGACCGGCCGCTCGAGGAGCGCCAGGTTCGCTTCACCAATGGCTGCCGAGAGGGACACGCTGAGGTGGCCTTCACCGCTACGGGCACCAACTTGCAACTCGTCTTCAATCACGCCCCATACGCAGAGCGGGAATGCGACTTCCAGAAAGAGAGGGGAAAGGTAAGAGAAAAAATTATCAATACTTATAAAACAAGTAGAATTTTAGGTTCATGTAAAGAATTGTTTGTAATTAGGGTTAAAAACGAGATTGTAGTAATTACGAATGAATTAACATGTTTCCCGATAATCTTTTAGTAAATCACGGATATATTATCATGATGTCGGTACACGTGTTCATGAAAATCCGAATATTTTTGCATTTCATCAAATTTTTTTGTGCATAACAGACTTTTTGTCTATTTACAATGCACATATTATTTTTTTTTGTTTTAAATCGCTTGTCCCAAAATGTCAAAAACTCAGAAATCGTCTAAAAATTCTGTTATTTAAGAGGTGTTATTTTTTTAACATATTTTACGTGATTTCGCAGTGGACAATTTTTCCATTATTATATTCTTTCCGTAACGTAAGCGTAAGCGAGTGCTTGTGTTTTAGGACAAGTGTGTTAGTCAAAGAAGAAAAAAAACTGTACTTACAGTGACAAAAAAACTAAACAGAATATTTTTTAAATTAAAATATTTAAACAGAGGAATGATAAGTTTGCAGGGACTTGAATAAAAATTTAGGAAATTGCATAAGTAATAAGTAAAAAAAATAGTGTTATAAACACTATTCATATGTATTACGTAAAATATAAAAAATAAATATAATGTACGAGTATGTTTGGAATTTTTGAAAGAAATTTTTCGCATATTTGATTCGAGATTTTTTTAGATTTCACGGGGAGAGGGATTTTGTGTTTGAACCACTTTATAAAAATGTCCTACTATAGAGCCTGCCTGCAGGGGTATTTTAGGAGAAGTCCGAAAGTGGGCAGATATAATTAAATAATTATAATATGTGTTATCTACAAAAATATTTGAAAGAAGTGTTTGGTCAACGCTGATGAGCAACTGTGTAGAATATTATATAATTTTCCCCATATTGTGAGGCACGTTTCTAACATAAAAAACCATGCTCAGAAGATTTAGTAAAGGCAGATTTACCCACTTGCCTACTTATTTATTACACAACTTGCTATTTATTATCTCTTCTAGTATTTTCTATTAATATGACGTATTAATTTAAACATAAACATAATCACTTAGTCAATGAAACAGTAATGAATATTTTATTTTGATCATCTTGTAGATGGATATTCAAATGTAACTTATAACATTTAATAACCACACAGTACAGTCAAATCATGCAGGTTGAATTTTAGTATTTGAGCAATTAAATTAGGACGAAGTCACGTAAAATAATACGATTTTTTTTTCCACATTGATTTATCAACATTTTTAATACTTAGAAATATTGTGTTACTACGTATAATCATAAATACTTGCAGCAAAAACGGTTCCACGATAACTAAACATAATGACAATTCAACACCTTTAAAAAGTGATATATTTTAAGACCTTATATCACTTATATTGAATTGTCATGTTGATGGGTTATCTGGTTACCATTAAAAGCACGGGTAAAATGTCAGAAATTCAAATTTCACAACTTACTTGACTGACAGCCTACACCACCCGACTGAAGGTGTTAATAAACTTATTGTCCAGTAAAAATTCAACGTAGGTACTAAAATTAGCATCGTTTTTATGTTCTGAAAAGTCAGGTCATGTCAGCGGTACCCATTTAGGCAATCAATTCAGTTGTTGCTCGTTGGAGAAGTTAGTCACTATTGATCTTATCTTCTCCGGTAGCTAATGAACCCAGCTCACGTATTGGATAGGTCAGCACCGTTAATTTATTTTGTTTAAAACCCATTTCATTATTCCTGGTTTATATCCTGTTGCGATCCATTGCCTTTTAGGTGATGGGCAGCAAATGAAATAAAAACATGTCATGTCGGCCATAAATTATATAAATGTTGCTTTAATGTTGTCTGAATAAGCGAAGCTAGCAGTCCACAATGGAGTGCTGGTACCCTGATACCCTGAACTGGCAGAGGAAGGATGAAAGTGGACTGAATGCTGTAGAAATAACATCTCTGAGGCGTATGTATATGAAATGCCATACCTAATTCAAGGCTGGTGTAAGCGTAATGAGTTAGATTACGAAAGGGACGCTCATATGGTCAGATGGGCATGTAGAGCGAATGAACGACAAAAGAAGTGTAAGGAGAATATATTATGCAAATGTGAATGGTAGAAGAAGTCAGGGACGCCCGAAGAAGAAAAGAATTGGGTACTTGAGTCGAGCCATGTTTAGAGTCAAAAGAATAGAAGAGTGTTTATGAATGTGAATGAGGCAAGGAGGGTGTGCCAAGACCGATTTGTTTGTCAGTCCGTCTTCTGCGGGGAAAAGGCGTGATGGTTAGTTATTTGCTTGTGTGTTAGTTCAACTGTCTGAAGAATCAATAATTAGACTATGGAACTCCCATTTTTTAAGGTTCATCTCACATGAAAGGAATGGTGAGAATGTATGTAGTAAGAAAGGATGCTATAGAAATATATAAGTAGGTACCTACATAGCTAAAGCAAGTAATTGAACAAAAAAAATCTAAGATTAAACATTAAGCTCGTAAATTAGAATCAGAGACTTCGTTAAATGGGCTTTTAATTAAGTTTTTTCAATGAAGAATCCCCAGCATAGAACCAGTGAGACTATGGCATACCCAATTGGGGTGTATTGTAAGACTGAAGGTAGTTGGGGGAGGAAAGAGATACGGAAGAGGCAGGCACATAATTACCAATTGCATTCAAGTGGGATTTGAGCTTGCGCGTTTGATTAAAAAAACCTAAATGCGTTATACATAATTACAAAAAAATAGTAGATATCTACGAAACTTGTCATAGTCCATTCCGGAAAATTTGAAATTATGAAATTTTTTCCAAACGGTAGAATTTTTGTATTGAACATGGAAAAGGACCAATTACAAAGCTACATAACTACGATAATAATAATATTTTTATAGCACTTTTAAAGTATATATGGTTCGAAATGATGTTTTTTGCATTTTGTTGATTATGTTACGAGTGTTCAGTTCATTTTTAATATTACTAAATATGTTTTTTTTTAATTCTTCGGGAAGTAGGTATATTATGCAGGTACAGCCCATTTCATAAATGAGCGTGATGATGCGTAAAAATATACCTATATATTATTTATATGGCTTTAATATAAGTAAGTACCTTATTAAACTTGAAAAATAATAGCAAACCCAACGTAGTTATACTCCAACATAATATTTCCACTCAACTAATTGAATACTAATATCAATACATAATAAAATCAATATCAATTAGTTATTATTACGAAATGAGCTGTTGGGCAGACGCCGCGCGTCACGTCGGGGCAGCCTTCTCACCTGTGTGACGTCATCTTGGGAAACCCAGCATCCGCCAAAGAGTCCGCTACGTAGTCACTAACTACAACAGCCCACGAGGCACAAGGTGAAAGATGTATACGGCCATCGTTCACGGAATACTGGCCGGTTCTCCTGTCATCACATCAAAACATCCTATTATAAATTTTCCGATACAGCTCTAACATACTAATCGCGCCGGATTCTCCAATGGCCATATTTTCAATAGATGCTGTTGTAAAGACGATGAAACAAGTTCCGAAATAAGCAACATAGACAAACATTAACTCTTTGTTTTCCAAAGCTTTCTTGGTTAATTAAGGTTACCATAATACTATTTTTCTGTTCCACTAAAATTTGTAAATCACATGTTTGTAAAAGCCCGTATAATATAGATATATAAATACACCAATTGAGAATTCCAGAGTCTCACTGGCTCCCGACGGTTTGTAGCAGTTGTCCTGTACTCTTGTCCTGTACTCAAATGTAAGAGAAACACACTCTATAGCTTATGCATGATAATTAAATTTTAAATTAAACCACTCTTTGCAGATTCTTCTTATATTATACTGTCCAGGTGAAGTTTGAGTGCCACCAAAACCAATTGACATAACAGAAAAGAAGAAAGTTATCTTTTTATGTATTTCATTGACGGCCGGCGTGGTCTAGTGGTATACGCTTTTGACTACAGATCCGAAGGTCGCGGGTTCGAACCCGGCGTGCGCAAATAAATTTTATTTGATTAATTTGTGTTTTTTTCACAATTAATTAATTAAAAATAATATATAGTATATTTGCGGCACGTTCCAGAGTGGAAGATACTCTCAGTATCGCCCTGGTGTAAGACCACCATTCAGAATTGAAACGTTGCTTGAAATGGCTTTAGCCGTGTTTGGTGACCAGATCTGAATAGCCAGGTACTTCTCCACCTTCCTCTTCCCCATCTCCCTCCCCTCCCCAATACCCTCAGCCTCACAACATACCCCAATTGGGGATGCCATAGTCTCACTGGCTCCAGACGGGAGCAGTTGGGACTCTTGTGCGGTATTACATAAAAAAAAAAAAAAATTCAGTAATTATATTTCAACATTTTTCTTGCTATTTCTTGGGCGTTCAATCTATCTTTTTGTTATAAATGTTGTATTAATATGTAATTAATAATGTCTTAATTTCATGAATAATTTAAAAAACACAGTTTTTTTATCGCTCCATTTTTCACAAGGTCCATCAAATCTAAAACTAGATAATGGACTCGGCATTCGGACAATATAAATACATATTTTTTTCTAACTGAAATATGTAATCATGTTTATAATATGTTTTTGCACCGTGCGGAAAAAATCCCGCAAATTCATTCCACACATTCATTCAACATTTAACCTATCCACTGGTGGAGTATCCGAATCTTTGGAACATTTGCGCTTTTTGGGGTTCCATGATATTTCATCAAAATGACAAATAAACACACCTTTGAAAAGTGATATAGTCATCAAAAGTGATAAAATAAAAACTAGGTTAAATAGTTACTCATGTGACTAGTTTTTTTCATCACTTTGTAGGTGTGTTGAACTGTCATTCTGATGAGATACCCGATCACCGCTTTTTAGGTATATGTTAATTCAATTCGTTTTCCTCTGGGATTCAATCATTTCAGATAAACAAATATTTCATATTAATTTGTAGGTTGGTTCTAATGTATTATTACGCCACCGAGTATCAGCCGTTTCCAAGAACTTAACGTAGTAAATTTCTTGTTCATAATATATAATATAGCGGTAAAACCGGATTAACAAACGTGCCTCGATGATCGTGATCAACATTGAAATGATGATTAGTTGCGATATATGATGACTGATAACGATTGACAGCGATGACGCTTCTGATGGTCAGTTACTCAAATTATCATTATTAATGGAAATTACTCCACAATTATTTCTGATTATCAGCGGTAGACTGATTTCTTCTCGTAAACCAGTTTTGCATAATGCACCAACTAAAGCGTGATTCATACTAATACGATATCCATTGAAATGTGTTATAAATAAATTCACAATATATTCATGGGAAACTATTTTTAATGTATAAATGAGAAAATTCCCCGGATCTGGGTGAAACGTCATATGAATAATCATGATATTAATAGGTCAGAGGTGGATATTACCCACTTAAAAATAGAATCTCGAGAAAAACAATCCGCTGAAATAAGAGTAAAAAAATGCGTACCACGTAGGTAGACCTCGCGTCCAAAAGTTATGTTTTTAATTTTCTCTTATTCAATCAAAATTTCATTTGACATCACAAGATTTATAAGTAGGTACTTAATACCCACCTACTTAATTATATCTAAACCATAGATGTTTACGTATTTCATGTAACATTTTTATTAAATTTCAAATAAGAAGTATTCAAATAAAATGTCACTATCTCATCTTATTTTTTCATTCTTTCTTTAGGAGGTAGGTTTCATAATATTGAAAAAATGCAAATAAGAAAGTCCAAATAAACACCATGATTTTACATTCGAAAAAAAGAATCTTTCTTGAAACGTAGTCAAAGTCAGCAATCTAGTCAAAGGCTTGCTTGAATAATAAAGATTTTTGAAAATGAAAATGAACCGTACAAACCAATTTATAGATAGACGAAAAGCAAAACGGTTTAGTTATAAATAATAGATTGAAAAACTATTCATTTTGCATTATTGTTATCTACTTTTTCAGAGCTTATCTACTTTCAAGTGATTTATTACAAAAATGTTCCCTGAAGCATCAGTCATTAGTTTTTTTGCTGAGAATTTTTTTTTTTTCAATAAAATCAGTTTGTATATAAACCATTGAAATTGACAAGAAATCTGTTAGCAAAAAAATTCATATCAACAATGAAAAGCTGTTATTCAGCCATGTGCAAAAAACACATAAAAGGACTCTCACATTATTGCGTTATAAATGGCGGTATTGTTGCTGAAATTCCCAATCCTCTTAAGTAGGTACAATATTTTGATCTGACATTACATAAGGACCCTCTCGAGTTGAAATACATGCAGGATTTTGATATTGAGAGACACAAAAGAAATAATACTACATGGGTGCACAGCGCGTAGGGCACAGGGGTGTAATTCAATCTCCACGGGAGTCGGCTGGTGGCGTCCCACCCAGCTCTCCCCTAACTCCATACAGCCGGCTGCTGCAGGCTCGGCCCCCTTTTCCTTTTCTATACGATGTGGAGGGGGAACTTGGGAGGCAATGTAACCGGAAACTACAGAGTGGCCATATTAAAAATTCTTTTTGATTTCGATTTATATTCTTATGTATTTTAATAGTAAGTAGGAACAATATAATATTTTCAAAGTCAAAACTTTTTAATACGAACGTAAGGTTTAACGTAGATATTTTAATAAAGGTAATATTTCTGTCTGTTTGAGATGATTCTTGTTTTTAACGATTTAGAGCAATCTGACGTTTTTAAATTTAAATTTTATTTTATTAAATACTAAAGTTAGTTAAATACTGCACTCAACGAATGCGTAAAACTAGTTTTTAATTCGAGAATTCAAGGAATAGTTGGTACCTAGAATATAACAGAATATAATATAATGTATATGTACCTACACATAACATGAATTATGAAGTGTAAATAATTCAAATAAAATTTCTGATTTGTATTAGAATATCAAAATGCGTTTGTTTTTATGAAGAAGGTTAAACACTATGTAGATAGTTATATTTTTTTAAAATTAAATAAATTCATTTATCTTCATATTTACTTCGAGCGAGTAATTTTGCGGACCCTCCTAAAAGAATAGTCTCCAAATTGAATGTTACGTATTTTTATAAAAGTATATAGGTAGCTATCTACTATTTGAACTTAAAGGGGGATTACATGTGATGGGAAGAGAGGAGATGATGAATATAATATATTCATTTCGAACCAGCACACTCCCTCAAGTAGTCTCTCATTAATGGCGCCTGTCCGCTTTACCCCACTCTCCCCGGATTTGACTGGTGTTAGGGCTGACATTTTCTAATACTAATAGATATTATGTAAAAGAAAAGCTTTATAAAATCTTGTTTTGTAGCATTATTAAAAGATGTCTCGTATAATTTATTTTTTTTAAATTTTCTTTATGTCCCTGAGACGTGCGCACAGATCTCTCCTAGTTCCGAAATTCAGAACTAATCTAGCATTATTAATGCGTTTCGGAAAAAAATATCGGCTGTTAAATGAACCTAAGCCTGAAGTCGACAAATTTTTACGTGATTATTGTTCTATTCAAACGCCAATAATGAAGTAACGAGTATCCATCGACTAATAAAACGTAAGTCGGTTATTAGAATGTAGTTTTGTGAAAGTGTATAGTGTACACGTAAAATAAAAATCATTCCTAAATCACACTACCCTTAAGTAAAATCCTTTATTCATGTTTTCTGTGGTTGTGCTGAACATACATAGAATCTTTTTTAAAATTTTTTAATAACAATTTTAACAAACGATTTTAACACATTTTTTATCTTTTATATCTGTTCATTTTCTTCGTAATTACTTATTTTAATTCACCAAAAATCATATATAGGTAACTTCCCAAATATTTAGTCAAGTATGTAATATTGGAAGACTATAAAACTATATAAAGACAGGTAGGAACTTGCATGTGTAACTTACTTGTGATTTGGTATGTACCTGAAGTCTAAACGTAAATACACTTACTGAAGAAATAAATAAATAATAATAATAACCAACCAATTCTTTACATCAAATAATCTTTGATAAAGGACACTCAATCACAGCACAAATTAGTTTTTCAAATTCTGTTATTGGAACAAATCGAATACTGAGTTATCTGTTTTTTGTGAGCCCTGCGGAAAACTCCGGCTTATCCAGATTTATACGTTGGGGGTCCAGCGGGTGTCGGTCGGTGGGAGGAGGCGGGAGGCTGTGGGAGGAGATCGATACGCCGGGGCGGGGCGTCGGGACGCTGCCGGCCGCCATTTTGGATGCCGCTCGAGCATCATTAATTTTCTCAGCCGAAATCAAACAAATAATAATCGCGAGCAACACGAGCCGAGATAAGCCTCGGTACATATTACCTCATTACTCTGATAAGGTATTTGAATAAATTTTTATATAATTTTAGACAGGCCTTATTTGCCTTGAATCGTAAACTGCAAAAATTAAAAACCGAGAAAAAATCCCCGCTTTATCGGTATATAGGTTAGCATATTTGTAAACTTAAGTATCCTAGGTAAAACATAGAGCAGACAATCTGCTTCCGAGTCTTGCTAAAAACTCTTGAAAGGTTCCCAAGTCCTATCGTAATATCCGTGCCAACAATCGAATCAAAACGTAGCTTGAAATGAATTTAGCCATGTTTATTGGCCAGGTCTGCTGAATAGCCAGGTATTTCCCAACTTCCCTCTGTATCATACTTTTTCCCTCTCTTCAACTTCTCAACATTGCCTCCGCATTCTCCACCAGTTTCTACCGGAAATTTCTACATATATCGTGTAACTTTTTTTAAGTCGCAGCTTCTTTTTCATATACCTATTCCAATCAATGTCTCGATCGAAGCCAGTTTGTAAAGCTAGTGTTTTAAAAATTATATCAAATTATGTTTGTTCCACATGGAGTGTATTTTAAAAATAGAACGTTATAGTTGCTGTTTTTTTTAAAGTCTAGTAAATCGAACTTGTGTCTTGTAGTTGCTTGAAATTTTAATTGGCCCTCGCCAAAAAGTATCTTATATAAGTAATTTAGCAGCATATGTTACGTCAGATGGTGTGTCTGGTCTGCTCTGCGGAGTCCTCCTGACGCATGGACACGCAAGTCCAGCGGACTAATTGTCCCGCCTTTGTCCGCTCACTGATCCCCGTAACAGGTCCCAACGCAGAACCTTGCGTGACTCCCTACCTAAAACCTTGTGTATGTACTTCAGATTCATAAATCATGTGGATTTTGAAAAGTTTTTAGCCTACTCGAACAATTGAAACGTAGGTATGTGACAAAATATATGTTTCTAAGTCCTATAGCTCGTGAAACCACTCACCGTTCGTTATTCGATACAAATGATGAGCATTTTACTTTTTCCTTTGTTAATTTTTTTTCTTAATGGAGACCCTTGCATGACCTTAAAGAATGCATTAATAGGTTTCCTGATAAAATTTTTGTACAATACCAACATATTTTCACGATTTTGGAACACGTGTTCATAAAAATCCTAATATTTTATGATTTCGTCATTATATATTATTGCATGAACACGTGTTCCTTAAGATTACGAATTTAATAAAAAATTTACCAGGCAACAGCCTGCATTCTCGTTATAACCGTATTACTAATGATTTGAAGAGATTCTTAATAAATTAGCATTGGGTACCCATTTTTCTCCGTGCAGTGAAAACCGTAAAATGTAATTTGGCATCTTCGATCTGTTAGATATTTCACGTCAGTTTGAAATGATTCGTTTTCCTCATCTCGTGGGGTCTGAATTCTCAATGCTTTATGCCAATTAAGAGGCGCGAGCCATCCCGAGGAACATGTGTGTTGTTGCCATAAAAAGTGAAGAGATCAACCTCCCTTGAGACAAGACCGGTATCGGCAGTAATTAGTGGCACGCGCACGAGTTCTTGCTCCTTCCTCCTCCACCTTATGGCGCTAGTCGGCATTCTACCTTCCACCTGACGTAGATGTAGAGTTTTTGTATGTAGTTACTGAACGCCTTTTTTATAATAGCTTTTAAGGCGATGCAATACGTAGCAATGCAAAATCATGTGTTTTTGGTTTGAAAATTTGGTCGCCTAGAAATGTTTCAGATGCTTTAATTAAATACTGCGAGTAGAATACATCTTGGCCTTTGAAATAATCGAGTATTTTTTAGATAAGTCTTTTTATAAGCCCAGAAAAAATAGTGTAAAGGCCTATGAAAACTGCTTTAAAGTTCAAAATCTCCTACTTACAAACCTATTTTCGGTTATGATTTTATTGTATAATGTGGAAAATTTAATTTATTTATAAAATGATCTAAAAAAAATTAAATATTTATGCCTGAAAAAACTAACTAACTAACTAACCATCACGCCGTTTCCCCGCAGGGGTAGGCAGAGAGGACGGACCGCCAAACAACTCGGTCTTGGCACACATTCCTTGCCTCATTCACATTCATACATCGTCTCATACATACTCTTCTATTGTTCTGACTCTTGACATGGCCCGACTCAAGTATCTGATTCACTTGGTCGTGCCATGTCTTCCTCGGGCGTCCCCGACTTCTGCTACCATTCACATTTGCATCGTATATTCTCCTTACACTCCTTTCTTCGCTCATTCGCTCTACATGCACAAACCATCTAAGCGTCCCTTTCTTGATCTTACTCATTACGCTTACATCAGCCTTGCACTCTTTGCGGATATCCACATTCCTCACACGATCATACATGGTTTTACCACACATACGCCTCAGGGATCTCATTTCAACAGCATTCAATCTACTTTCATCCTTTCTTTGCCAGTTCCATGCCTCACTTCCATACATCAGGGTAGGTACCAGCACTCCATTGTGGACTGCTAACTTCGCCTTATGCCTGAACATCCACAAAATAAAATAAAATGCACTTTTTGGCCATGTTTTTTTCTTGCATAAATCAAAACAGGCGGATGGTGTTAAGCGGGAATTTAAACCTTATCGCCATCTCCGTAAGGGTTGTTATTGAGAGCGGCTCAATTTAAAATATTACACGACGTAGTGCATCGCCTTAAGGGTTATCCTCTATTTGCATTGCGTAAAATAAAAGCATCACAATCCATCTTCTTTGTTCGAATTAGAAATCATAATATATAAAGGAATGATATGAACGCTATCACAGAACAATTTTTTCAGTGCAATATTTGTTATATTTTACAAATTAAAACACAAATAAATAATAACTCATTCACCATATTTTGTCATAATTTCAAATTATTGACTTGGTGAACGTCTACATCGAGGGATTTTCTCGTCAGAAACGATCTGATAACTACTTAGACTAGTTACCTACTTTGTAATAACTACATGCTTCAATTTTACCATTAAATTTAATGATTCTAGCTGCTGCAAAGAATAAATGTGAGTTAATTTATTAAAAATCATTTTTTACATACCTACCTACTTTTGAACGGTCCATATTTTTCTTTACCAGGATATGCATTTTGTCACTATATACAGAGTAAAGTGGTACTAAGAGTAAGATGGGTACCTATCTACTTATGAACGGTCCATATTTCTCATTACCAGGATGTGTATTTTGTCACAATGTACAGAGTAAAATGGGTACCTACCTACTTGTGAACGGTCCATATTTCTGATTACCAAGATATGTATTTTGTCACAAACAATGTACACAGTAAAGTGCTACTAAGAGTAAAATGGGTACATACCTAGCATATAATATTTATACAAAAGTGAGGATTATAAGATTTAATTTAAAATAAAGTACTTTTATGCGTTCTGGCTATCAACAGCACGACCGTGATCGGAAAATCGGTATAAAATCATATTTATTATTTATATATACATTCATATTTTCACTGTTATTTGTTGATATTATCTTCGTCAATGATTAAAAACATTGCAATGGGGTTTGTAAGCCTGTTATCGCTAATAAAATTGGGTCACTATCTTGAATCAAGATCCTCAAATCTACATCGGTTCTCAAAGTCTTCATAAAATATCTAGAAATATCACTATTGATTTTTGGGGTAGGTATCAGATGTCTGCAAGGCTGTCTGAAACGTTGGCCAAAGGAGAAGGAAAAGTTTCAAATCATTTCCAAAATGTTTATTTATAAATGATTGTTCTTGCAGGTTCACCTCGTGTCCCGCTTCATAATGAACGGCGTGTGCGTGGCATGGCGCGGCTGGCTGGACCTGGAGCGGCTGGACGGCGCGGGCGGACTAGAGCTGGACACGGAGCGCGCGGCGCACGAGGATGCGCTGCTTCGGGAGCAGATCGAGCGCTACAACCAGCGGCTGCGCGAATTCGAGGAGAAGCAGCGCGCCTACAGGGATCACGCCCATCAGGATATGGAGGTTGGTGCACATTCTTAATACTATACACGATCAATTATTAGTTTTTGTGTCTGGATCTTGAAAAGTCTAATATATGTTTTGACGTTGTCTCTTTGTAACGTTTTCTGTTTGTTACGCTGTCTGTTTGTAACGTTGTCTCTTTGTAACGTTTTCTGTTTGTTACGCTGTCTGTTTGTAACGTTGTCTCTTTGTAACGTTTTCTGTTTGTTACGCTGTCTGTTTGTAACGTTGACAGTTTGTAAGGTTGTCTATTTGTAAGGTTGTCTGTTTGTAAGGTAGTCTATTTGTAAGGTTGTCTGTTTGTAAAGTAGACTGTTTATAAGGTTGTCTGTTTGTAACGTTGTCTGTTTGTAACGTTGTCTGTTTGTAACGTTGTCTGTTTGTAACGTTGTCTGTTTGTAACGTTGTCTGTTTGTAACGTTGTCTGTTTGTAACGTTGTTTGTTTGATACGTTTTTTTGTTTGTAGCATTGTTAATTTGCAACTTGTTTGATTATGACGCATTATCTCGGCACTGGTGGGAGATGCGGAGTTGAATTAAAGTCGATAAAATTAACTTTTATGACACTCCGAGGCTTGGATTTTGGGACATTTTGAAAATTATTGACATAAAATGGTGATAATTCTATATGTGTTAACCAAATTTTTCCACATCTTTGTCTCATTCTGGAAAATGTAGTGTCCTTACATTGTTTAGCGTGGAAGTATTTATATCGTTGTTCTATTAACGGATTAGGTATTTTTATATGAAAAGTGCCGATGTTCTCGATAGTGCCGGTGAACGGATAAAAATGATCCTGTTAAAAGAGTGATATAGCATTCCAATTTCCTGATAAAATATTAGTCCTTTAGAATATGTAGAGAACTCGTGTTTTTTTCTTAATAAATATCATGACGGAATGCGACAATATCAGCGCATTATTATTTATATCAGTATTTGTATGAACACGTGTTCCGCCGTCCTCATAAAACATTCAGATTTTTAACAGGAAACCGAATAATTTGACCAGATTTTTAATGAATTAACAGTATTTTAGTACTGGGATGTGCGAAAAATGTCTCGAGGACGTAATAACCGATGCAACCGAGACACATCTGACCCTTTAAGCCGTTTTGGGAAATTAGTGGGTGCTCTTGCTGGTCTTGCAAGATTAATCACAAATCTATCATAATTATCATAAAACTAATGAAGGCTTTCATCCCTTAGCAACTGCGCATGTCCGGAGGTCTCCATCAGCCCCGCTGCCATCAGCAGAGCCCTCGCCATCCGCAGCACGGCCAGGGGCTCAAGCCCCACTCGCAGGGGGCCATCCTGTCCTAGTGCCGCCGGCAGGGAGCCTCGCAACACCAAGGACCGCCCTGCTAGACCCCACTCCACCGAACCTCGTCCCCCTCGTTATCATGAAGACACACCGGAGCTTTCTAGAAGGCACACTACAGTTCGACACGTGCTTAGTTGTTATGGACGTTATCACCAAGTTTTTTTTTAAACATTTATTCGACACAGGAGGCCTTGAGAAAAATAATTTCCGTTAGGGCCTATGATATCTTTGGCTGCTGTGTGGAGAATCTTTTCTAAGGGAAGGAAGGAGAGGCAGTTCTGTGAAGGTAAAAGGCATGAGAGTTGGCCAGGAATCTATGGGTCAGTGTGTCCAGGAGTGACGGACGTGAGAAAATATACGTTTCACTGCCGCGCAACGCGGTTGTTCGAGAGATTGTGGTTGAGAGTGTCAAGGAAAACACTGTTTTTAGTTGCCGCGGTACTATGGCAGAGGTGTTGGTTATCCAATAAATGGTTTTCCCAAAACCCAAACCCGCCTCCCAAATTACGCCATTTTTTGAAATGCACAACCGAGTCTCTATAAATGCAATCTAGATCCATCATCAAATCACACCCGAACCATCATGAAGACATACTCATCATCACACGAAACGATGGATATTATGATAATTCGACATGCACAAAATACATAGTCGAGCCAATAATGTTCATCAAAGCAGATTACCCGAAATGTGTAACAGAGTCGTCAAAACTAAACACACTCGAGCCCATTGAAGTATTTAGACGTTGCTCGAGCCATCATTAAAGCGCGCCCGTGCCATTATTAGCACAGGTAGTGAAGACCTAGTCTTGATGGTACACTGAAGCCATCATCAAAAGACACTCGATCCATCGTCAAGACACATAAATTAGGGCATCAAGACAACTTAACAGGAGTCGTTTTAAAGTAGGTACACTAGGACGAAAGTCACCATCAGCATACACCCTGTCACTAGAATCGTCTTTTAAACAATGCAGCCCAAGTGTTTTTTTATATACTATTACACATTCAAGTCATTATCAAGACACTTTGGGTGACATAACATGGTGGACAACAAACATCAATTTTATAAATCTTCTTAAGAAAATATTATTGAGCAAATTTTAACTGAAAGAAATAATATTCAATTATTTAGATATTGGTGTAGATTCCGAAAACAAGTTAATTTAAATAAGCCAAAGAAAAGTGATTGAATTTAAAATACAAAACACTTAAAAGGGTACTTAACCTAACAAATATTTCTAATAACGCTAAAAATAATTGATATTTTTAATCAATGTGGGAATCTGAAAACATTAAAAAAGTGTGACTGAAAAACCTATACTATGTTTAAGATGTTATTTAAGTATAAAATAATATTCACATAGTTTCTAGGAATTGTGCTATTTCATTATTCGGTGTTTTTCCAAACTCTAAATCACATTTTTAACCACTCAACGTTATTTAAATTATTTTGATACAAATTAAGTGATAATATCAATTTGTTTAAATAAATTAAGATTGCACTTTGTAAATTGTAATGTATGTAATTTTTTATTAAAATTATTTCGCCATCATGTATTTACTTTAAAAATATGGTAAATTCTTAAAAATAAAATTTATTTAATCTTACATAGCTGGATTATGTAGCAAATCTTTTAAATGACTCTCATCAAACTGTTTTCGTTTACTTAAAAATGTTCGTTTTAGTGCATTTATTGGTATTTGTTTAATTCGTTTGATCATTATATTTGTATAAAGTGTTATTTAATTTTAAGTTTGAACATTATTATGTATGTAATTATATTTTAATAAGTGTTGTGATACTTGTAAATAAACTATACGATTTGCAAAAGAATATTTAACCATCTTTTATTTACTGTTTTGTGAATGTATCCAAGTCGTTTTCGTCTTTTACATCCATTCGAGCGATTTTTGACACGTTTTGCCAAGTTTGCAAAAACGTTTGAGCTATCGCTTGCCATAATATGCCCAATTTATGGAACCTAAAAATATGGGATAAATGGTGAAATCTAGGTGGATTCAATGGCTTTGACCCCCAGTAAGCCGTTTCATGTGTTTCCGTATTAATATTTTGAAGAATGGTATTAATTAAATAATATGTTAAATGAATATATATGGCACCAATCGCTAGTGTGGATAAGAATCAGTAATACCTATAACTTAAAACAGAGTTTTAGAAGGCTCATTTAAAAGTGGAACTTATACATGACCATCCTGCAAGTACGATCGATTCATGGAGAGTATTTTTAAATCGATAAAAGAGATATTTGTGAGGAAGAACTAGAATAATCATTGAAAAGGGTATATTCAAGGCTGTGCTGTATATCTCGGATAAAATGTCAACCTTGTACGTACAAGTGCTGGTACGCACGTTCTTGTCGTAACTCCCGGCTGATAACACGCACCAAAGGGATCAGTAACGCTAGTTCCCCAGAACACCTTTAATTTCCATTAAAAAAAACAAACACACGATTCCTGATTCGACCTGTATCCCCAAGAATGAGATATTGAAAGAAGGGTAAATGCAGGTAATTCCGTTAATGTAGGACTGAACGCCGTTGGCGCTAACAAAAAATTGTCCAAAGAAGCGAAGTTAGCAGTCCACAACGGAGTGCTGGTACCTACCTTGATGTATGGAAGTGAGGCATGGAACTGGCAAAGAAAGGATGAAAGTAGATTAAATGCTGTTGAAATTAGATCCCTGAGGCGTATGTGTGGTAAAACCGTGTTTGATCGTGTGAGGAATGTGGAGATCCGCAAAGAGTGCAAGGCTGATGTAAGCGTAATGAGTAAGATTAATAGGGGACGCTTAGATGGTTTGGGCATGTAGAGCGAATCGTCACGATCAAGTGAATCAGATACTCGAGTCGGACCATGTCAAGAGTCAGAATAATAGAAGAGTATGTAAGAGACAATGTATGAATGTGAATGAGGCAAGAAGTGTGTGCCAAGACCGAGTTGTTTGGCGGTCCGTCTTCTTTGCCTACCCCTGCTGCGAAACGGCTTGATGGTTAGTTCGTTAGTTAGTTGTTTCCCCAAGAAAAATTCAATTACTGTACAAGTATCGCAGATTACAGACCTCCCCAGAGAGAGGGGTTTTATTTTCAGAGCGCTACAAGACTCTGAAAGCCCAGCTACACTACTCGCGAAGTTGATCGAAGTTGACCGAATACGATAGTGTGGGCACGAACTTCACTTCGCTTCGGGCAACTTCGCTTCGCTTCGTCCGACTTCCGATTGTTGTCGGTAAATGCGCCCGAGTCAAAGGACTCGAAGCGAGTTGGACTGAGTTACTCGCGAAGTTGCACGAGTGTGTGGGCACGCACTTCGAACTTCGGCTAACTTCGTCGAGGACTTCGTCGAAGCGTCGAAGCGAGTAGTGTAGCTTCACTTTAGATACCTAAATTTTAGCTAACATTACTGGATTACAAATAGCCTGACAATATTTGAATACCTCTTACACGTAATAAAAAAATAATAGGTATACGTCATTAGGAGTCAAATCGAGTACAACTCAACGGGTGGGCACTCACTCACGATAGAAAGAATTAAAAACGAATTAATAATAAGATACTAAGTGACTTCCTTTGTTTATATAAGATCATAAATTCTATAATTGACAGCCTTGAACTATTACACTTGATTTCTTTCCATGTACCTCGCAAACCAACACCGTATTATTGCAACAACTCCAATACGGAATCAAAATTGTAAACTTCCGTTCGCCATGTACAGAATTTGAGTAATTATTATAAGGATGTTGTTGACATATTTAACGTATCGATCACTAAATATAAACAGGTATTAGTATATTTTAAATCAGCAAGCAAAACAACAAATCTAATTAAAAGAACTGCCTAGATATGCTTCGACTTTCAACATTTTTTAAAATATTCTTTATCCACATACTTTTCCATCTAGCATTGTAGAGTATTTTGTTTTTGTGATATCACGCCGTTTTCTCGCAGGGGTAGGCAGAGAGGATGGACCGCCAAACAACTCGGTCTTGACACACACTCCTTGCCTCAGTCACATTCATACATCGTCTCAAACATACTCTTCTATTATTCTGACTCTTGACATGGCGCGACTCAAGTATATGTTTCACTTGATCGTACCATGTCTTCCTCGGGCGTCCTGGACTTCTTCTACCATTCTACTTACACTACGTTCTTCATTCATTCGCTCTACATGCCCAAATCATCTAAGCGTCCCTTTCTTAATCTTACTCATTACGCTTACATCAGCCTTGCATTCACTGCGGATGTCCACATTTCTCACATGATCTTAAATGGTTTTATCACACATACGCCTCAGGGATCTCATTTCCACACCATTCAATATGCTTTCATCCTTCCTCTGCCAGTTCCATACCTCACTGCTATACATCAGGGTAGGTACCAGCACTACAACGTGGACTGCTAGCTTTTGTGTTAAAAAATAAACATGTAAAAACCCGTGCTGGGCGTGAAATTCAAAATAAATAAATAAATCAGAGAAGAGAATCTGGTTGGATAAGATCAACGTGATATTCGCTCGAAATCATATTTTTTAAAGAATAGGTAATCACTCTGTTTATGTATATAATATTTAAAGAATAGGTATCACTCTGTTTTCGTATATTATATTTTAAGAATAGGTATCACTCTGTTTTCGTATATTATATTTAAAGAATAGATATCACTCTGTTTAAGTATATTATATTTGAAGAATAGGTATCACTCTGTTTTCGTATATTATATTTAAAGAATAGATATCACTCTGTTTAAGTATATTATATTTAAAGAATAGGTTTCACTTTGTTTTCATATATTATATTTAAAGAATAGGTATAACTATACTTTCGTATTGAATATATTTAAAGAATAGGTATTGCTCTGTTTTTGTATATTATATTTCAGAACACCGTGTACCTCCATAATACTAGGATATTGTTTTCACGTTAAATGGTGCCTACTCGTCCAAGCATAGCCTAGTTTGTAGTAACACAAGCGGGCTGTAACGATAATTGCCAACGAATTAATTGTTATAATTTAAAGTATTGTGTTGCAGCTCGCTAACCGTGACATCGGGGGCGTTATTTTATATGTAGGGACATGCATTAGTGTTCAAACATGATTTTAACAACACACTGCGCATATGTTGGGTACCATTTACTATTCAAATCACAGCGACTACCCATCATTTACATGGTCTCCGACAATATTTATAAATATATTATGTTGACCGAATTCCCAGGCTTTTTACGGAGTTTTTCGAAATCAGACAGACAATGACCTTCCTCTTGTTTTGAAGGTCAGGTGTGCAAAATTTCATCACTCCCGGAATATAACTGTAGATTTGTACAAATCCACCCATCGTCCACCCGATATTCGCCACAGACACTCCTCTTTATATAAATATAGATCGAAGATCACAAAATAATATATCTAATATAAAATATGAATATACAAATAATAAATTAAAGTAAATTTGCTTTGTTTACAACAATTTATAAGATACAAAATCTACATGTTTAGTCGTATACTGAAAATTATATACAGGTTAATATTGGGAGAGTGGTTAGAGGACAGGTGGTGGGGCAGGGGGAGAGAGTAGATCCAAATCGGTGAAAGAATCGGTGGAGGGGTGGGAGCGGTGGATGTTAATTGGGGAATTACCATTAGAACACGGAGAAAACTCGCTGACTAAAATACTGTTAATTTATTAAAAATCTGCCCAAATTATTCGTTTTCCTGTTAAAAACGGGTCTGCAGGCCTTTAACAAATGAATTGACAGAGTTCCTAACGAAGTATCAGTTAAAAGCAAATATTTTATCAGGACGGCGCAACACGTGTTCATACAAATATTGATGTTGACATACTGATATTGTCGCATTTCATCATGATATTTATTAGGAAAAGAACACGTGTTCTTGATTTATTCTGAGTGACTAACATTTTATCAGGAAATTGGCATGTTGTCACTATTTTAAGAGAATAATTTTTTCTTCTTTGGGAAATGGTCATGTGGGAAAATATTTATTAGAGGATTGTTTACAATTTTTTTCTGCTTGTTGATTTATATTCTATGAATCTGTTGTGTAAAAATAGTAATTTGACTTTAATTCGTTAAAAACCTACATTTAAATAAAATAATAAAGAATCTTTAAAAGAGTGCGAGTTTCTCAGGCGGATATTGTATCACAGGTTCGTCATTTCCGGTAAAGCAACCTCTTTACCTGTTAACTCTACCTGCAGTTGCTAATAACTACGATTTTCCTCACTTCCACGGAGGCCGCGGCGGTCTCATCAATGAGATATAAAGGCGTGTGATTATCCTTCATAGATTCTAATGACCAAATATCCTAAAACTGCCTTAAAATTCTGTGAAAAGGTGTGTCATTTGGAGAGCCTGTAACATGGTACGGCGATAAAAATTATAATCGAACCATTCGGACTTCTAAGGCTAATTTTCAAGGCTGTAAATTTGAAAGGAAAGTTGAATTGGGGTTCTTGCCCGCCCTCTAGTCTCCAATGTTCCTGTTCCGCTTTGTTCTGTTATCTTGTACACAACAGTTGGGATATTTATCGCCAGGAGGCGTGCGTGTCAGCGATGCCCGCGCATTATTATTTGTAACGATTTAGCTGGCAATTATCGCAGACATTAGACAGGACCGCCGCACGGAATACAGTCGCCTATGCATGGATAAAAAATGCTACCAAAATTTAGAAATAGATAGATCCATTCTTGCAGTCTTTATAAAAAAGACGTCAGGAGAGTACTTGTTCTACTGGTATCTTAGCGGAAAGTGCTCTAAAAAACTAGTAGTGGCGAAGCTATAATATTCAAATGGGGGGGTTTGATCCTAGAGGGGATGTTGTAAGCGGAAAATGTTGCCTGTGTTGATAAAAGAGATGGTGCAAATAATATGGTTGTACTTTCCAGGAATATAATTTACGAGTACAACTTTAATTTTTTCAACGCAATGCTGAGACCGATGGGTGGGGGGGGGGGGTAACCACCCCACGACATCGCTAGTAGGTATCATTGATCCGTTCGGCTATTCCGGGAGATTGACAAAAGTCTGCCTAACATTTTAAAACTGTTAAAAACTTCCCACATGAAAATTGCTTGATTTTGCCACTCATCCTTAAACTCGAATTTTGAAATGATTTGTCAGCTGCAAAATGAGAGTCTTCAAGGATCATATTCTCTCCTTGTTCTCTTCTTTATTTAAATACTCTCCATACCGTATTACCAAAGACAATATAGTAAATTAATACAATTATCGTATAAATACTCAAACCTCGAGGAAAACCTTTGTGTTGAGTTAAAAATTATAAATAATTATAAAATGTATATAAATACGTCAAAAATGCATTTGATCCTAGTATCATATTAAGACCAACGTCTTAATGTGAAATAATGATTTTACGAAACGAACCTCCGTTGTGAATTTGACGCAAATCCTTCCAATCAACCAATTTGCTTTGTACTAATATGCCTTTCTCTAATATATAAATAGTTCTTCATTTTTAAATCATTCTTTTAACTTGATTGCCGACGCTAAATCGTCGCCCAGCTGTTTCTATTTTCGTAATAACTTACTTGTTTTTGGATAATTATGTTTTTGTAAATTGTATCGTCTTACCAGATAATTTATTTATATATTTATGAAAATAGTATTTGTTTTACCATAAGTGATTTCCCCAGAATAGCTAATTATATGCAGACAAATGATTTTTTAATAGTATCGCAAAGGATACGCTGGCTGAACAAGTGATTATTATGGTAATTTTTCGGTAATGGAAATTGTTAAGTTAAATATCATTTGTATTTATGTCATATTTGAATTATCTGTAATTAATGATAACGATTCAACAAATCATGAGATTGTCGGAACTAGTGGTGCAATAGGTAAAATTTAAAAAGCTGCCCCTTGTTTCGGCCGCCCATGTGTGCCGCACACATCGCACAAAAGACTGCTGCGCCCCTGCCATCAGACCCTTCGTTAGTTTCACCGTGAAACGTTTGAAGGTAAACAGACCCCTGACTAACGATGCGTGGACCGGAATCGAACAAAAAATGGTAGACGATCTGTAATTACGGATATACTGGGCCATTTTAAAAGGCTATAAATTTTATTGACGATAAGTGTTTTCGAACCAATTGAATACCCGACGGAACGGATAGGCATTATTTGTCCCGTGTCACTTTTGCCGACGAATTGATAGCTATTAGTTACTTTCAAATTGAAATTAAATCTGCCGGAAGACAAGAAAAAAATCATTTCAAGATCAAATAATTTCTTAGTCATTAGTTACGAAATATACTTAAATCTGTAAAATCATTTTATGTCCTACCAACCCAAAGTTACAAGTTTATAACTGAATGTAACCTTTTTTAAATATTTTTTCACTGCATCTAGTTTTTGGTGTTTCAAAAAAAGATTTCACGAACATTTTATATCTCCATGGAGGAAATGACATTGCACTCTAAAAAATCCACACAGATAAAAATGTGCAATTTTCGTGAAGCCACATTACAAGTTTCAACGAAACAAGTAGGTACTTACATTAAAATATTATACAGGTAGGCACATTTAAGTTAGTGCGCCCTCGAGATGATTTTTCACAAACGGCGCCATACAAATCATCCAATTAAGACGAAGCTTAATGCTAAATCACTATTTTTTTTTGTAAGAAACAAACAGCTTTTATATAATATACAATGATAGATATAAGTATACAAGTTGACTGAAGTCAAGCCACAGAAATTTTGATTAATCTTTATAACGAATTGTTGTAGGTACATTAAAATATGCTTCAGATAAATTGAAGGTTTTATAACGTTTCGCTTGATTATAATACAAATAAAAATATAAATTACTCAATAAAAAATATAAATGTAAACTACTAAAATAAACATTTGTTCAATAGAAATGTATGTACGCGTAAAGGATACAACTTTAAAAAATACAGTATTATAGCTAAGACTATCTGTGACGGTTTCACTTGATTAACTTTTTTACCTTCTTATAAAATTATTAACAAAATAAATAAAAACCAGTTTTGTCTTTGAAATCGAACGTTTCTAGACTCCGTTTGTCAAGCGATTTTAATGCCTATTACCTACAATATAAGGTATACCAAAAATATACACATTTTTGGTTTGTAGGTTCCTCCTGTAAGAGTTAGTAGTAGTGTTTTGTGAACACCTCACTAGTAGAACCTGTACAGAGGTGTTGGCAAGTTTTAGGTAAAGTGTTATTATGCCGTCATAAGTAAAAACACAGCATCATCCTTAGGAAATTCTCAAGGAGGATTCTGTGATTCCACCCATGGCGGCAGTTTATTTACTATTTAAGAACATTTACAGACTATTAACATGAAAAAAAGTTTCCTGTTATGTACATATTGGGTTAATAGCAGTTAAGGTACCTCATAATATTACATAGATAAAATGTAGTCACAATTTAATGAAATGTAATGATGCAGTTAAAACGAAAGAGAATTTAACAAAACAAAGGTAGATGATAATTAATGCAAGAATCATTTTTTTATTGTGGAAAGTTTGTTCGAATCTCATACTGACCCAGCCTCCCATATACCAACATGCTTCGAATTTGATAATGTAAATAACTAAAATAATATGGAATTTGATTCCATTTTTAAATTTATTTTACATTTAAACTTAGTTTCAATTTCTCGCGGTAATATCCATATACCTACGTAGCTAACAGTCGAAAACGTTACGGCAGCTCGGCGTGTACTCGCCAGCAATTTTGAAATGAGTTCCTACTTATCAATTTTTACAAAAACGTTAATTTTGGGAGTAGATGATTTTGGTAGCGGTCGCGCTGTCATTTGAGCTGCGTTATGCGTTAATAACTTACTCCTTCTAAAATGCCAGCATATAATATGTATGAATTATTAAAGTATCATACCGATGTGTAAAAAAAATACACGTTACGAAGCAATTTCTAACCGTTCCAAGAGATTTTACGTAAGAATTAGTAGATTGAAGATCGTATTCTTGATCAGATTTACGAAACATTATTATGTAAACTTTTGAATAGTTTTGTGTATTAGCGGACGCTTATTAAATTCCCAGTCACCCAATTTAAGTTAAAACAATCGATAAATCAAAAAGACAACAACAAATTTCCCAGAACATCAGATCAGCATTCAAAACTACACAAGACAAAACTATATCGCGAAATCTCCTTCTTATTCTCAAAGTATGCATGTAACAGAAATAGATTTTCAGTCATGACGTTGTAGAAACACAGAGTACATTTGACATCAGATTTGGTTCGACCAATCATAGAGCGTTTATACAGTATAGCTTTTAAATCATTTTGGTTTTTAAATTCTGAGAGTAAAAATATACAATTCTATAAGTATATTCGGAGTTTTCTGATCTAAATGAACATATTTTTTAAGTCTTAATATTTTCTACCAAAATTTCTCATTTCTCATTGGCGTACCCCTGCAAATGAACCGATGCTAGTGCTATCGTGATATCATAAAGGTGTTCCAAGAAACTGTTGTTTGAGATTTAAAATTTAAAGTAAAATTACCTACATCCTTACGAAAAACGTTGTTTGCATTCACAAAGTGCTCTAATCAGCCCAGCCGGACTTTTATCACATTGGTAAACCACAAAATAAAACCAGATAATGAATTATAATTATCCTAAATGGTTGGAAAATTAAATAATATTATAATTTATTTTTCTGGGAGGTGTGATGTTGATAGAGGTTTCTTGTATAGAGGAACTAGAAACATAATACAATAATTACTAAAAAAAACACTATTCTATTATTATACACGGTATAAGCAGCTAACACAAGAAAACTGGCGAATCTTCATCACATTTGAAATCGATAATGTAGTACAACTTTTTTTGATTTGAGCTTTCGTTTTCGAGTAAATCAAGTCCGAAGTTGAAATTTTTAAGATCAAATTTTTTTGAATCGGTCTTTTAGGACTTACCAGCTGTTTATTATCTTTTCAAATAGCTCGAACGTTTTGCATTTTGTCTGTCTGTAAATCTTATTTGTAACTTCCGGTTGAAGATGGTGGTCGTTTTAATGATTCAGTAAAGATTCTTTTTCGAAGACATCACAGTTGGTGCGAAATCGCTTTGAACATCCCTTTGGTCATATAATATATAATTTACTCAGCTTAATAATATTTTTCAAGTAGCTAGCCATGCTCACAAACGATTGAGTCCCAAACCTATAGAAGCATTTATACCATCCGAAATTAAATATTGAACTTACCCTCACAATTGTGAGTACAGGGTCCGAAAGGGTTATAATTAAGTTTGTATATATTTAAGTACCTACTTATAAAGCTTGTGATTTCAGAGTAATTTTTGGTTTTGGTTAATTTAAAAAAGAGATTATCAGAAACATACTTTTTGGACGCAAGGTCTACTGTTCACAGAACTACTTTTTTCGTAGAATGGAATGTGCAGTTAACACAGATAATAATTGTGGTGATCTGCCGTGTCGATCACTCAGATAAGATGTAAATAATAGTCGTTTGGATACTCCATACTATTTGGTTTATTTAGTGTTATTACTAATGTACAGTATTCGAGATGTTGTTGCAAAGAGAGGACGAGTTACAACAGACACGCCTTTTTATACGTCTCGGTCATGCTGTCTCACTCAGATATGCCTGTCTCTTTCATACCGACAGACATACGTTCACCACATCCCTCCACACTTAAATCAGCAGACAGTAACACAACATGATTATCATAATAATAATTATAAAACATACATACACATATTTAATTATTATTTTACAACATTTTCTTTTTTATTTATAACCATGTTGATTCGGAGAGTTGACTGCTGCTTATTTTGATTTCTCTGTCCTTGGTCGAAGGCGCTCCTTCCAGTTCCCCGACGTTGACGCCACGGGTTCACTGGAGCTGGAAGGAAAAAGAGGGTCACCCGTTAGATTGTCATCCGAAACAAAGTCGGAGACATCGTACTCATCGAACGATAGCCTCCTCGTCTCAGACTCAGGGATTAAAATACTAGGGTTCTTTTCCCATGATACACACAGTTTGGATAATTGATCAAAATGTCTTTTCCAGTACATGATTTTATCATTCAATTTAACCTCAATTAAATATAGTTTATTTCCCAAACGTTTATGTACTTTCCCTGGTACCCACTTATCATTGTTTTGGTCTCTAAAATCCCTAACCATAACTTTCTGATTAATCTTAAAATTCGTAGATACTTTGTTATTCCTTTTATAATAGAATTTCTGATTTTCCTGACATTTTGACATTTTCATTTTGGTATCTTTATCAATCACATTTTCCTTTACCTTCCCCCCTCTAGGTATAAAATTATTCAAATTTGACCTTAACCTTCTACCAAACATTACAACTGCTGGCTCTAACCCTGTTGTACAGTGTGGTGCATTCCTATAATCTATGAGAAAACATTCTAACTTCTCATTATAACCTGACTGAAATTTTTTTTCTAACAATATTTTCTTTAAAAAATTTTTACACGTTTTGACTGCATTCTCTGCCAATCCATTTGATTGAGGATGATTTATAGGTGTTGTTAAATGTTTAATGCCATTTCTCTCGCAAAACTGTTTAAAGTCTGCTGACATGAATGCTGCTCCATTATCAGAAACTAAGGTTTGTACACTACCGAAATAACTGAATAATCTCTTTAAGATTTTAATGGTATTATCTGAGTTAGGTGAATTTACTTCCACGCAATCCAACCATTTTGAGGTTGAATCTATGATTACCAAAAAATATTTATTTCCGATAGGCCCTACGTAATCTATATGAACCCTACTCCAAATTTCTTCCGTTATCGGCCATGGAGTTAACTCACTCTTGGGTTGTGATGGTTGAATTTCCGCACAAATTCCGCACTCTCTAACTAAAAATTCAATTTGACTGTCAATCCCTGGCCACCAAAAATAGCCTCTAGCTAGCCCTTTCATCTTGGCAATCCCTAGATGAGATCTATGCAATAAGCTTAATATCTTATCCCTTAAACTTATTGGAATTACTAACCTATGGTTCCAGAAAATACAATCATCAATTATTGATAAATCGTTCCTTTTTATCCAATAAATCCATTTGCAATCATCCTTATTGACTTTATTTGGCCACCCTGTTCTAAGATAATTTTTTATCTCTAATAATAATTTATCCGTATTAGATTCTGCTTTAACTTCCTCAACATCTATTGGCATCTCGCTATTATTTTTGAATAAACACAAAATTCTTGAATCAAAGTTATTATTTTCCTCAACAGGATCTCCTACAGGTACGCGAGATAAGTAATCCGAACAATTTAATGTTGATTTTACGTATTGAACTTTATAATTGAAAGATGAGAGAATTACACCATAACGTTGTAATCTATTACAAGTTAAAACAGGAATTCCTTTTTTTTCACCAAAAATTCTACATAAAGGTTCATTATCTATTTCTAGAATGAATTCCCTTCCGTAAATGTACTCGAAAAACTTCTTAAAAGCAAACACAATTGCACAAGCCTCGAGGTCTAAAATTGAATATTTCTTTTCCGCTTCTGTCAGTTTACGAGAAACAAAAGAAATAGGTCTTTGTAAATTATTTTCATACACATGTAACAATGTTGCACCCAAACCTTTCGTTGAGGCGTCCGTAACTACCTTCAAAGTAACATTTGGATCGTAATGTGCTAACACTCGATTATCACATAAAATTAATTTTATTTTATTAAAAACTTTTACGCAATCTTGATTAAAATCAAAATTCGTATTTTTTTTCAATAATTTGTGCAAAGGATCTAATAACATAGACATATTTGGCACAAAAGATCGGTAAAAATTTACCATTCCTAAAAAACTGCGTAGCTCTGATAAATCTTTTGGTTGCGCGACTTTACTAATTGCGTTCGTTTTATCTTCCATAGGTTTAATCCCTTCCTTCGAGATTTCAAACCCTAAGAAACATACCGATGAAGCGTTAAAATTGCACTTTTGAATATTTACGCACAAACCGCAATCTTTTAACCTATTAAGAACTGCATTTAAATTAGCATTATGTTCCTCTATCGTTTCTCCTGTAACCATAATATCATCCAGGAAAACCGCTGTTTTCTTCAAACCTTGTAGACATGAAGCTATAGTTCTACAAAATATTGCCGGTGCACTGTTAATCCCAAACACTAGCCTAGTGAATTTAAATAATCCTAAATGTGTAGAAATCGTAGTATATTCCATACTTTCTTCGTCTAGTTCCAACTGTAAATAAGCTTGACGTAAATCAATTTTTGAAAATATTATTCCGCCCGAAATTTGTGATAATAAAACTTCTATCTTCGGCATGGGATATTTGTCAACAATCAATTGTGGGTTCACAGTACATTTATAATCCCCGCAAATTCTAATGCTTCCATCGCTTTTAACTACGGGCACGATAGGAGATGCAAACTTGCTATAACTAATCGGAACTAAAATTTCCTCTTCCTGTAAACGGTTCAATTCCGTTTCAACTTTCGCTTTCAAAGCGAAAGGAATACTTCTCGGATTGCAGAATTTCGGTTCTGCATTTTCTTTCAATTTTAAATGAACTTTAAATTTATTGAATCTACCTAGTTTACTTGAAAATACCTCCGGATATTTACGCACTAACGTATCGACACTATTATTGTTTACGTCGTGAATATTATGCGTGAGTATTTCACTTTTCAACTGTGAAGAAACCGTCTCGAAACCCGTAAAACCAATGTTAAATTCTTTTACGAAGTCTCTACCTAGCACAGTGGTTGAACCATCCTTTACAACACAAAATTCCATTATTTTAGTAATACCATTGAAATTAATTGACAAAATTAAACATCCAAGTAACTGTAACTTACAATTATTGTAACCCTTCAGGGTTAAATTCTTCGGCTTCAATTGTACATCTTTAAAATGTTCCCAATAATCTTTATCCGATAGGATCGATATTCCTGCACCCGTGTCAAATAATCCTTTTATGATGATATCGTTATTAACTTTTAACGATAAATAAATGGGATCGGTATTTCTTGTTAACCTTGAATTTATTTCACTTGAATTCACAAACACAGATGAAACTTCCTCCCGTTTTTTTTCGCGACAATTTTTACTAAAATGTCCCTTGTTTTTGCAATTAAAACACGTCACGTTTTTTAATCTACAATTACTGGAATCATGATTATTTAAATTACAATATTTGCACTTCAACTGTTGTATACGTTCTACTGATTTCTTTCTGGGAATTGTAACATTTTTGTCTTTCGCCCGCGCCGGTGAAGTAGAATAATTCCTACCTGCACTACTATTAAAATTTTTCTTACTTCTAGAAATGAGCCCGACACTCTCGGATTTAATACACGTAATATTTTTATGAAATGAATCCATTCCCGATGCGCACTCTAATGTACTTTTTAAAGTCAGCTTCTCTGCATCTAAAAACATTTTTTCTTTAATACGACCTTCTAATAAACCAGTCACAAAAATATCTTTTAAGTTTTCTTCCAGTCTGCTTTCAAATTTGCAGAATCTTGTTAGACAACGTAACCTAGCTATATAATCATTTATAGATTCCCCAACTTTTTGTTTCGCCGCAAAAAAATTTCCACGTTCCTTAAACACATTCTTTGAAACACCAATGTGGTTTCCTAATAACAAAAATATATTTTCAACCGATAATTCTGTTATTTTTTTTGGAAAACATAAATCTATCAGTAGATTAATCGTGTCTGTGTGTAGGTGGGATATTAAAACCGCCCTCTTTTTATCCTCGGATTTAAATTTGTCATCATTGACGAGGATCAACTGCTCAAACTGTAGCACGAACGTCTCCAGCCCGTCCCTAAGGTGACAAAACCTGGGTAAACCCACTCCCTCCATTTCCACACAGATTACCAATAATCAGAAAAAACAACAACAAACAGCACTCAACTCACGAATCTGATGATTGATGCTGCCGCCGATCGCCGCCCTTCCGCGTCCGACCGTCTTCTGGCTCCGTCCGGATTCCTGGTCGTCCTTCTCGTCCGGTCACCACCGCCACGCCTTCCCGTGTCGGGTCCCCGTACAAGCTGCCTGGATCCGTTTTTCATCCGGTTTCTCGGCTGCTGATTCCTTGAGCTCAGCGCCTTGAATCTCCTCACCAGTTCCTTGCCTTGATGCTCCTTCAATGTCCGATACTGTCCGTGAAGCTGCCCCCAAATTATTTTATTTTTTATGCGACAATAATCCCTTCCGCGGTGCTCGGTGGGATTATAACCAAACTATGGTTCTTTCAGCTGCGCCTACTGTGGTTCTTCCTCCAGGAAGAATTTAATGGCTGATCAGCTTCCTTTTTCGGCTGCTCCAACTGTAGTTCTTCCTCCAGGAAGAATTTAATAGCTGTTCAGATTCCTTTTTCGGCTGCTCCAACTGTAGTTCTTTCAGCTGCGGCTACGGTTCTTCCTCCAGGAAGAATTTTGCGGCCGTTCAGCTTCCTTTTTCGGCTGCTCCAACTGTAGTTCTTTCAGCTGCGGCTACGGTTCTTCCTCCAGGAAGAATTTTGCGGCCGTTCAGCTTCCTTTTTCGGCTGCGCCAACTGTGGTTATCTGCCGTGTCGATCACTCAGATAAGATGTAAATAATAGTCGTTTGGATACTCCATACTATTTGGTTTATTTAGTGTTATTACTAATGTACAGTATTCGAGATGTTGTTGCAAAGAGAGGACGAGTTACAACAGACACGCCTTTTTATACGTCTCGGTCATGCTGTCTCACTCAGATATGCCTGTCTCTTTCATACCGACAGACATACGTTCACCACAATAATAAAAAAACAAACGATTTTGAAACGGCACAAATCAGTATTCATAAATATAATTTTGAGATTTCTAATGGTACGTATACATTTGCGATCCTAAACGCGAACCGAGCCACGAATTACGGAAAATGAACGAAGCAACTACGAGCGGCGTTTCGCGCCATTTGCGGTTGCTTCGTTCCTTTCCCATAAGTTGAGATTCAGTTCGGCAGTTCGGATCGCGTATGCATAAGTAGCATAAGAAACTTCACATTCAAAGACTGGTGCCTGAATTTCGATCCAATATCATCCATTCAGAGGCGTGAAAAAGACTCGTGAGAAAAATAAATAAATAATATTGATAGACTTCAGAGTATCTCTTATTTTTGTTTGCCGTCAATAAGACGGACAATAGCGTTCAAGGGTGTATAGAAACTTAAAGAATATCGGCAGAAATATTGACAATGAATCCAAAGTTGTTTATCTGACGTTGTTATCGCTTATTGCCAAACAGATACAATAACACCCTTAACATAGGTGTTAATTTCCTACTTGTTTATTCAATTTTACACACGGTGAGCTTTTGAAGGTAGTATTGAAAACATTGTACTGCAGAAATACCTGTTCTGTCTGCACTTTCGAGGGCAGTATTAGGTAGGAGGCGAGAGAAAAGAAAAATAAACATATAATTTGATTACACACCTATTTGATTCACACGGCTGAAATTATCTTAGTACAACTCTACTCAATTCAAATGATAGAATGGAATCAAGGAAAAATTCAAGATAAATAATTGTACACAATTGCCCAAAGATTTATGTTAACAGATATTTAAAGCTTAAGCAATGCTTACTAGTCAGATTTGAATAATCTTGTACTCATCTACAGTTGATCTCGGAACAGGAATCCCTAGTGAAGCGGACAGTGAAAAAACTTTATTTATTGACGCCCTTTATAGGTGATTCACATGTATGAGTAATGTGAATATTAACAATAAGGAAGTTGAGTCCATTTTTTAAATTTTTTTTATCAATGTTCGCATTCAAACTTAAATACTGGTATTTTTTTTTTTTTTTTTTAAAGTTTGTTTTCATAATTAAATTAATTCTTAAAGTTTAAATTTTATTAAGCCCGCCAAAACGAGCGGAATCCGAGCGGTAAGAGGCGGGTGTGGGTGTGACGTCATTCGAACTGTGAAAACCACGTCGCTTAAGCATTTTGTATGGAAAAATTTTTAATTCTTCAACAAGGAATTCCAGTAATTTTTTTACCAATGTTAACCGTCTATTAGAATTGATGTTATTAAAAAAAAAGAAAATTGATTAAGATTTCATAGTTAAATTAATATTTTAAGTTAGAATATTTGCTTTTCCCGCCCGGTACGGTATTTCCGTCGCTATTTGTTGACGTGCCCCGCACGAATTCAGGACCACCGCGCAGAAAAGTAAAGACCAAAAGTAAAATAACGGTTTACAGCCCAGTTCACTGTGAGACTTTTCTGGGCGGCCGGCGGCCTGAAGTGTATCACATGTTATGTGACATGTATAATAATAAAAACTTCTAAGTTATGCAATAAACAAATATTATTATAAAGCACTATACGAATATGTATCTTTAGAAATCCATTTCATATAATAATAACAACAAATACGTACATATATTTGACAAACCCAAATAAACGTTTGGCCTATACACCTCTCTCATCTAAACCGACCATCTCTCATGTAATAGAAAGAGATGCACCATAGGTGATCCGTTGTACGTACAAGTCACGACACATGTGACGTCAGAATTCTTTCGACCAATCGTGGAGCGTATACAGTCTATTGCTATTGAATGCTTTTTCAAGAACGTTTAACTAATTCCAAGAATAATAATATAGAAATATATTTATATATTTAGAATCGATATTTTTTGATCTACATGAACATATTTTTTATAAGTCAAAATATTTTTCACTCAACTTCCTTATTATACAGAATAGATTATACATAACTAAACTGCCCCAGTAACAATCAAGTCTACTTGTTAAGTGATATAAATTGAAGATGTCCACTGACTCGTAATAATAAAACTGGACAGTGAGGAATACATATGGTAGTTAGTCCCATAATTTCTGCACTGAAATTAATCCCGACTTCTAGTATTACGCGGCGAAATCCAAAAGCTAATCGATGCAAGCAATTCTGGACTATCAAGTGCATCGTTTAGAATTCTATATAGAAATTCCAAGTGGAAATCCTTCCATTGGACAATTTAAGCAGATTAATTTAATTTAAAAGAGTGTTGTAGTAAAAAAACATACTGGAATACCATTTTAAAGTTTAGAAAACGTAAGAATTTATTTTGCATTATTTTCTTCCAAAAGCTTGTACAAGAATATTGTAATGTGGGTTCCAGACGGGAGACTTATACTAAAGTTGACTTCTAAATAAACTTCTACCATACCTACTTTGAATATTAATAGTCACTAACAAAAAATATATATCTCAATTTATTGCTGTAATTGTCACAAAACGTCTAAAGGCATTGACTCACGTTGTGTATATATATTGGAACGTATACATTAGCGAACTTAAACGCGAACCGAGCCACGAATTACGGGAAAGGAACGAAGCAACTGTAAGCGGCGTTTCGCGCCATTTGCGGTTGCTTCGTTCCTTTCCCATTAAGTTGAGGTGCAGTTCGGCAGTTCGGCTCGCGTATGTATACGTAGCATATCACAAACTGACACGTCTCACGTCTTTTTCTCACTTGAGACTTATTATGACAAAAATTGGTTTAGAAAGAGAGAACGTATTCTCTTTGCATTTAAAAGTTTACCGTGTGTAGGATATTAAATAAAAAAATTAAATTTGAAATATAATGTCAAACGTGAATTTTCCTAAAAAAATAAGATAATAATGTAGGTAGGTACCTAGGTATAAAAATACATGGTGATATTAAAAAAATATGTGTTAACACAAAAAGCATAGTCTATAACAAAGATCCAACCTGTGTGAGGGGGTTATAATTTTTTCTTACATTTTAATATAATTTGTATTTTTTCAGTATACTCAGAAATGTTACAAGTGAAATTGTGTTTCTTGGAGAAAAACTAGCTGGTAGCAACAAAGAAATATCGGCCCATAGTCCTACTATTATTAATTAATTTACTGGACAGTTTGTATAGCGCCGCTTTTGCGAGATATCACCTCAGGGGCGCTTCGTTCGGGAGATGAGTGATCTGTTTAGTGACAAATGCAAAATCTAACTACCAGACGCGTAAACCTCCTCGGAGTGATTTTTCCAAATATCTTTGGATTTTTCACATAAACGATTTCATAAAGGACAAGTATTTTAGATGTATTAGGGTACGTATACATTTGCGAAGTGAAACGCAAACTGTACCACGAATTACGAGAAAGGAACGAAACAACTGCAAGCGGCGTTTCGCGCCATTTGCGGTTGCTTCGTTTCTTTCCCATAAGTTGATGCTCAGTTCGGCAGTTCGGCTCGCGGATTTATACGTAACACTATATACTTACATAATTGCAGCTACCTACATGACGTCATCCGCGAATTTGCGCCCTGAATACCAATATCTCGAGTTAGATTCATATATGTATTTAAATCGATGGATTGATAACACATTAAATGAAAAGGGACTGTATAAAACTTCATCCGTCCCTGTGTGAAGGCTTGCGTAAAATTTAAGGGTGTCAAGTGTCTGTGCGGCCAGTGAAACCTTTAAAGGCCTCGTGGGAACTGCCCTTTGCACGCCAGCGAGCCCTGCAATCAAATTACAAGTGGACTTATCTAATATACGATATAATAACCTACCCTTCAATGGTAATAATGCATATCAATGTCTACGTCTTAGGTTAAGTGGGTCCAGGCTTAAATTAGCAATTTTAGTTGCAGGCAACAGTTGCGTCGCTTGCGTACATCAAAATTAGTATATGGAGGTGCACACGAGGCGACGACAAACTATTTAATAAGATAGAGATTAAACATTTGATTTCCTCTATGAGAACACTAGGGAATAAATTAACCAAATCAAAATATACTAGTTTACAATTATTAGGGAGAATCAAATCTTTCAATTCTTCCACTAATGAGTTTTTAGGAAAAAACATTAGTATTACAGAATACATTAGTAATAAACGACGATCTTTTTAAAGTTATGGCATCACAATAAGAGACTACTGGTCTAATAGAATTTTAGATTTGATGGATATTGAGGAAACCATATAATTTAGTTATGGGGTTCTCAGTCTTAGTTCAAAACTTGACTTGCTGATATAATCTTGGAAAATTTGAGTTTTACACGCTTTTAGTGTTTGTTTGACATTATCTAGGAACTTGTTCGTTGGGTCTTTTTTAAAGTTTGTGCTATCTCACTTTTCATTTCTTCTATGTTATATTTTGTCTCACTCTTTTTGCATGTATAAACACACACCCTGTATTTTTTGATTAATTTAATTTTGTACCCTGATGATAGCAAAACCGGTAGGTGACAATAAATTAAATAAATTCGTAGCTATGTACAAAGTTATTTAAGGCGAAGCCATACGTAGTAATGCAAAATCATGTGTTTTTGGTTTGAAAATTTGGTCGGCTAGAAATGTTTCAGATGCTTTAATTAAATACTGCGAGTAGAATACATCTTGGCCTTTGAAATAATATAGTGTTTTTTAGATAAGTCTTTTTATAAGCCCAGAAAAAAATTATGTATAAGGCCTGTGAAAACTGCTTTAAAGTTGAAAATCTCCTACTTACGAATCCATTTTCGGTTATGATTTTATTGCATAATGTGGCAAATTAAGTTGTTTATAATGGTCAAAAAAAATTAAATATTTATGCCTGAACATCCACAAAATAAAATAAAAGGCCATGTTTTTTTCTTGCACAAATCAAAACAGGCTGATGGTGTTAAGCGGGAATTTAATCCTTATCGCCATCTACGTAAGGATTGTTATTGATAGCGGCTCAATTTTAAATATTACACTTATATCATATTAAATAATATCTGTATATATAAAAATAAACGTTTGTTTGTTTGATTGTTCCTATAGACTCTAAAACTACTAGACCGATGTCTTTGAAAAAAAATCAAAGTTTGTTCTTATTAGTGTGAGGAGTGTTTAGAGAGTGTTTTGAATTGTATACAAAGTGGAATGAGATACGGGGTCGAATAAAAGTAGCCCGAGGAAAACGTGACACGATCAAGTGAAACAAAATCTTATAAAAGGTTAAATTTTCAATTCTTTAGAAAAATATTATTTCCACCTTAAAAATATTAAATAAAAAAGTTTTCAGTTACACTAGAATTAACAACCTCAAAACATTAATACAAACCATTCATAATCCCGAGCAACGCCGGGTACACTTCAGCTAGTATATTATAAAACAGAAAAACAGAACATTTTACCTATATGCAAAGTACAACAAGGAGGAAATTGAAACGAAACAATTTACAGAGGCTTGAGAATATGTTATAAGTTAAGATTTATGAACAGTCGGATTTAAAAAAAAAAATGTTTTAAATATAATTTAATTTCAGCAAAATTCTAACTACTCTGCATCACCTCAAAGTATTGGACAACCAATTTAGCTTAATTTTAACTACACTATATCTCCTTCCAGTATTGGACAACCACTAAACAAATAGTCCCTGGAATGGTGATCTACACCGATTTAAAAGAAGAATGATTTCGCCAATTTACCATTCAACTCCTAGTTCATTCTGATAAGGCATAACAGGCTGATGGAATTGATCATCTGTCCAAGAAATAATTTCGATATTTGAAAAGGCTTGATCCAATTCATTTTAAGTAAGGAAAAATTGGACTTATCGAGCAATCGGAACCCCAGCGCACTTTGGCGTTTCTATCGATTTTTCTCTTGGAGGAGGAAGAAGAGCAAATAGGTACGACTTAACCCACAAAGAAAAAAAAATATTCGCGAAACACTATTTTTTTCGTGTTTGGTATTTCAATATATTTTAAATTCAACTGTTCTTTGGAATTTATTTATTTACTTCGATAACTTCGAGTTTAGAAACATAATTTGATAAAATTTGGAAAAATACGTATTTTCGAGTTTAGAAACATAATTTGATAAAATTTGGAAAAATACGTATTTTCCTTACCTACTCATTTTTTTTTTTTTTTTTTTTATTATTTTAATATACATCATATGGGTTACATTAATACATACATATTTTGCAAAATATAATATTAAGGTTCATATTTGGTCATGTACACCTTATCAGAAAAGAGGAGCTCTTGTGCCTGATAAGGGAGCCACGATTCTTACTTAGATTCATAATTCATAATGTGATATAATAATAATAATATAATAATATATATTATAATAATAATATATATATATATTTTTATTTTTGTTTAATATAAGTTTTTTTGGAAAAAAAGTTTGATTTTATTTATTTATTCTTGTTGGTTCGTAATACAGCGCAATTCGGAAGGGAGATTATTGTAGTTTTTTATGGCTTGGTAAATATAATGGTTTTGCATTTGAGTTGTTTTAAAGATTGGCGTAATAAATTGATTTCCATTTCTCATGAGTTTGTAAAATTCTTGATATTCTTTGTTATTTTTTTCTTTACACATTTTTATAATGGAAGTTTGCTTAAATATATCATCAATATTTGGTACTGGAAACAATTTAAAAAGCAATTTTGTTGGGAAAGTAGAGTTTTTTAAGTATTCCTTTTATATTAATTTTTTGTGAGACTTTTACTGAGTTTAGGTTGTTTTTATAAGATCCTCCCCAACCTATGATTCCGTAAATAAGCAGGGAATGGACAAGAGCATAATATACATTTTTTAGTATTTTCACATTTAAAATATTTCTTAACCTAACAAATATATATATACATTTCCTTTTTCTCTTTACTAACTCCCTAATATGGCTTTTCCATTTCAGATTTTCATCGATGATCACACCAAGATATTTAATTTCAGAAGAAGAGTTGATTACAGTACACATAGGATTAAGTAGTTTACAGTTGACATTGTCACAATTTTCATCATGGATTATGATATTTACTTTGTGTTTAGGTATTTTTTGTAGTGAAAATAATACATATGTTGTTTTTTTAGCATTAAGTGTGAGTAGGTTATTATCAAACCATGATTTTAAGATATTAATACATTCATTTGCAAGTTTGTTAACTAGTTCCCATGTTTGACCTTTTATTAATAAAACAGTATCATCAGCATAATAGATTAATTCACCTTTGATTTTCTGTTGGAAAATGTCATTTACATACATTAAAAATAGTAATGGTCCGAGGACCGTGCCTTGAGGAATGCCAAATGTACTTGTTAGTGGTGTACTAAAAGTTTGGTTTAATTTTACAATTTGAGGTCTCTCTGTTAAGTAGCTTTCTATCCATTTAAGGGCTAAGTGGTCAATGCCATTTTATTTTAATTTTAATATAAGTTTTTCATGGGAAATACTGTCAAATGCTTTCTTTAAGTCAATAAAAATTCCTATACATTTATTTGATTTGTCCAGGGTACTCTGAATACTAGATGAAATTTTTGCAATGGCATCTTGGGTACTTTTTCCCTCTGTGAAACCGAATTGATTTTCATTTATAATTTTGTTTTTATTTAAGAATGCAGTTAGTCTTTTTTTAGCAATTTTTTCAAAATTTTTCGATATATTAGATAAGAGTGAAAGGGGTCTATAATTAGAAATGTCCTCCGGGCTACCGGACTTAAATATTGGAGAGATTATGGTTTTCTTATACGTGCTCGGGAAAACTCCTGTCTTAAAGCTATTGTTTATAATATGAGAGATTGGTGTAGAAACATAATTTTTAATGATTTTTAGTGTTTTTACGGTGAGACCGTCAAATCCCGGAGCAGAACCACCTCGCATTTTTGATATAATTTGTACAATTTCAGACGGATTGGTTGGTTCGAAGAGTTTAAGTTTAGTTTCTATATTCGGAATATTTTCAATATACATATTATTTATTTTTTTCACGGTAATTTTTTCTGCTAGACTCTTTCCTATATTTGCAAAGAAATCATTAAAAGCGTTTGCTCCTTTTTTAGGTTCTTCAATACAGTTAATTATGTTATTGTTTTGTATTACACTCTTAATAGTATTACTTTTGGTTTTTTGTTTATTTTCCATGATTTCATTGATTATATTCCAAACATTCTTACTGTCATTTTCAGAATTATCAAGTTTGTTTTTATAATAAATTTCTTTCGTGTTTTTTATGAGCGTGGTTAATTTATTTTTGTATTCTCTAAAATGAACATTTAATTTAATGTCTAGTGGTTTTTTTTTGTTTCTTTATAAAGCCATTCTTTGTGTCTTATGGACACAACAAGCCCATGTGTTATCCACGGTTTGATTTTACGAAATTTTGCTGTATTTCCTTTTGGAATAATTTTTTTTGAATCATTTATAAAGTTCGTTAATCTATTTTCAAATATTTTACAGCACTCGTTGACGTTTTCACTTCGGAGATCTAACCATAATTCAGATGACAATTTATTTTTCAAAGATTCGATATGAACAATAGATATTTCTTTCTTATTATTAGCAGTTTGTCCGCAATGTTGGTTTATCGCCTGAGGTATTATTGAATTGTAGTGTAGCAAAGTCATGTAATGGTCGGTAATTGAGGTTTTTATAATTCCCGAGTTTAAATTATTTATATCCTTGATATTTGTGAAAATGTGATCAATGCATGATGGACGTTGTCCATTGACGTTTCTGGTGTAAGAGTTAATACACGACACATAATTCAATTCCGCCATCATATTTAAGTAATTATCTTTATCTTTCGATGTATAATCGTGCGATATATTTAAATTAATGTCACCTAAAACTATTGTATTCGCGTTTCTGTAGTTTAATAACACATGTCTTAATTCTTCTATAAACAAACATACAGTAGACGAGTGCGTTCTGTATAGAGAGATAATATCAATTTTTTTGTTATAACACTTCATTTGTACATGTAAGCAGTTTGTTCCATTCACATTCATTTCTTCCTCGCACAATATGTCACAATTATTTTGTACGAACATAACGATTCCACTGTTTTTGTTAATTCGGTTTGTAGTAGATACACAGGTATATCCCGGTATATAGTACGCCACTTCGCCACTTGAATGTGTTTCCGTTAACACAATGCAAGCGGGCTTCCTGAGATCATTATTTACTGTTGTCAAAAATTCATCCATGTTTCGTTCCAAACTTCTTATATTCATGTGTAGAATTAAAGGACTGAGATTGAGGTCGTTTTGGTGGGTACGATATTCTTGATAGCTGTTATATGTTTTTTCGTCAATATTATTTTTTTCGTCTAGTGCGTTATATAAAAAATCTGTCATTTTTCTTCGAAGTCTATTCTGTCTCTTGCTACTTTCAGCATTTTATTTTTGTAGGGACATAAGTTGCTGAAAGCTGTGTGGTCTGTTTTATTTTTCTCGCCATATTTCATATTTTGCGATGTGCAATTTGCACAAACCGGTGTTTTTTCTCTTTCAGGGCATTTAGCAAAAGTATGATCACCCGTGCAATGCGGACACACCGATGGATTCATTCGATTCATACATACCTAATTATTTCTGTTTTCTTACATCAACCTTAATCATAATTGTATTAAAGAATCATAGGTACAAAGCTGTATGCACGCTTACCTGAAAGAATTTCAATAAAAAGCCTCATTACAGAAACCTACAAAATATGAATAAAAAACACTTGTGGTTAAAAATTCCTCCAAGCGTATCAAGCCTTCAGTTGATCATGAACCCATAAAAATATATTTTCGAGAACACAGGGTGTGTCAAATAAGTTTCTTAGTTAAGTCCATTAATAATGAAATTTGTTAAATATTAAAATTTAACCAATACGGTGAGAGTATTAAATATAACCTAAGTCTCAAAACATAGTAATCTGATTTATCGTTATTATGAATACAAAAATCAGAACAGTCCCACGAACTACACCAAAATACAAACTTAGCCCAAGTTAATTTTTTTTTAATTATGCTAAAAGTCCAAAGTCCAATTTAAAGTAAGAGTCCGAATTTCCTTTAACAAATCAAAGAAGTAAGAAAGTTTTTCTCTGGTTTTTTTGATAAATTTCATCGAAATATTCGCATAGAGTGTGAAAATTTTTGAATAACAACACATAAAAGTTCGCGAAAATTCCTGAATATTCAAGTATCAACTTTTTTTTTCTTATTTTCTAAAGATAAACTAATGTTTATAAGACAAGGTTTTACGCATAGGCTTAAGGATAACAAATAATTATAAGCAATAATTAGTCGCCTGAAATATTACAAACTGAAAATGTCTCCCGAGTAAAAATATATATCCTTGTCTTAAAAACATTAGTTTAACATTAAAAAATAATAATATTTGACAAGTCAAAAATATTCCACCAATAAATGAAGATATTATATGTCTCGACGCCATCTAGTGTGAAATTTAGCAATAACAAAGCCTTTCCTACAAAAATTAAGTTGTTCATTTTTTACAGGTGGAAAAAATATAATAAGCAGTAATTGTTGATTGAGGTACTAGTACATATTGAATCATTTGGAGGGTTGGAAATAAGCCGACATAGCTCAGTGGTTTCAGAGCACCTGATCGGACATCAGAAGGCACGGATTCAATTCCCGTTGGCGGCATTTATTTTTACTCGGGAGATATTTTCAATTTGTATTGATATATCAGGCGACTAATTATTGCTTATAATTATTTGTTAACTTTTTTCATTTCGTGACGCTCTGTATTATGCATACGGCATGCAGCATAAAAAGCAGATCGATTTCACGGAGTTGATTCGGAAACACGATACCAGGAGTTCAGGGGGACAGGAGAGTCAAGCAGCCTGTCTCGGGCTAATCAGACATGTAACCGTAAGATGCAAGAAACCATTGCACTTATATGTATATCCCTCGTATGCAGCGAGATACTGCTACTACGAGTATTAACATGTATATACGTTATATTGTCGTACTATAATATAAGTAGTAATTGTATTCATTGTAGATATCGGTCTGTGTTTGGTTATACAATAATAATTTTGAATTAATCTCATTGCACTATCCTGCAATTAGGTAACTACCCCTAAGTGTTGGTAGAGATGAGCAACACTCTTTATCGACTGGCGGTGAAATTCATATAAAAGTATTACCTATCTTTTTGCAATCAACTTCTTTGTTCGAATTTGTAATTTATAGTTGCTTAATAGGTAATTACCTCATAAAAAATAATAAAACTCATTAAATTAGGTAAATATTTAGGTAGATAATTTAAAAATAACTTTGTGGCACCATTTTATTGGAATGATAATCAATAACAGTGGTCAAAACACTATTTTGATTTTTTTCGAAATTTTACTAATTCAAAATATACTATATTTACGGGACATACCAGGGTACCTAAGGAAGATACATTGCCCTGGTGTAAGATTACCTTTCAGAATTTAAAAGTGCTTTACGCATGCTACGCTATTATGCGATAAATTGGCAGTTTGAAAATTTTTGATCTGTTTTTTCATAAATTAACATTAGATTGCAGAAGTTTTCAGTTGCTTTTTTGCTTTTATACATAATTCCACCTGAGTATTTGTAACCAGTAGTGTGGGTGTACAATTAATTAATGAACCCTTTTCAAGTCATTGGATCGCAAAGTGAAATGGTATAGGTAGGAAATTCGAGAAGTTAAAGATAGTGATATTATGATGATGAAGCGTTCTTGAGGCTTCCTGATACAAACAAGTTTTCCGTTGGGTTAGGTTAAAATTCCCTTTCAGTTCGTTTACGACCTTTAGGATACCAAATCCATCGGTTTTAGTTTAGAATTATTTATTTGTATGGTTTTAAAGGCTCCATTCATTAATATTTAGGTACCTATGTAGCGTTGAAACAAATGACATAACATACTACCCGGCTTCGCACGTGATTTGATTGATTATATAGATATATTTTATATTTTCCAAAAATTTCGCAGAAAAGGCTGAAAAATTTGATTATAAATGATTGACAGTTAAAAGAAAGTATAAAATCTCCATACTCGATTATAAAATGACATTGCTAGCTGAAAATATTTTTTTTAGCTTAGATTTTTCATATACAAAAATCAGATCAAATTTCATAAAACCGAAGATCACAGATTTTGGTGTTTCAATACTTAGATCTATTGCTTTACATACACGGAGAAAAATGAGTGTTGCTAATTTATTAAAAATCTCTTTAAATTTTTTCGTAATCCGGTTAAAAATAGGATTGCAGGCCCTTAACGAATGAATTGATAGGTATCCTGACAGGTGTTCATAAGTATCCTAATATTTTCGCATTTCGCCATTATATATTATTAAGGCAGATGCAGGTGCATGAACACGTGTTCCGAAATATTAGGAATTAGCTAAAAGTTTATCAGGAAACGGCCTGCAATGCCATTTTTAACCGGATTACCAATAATTTCAAGATATTCTTAATAAATCACCAATACTCATTTTTCTACGTTTATGATAAAGATACTGCCAAACACAGATTGCCTCTGAACAGAATTTCTTTGTCGTAATAATTCTTTGATGATACATGTGAATCAACGCGGATGATTCAATCATTCCCCACGTTAAACCAACACTACCCTAATCCTAGTACCTACCCGATACCCAGTACCTACCTCAATCGCAAACATCACAGTTCAAAGTAAACAAACCTTGTATCAAACTGGGATAATCCCCTGGATTTATTTAAACAAACATTCCCCCATTGTCCCGCATTAATAAAATGTTTAAAAACGTTATTTCAAAGGGTTTAAATTTAAAATAAACTAGATTGAAAGAATGAATGGCGTCCCCACAGGAGATGAATTGAAAGAAGGCTAGGATGTTATTCAATAAATCTTCCATTATTGTAGGTTTTTGTGTTTTGCTTTTGGAAATTCATACGTTGGAATTGATACCTTAACAAGCTGTGAAATTGAATAGAAACTACCGACACTTATCTGACAAGTATTACTTTAAAATAGAAATTCGATGGAATTTGTTACGCAATGCACAAGGGTAGGTACCGGTAAGTAGCTATTTAAAATTTCTCTTATATTACCTTCACCTCTACGACGCTGAAAATAACTAAATGTGTAAAAAATGTTTTTGTTTATTTTTAACTTTTTAAGGTCATTTCATTAAAATTCTCCAGTCATAAAGAGTCCTAAATTCTTCATTATTTTAAAATAGATATCAATTCTAGTCTTGCCACTAATCTTCTAAACTGTAATATGAACGATAATGGAGGGTAAAATAGCAAATGTAAAATCAATGTCCAGTGATTTTACTATAGTGCAAAGTCGACTTTTTAATAGAAGTGTGTTTATCTGAAGTGGCCAGGTAAGTATTTTTTCTGTATCTGTTTGTAAATAATAATTATGTTTTTCTGAATATGTTTGTAAATAATTAAATTAGATAGAGACTAGGAATTCGTAATAAATTGTACACCGCCCTTGAGCTGATTTTTCACGAAAACTGTACTATACAAGTTATCCAATATTTGTATAATTATTATTATGCATCACGTTCATAAATCAAATGCATTGTACACATGGCTTTGAATTGGTGATCGACGCTGGGAGTTATACTAGAACTACTGACTTAAAACTAGTGACTCACATCTAAGACTTATATCTAGTGACTTACGACTAAGGCCTATAACTACTGTCTTAATCACATGTATTTACATATGTAGAAAATTACAACTGACATTAACATTAACAATCTAATTTTACTAGCGCCAGAAGAAGAAGGAAATTCTATAATATTAGGGTGTTTTTATAATAAACTTTAGAACATGGGTGCCATCGTTGATCTGTCGTATTTAGTCTATGGTGCCAATATATATCTTAAATGAATGAAGTGAATGAATGAAATAAGATATATAATTGTAGAAATGTTTCATATATTTATACAGCGTCCTTGAGGTGATTTTGAACTAAAATGGCGCTATACAAAACATCCAAATATTATTATTAACTATTAGGTAGGTACTAGTTGTCCGTAATTATATATATTGTATAAAATGAAATTTTCTGCGATTTTTATAAAATTTTCTAAAAACTCTAGTTCAACGCCACATGTTTCACAATTTCATTTAACGTCATTTACATTTTGAGCACAGAAGAAAACTAGATGTGCTTTCATTACATATTTGAATGGAAACGAAAGTACCACTGATTTAGTGACTCAGACTTAAAACCTTTTGGTTTTAGACCACTGAGCACGCGGTCTGTCTCTTGTGATTTGGGAATTGGGCTCATATTTGGATCACGAAACACGCCCACAAATCGCTTCTTGTGTTACTCTTATTTTTTTGGTCGTGGGCATAGACATATGAATATTAGTAGACCTGCCCTAAGTGATTAAAAGCGTATTATCCCCACTCCCCATACCGGTTCAATTGAGCCGGCTGGGCTCGCATATGGCCTCAAGTGAAATTTGAAAACGTGACGTCATCATTCTTGTGCGAACTATGGTCGAGGCATCATCGGTTCATTTTACGAAATAACACGGCAAAATGTTGACTTTTGATATGAAAACTTGTAAAAATAGATGTGAAAAAGAGAATAAACCCAATTGTCGTATTACATTCCATAAGTAAGCATTATTTTACTTTATTTTAAGCTTATTCACACCGTATTATATGGATCAGTTTTAGAAATATATACTATCACATCACAATGTAGCGATTCTCAAGTGTGCTCATCGTTGTTTACTGGGGTAAGTAAATTATGAGACATTTGTAAAAGTGTCTTAACTAAATACTCTGAAACTAACTACGACTCTGAAAATAGAAGCTGCCTTACTTTGCCGAATTTGGACTTCGCAAATTAGTTCATAACGTGGCGAGTAATTTGCGCTCCCATGTAGAAATGTCTATTCATTCAAAAGCAGATTTTACTTTTAAGAACTAAATGGTGATATTATAATGCGAGATGCCTATTTACTGTCAGATTGATTTATTGACGAATCACAGTCAGCCTTACTCCCTTCGTTCTTCAACAGTTGATTTTACCCCTCGCCCTTATCTTCTCGTCTATTAATTCCTATGTCTGTGGTCGTGTGCTATTATATTTACTATGTATGTTTATTTAAATTTAAATGTAACAAATCTTTTTTTTGGTTCCACAATTATTATAGTTCTATTTTCAAATGAAAGAAAAATGAAAAATACCTACCTTGAGTACCTACACGACGAAAAATGAGTATTACTAATTTATTAAAAATCTCTTGAAATTATTGGTAATCCGATTAAAAACGGGATTGCAGGCTTTTTCCTGATAAACTTTTAGTAAATTCCTAATATATCGGAACATGTATTCATGCGTTCTTCAGAATTCATCATATCTGCTAGAAAAGATTGCATTTCGTTGCCCTGAACACAACACCAGATCGAACGATTTATTACGAGAACACCACACTGTAAAGCCAAATATGCGCAAAACTCTTTAAGGCGATGCACTACGTCGTGTAATATTTTTAATTGAGCCGCTATCAATAACAACCCTTACGTAGATGGCGATAAGGTTTAAATTCCCGCTCAACACCATCCGCCTGTTTTGATTTATGCAAGAAAAAAACATGACCAAAAAGTATCTTTTATGTTCAGGCATAAATATTTAATTTTTTTTCGATCATTTTATAAATAACTTAATTTGCCACATTATAGAATAAAATCATAACCGAAAATGGGTTCGTAAGTAGGAGATTTTGAACTTTAAAGCAGTTTTCATAGGCCTTATACATTATTTTTTTCTGGGCTTATAAAAAGACTTATCTAAAAAATGCTCGATTGTTTCAAAGGCCAAGATGTATTCTACTCGCAGTATTTAATTAAAGCATCTGAAACATTTCTAGGCGACCAAATTTTCAAACCAAAAAGACATGATTTTGCAATACTACGTATGGCATCGCCGACGTGTCTGTAATACAATGGCTTACGCGATATAGACATTTTCAAGTGTAACTTGAAACAAATAAAATGCAACTTACTAAACTGATAACATAATTTTTTTATTTTGTGAAGTAATCCTACCATCTTAGTTTATTTTATTATTTTTATTATAATCATGCGAAAACTGTATTACTACTAACTGTCTTTAATTGTTTTTATAACATTTTGTAATTCCTTATAATGTTTATTCTTTATATTTCTTTGTCATTTATAAATATATTATATAGGTGCAAATATTGAATCAACGACTAGAATTAATGGAACATTATTGGTCTAATATTGTAAATAATTGCTGTTTATGCTAAATATACAAATGACTATTTGTTTCCTAAATAAAAAAATAAAATTAAAAATGCACCTTCATTTGCCTTGATAATAAATATTGACGAAATGCAAAAACATCAGATTTTTTTGAACACGTGTTCCGAGATTGTGATAATATATTCGTACTTAAGGGCCTGCAATCCCGTTTTTAACCAAGAATTACTAATAATTTGAAGAGATTATTAATAAATTAGCAATACTCATTTTGTTCCGTGTAGGAACCAACTAAATTTGTTTTGGCTTTTTTCTTAGTTATTCAATATAATTTATATAATTACCGATTAACAAGAATCCAAATCCCCGAAGAAGTCGATTGGTAATTGCAATTTTATGTTTTATTTGATAAAAAATAAACATGTTGGAAAAACCATAAACGAGGTAAATTAGAATTTGAGGAAATAATGTGAAATAATAGTAAGGAAAAGGTTACCTAAATATTATAAATACAGATAACCTTTGCCGTTTTAGGATACAGTATAAGTCCTATTTATTCTGCGGTCAATATAGCAGATAATCAAAATATCAAATGAAATTCCATAGCCAATTTCTAGGTAGGTACCTACCTTGTACCAAACAATCTACGAGTAAGTAATAACGAGTAAAAAATAAAAACATTTTCAATTATTAATTTATTCTATAAAGTAAATAATAACAAAAAGCAACTTATCTCACTAGGGCACTCCGTCGATGAGATGAGCAGTTTTATTTAAGGTGACAATATCTATATAATCTAATTATGAAACCTGCTTAGAAAATTATAAAATATTGTTACAATAATATAATCACCAAACGTATCTACTAATTTCGGTGTTGTGTTTTTCATGTTCAATGAACTGAATTTTGCTTTGAATTTAAGTATAGGTAATTTTCAAAATGATTGTTTGACGAATAATTCAGACAAGCGAAAAACTAGGTACCTACCTATCTATCTATGTAAATAAAAATGTTAATGTCCGGTTGTTCAAAATCTTAAATCTACGAAAGTTATTCACCGATTGCTTTGAAATTTTGACACAACGCTGCATTCGAATACGCGTTTTTATATACCTATATTATATAAATGTCACTTAAAAAAAAAAAAAAACAGCGCCATCTGCTGGACGTAAAAGCAACACGCGCTATTGTTTATCTATTTGCACAGACAGGCTTAGCCACATCAATGCGTGGCGGGGTACAGCTATTAATATAATATGTTAACAGAAAACAATTTAAATATATATTTTTTTTAAATTCGAATTATAATTTACCCGTGATTTTTCACTGGTCTGCGCTAGTCCTGTATTAGTTATAAGACGCATTGTGTAATGTGTCGATTGGTAAATTACAGTTTTCTGGTGATTTTCAGCTTACTATGGAGCTAGGGATCCATTTTCCTTACATAAAGTAAATTGAATGCTGAATTTTATCTATCTCTGTCTCAAAAATAAAAAAAAATTCATACATAATTAATTAAGCGTCGAATTATGTTTAAAAATTAACAAAGTTATAAATATTTTTAATGCATTAATTATTAGCCTGAAACACCGCCGACGGTAATTCCTTCTGATTGCGGGTTAGGTGCTCTACCAATTGCGTTTTTATACCCTACCGTAACCATAATAAATAACAAATCCACTACTAGATATGAGAATAGTAACCTCGCGTTTTCTACCCTACCGTAACCACAATAAATAATAAATCCACTACTAGATCTGAGAATAGTAACCTCGCGTTTTTCTACCCTTATTATTATTATTATTTTTATTTTTGATGACATGGGGGGGTGGGGGGTCGAGATAGTGATTACGTCAGCACTGCTCAGCAGTAGTTATTTTTTTTAGACATTGGCAACCCACACATTGTCTATGTTTGAAAACCGAATACATATTCGGGGATTCCCACAAATAATTAATACATAATGACATGGGGGGGGGGTAAGAGCTTTGCTTACTTTTGGGGACAAGGGGGAAGAGGGGGTAAATAATTGTAATAAATCTGCTTACTTAATACTTGAACGGCCCCTAACCATAATAAATAATAAATCCACTACTAGATCTGAGAATAGTAGACCTCGCGTTTTTCTACCCTACCGTAACCACAATAAATAACAAATCCACTACTAGATCTGAGAATAGTAGACCTCGCGTTTTTCTACCCTACCGTAACCATAATAAATAACAAATCCACTACTAGATCTGATAATAGTAGACCTCGCGTTTTTCTACCCTACCGTAACCATAATAAATAACAAATCCACTACTAGATCTGAGAATAGTAGACCTCACGTTTTTGTACCATACCGTAACCATGATAAATAATAAATCCACTACTAGATCTGAAAATAGTAACCTCGCGATTTTCTACCCTACTGTAACCATAATAAATAATTAATCCACTACTAGATCTGAGAATAGAAGACATCACGTTTTTCTCTTATTTAAAAATCAAATCTAAAATTTCCTGTGTTGTGTTAACAAAAAATCAACATACATGAAGATGAGGAAATCATTATGTAACACACGGAGAAAACTTAAATAAAATTAAAATATTGCTAATTTATTAAGAAACTCAAATTATTAGTAATCCTTTTTTAATTATTTTATTATTTTATTAGTAATCCGGTTAAAAACGAGATTGTAGGCCTTTAACGATTGAATTGATAGTTTTCCTGAGAAACTTTCATTAAAACACGAGTGTTATCGCGATGTCGGAGCACGTGTTCATAAAAATTCAAATATTTCCGCATTTTGTCATTTTATATTATATATATTAAGAATGTACGAAAAGGTTAACCCGTTCTTAACAGGTTTATAATGAATCGGCAATATTCATTTTTCTCCGTGCACCCATACAACAACCTACAGCCCGCCTCGGAACAGGAATACCTAATGAGGAGGACTGTGAATAATCTACTTTGGTTTGTATTTTTAAAATAGTCCTCAATAAAATAAATCACAAGATTTATAAGCAGGACCTACTTGACTACTTAATTATAAACAATATGTTTTAAGTAAAATTTTATTAAAATTTCAAATAAGAAATTACACGATTTGACCAAAGAAACGTTACTATCTCAATAACCATTATCAAACATTCTTCAAATAAGTAGGTAGGTAGATACCATAATATCGAAAATAAACAATTGATAAAGTAAATAAATAAACACGACGATTTCACATTTGAAAAAAGAATCTTTACTGGACCATGTAAACATCACCATCTAGAAACGGAAACGGAACACACAAACAAAATTACAGACAGACGAAATGCAAAACGATTGAGTTAAAACAGGACTTCGCTACGTCAGTCAGTCCCCCTGATGAAAGGTTAAAAAAACTTTAAAACTCATAGGTTAAAGTGAATGAATAGAGGAGTTACTGATATTTATTATCGGACCATCTACTAGGTAGGTATCTGCTAGCTACTGAAGCATTATCTGAATAATTTATATGAATTCCTATACAGACAAGAATAGAGTTAAAAATCCGATTGTATTTTATGTAAATTAGGAAGAATAACGGCCTTTTGAAAGCATCCCTTATTCCGGATTGGTTGCCGACCCCTGCTATGATAAGTTTAGTTGGTTGGAGGGGGTAATTCACACCTTGGGCGGGGGGCGGGCCGGAGAGCTGAATGTTATCAAACATTTCATCAGTTAAATAATATTATCGTGCGTCGTATTCACTTCACTCACAAAGAAACTGACGCCAGTGAAGGGGGCTTTTCATCATCAATGCCAATGGCGTACCTACTTTAATTAATATTATCATTATTTTATTATACTTCTTTCATGTTTACATTTTCTAATTTATTTTTTTATACTAATTTTGTCAGAACATCTACGATTAGTTGTGTTTATTTACAGCCTGACTAATAAAAAAATCACTTAACAACCGTTAAACGGTGTTTTTGTTACACATTGTACAAAGACTGTACAATTTCTATTTCGAATTATTACTAATAAAAAATGTCTCCCAACAATGCATTTTGGCAGACTGACGTATTTTCCCCACAAAATGAGAAGTATGACAGTTTTGATTTGTGCTTTGAGATGTGTGATTCAAAGAATGTTTTTGTTCATAATTTAGATTTTATTGACAATTAACTATTATATTAAAATTATTCAATATATTTACTATTTTTTGTCAGTTTTGATCCATTGATTAATTTTTATTATTTCACAATTTATTAATTTAAAATAATATATAGTAAACTTACGACACGTTCCAGATTGGAAGATACTCTCAGTATCGCCCTGGTGTAAGACCACCATTCGGAATTGAAACGTTGCTTGAAATGGGTTTAGCCGTATTTGGTGGCCAGATCTGAATATCCAGGTTCACCTTCCTCTTTCCCATCTTCTTCCCCCTCCCACTACATTCAGCCTCACATCATACTCCAGTTGGTGATTCCATAGTTTCCTTGGCTCCATGCGGTTGGGAGCAGTTGAGCCTCTTGTGCGGTATCCACATAAAAAAAAAATTAAAAACTAAAAATTCTAAATTTCGATGAAAAATTACCACAAATACCTGTTTGTACAAGTTAATGTAACTTATCGTAGGTACTTACGTTCGAAATCTTTTCATCATAAAATATAATTTATAAAAATGTTATGTTAACAATATGAAATGTTATAGAACAAACTTACAATAACCAATTACGTAAAGTTGTTGAATTTGAAGAAGGGAAAATTTGTGACCCCTAATAACATATTTACTATGTCAAGTTATAATAAAACATATTTTTACACAAAAAGGTTTTTGAAATAAATAATTTTCCGCGCCACTGCCGGACCATCAAGGAATCTCGCTTTGCCGCCCTTTCTACAAAGCTGTAAACTGTAAATAGCTGCCATTCGGCTTCAGAGCCATTTATATCAATAACATTACACTAATAATGGCGTTATACATAATATCTGGAACATATCAGATGGAAATTCCTTATGCCTAAAGGGACTTGGCTGATCCTTTGTCCCTGCGAATAACAAAGGAATGAAAAAATTTCAAACATAAAATTGGAAACATCATCGTACAGTTGTACCGTCCATCAAAAAAATTGCCTTTCCTCTCCTAAATAGGCTCATTAAAGAATACAGATATATTATTATTATAGATACCAGAATAATCAAGCATTTCAAATTACATGTGTTCCCAATTATATCCTCAGCGTGGATCTTTATCTAAATTTCTCTAATAAACAAAATACAATGTTTCTCAAGTGACCTCTCAGGTAAGTATGGTCCTATATATTATATGCCTGTACAGAATATAAATACATAATAATATAATTTGCAATTTTGAATTTACTAATTATAAAATGACCTTAAAAGAGTATTTCACTGATGTTTCTTGAATTGATGTTTCTGATGTTTATGTTTCTAGTATTTATATATTTATAATCCTGTTATGGTATGATTTATATGCACAACATTGTCTTCTTATGGTTATGGTTATGATATGATTTATATGCACAATATTGTTTGTATTCTTATGGTTACCAATGTATCGATAATCTTTTATTTTATATAAATTTTAGTTTTTTTTTTTCCCCCTTTATTTTTGTTGTATTATTTTGTTCTATTATTTTATACAATTCTTTTATTTTATATAATTATAACTTCACATTTCTCATAAATTTAATTATTTCTTCTAATGCTGTCTTACGTAAAGTCACAAGGAGGAAATCCGTAATTGGTTTTATTTTGGCTATTTTACTTATGTACAATCTGTAAAAATGTAAACTGTTGATTTCCCAAAAATGAATAAATAAATAATACGTACATTCTAACGAAGCATCATGTTCATTTGTCAAATGCATTGTACGTATAGTATCGTATTAGTGATAGACGAACGATGGATGCAATCTGTTAGCCATAAGTTGAAAATAGTTTGTTTAGTCTATAGTATTTTCCGACTTTATGTCCGGGTTAAATCTTCCCCACAGAAAAAACTAAACCCTTCCACACACTTTTTCACAAATGATCATCTAGTCAATCCACATTAGGCAAGTGCATTATATAAGCATAATAAATGAAAAAAGATCAATTCAAATCACCAGAGATCAAATGGGAAAATAATTCACCGACTTCAGATATTTTCATATCAGAGGTTTTGGCTCGGTAGAACTTCTAATTGGACCTATATATCCTACTGATCCCTCAATATAAATATTTTTAAAATCTTTCGTAATCCTACATGTATTTAAAATGGCTGATTTTTCCATTTTTATGTATACATTCTTTGACAGATCTAATAAGCCTAAATTTTGAATGACAGAGCTAGGTACAATGCCAGTAGCCGAAATAACCAATGGTAATATTTTTATAGTCTGAGAATGCAAGATAGAGTAATAATGAAATAAGAGAGCATTGTAGAAATATATTATACATTTGCACAACACCCTTGGGTTGATTTTCACGTAAAAGGCGCTATACAAATATTATTATTATTATTTATCATCAAAGTGTCATTTTGTAAAAATCTTAATTTGTTAAATTTAAAATTTGTATATTAATAATACAGGGTTCATAGTTTTTTTAGTAGATCAATGAACAAATAAACCGATAAAGGTGTCTAGGTATGTCCGCAAGTCCAAAGTTAGGTCAATTTTATCTTACTTCTGGTAAAATTGATCAAGTAGGTATTGAAATTCTTTCTTTAACAGATAATGCCTAGGAGTAGGGGGGTCTTACATAAATTGGCTACATCGGTTTTCTTTAAAATAGATATCACATCTCTGGGAATTTTCTGTTCGTTGGTGTAGGTAGGTACCTACTTAATATGCATTACAAAATAGAAAAAAATAATGGTGGAGACTGTTAGCGGACATAAAATTACTCTTTCCAACTAATATTGAAAGATCATGGCAGAGCTGAAGATTGTCAGGTAAGCTCAATGATTAGAGCAGTCATCTGGATAACAAAAGATCCCGACGTTGTGATCCAGGTCGCGTCTATAACCTATTCCACACGGAGACAAATAAGTATTGCTAATTTATTAAGGATCTCTTCGAATTATTTGTATTCCGGTTAAAAACGGGATTGTAGACCTTAACGAATGAACTAACAGGTTTCCTGATAAACTTAGGTATTCTACTAACTATTCGTACTTAATTAGTATAGTAATATTTAGTAAATTACGAATATATTATCATATGACATCATGATGTCAGAACACATGTCATGATAAATTATTTGATAATTAATTACGGTTTAATATTTTTTCACAGTTCTAAAGATTGATAGAAATCGTGGTTATAGGAATGCCAGATATGTATTAGATTTATTGGACCATTCGATTCCAATTCTTGAGGATACGTATTTTCAGGCAATAGGAGATGGGAAGTTTTCAATGTCAACCAAAGCAAAACAAATTAGAGGTTAGACAAAAATACATTGAATTGCTCAGTTTAAGGCTAATTTGCTATTGACAAAAACAAGTAACGGTAAAGGTAAAAATTTTACGAAAAAAACTGTGTTTTTATCTGATTTAATTTCAATATTATAGTCAATCATATCATTATGTGGATTGTGGAACGTGTTGACATTGACACATAAATAACACTTACTAGAAATAATTTGAGCGATTTGCTCGTGAAAAAACTGATTTGAATTGAGCTTATTTTCATAGATGTTACGGACACTTAAAATCATTTGACGCATATTTTGAAAACGTGTTACCTGACATTGCCTCATAAGAATTAACGGAAAGGAAGTAAGTCGATACACGATATTATATCGGACTCCACATTCCGAATTTCCGCCGATTTATAAAATACCCACTTCCATTGAAGTTTTTAACTCTTCCAAAATATATGCTATTTTTGAAGAGTTAAAAAAATGATTTAAATGATATTTCCGAACATTTTAAAAAATACACCTCGTCCTGTTATTTCACAAGTTTTAGGTATGAACAAATTCACAGTGTTTCTCTAAATGCTACTTAGATATTTATCGAGAGATCTTTGCTCTATTTTAAGTCATGATTTATTTCATATTTTCGCTAACGTTTATTAATTATATCATCATTCGTATTTCAATTAATCCGTTTCAAACTTTCTTAGTAGGTAGGTAGAGTAGGTAAGCCTTAATCCTTTAAAAACCCGTTCCCTGTGGGTAAATCTTATGCTTTTACACAGTACAGTTTTATATAGATTTTAATGAAAATACAAATCCTATAAAAAAACGTACAAATCTAAGCAGGTTTCATTTTGTTTAAAAACTCTTGAATATTTAATTTGTCTGTAGGTTATATGGTTATTTCACTGCAGACTGCTTTAATCCTGGTTTATTAAAATCGTTGACAGATGTAAGTTACCTACCATTATACCACGTTTGGTGTTTACAGTATTTACCTATGCAATATTATAAAGATAATATCCTAAAAAGGCCACTTCACGGTTCGTTTTACCTTTTAATCTAATAAACGGCAAAAAACTGTTTTCTTAGGACGTTTCAGATAATAAGGGATTTTATGACAGAGGGTGGCGCCTTTGAGCAAACTTTGGACGAACAATGCTCACACAAGGGTGATACTGAACAACTCTACTCAAATAGGTGGCGCAGAAGATGTAACATTGGATAAAAGATCCGTGATTAAGTAACTAGATTCTAAAAAACAAATTTAAGCTCTCGACCGTGAATATAAGAGGCACTGTATAGATAATACACACTAGAAATGCTTTCCACGTAGATTTTAATGCAAACCGATGTCGCTACTGACTTTAGTACCTTTTGGTTTTACACGTAGAAAACTTACCGATTTGAAATATCGTTAATTTATTTTTATTTTTATATTAACTCCACACAGGAGGCCCTGAAGAAAATAATTTCCCTCAGGGCCTATGTCATCTTTGGGGATGCTGTGTGGAGGGTCTTTTTGTGGAGAGGAAGGAGTGAACATGGGTCTTGAAGAGTCCCATGTTGTAGGAGGGAGGAAACACAGAGGCCGGTAGCTCGTTCCACAGCCGAGCTGTTGAACTTAAGAACGAATCGTAGAAGCGACCCGTTCTCATGTGACAAATGTCAACCGTGTACAAATGTTGGGCGCGCGTTTGGCGTGTATCCCGACTACGCACCGGTGCCGAAGGGATCAATGACGCTAGTTCCTCAGAGCATCTTCCATTGTAATACCGATAGAACAAGGACAGCATACCTACCTGACGCCTGTGCTCTAAAGATTGCAGTCCTTTTGTTAAGATTGGGGAATCTATCAAACGGACCGCCCGTTTCTGCACAGAGTCAAGGGTTTTTTCAGGTATTTAGGGGCTCCGGACCAGAGATGGCTGCAGAATTCGACAGTAGGGCGCACTTGCGATTTGTACAGGGTCAGCAGTTGTGTACTATTAAAGTATCTGCGGGCCCTGTACAGTACGCCCAGCTTCTGAGAGGCCAACTTTACTCTGGCTTCGATGGAGTCCCCGTACCTGAGATGGTCAATTATAGTTACACCAAGCATATCATAGGAAGGCCTGTTCGGAAGATTGCTTCCGTTGAAGGAGACTAGACTTTTTAAAATCTGGTCAAATTAATCGCTTTCCTGTTAAAAACGGGACCAAAGGCCAATAACGAATGATTTGACAAACTTCATAACAAGCTATCAGTAAAGCACGAATATGTTATGAGGAAGTCGGAACACTTGTTCTGAAAAATAATAATATTTTAGCACTCGTCCATTACATTTATTCAGACAAGGCCACCTGCGTGACCACATGTTTAGATATATCCGAATTGACTAATATTGTATTAGGAAATGGTCACGAAGTCACATTTTTAACAGTTTCCTGATAAAAAAAGCCGTTCTCATTTTTCTCCGCGTAGTATTTGCAATTGTTCCCAACCTACCTACCAGTGAGAGAATGGCATTACCTATTGGGGTAGGTACGTTGTAGGCAAAAGGTATAGTGGAGAGGAAGGAGATGGGGAAGAGGAAGGCAGAGATGGTATGTCTAGGGAAAGCTTTTTCGATCACCATACAAATTTTACCAATATAACCATTCTTCGGAATATAACTAGCGCGAAACTCGACGGACACGAACTGAACACCCGTTCACGGTTGACGTTGGCTTCATGAGAACGGGCCGTTTTTACGACTCGTTTTGTGTAAGTCGGCTCGTATGTGGAACGAGCTACCGGCATCTGTTTTTCCTCCCTCCTATAATCCGAGCCTCTTCAAGGCCCGCATTAACAAATCCCTTCCTACAGCCCCTACCTTATTCTTAACCGGGTGGTGACATAGTTCCCCTGTCTGTACACTGCACAGGCAGGGACGCTCTTGTGAATTGTCACATAAAAAAAAAAAAAATAAAATAAAATAAAAAAGTAAAAAAAAAATCTCGGTGTTTAGATAAGGCAGTCAGGCATCTAAGTCAGCAATGATGAAGGTTCAGGGTGAACCGAAACCGGTTGGTTTTATGTATTGAAAATATATAAATTCATTATAAAAATTTAAAAGTTATGTAATGGAGATAACCAAAGTGTACCTACAAATGCATGTTTTATTAGATATAATACCCATAATTACGAAGGGGAACTATTTTAATTGTAATAAATAAAATAAATAATATTTTAACTGACATGAAAAGTCACAGACGGTATTAATTTGGCATATATGAAGTATGTAGACCGAATAATCAAATTAATAAAACAGGTAGATTCGTCAGGTATGATTTGAGATTTTCACGGCCAAAAGTATTATAGAAATTTGTTTTTGGGGTATTATGCAGTATTGCGCTACCTGGTTCTTTAGCCAACGTTTCGGACAGCATTGCAGTGTCCATCATCAGGGCAGATGTGTAATCTGATTATACATCTGCCCTGATAATAATAATTATTACAAATAACATTAATTTAAAATCAAACTTTGTGCAAACAATGGTATTCCTCGGGAACTGCATTTGTGATACAGTAGCTTACCAATTTCCACCAACCTCTTCCACAAAGAGTTGAAAAACGATACTAAAATGATACTGAATGGTTTAGTTTTATTTTTTGTACTAACCCATTTTTAATATCTAAATTAGATTAATAATATTCGATAAAAAATGTTTATATAGATTTTTTAAATTATACTGTGGAAATTACACATTGAGAGTGTGTTCTAAATCATGCAGACCGTGTGAAAAAAATGTTGGGAATTTAGAAAGAATGCAAAACTGATATGTAATATAATGTAAGCGTAATAAGCAAGAATAGGGACACTGAGCAGGTAGAGCGGATGAACGAAGGAGTGAGGAGATATATGAGGCAAATGTGAAAGGTAAAAGAAGTTGGAGACGATCCAGGAATCGCCGGATGAGGGCTTTCGATTTAAATCATTGAGATTTGAGCTTTATACTTCGAACTAATCTTCGGGTATGAGCTTTCGAGTTTTTTTTACTTTTAGTTGGGTTTGAGATTTTAGCTTTAAACATTGACGTGCGTATTTGGCGCTTGTTGAAAGTAAGGTTATTTTTTTTAAGACTCTAGAAGAAATAATAATTTGGTATGGAAAATACAAGAATCACAAAACAACTGAAAGGGCAATCTAATTCCAAATAATATCTCAAACATTTTTCATTTAGTCTACTCGCTACTATATATAATGATATAATATATGATATAAAAGTACAGAAGAATCTACCAGAAGAACATGAATAGGTAACTCTTATTTTTAAATGTACACCTAGAAATGTCATTTTACAATCCTCACAACTCAAGAGCTATTTACATTGCAGAATCACATATTATGAAGCGGTACTGGCGTAAAAAATCTGAAACTAATGTTTTTGATTTCATACACCCCTCAGTTGATGTTTGCTCCTGGTATTTCTGACAGTAAATAAACAACCAGTCAAAAGATTCAACATAACGTTTTAAATAGACCATTTCATTATTCTATGCTCTGGAAGATCCTGGAAGATTTTAGAAGTGAAGTGAAAAAGGTTAACAATTTAAATTTTATTCCTCTCCAATATAATTATGTACTTACTAATTTACAACTACCAAAAGCAAGTTTCCTGTAGAGTATATATGATAAAAACAATTTACGGCCTGATTACGAATCAGAAGAATCTGACGCGCAAGCGGGTTTTTGCTCTGAGATTCGAGCTTTCCATTTTAAGTTATGAGCTTTTAAGATTTGAGATTTTTAAGCTTTAAACTTTTTTGTTTTGAGTGCCCCCTTAAGAACGAATATTAAGAAATTATTAAGTTAGTAATATACGTAAATAAATCTATAAATAAAATTTAAATCACATCAAATTGTTACGTATTTATTCGGTCTGAAATGATCTGTGGTTTCCCTCCCAGATTAATTCAAACGATTTTTTGTCACGAAATAAATGCTAAAAGCAAATTCATGTTGTTTGTCAGGCGATTAAAGCATTCTAGTGCGGAAGGTTTTCATTCGATTAGAGTGGATAAGTCCAATGCAAACGAAGGCAAGTGCAGCAGGTCTCACGGTCCCCCTGTCTCCATATGTTCTGTGGACCCAAATTAATCAAGAAAGTGAGCAACTCGTATTAAATATTTCCCCCTACTTCGTTATATTAGAGATAAAAAGTGAGATTTTATATATATAAATAAAAATGTAAATGTTCGTATGTTCAAAATCTTAAATCTCCGAAAGTTCTTCACCGATTATTTTGAAATTTTGACACAACATTGCATTCGAACCTATATTATATTATAGATATCACATGTGTTGGACACACACTTGGAAGTGTGTTGGAAGTAAAAGCAATACGCGATGGTTCCATGATAACTCATCAAAATGACAATTCAACACACCTTATACTTGCGACCAGGTTCCTAGGTCTTGTGCTTATTCCTCATTGTATAAAGCCCTTATGAAGAGAACATATCCTGAAACATAGCTCCATTATGTCGGCTCTTTCTGAACAAAACCGTATCCTAGAAATAGAAAAAGTACAAAAGAGGTTTATGCATTATATTTTATACATTATATGAGAGAAAATACGTATTGCATCCATAATTCTTTTTAACAGGAATGCTCGATTTCAACACCGAAAAATTTTTAAACAATATTTTAAAATTAATATCCCCAACTATACTTAAGAGGAAGCTACAAGCCAAAAATGTGTATATTCTTGATATACCTTATATTGTAGGGAATAGACATTAAAATGGCTTGACAAACGGAGTCTAGAAACGTTCGATTTCAAGCACGAAACTGGTTTTTATTTATTATTTTATAAGAAAGCAAAAAAGTTAATCAAATGAGACTGTCACAGACAATCTTAGCTATAATACTGTATTTTTTTAAGTTATTTCCTTTACGCGATCATACATTTATATTGAAAAAGTATTTTACATTTATATTTTTTATAGAGTAATTAATTTTTTTTATTTGTATTCTACTCAAGCGAAACAATAGGAAAACCTTAAATTTATCTAAAGCATAGTTTTTGGTATTCGTAATGTACACTAATTCGTTATAAAGATTGATCAAAATAGTGATTTAGCATTAAGCTTCGGCTTAATCCAGTGATATCTAGAGAGTTTAACTTATATGTCAATAACTGTAAAGCGCCCCTGAGGTGATGTCTCAAAAAAGCGGCGCTATAAAAATTAGCCACGAAATAAATAAATAAATAATAATTATACTCGTGGGAAATCCCGAGCACTTTTTTATAATCCGAAGGAAAAGGACTTCTGCCTATCGTAAAACGCCAATCAACAGAGCGACTCAACTGCTCAACGATTCTGCTTTGACCATTGACATTTTCAACGTCACTTACAGACAGTTTAGCAATTATCTTTTGACGTATGTCACAAAATAGTAAAACTGCCCCCGTGACCTTTTTTATACTTACTTGTACCTCAATTTTTGATTGCCTCCGTAATATATTGGTGAATAACCGTTTTATGGAGAACATGAATAAATAACTTTAAAAAATGTATAATTGATTGTATGTATGTACCTACTCATATTTTAACAAAATACCTTCAAATACCAATCGTCCTTAAAAATATACGAAATAATCTTAAAGTCTCAAAAATTAGTCATTCATAAATTCACAATAAATCTTTACAAGACAAATCAAAGAAATAAGAACAACGCGACCTCTGTATGCAGAATTAATTACTTAGATCGCCCTAACCTTTCAGTGTGAGCTGCGGGGGTCATTGTGACGTCACGGGAACCCTCCCCCGCCCTGTGTAAGGGATTGTTCCCTAATTGTATGCAAATAGTAGGAGCACAGGCATTGTGCAAACCTCACCCTGCGAGTGGGTACATTTCCTAGCACGCGCTGTTTGGAGTACCTACCCTCGGATTTTTATTGTATCTACCCTGTTTGCAGGGTGATTAAAAAATAATGTTGCGGTACACGAACTACCTACAAATTCATTACAATGCGTTTTAACATATATGTAGATAGGAACCAAAACCATAAATTGCTTTGCATTTGCATCTACACATTGGGTTTTACTACCCGGTTTCGCCAAATTAAAATAGTGAAATATTGAAAAAGTAAAATGACGACCAGTATTTTTATGAAAAACATTATGTTTCAAAGCTCCAGCGTTCACGGTGTGAATGATGTATCAAGCTAAAAACAATTGCGGAATGCCAGAGCTCACCGTTCGAGAGTTTTGAAAATATAAAATTTCTACAAATTATTCAAAACATTATTAGTTTTGCTTCTGGATGATGACCTCCCCACGTATCTCTTTGCCATACTAAATGAGAGCTTAACGCACACACTGAAATTAATGTGTCAGGTAGGTAATAAGATTTTTTAAATAAATGTCGCATTTATTAAAATTTACTAATATAATATTTAATCATCTTTATTGTAACCACCCGTTATAAGTAGGAATAATGAAACTGAAATATAAAAGCATTTGCCCCATTAGGCTGCGTTTATTGCAAACTAAATAACGCAAGACATTTCAATGTTTGAAGTTTATGAGAGCAAATGTTTGCGCCACTCACTCCGGACTCCGGAACCCAACAGCCTTTGTGCTTACATTTCCCATTCCTTATTTTAGGATAATGATTTTGAAATAGGTGGGTATATGTGAATAGACGCAGGTACTATAAAATTGTACTTCATATAAAAATAACAAAACTTTCTAATACACCTAACCCCTAGACAGACCAGGAGGGCGATTCTCGTTCTTTTAGCCTTAAGCTAAATGACAGCATTCGTCAACGACTGCTATCGTTTGCGAAAGATAGCTGTCCGTCACTTGTAACATCTTTTCTTAACTATTAAGCGATTCTCGTTCTTCTGATAGCCTTACAAGTTCGATTTTGGAGAGACCTAGTAAAAAATCCTAAAGAAGCGTGGTTAAGAGCATCTACGAAATTGTTAAGAGATTATTGAAAACACAAATTGGTGAAATATAATTAAGTGACGCAAGGTTTCTAACTAAAACTTAAAAAATTCAAATACTTTGTATTATAATGCATTTTAATAACTGCTTATTTTATTTATGAATGACATAAATAAGCCATTTATCGAAGATTTACGTTTTGTGAAAAGGTACTTACCTCGCTGGATAGTAATGACTTTGTTACAGATTCACCACTTCTAAAGTGACGTTTGCTGTCGATTCTAATGCCGCTAACTGTCACCCAATTAACTTGACAAAATTGTTTAAAATGAGGTAAGCAAATGCTGAAAAAGTGAGACAGTTATTGTATTACTATCCTTCTTCTACATCATTGTTTTTAAAACCTAAGAATAGTGTGTAACTTATTGTTATTTATGTAGAAATCCTCAATGGTATAATGTAGTTTATTGTAAATTAAATCACTTTTATCTGGCTTTCGACATGTTACGTACTTTACAAACATCGCAATTATGTTATTCAATTCATTTAATAGCATCATTGTGCCACAAACAAGTCACTAATCATGTTTACAGTCAATACTTACGATAATATTAAGTTTTCTCTTGTTAAAACTACGCAAATATTGCTAATTGTCAAAACGTCACAATTAAATGAAGCAAATTCTCCGCGAACGCTAGCGTTCGGCCGCCGAAAGACAGGTCTAGGGGTACCCTTCGCGTAAGGCTAAAAGTTTTGGCGCGCAATCGTAAATCTAAGGATTCCATCTGTCATCGAGAGAACCGGAATCGCTTCATACGAATAAACCGAGAAAAATCGTTAATTTGAATGTAAGGACGATTTTAGTGTCGTTAAGTAGAACGAGAATCGCCCTCCAGGCGACTACTCCATATGGACAGAACTTCACTGGGGGAACTGGTGAGACCACTAAATTTACACGGACCCCTCTGAAGACACGTGCAATTGTTGGGAGTGAAAAACACCAATAGATGCAGGAAATGTGAAGAAGATGAACAGACTCCAATTAACCTACGGTGTCAATATCCCGCCTTGATGGAAACAAGGCTCAGATATCTGGTAAGACACATTGTGCAACCAGGAAATATAGCCAAATATCCAATGACAACCCTAGTGAACTTCGGTAGAGGTATGGCAAAAGGTGACATTTGCTGTTGGTGCAATTTTACACGAGGGCAAAAAAAATGCATATCACGTTCGATGAATTTTCTGATGGCATTAAGTAACACTTTTCAAAACTTTGTTTGTATTAAAATTGCAGATAAAGGTAAAAGAATAAACAATTTTGTATGGAAAAAAAACTTTAAAATTACCAAAATTACTTACATACATTGTCAATTTCTTCTGTAAAATCCCGATAGGGCGTTAATGAATGATAAGATAAAATAAACGTCAAAAATTGAATCTACAACCGTTTACCATAACACTACCGACTTTAATAAAAGAATGAGGTGAAATGGGAGACAGCACATTGGGCCCACGACCCCAGTGCTTATGGGAACTATCTATAAATTTTATTTATTATGTGCATCTATATAAAAAGGTTTAAATTTTTTTGGCTTTTCCTGTCTCATTAGGAAATCCTGTGCCGAGACAGACTAGTTTACAAATATTTTATAATATTAAAATAAAGTACATTTTTCAATAAAGCAAAAATATTTGGCAAAAATTTTCAGGTAACAATAATGAGATAGAGGATTATATTTGGGTGAGGTGACTAATTATTGCACGACCTTTTTCGTAGGTTTTTGTATATTTTAGACGCAATGTATTTGAAATTTCTTTGACCAAGTGTTGTGTTTGTATGAGTTCTTTGGTTTTGTGCCTCGTGTTTACAATATTTTGGGTATTTTCATAAAATGGATGTGTTTTATTTTTAAACAGATGACTTAAGATAGTTTTTGTGTAAATTTGTCGAATATCTAATACATGGAATTTGTTGAATATATCTGCAGTACTTATTCTAAGAGAACTTTAAGAATAACTTTCATAATTATTTTTTGTGCCTTCGATAATGAATCTATAGCTGATAGTGTTGCACCTCCCCATGCGATTATTCCATACTCCATGATAGATTGACAAAGAGAGTAATAAAAAATTTTCATATATTTGGAGTCTAGTATGTTTCTAATGTTTTTGAAGAAATAAATATATTTTCTAAGTTTATTCGTGATAAGTAGGCAATGTGTATTTCACTTAAGATATTGATCAAATGTAAGACCAAGGTATTTTATATGGTCCGTTCGATCTAGGCAAGGACATTGACAGAATGTATCGTGAGTACAAGAACATTCATGTACTTTTTTTTTTTTTTTTATAATTATTTTTTATTTTTAATAATATGTTTACATGGTACATAATTCATTTTACATCTTGGGTCTTTTTACTACTCTTCCATTGAAAGCATTTGCTTGTGTATGGAAGGGGAGTGTACATAAATGTTGTTGTTAGTTAGTACTCAAATAATTCATTGTACATAAATGTATGTTTGCTGTAGTATTTTTTTTTTGATAGTAGTGAAGGATAATATATTAATATAATTTTATTTCAACATGTTGATTAGGTTGGCCAACGATATTCATACGAAAAGTTGTATTTTGTTTTGGAAGTATTTAGTGCAAGAGAGTTAATATCTAGCCATTTTTTAACAGAGTTAATTGATTTCTCAGTCATTTTGTATGCGTTTAACCAAGTGTCTGATTGAATGAGTAGCACAGTATCGTCAGCAAAACTTGCAATTTTTCCATCTATCATTAGGTTACAAAGATCGTTTATGTAGATGAGAAACAAAGTAGGGCCTAAGACGCTTCCTTGGGGAACTCCGTAAATTATAGGGAGGGGTTGGCTAAATTTGTTTTCGATTTTGACACTTTGGGTTCGATTAGTTAAGTAACTTTGAAGAAATTCTACCTCTTTTTCCCTCTTATACCAATGGCATTTAGTTTGTTAATAAGAATGTCAAGGAAGATAGTATCAAAAGCTCTAGGAAGATAGAAATGCATTTTTTTCCCTTATCTAAATATGAAACAAGAAAGTCTGTAACATCAATAATAGCATCGGCAGTGCTCTTATTTGACCGAAAACCAAATTGATTTTCGGAGAGTAGCCGCTTGCTTTCCAAAAATGATTTCAGTTGTTTGTTCATTATTTTTTCAACTACTTTCGAGAGTAAGTTAAGTATTGTTATGGGCCTGTTATTGTTAATGTCCACTTTTAGACCACTTTTGTATATTGGTATGACGAGCCCTTGCTTTAATTGTTTAGGGAATTGCCTCAGCTTTGTTATTAAAAAAACTCAGTTAACGCATTATAGTACCCAACGTATAATATAGAGGAATATTCATGGAAAACGATTCATAGCTTCAAAATATACATGACTGGTAGGTGCAAATGCAGTTCCGCCGAGTTGTTTCTAGACACCCTCTGCATGGTGGAGATTGTCCGGAAGACAGGAAACCATAGATTATTAGGACCAATAGAAGAAGAAAGACAGAACAAGTGTATGGGGCGTAAGTAGGTACTTGGTTTGATAAGTGAATTGGAATTATTTTTCCAACTCTCTATGGCAATTGATTTGTTTACCATTCCTAGGTGTATGCCCTGCTTCTCTCAAGAAAACATTTGCCGCTTTTAAATGCAAAGTATCTGTAACTGTCGGCCTAATGAAGATATCAATTTGAATCTAAACACAACGTTATATGTGTTTAGTACGAAATACAAATTGAATCTCATCCAGAACTTTACGAGTAGCATTATAAAGCTGGTAAACACGCCTTGTAATAAATATGAAGACATTTTATGGCGAGAGTCGCCGCGTGTGCGTGGCGCTTTGGCATCCCTTTCCGCGCCTGTTTATTCTACGGACCATAGCTTCCCAACATTAACTTTAAAAATAATAATTAGGGATAATCTTATTTACTCGAAGATACAAACTACTCATAAAGCAAATAAGGCTAAAGTGAGACGTCATGTCAAAACCCAAAACCAGGGCCGGCGCTGAGCCTGGTGCTAGTAAAAACCTCAAGGGCTCTAAATAATAATTAATTATAATGGGTGTTAGGTATCAACATCGCCTTGGTTCTTTGGCGCCTTGGCAAGTCAGCGCCCAAATGCAACAACACAGGGTCAGATCTGCCCAAAACGAAGAAACAAAACTTGAAGTTTAGAAATCAAAATACCTTCAAAAATTTTTGGACCTGTGCTAGAGAATGCAGAAATAAAATGAACATAGAAGTAGCATTGTGTAGTGTAGGTCTCAAACAAATACTGTGAAGGGTCAGCACGTGGAATATATTGACCAGACGACAATTTTTAAAAAGATATATAACTCTATTACATAGTATTGGGTTGCTACTATTTTACTCGGCGACAGTTTCGTAAGCTCTGTAAAGGGGGATATGTACCTCAGCTGGTACATTCTTCATCCATGGTGTATTCGGCAAGCTTCCGCCGGCCATGTTTGTTTTGGTACTGTCATAAAATGAGTTATTTACGATTTTATGAGAATAAAAAATCAACAAGCATTTAATGCACATTATACACGCCGGCAAGAACCAGGGAGACGATTCTGATGCATTTTCCATAGAAAGATTTCTCATTTCTCCTGATACCAATTTATGCTATTTGCTATCACTACAATAATACATTCTAGCAATGTCAGTAAGGAATTGAGCAAGCGTAATTATTTTTGTGAATCATCTTTTGGCGTGCCTAGGACACCATTGGCTAAATGTAAAACCGACGGGACGACGCTATAGCATGGAACGACGTTTCATTCGGCCAGCGTTGTGACTCATCGGATCTTTCGATCGGCCGCCAAAACTCTGATCTAAATGACGATGAATTTTTGATTTGTAATATATTTCTTGTATTTGTATACTTTGTATTGTATTTTAATAATAATTGTCTTAAAATCAAAAATATAAGGACTTTTTCAATAAAAATCAATTTCATTTTTACACATCTGCCAGGCGTTCCATGACAGCTATTATTTGTTTTCTTTTGTTTACTAGTGGGTAGGTACCTAATATAGCCAACGTGATGCAGCCTTTACATCTTGAGATGGATCTTATTTGTCCTTTTAACGAGAGCTTTAGCTTTAGAACGTTTTAGGTAGAGTTATAAAATACGAAAGGTATAAAGGGTGTAGAATTATCTCCCAGTATACGAGCCTAGCGGAAGACCGGTAAAAATTCGAACCCGTTGTGTTTGGAGCCGCGAGTGTTTGTTTACCCGATGCCGGCTTTATTGAAAGTCGTTAACTTTGTTTGATATTATAATGATTTTTACACACTTCGGACTTTTTATATACTTTCAATGAGAAGAATTACGAAATAAAAGTGACCAAGCTCTCTGCATTGCACATAAAATTTCGTCAAAAGAGAGAAAAAAACTTGTTTTCAATCCAACTCATAAAATTTCCCTGGTAACTTTGTACCGGTCGGTACCCAAATCAGTAATTTTTAGAAATGGCATCATTCGGCTTATTTTCATAGGGCAACATTATGGACGTAAATATCTTTCACGCAGATGTAAAGTGGCAAAAAAAGCACTGCAAGCAAAGTTTAATTAATTTTTTTTTCACTCAAAAAAATCTGCCAGGAGTTTTTATTTATTGATATCGAGTTTAATTTGAAGGAATCCACTTTGATATCGGTTTTTATTTGATATATTCATTAATATTATATTATATTAATAAATAAACAGTTTTTTTTATAAATTGTTTGAATATTATTGTAGTACAGTAAAAACAACTTAATGCGTAATGCAAAATTAATGAAAAAACCGCTCAATAAATTAAAAATCTACCAGGAGCACAAGAACTTAAAGAGGTAAATCATTATTAAAATCTACGCCTGAAATAATTCGCGCATGCAGCATTCACAACTCTGGAGTTATGTTCCTTACATAGAAAAACTGAAATTTCGGGCCTATGTAGATAACGCATAAATAAACCACCCACAGATAGTAAATACAGTCATACATCTACTTTCTACATTCCGCGTATTTTGCCAACACTAATTCTAACCATAGATACCTACATATGTTTTTGGTTACTTTGTAACAAATAGAATATAAAGTTTTGAATGTGAATAATTTATTTGTACTACTGCTTTTTTTTACTGAGCTTTATTTTTGTGTAAATTGAACCGAGTTTTATTTGTTCATTTTAGGGGGGTTTGATCCTTGGCAGGGGAGAGGGATTAAGCTAAAGGATAAAAATGGTAATTTATTCATAGCGTCAGACTGCTGGCAGGATAATCCCGGATTACCCGCTGATGGGGGCGATGTCGATGTATGAGCAGTTTAATTGTTTCATATTAGTTTACAATTATACCGGCAGAGCACTCGACAGTAGGAACATTTTTATTGCCTACTGCATTTGGGTTTCCTCTTCTTTCCTACGTGGGTTTCACCCACAAGGATGTTCTTAGCCTGTCTTCCCATCGGGTCGGTAAAGGTAAGGAAACGGGAAGGAGTCGATATAAACCAAAGTTTACTATTCTGCGTAGGGTCAGCACTCGGTTGATGTCGACTCCTTACCGGACCGAGGATCAGCAGGCATCTATAATCTATACCAAACATTCTAGATCTGGGTGGTTTTGATCCATATCGGAAAAAATGAAGCTTTTATAATATTTTGGGTAAACATAAACGAAACCCGGTCAGAGTCTAAAATATAACGTAAAAATCATTGAGGGAAGAAGAAAATACTAACAAATTTAAACGAAAAATAAAATCGAACAAGACACAGAATAAATATGGGTTCGATTCCTAATTATATTTAGTTATATTTTTATTTTCTTTGTCTTGTTCGATTTCATGTTGCGCTTAGATTAATTAGTATTATCTTCTTCTTCAACGATATATTACATCACCCTATAACCATAAAAAAATTATACAAAAAGTTATTCCTAATTATAAAGTAAGAGTTTGTTAGAACAAATTTTCATCCTACACATTAAATTTATAATACGTATCTAGTTACATATCTCACAAATAAACTGTTTGCTTTCTATGAAAATATAGGGTTCTTCTGGTATCTTTCATATCGGAGGTTTGCTATCATCAGGGTAACCTTCGTCCTACAGGCTACAGCCCGGAACAACTCTGCACAACTGCCCTGTACCATTCTTTACCAGCAACGTAGATTACGAATCAAAAAAACAAAAAATCGGGTTGACAATAATGATAATATAAAATTTTGATTTTCATGACGCGTGAAGATCTATCGTTTGAAGTTTGCATTCAAAATTCATCAGAAATGTAATAGGTACACGGAGAAAACTTCCTGATAAAAAATGTGAACCTCATCGTATTATTCATATTCCGGTTAAAACCGGGATTGTAGGCCATTATCGAATGAATTGATAGGTATCCTGGTAAACTTGAAATAAAATACCAATGTTTTGTCACGATGTCTGAACACGTGTTCAAAAAATCGTAACATTTTAACAGAATTTCGTCATGATATTATTAAGACAAACGCAGGTGAATGAGAAAAATGAGTATTACTAATTTATTAAGAATCTAAACAAATTATTGGAAATCCGGTTAAAACGGAATTGCAGGCCCTTAACGAATGTATTAATAGGTTTCTTGATAAACTTTTAGAAAAAAACGAACATATTGTCACGATGTCGGAACACGTGTTCATAAAAATCCTAATATTTTCGAATTTCGTCATTATATATTATTGACGCAAATGCAGGTGCATCAACACGTGCTTCGATATTATTACTAATGTACTAACACTTCATCAGGAAGCGGCTTGCAGTCCCGTTTTTAACAGGAATACCAATAATTTAAGAGATTTTTAATAGATCAGCATTATTCGTTTTTCTCCGTGTAAGCCAACCAACATAGATAATATTTTTATCAGTAAATGAAAGGAATGTTATGCCTACATCCCTGGTAACGTTGGTTGGCGTCTAAGATTTGAAATGTAGTATTAAAATAAAAATACACTGTATTGTATTACTTTATGTTTCTCATAAACTATTCACCATATATTACACTAAAAACTTATGACTTCACTATACACTACTGTAATCACTTTTTATACAAACCGCTTAGACAAATTGTAATCTTGTTTTTGTTTTAAATGCCCACAGTTTGTTTCTTTCTAGGTACAATCATATAATGTACTTAACTATATTACCCACGCACAGGCTGCGCCTTAGTGGGTTCCTATTATTCTTATTGATTTTTATAATATTGTATGTAATTAATGTAAAAATTAGTAAAAATAAAGGTATTAATAAAAAAAATTCGCCACACTGTTTAATAATAATAAAATGTAAATAAATAACAAAATTAGGTACTTACCTCATAAAACTATAGTTTGTTATTTAGGTAGGTATTTCAATAAATAAGGTACCTTATAGCTATTACGACTTCACTGTGCTTTCAATTCGGTATGAATTCAATAAAGGGCTAACACTAATTCAAGCAATAAACCCCCAATGTGTTAAAAACTTTCACAATGTTTTAACACGTTCGGTCATAAATTACAGCAAGTTAATTCGAGGTAGAACGGATTGTTCTTATCGATCAGATCGTTGACGGCGTATGCAAATTAATTTAAAATTAACTATTACGATTTAACACCCTCCGCCCCATCAGATTGTTAGGTCAGGTGCAGCTAACGACGGCCCAGGGCCGCAAAGGGTTAACAAACAACACTTTTGTTGATTTTTTTTTTAAATCGGTTTGTTTTAACAACTTTTAAGCTAGATAACATGAAATGATTATTTTTTTAAGTAGGCAGGTACATTTAAATATTTAGGTAGGTAGGTGAAAAGTCACCTCAAGTGCGCTGTAACTGTATTTTTTCATAGTGCTTTCACACAAACGAAATATTGAATTCCTAAGTCTAAATAACTTGCTCGATATCCACGTGAAAGTACCTATCTAAATATGTAAAAATTAAATATCACGAAGAAAAATAATTTTAGTAAGTAGGTACCATAATATTTTTGTTATGTAGGTACTTGCTAACTTTTTGAGATAGGTACCTACACAAGAATTTACATTTTTTTCCTAACTTATTGCCTATTTAATTTTTCATACTAAGCAACATAGACGCGTCATAGTTTCAACCCTACATGCGCCCCTGCCACGATATTATGAAATTAAGCGGGCCCATTAATCACGGGCGGGGAGAACAAGTGTTAACAGCATTCAAATTTTCTTGCATATTATTAAATTGAAATCCGTGACTGAACATATGCGAGGTACGCGCCATACAAGGGGGGGTAGGTATGCAGGGTGTCCCAAAAAGTCCAGAGGTAGCACTCCTAGGGGTACCCAAATCACCTCCACGTATGTTTGGCGATTTTTTGCAGTTTTCGAGTTATGATTTTCTTCGTATTTTTTTGTGAAAACTTGACTTACAAGAGATTATTGGTCACAGAGACATAAATTTTTTTATTTTTATATTAACTCCACACAGGAGGCCCTGAAGAAAATAATTTCCCGCAGGGCCTATGTCATCTTTGGGGATGCTGTGTGGAGGGTCTTTTTGTGGAGAGGAAGGAGTGAACATGGGTCTTGAAGAGTCTTGTCTTGAAGAGTCCCATGTTGTAGGAGGGAGGAAACACAGAGGCCGGCAGTTCGTTCCACAGGTGCCGAAGGGATCAATGACGCTAGTTCCTCAGAGCATCTTCCATTGTAATACCGATAGAACAAGGACAGCATACCTACCTGACGCCTGTGCTCTAAAGATTGCAGTCTGTTTGTTAAGATTGGGGAACCTATCAAACGGACCGCCCGTTTCTGCACAGAGTCAAGGGTTTTTTTCAGGTATTTAGGGGCTCCGGACCAGAGATGGCTGCCAAATTCGACAGTAGGGCGCACTTGCGATTGGTACAGGGTCAGCAGTTGTGTACTATTAAAGTATCTGCGGGCCCTGTACAGTACGCCCAGCTTCTGAGAGGCCAACTCTACTCTGGCTTCGATGGAGCCCCCGTACCTACCTGAGCTGGTCACTTATAGTTACACCAAGCATATCAATGGAAGGCCTGTTCGGAAGATTGCTTCCGTTGAAGGAGACTAGATTTGGATCCCTTTTAGACGTAATCAGACAGGATTGGGTCTTTGAAATATTAAATTCGACGAGATTATTTTTACCCCAGGAGGAAATACTCTCGAGATAACCGTCCATTCTCTGCTTCAAAGCCCTCCGAGCCGTTGGAGTTTGTGTGCCCTTTGGGGGCTTGTCAAACAAAAAGCTATCATGAACTGTACTGTCATTCGCGTAACAATGAATCGGTGCACATGTCAAAAGCTCATTGATGTGCAACAAAAACAAAGTCGGAGACAGAACCGATCCCTGTGGGACGCCAGCATTTATAGAGTGTGAGGAAGAGGTGAAACAGTCAGCAACCGCCTGAATCGACCTATCCCTTAAAAAGTCAGCAATCCACGTACACAGGGATGCGGGAAGTCCGTAAGAAGGCAATTTGTTGACAAGTCCTCGGTGCCAGACCCGGTCAAATGCCTTGGATATGTGTGGTTTTTTTTTGTAAGGGTATGAGGTGAAAGGAAGGTCTGGAAAGGAAAGGTATGAGGGGTGGGTAGGAATCTGGGGTTCAGGCTGTCCAGGAGTGATGGGCGTTTGAGATACATTCTTAATTTTTTTTAAACTAATTAGGTGAATAATATGTTTTGTAAACACAAAAACAATTGTGGGCAGATCTGATACAATTGCGCCATAAAAAATGTTGCATTCCAAAGTTAGTAGAAATTCAAAATTTATTAAATTTTCGAGCACGATTTTTAAAAAAAACGTCATTGAAAATTCTGCCAAGACCTTTTTCAAAAAATTTCATTAAGGCGAAGCTTAATGCCAAATCACTATTTTGATTACTCTTTATAACAAATTGATGTGCATTATGAATACCAAAAAAATGCTTTAGATAAATTGAAGGTTTTCCTATCGTTTCGCTTGAGTAGAATACAAATGAAAAAATAAATTACTCAATAAAAAAAATAAATGTAAATTAAAAACTACTAAACTACTAAAAAAAAAATTCTATACAAATGTATGAACGCATAAAGGAAACAACTTTTAAAAAATACAGTATTACAGCTAAGATTATCTGTGACAGTTTCACTTGATGAACTTTTTTGCTTTCTTATAAAATTATTTACAAAATAAATAAAAACCAGTTTTGTGCTTGAAATCGAACGTTTCTAGACTCCGTTTGTTAAGCGATTTTAATGCCTATTACCTACAATATAAGGTATACCAAGAATATGCACATTTTTGGCTTGTAGCTTCCTCTTAAGCTATCTGTACGGCGTCATTCAAGTCCAAAAAACCTGTTTAAAAGGGTGAGCTAAATAAAACCAAATAGTTGATCCATCATTAATAGTTGATTATTGAATCATAAAAAGTTTTCAAAGTGACAACGTTCCTGTTCAATACAAACCCTACATCTTCTTTAATTCAGTCGTATGAACGCTATTCTGTTAGTTTTTATTGTTTCTTCTGCCTGTCTCAATTTTGTTATTAATTCCGCTATGTTTCTAATTTCTTTTGGCGAAAACTAACCGTTTGTAATAACCCCAGATGAAGAAATTGATAGGGTAAATTGTAATTGATAAGCCCCGCATCCCCTTGTGCTCCAAGTGTATTTAGCTCAACCTATTAAATATACCTGCTGTGTTCTACCTCTGGACTTCCGCTTGACACTATTTTTTGGGATACTCTGTATCAATGCATAGCTTTGTAAAAAAAGGATCAATATAACAAGGCGAAATATATGTCTCTCAAAAATCGCCAAAGATTGAGAAACTACTACGATCATTAGTAATTAGTCTTATTACGAAACTATTAATTGAATATATTAATTTCGGTTGTCTGTGACTCCTGTTCAAGTAACTCTAGAACTTGTGCTTTGAATTTTAAGTGTCATCTTTTTCAAAATTGGAAGTGTTTGAAGAATTCCGACAAACGATAAAGTACCACCTACAATATAATATTTCTTTTTTACAGAAAATTATTTTACTTGACAGTTTTAAAGTCTGTTACTAAATGCATTAATATTTAAATAACTAATTTTGTGAAATCAGCGTCAACAGAATAGTGATGGTCATAAGTTTACACTTAATCGAGATTTCGAAACAGTTTAATATGTGATTGATTGAAACGGGAAAAAATAAAGTCACAAATTATGAATGTCGCTTCTTTACATTATCTTCTTGCACTTGCCAGTCAATTGTAATGTTTTCTAAGGTTGCACTTTTAAAAGATCTGCTTCTCTCTGAATTCGTAGCATTTTTTGTCCGAATTTTTTTTTTTGTTCAAAGTGGGTTTGGATGGGGCACCAAGCGAATATAAATCCTCTCTTTTACTCTCCATTCTTAAGGCCATTTACTGTTTTATAAATTTTGGGATGAATGAAAGGTTGACCAAGGAAATAATTCTACATCCAATGCCGATTTAAAATAGAGCATTTTTAAAATCTAAGTAATAGTTTTGTCCATAATTAAATAAATTTATAATTAAATCATTCAAAATTAAATTAACAAAAAACAGCATTCCCGCCAATCTCTTCAATTTTATGGGTGAATTTGTGCATTACAGACAAACAGAATTCTGCATGTGCATAATAATAATAGGTTCCTACCTAACTTTTTAAAGCCTTAATTATTTTCTGTCAAAAATCAAAATTTACAACATTTTGCTGGCGAATGAACTAGTAGTATTTTGACTCCTTAGTACTGCCCTAAAAAAAAGTCACAATATAAAGAAATAAAGTTAAAAGTTTATTTACTCAAGAATTTATTTATTTAAAAATAAACAGAATAAAAATTATTAATATAATAATATTAGTCTTATAAAACACGTAAATAAAAAAAAAACACTATGCGGTAATGTCTTTGAATTGGAATGGTACTAAACCAAATAAAAATCAGTCTAAGGGTGGGACGTCCTATTTTATATTGAAAGTTATTGCAGATTGCTGAATTTACTAGCAAGAAAAAGTATATTGGAATTGGAAGAGTTTGGCAATTATTTTAGAAAGCTTTGAAAGAATCACATAGGTAAAGGTAAAACTAAGCATGGTTAAAACTTGTTTGTATAACTAAAGCCACATAATGCAAAACTGATAAAAAAATATTTTTAAAAACTAACCACTAAGGCAATGCACCACGTGTAACATTTGGAATCGTGCCTTTAACAATAAACACTTGGCGATGACACCTGCGGCCTTTTTTGATTTGTGCATGAAAAAACATCGCCAAAAAGTGTTTTATTTTATTTTGCGAAGTTGAAGCACAAATATTTAAAAGTTTTGTCATTATTTTGTAAAGAACTTAATTTCCACATTATACTACAAAACCATAACCGAAAAGGGGTTTTGAAGTGGGAAGATTTTAAACTTTAAAGCAGTTTTTATTGACCTGATACTTATAAAAAGCTTATAATACCTGATACTTATAAAAAGCTTATAACCTGGGCTTATAAAAAGACTTTATCAAAAAAATGGTCTATCCTTTCAAAGGCCAAAATGTGTTCTACTCGCAGTATTTAATGAAAACATCTAAAATATTTCCAAGCGAACAAATTTTCAAACCAAAAAACACATGATTATGCATAACTTCGTAGTGTTTCGCCTTAACGTTGCATTGTTAAAATAAATGCACTCATATTAATCAAATAAAATATGAAAAGTTTTGTTAAAAACAGATGAAAATGCTAAATCTCCAAATTTTGCATGGGATTTGCAATTATTTGTTTTTTTAATCATGGTTTACGTAAACTCATTGCACAAGAGGGAAACTGGTTAATCTACATCACATTTAGAGTCCATTTTGTAGTATAACATTCTTTGATTTTAGTGTCTTTTAAAATGCGTCAAAGAGTAGACCCGGCACCAAAATTTTTTTTAACCTTTTAGTTACCAACGAAAATGGAAAAAAAAAAACAAAAATAGAAATGTTCAGATCGACAAACATTTTTTTTTGGGTTATCTATAATATGACGAGGGGAGTGGTGCTGTTAAACGAACTTGCAAAGAATTTGGATTTAAGTGACTGTTCTCTAAAAAATTTTAAACAATTATTGAAGAGTCACCTAGCTAAATGCTGATATGACTACGTAAAATTGTACTGTAATTGGAATAAATATTTTGTCGTACAATAAAAAATAAAAAAACATAGCGCCGTTTTTGTGCAAAATCACCTCAAGAGCGTTGTTAATTATTATTAATATATAGTATCTGTTTTCAATGATCTTTCTTATTATTAACTACAGTAAGTCAAACTATTATCAATTTGTGATGTAGATTCACCAGTTTCTGGCTTGTACCACGACTTTCTAGTGATTAAAAATAAAATGGACAGCAACAATCTTTCTGAATGGGAAGAGGTAACCAGAAAATAGTGCTTTATTGTGATAAAGTCTACTTTTAAATAGGTGAATATGAGTTTGATGGGAAGGGTATGAGGTACGAGGGACGCAGGTTGATAATGCATGTAGCATTATTAGCAGATAACTTTGCAGTTTTGTGGATACAAAATCTATGGATTATAAAAACAGTTCTGTTCTTCCTTTGGATGACTGCAAAATTAAGTGTGTCAAGCAATAAGGTAAATTTTGTTTTTTAAAAAGGAATGTTGTATGAATAATTGATGACATTTTGTCGTATCCTTATGTCATGCCCAAACTAATAATTGTTATTTTCTCCATGCTTCTTATATTCTTTCGTTAATTTTGGATATAAATGGGTTATTGATTAGGTTAGAAAGATTTAAAAAAAAAAACAAAGTGCCACATGTTAATGCTGTATTTAGTATAAATATAAGTTATGAATGAATATAAATATTATATCCATCAATATCAATTGTTAAAAAAAACATAATTTTGCTACAAAATCCTAATAATAAATAATAGTTAACAAAAAAACCTTTTATTTTAACTTTTATATCTTATTAAGGCATGGCATAAGACCACATTAGGTAAACTCAATATGCATTGTTTATTTGTTAAAGGTATTAAGTCTAATTAAATACTGTTTTAGTAATAGATTTGAATAAAAACATACAAAATGTATAACATAGATTTTATAAAATCGTCATAAGAATAGGTGCAATTTATTTTTATGAAGTTTGTGCTATAATAAATGGCAGTATTTTAATATTTCACTGGTTTGCTATGACAACACTTGCTTTTGATACTCATAAGCAGCAGGCCCGGTTCTGAAAAGGTCCCAAAAGAAAGTTTTACAAAATCACACACAAAAATAATTGAATACAATTTAAAAACACCTTTTTTTTTAAATATCTTCCATGATTGTATTGGCAAGATAAAAGCAATATCAAGAAGAAAAACATGGCACAATGCTACATTTCATTATAATGGTCACATAAAAATTGTATTTCACTTTTCCCCAAAACAATGTCACAAAGTTAATTGAAACAATGTAAAACAAATATGTATTGAATAATGACATTTAAAAAATTATCGAACCTGTGAAGATCTGTTGACATTACATTATAAATTATAAAACATAGATTTGTACATGTTTCATTATACGATTAAGGCTTAATGGAAGTATATTATATACAGTAAATAATAGTTTAAGATTACTGGATTAAATTTTATAAATTCATACATACATACAGCGAGTTTAATGAAATTAGAATGAAATTATGCAGTACCTACCTAAACCATTATTATTAAAATGCAGGAAGGTACCTTTTCAAGTACGTATAAATTTTCTTGACGAAATTCTAATTTTGAAATTAGTAAAACCGTTTAACGTTATACAATATTTTGACAGCATTCCATGGAAAGACAAATTACCATGTATTTATAATAATCATTTGTTAGAAAAACCATGAAGAATTATGTAGGTCAATCATTTATCTTGGCATTCCTGTGAATGAGTGTTTTTAAAACAAATTAAAGCTATACAAACCTAACCTAAAACACAAACATTCATAAAATAACTACAGTTTTCGGTAAAGTTGTCGAATTCCGCCTCATACAGAATCTTTATAAAACAACACTTGATTTCAACTTACATATCTAATGGAGACAACTATTTAAGTCGGGGAAGAAATAAACATGCTCAAAATATGTTTTTAGGTTGTTAGATTGGGAATGTATGCATATTTCCCAACCTTCAAACATAACTGTGAAAAAAAATTGAACTTCAATGTATCTTTTACCAACTCCCCCAACGTAAATATTTGTTTCTTGTAGTCGTTAAGTTGAAACCAAGTTATATTTATAATTTTTTTGCTTATGAGCGTGAGGCGAAATTCAACCAGTTTTCTACCAAGATATGGTCAACTGTAAAAAAATTATCATTATTTACTACAAACATATTCAAACTTTTTCAATGATTAGAAAGGTTAAAAAAAAATCACGGATGTGTCAAGAAATAAATTCTAAAATAATTGAACTAACAATATTTCTTCAGCCTTTTTAGCCAAATTTGCGGTTTATTTTTAATTAATCATTTTTCTTTTTTATACCTACAAAGATGGATTGTATTCTGATTTAATCACAAAATGCACAAAGTTGGAAACATATTATAACAATAACTTAATAAAATTCAAATACATTTATAAAAACAGTTCCAGATCTAGAGAGTAATTATTGAGGTTTTACAATTTTATATTTTTCAAATTAATTTAGTTGGATGAAATTAACAGACCCAATATGGAATATTCTACATAATACATTTTACTGGAGCAAACATAGAATTAATTTCTTCGTAGTTTTGTCATAAGCGGTCCTGAAAATTTAAAAAAGACCAATTGTCCATCTATGATTTCTTTACTGACAAATCGTAAAAAAGAAACTCATACATTATACTGAAGAGTCAATTTCTTTTGAAATTCAAATTTTAGTGATATGCGACCTTTTGGTTCTGTTAATGTCTTAGGACCAAACAATGTGCAATACTTATTTAACATATGTATAAGGCACTTCTTTCACAGGAATATGCATGTATCCGATAATATTGTTGTGTATTCACGATGCAAACAACTTGTCACGCATAGGCCGCGCATGCGCTACAGAAATCGCGTGACCTGCTTCACCAACACCTCTCGAAAAGTCAATTTCATAACCTCACTCACAAGTGTTCCTAGCATTGATTTAAAGCACAAGCATTGTTACAAGATGCCTGACACAAGTGACAATGAGACCACTATTTTATTAAGTATTTATTAATGGCTCTTTGCCATGTTCAAAGTCTCGACGACATCAGTGGTAACGACTTCAAACGGCTGGTTGTGGGAGACTGGCGTCACCAACAAATATAATAAATGTTGGCAACCTGTGCCTGTGTACAAACCTCTGCACAGATTTATGACGGTAGTAGCCAAGATACTTGAATCGTCAAGCATCGGATAATAGTGTATACCTGTGGATGAAGGGCCTTCTGTTCCCAGAAAATTCATGATAAAATGAAGAAGAAAATAAAACTTTACTTAGGGTACCTATGTCTAAATAATGATTCTGCCATCATAACCTGTCAATATGACAATTTTTTTTATTAGATTGTGATAATTTAGGTTGAAAATATTGGTTAATAATAAATGAATATATTTATACAACCAATAGTTTTAGTAATAGATATTAGTGGTGTAGTGACTGCCTGGGCCCCGGGTCTTTAGGTTAAATGCTTTATTAAATAATTTTTTTGGGTCTGTCAGGTTTTTTTTCATGAAAAACAAATATTATTTTGAGATTATTTTTGTTAATATGAACATAATAATACATCATCTAATGCTGTACATTAAAATCGTCTTTATAAAAGGTAAAAAAGTATTAATTTAAAATAGGATGACATTGACTTAAACACTTCCCCCCTTACTATAAACGATGTGTAAATATATGCGGAGCGCAAGGTCAGAATAGTTAAAAAATGTACTTATTTATTTCACCCAGTTTAACTATACTTGCGCTAATAAGAGGGCCGGTTCAAGAATAGGTTAGGACCGGATTATCAGTTAGACCCTGGACCCGGAAGTGTATTGCAACGCCACCGTATTTGAGCAATGATTAATAAAATTAAACTATATTCTGTTCTATGAGCCCCTGTAGATCCGCAAATGTAGCAGAGAGTCGGGGGTGGTGGGGTCTCCGGTTCTGAAGGGTGCTTTTAATGGAAATGAGGTGCTCCCGACACCGCCTGCAGCGAGCGATCCTCTCCTCGCGGGGGATGTCCACTCCTGCGCCTCCGCTGCGCACATTGCTGGCAATCACGGAGGCAAAGTTGCGGAGAATCAACCGAAGAGCTGCACACCCTGATGTCATGTAACTGTCAAATATTCATAAACATTAATACACATTATAAACCTTGCTTCAGTAATATTATAATAATTCTAGAGTGGCCAGTTTTATTCATTGATAGATCCGTTGTAACAACAATCATTTATGAGAAATAGGGAGGAGGTTACAAGGAGATTTTCAGCCGTGCAGGACTTTAGAAATGTGATTGATAAAGTTAAATATAAATAAGCATTCACGAGATATTTTTAAATACATCTATTTTAATTTCACTTTTGTTTTTAATGAATGAATGCAAACTTTGGAAGCCCAAACTCGACCCACTTCCCAACATCTGATCGAGCTTAAACTAGGTAAATAGACTTGTTGTCGATGACAGTGCATTTTATCAACTATTGATGTCAAACACGTAGACACACATGGACATATGTGCATTTCTCTGAAATAGGACAAAATTACAGTAGTTAACTAACTAACCATCACGCCGTTTCCCCGCAGGGGTAGGCAGAGAGAACGGACCGCCAAACAACTCGGTCTTGGCACACACTCCTTGCCTCATTCACATTCATACATCGTCTCATACATACTCTTTTATTGTTCTGACTCTTGACATGGCCCGATTCAAGTATCTGATTCACTTGGTCGTGTCATGTCTTCCTCGGGCGTCCCCGACTTCTGCTACCATTCACATTTGCATTGTATATTCTCCTTACACTACTTTCTTCGCTCATTCGCTCTACATGCCCAAACCATCTAAGCGTCCCTTTCTTGATCTTACTAATTCTTGTTACAGTAGTTATTTTATTAAAAAAAAGGCAGTCCTAAACGATCCGCATCTGGCAAGGTCGGTAGCGTGGTTGACTGCGGTCCCTGAGAAGGAAGGTTGAATCCTAAGCCAAAACCTAAAAAAAATTTTTTCTTTACGGGTTGATTTTTTATTAAATAACTTACGATTCATATTTGCTTTGTAGAAGGTTGTGAATCTGCGGAAGGAGAATTGAGCAAATATCCAACGTCCAAATAGACCTGTAAGGAAAAATATTATGTATTTATTCGATTTGTTTACTCCATCGATTTTCAAGAGATATTAGTTAGTAAAAGTGCTCCACACTGCCATTACATACAAAATATGTACATATTAGAACAAGAAAAGTATGATAGAAACTACAGAAATGTATTATGTGAACGAGCCTGGACATTGAAAGTAAGTTCAATGAACAATATCTGGATGGTTTTAGAGGAGAATACTGAAGACACCATGGACAAAAGGGGGCACAAAAAGAGCAAATATTATGGAAAGCGTTGCCATTTAAAAAAAAATGCGGCACCCTGAAAAATAACTGTGATAGTTTGAGCTACAAAACATAGATGGCTCTAGTGTAGATAGATCTTAGAGGTTATAGACTTATATTATAGCCATGGTACAGTTTAACGGGAGTCGTACCAATATGGCTCATCAAAAAGAGCCAACTCAACTGTGCAGCTCTCTCATGAACGACTCATCGCTACAACACTAGATGTCAGTAGTATATAGAATCGCCCCTCCATGGTGGGTACTGAGGTACGGGGAACCTTGAGGTTTTTGAGAATTTTCGAGAGGACGTTAGCATCCAGGCCGTCTTACACAATTGTTCCTGATTATAAGAGTTTTTAATCTAAATAAAGAAACAGTATTTTGTTGTGAAGAAAGTGTTGTTATTTTACAAGAAAAAAGAGAATTATGTACTTACGGTCGCAGAACCATGACATTGAGAATATCTAAAATAACTGAAAGATCTCCAGCTGCTACTGTGGATTCCAGAGCAACCTTCAAATTCTTGCTCATCCACATAGAGTGGAAAACCTGCAAAATACAAACAATTAACATTGTAGTGTTGGTGCATTACGATAGATGGCGCTAGGTCGCTTTACGGAGGTAGCCGAATACTACCAGGTGCCTCTGAACTCTAGGAGGGCGGCCGCTCCGTCAACCGGCAGCGGCCAGAAGCTTTCTAACTACAAAATAGATCAGTCGTAGTGGTATCATTATATTAAATAAATAAGTATTATAATTGGATTAACGTGCATAATTATTTACATCTGAAGACAGACCCTTGCTCTCTCACAAAGAAGAACATTACAACTAACAATATTTTTTATTAGTCACTAAAGATTTATAAACTCATTAATAATGCTAAACAATTAATGAAGTATCTGTGCATTACCTGTAATGAACGCTGTCTCGTTGCCAAAACGGCCATCATAGGTTCATGTCCTCGCATGATTACACTAAGCACTTCTTGTTCTGACAATTCACCACGGGTTGGTCCAAATCCAGGCCTTGTTTTCTGTAAAAGTTAGGCGTACATAAAATAATGTGACAATGTCTATATTATAATATAATGATAATAATCACACCATGAAATAATAATATCTCAAACATATTTATATTAACAAGCACTCCTTTCCTAAGCACTGTTTACACTAGGAAAGAATATATAACAAATAAACTACCTAATAAAGAAAAAAGAATAATACATAATACTAATTAACGTCTAAACACAGTTCACCCAAATGGGACATACGCCCTGAGGGAAGCATTGGGGCCTCCTGTGAGGAACGGAACACGGTAACCGGATAGAACAGAACAGTGACAAAACAGAATAAGATAAAAGAATAGGTTAGATTAACACAAATGCTGGTGTAAACAAGTGTAAGGATGTATTACACATTCTACAGGTTTAAATATAGTTTCCTTTTGATAAAATATTCTTCCACACAAAAGACAAGAAGTTGAAAATGAGGAAGACTTGGTTCACATTTTTAAATACATATTCATATAGTTGGGAACCTTACAAAGAGATTGATATAAAATTATCAGACAGTAATGCCTTTCCCGCCATACAAGTAGGACCGGCGACAAAGGTAGAACAACTCTTCCCGCCGGAAGTGTGATAAGTTAGTTTAGGTTAGGTTAGGGGTGTTCTCATCGTTTGTTCTTTTCTAAATGTTAATTCAATGTTCCATTTTGACGTGGAACCGTGGAATACATACCTACACAGTACTATACAGATCATAAAGTATTATTTATAACTAGCAGTTAAAAACCCGCTCCGCGGGTTTTTTTCTGCTAGGCCCTGCGGGCGGCTCTTGATTGGGCTTCGCCCATTTTAAGTGATATTAACAACAGTTACATTTAATAGATAGATATTTGGACATTCACAGAGAGAAGGTGAGTATATATATTGTTAAAACACGGAACAGGAAGGAGTTAATTAATAATAACATGCTAAATTTATGCATAATAAGAATGACAGTTTTTTTTGTTGTTTGTTTTTGGGGTGTTATGCCGTGTTGCGCTAACTCCTTCTTTAGCCGACGTTTCGGACAGCGTTGCAGTGTCCATCATCAGGGCAGATCCGGTAGATCCGAAGATGTGATCACATCTTCGGATCTACCGGATCTGCCCTGATGATGGACACTGCAACGCTGTCCGAAACGTCGGCTAAAGAAGGAGTTAGCGCAACACGGCATAACACCCCAAAAACAAACAACAAAAATGCTTTTGGCCGTGAGAATCTAAAAACTTACCAGAATGACAGTTGTTTGAATAAATGAAATTTTACGTATTTGTGATGGATTATTTCAAATGAAACACTATTATTGACTACATGTCTACAACTGATATTAACTGTTATAGTACCTAATATAATTAGCTCATAGGAGACATGCAGTGCTTAAATATGTGTTACAACCGTCAATGTCTATAAGTTTAATCAATATCGTTTAGTTTGTCACAATTAAAGATAGTTATAACAAAGTTGACTTAAATAAGAGATTATTACATATTGATTAATTGTACCCGTGTTTATGAATAAAAGGAGGGTAATCATTTGGTAATTCTTTACCTACAACTGTTACTGTATCTAATAAAGTTTAAAGTTAGATTATATATACACCTTCATCAGGAGAGTAAAAATCTATATATAAAGGTAGATTATTACAATATAGCGCCCCTGAGGTGATATCTCATAAAAGCGGCGCTATGCAAATTGTCCAATAAATAAATAAATATAATGTTTACATTTTATTGTGTATACACCGAAGTCAAAAATTAAATATAGATTGCAATTGTGAAAGAAGAAGTGGAAGGAGGGGGGAAGGGTAAGAGTAGGTTGGGTTTTTAATAATTAGGAATTACAATATCGTTAGACGGGAAAGACCAGTTAAGTGGGAAAATATTTAAAAGAGAGTTTATAAAAAAATTCTTGTTAATTATATCTGCTTTTATATTAACATGTTTCCTCATTTCTGAAATTTCAAAATTATTTATAATGAAGTATTTTAAGACCTGAAAAAAACAAATAGAATATAACCATAAAACAATATATTCATAAGACAAATAGCATTTAATAACGGTTATTCTAATAAATTGATAGTTGAAATACTAAATAAAAAAAATTAAACATATTCTCTTCAAACGGTCTTTCTAAAGATAGAAATAAACAATGGCGTAGAATTCTGCTTGTGGATAACGATACTTACTAAAATTATATTTAAAAACAATTCTGGTACTATTCAACTGGCGTTTTACACTAATAACAATGAAGAAATATATTCTTAATAATAAAGATAGCAAAATTCAAACAAAAAAATCAGGAGTTTAAAAACTCAATTGGGATGATTGTAATTTCTTTTACCAAGGTAGAACCAATAGAAACTTTGAAGTCAGAACTAAAGAATATCGCAGGGCTCTAAATGGAAATAGTGAATTTGAGTTTGCAAATCATCTTTTGAATAATGATCACACTTTCGATAAAAATTCAGGTCTTAAAATACTTCACTCAGGATATAAAGCATCGCAAATAAATAATTTTGAAATTTTACAAATTAGAAAACATGTCAATATAAAATCAGATATAATTAATAAGCAAAAAAAATATAAATAATAATGAAAAATGCCATTACAAAGTGATAAGCTTCCAGAAGAAATCTTCTTATTAGATGCTTGTTAATCGTAAGTAGTCAAATATTGTGAGCTGCATATTTAAATATTCGCGCCATTCATTTGGTTCCTTTTTAAACCGCCAGAGGCGCGCTCTGTCGGCCATTAATAGCCGTGCGTATCCGCCATATTGAATAAGGAACGCGTGATTTTTTATAAACGTCAAACATAATCACGTAACTGTGGATAATTTTCATTGTAATGTAATTAATCCAATGGATTATGAACTTTCTAAAACATATTTTCTTCGATATTATCCAAAAATTATATGAACAGAAACGATGCTTTTGAAGAAATCTCGTATTATTATGAGGCGATCCTATTTTAGTATGAAATCGTGTCTTAATTTTCAAGTTAGCTGAATTTACCCGAAACAGACAATTTTAATTCGACCAATCAGAGGGCCTAGATCGTCCAGACGCTGGCGTAATAATACTTTCAGATATTGAAAAAAAAATGGTGAAGAAAGGGACTCACAGGTAAGAACTCCTCGAGATCCAGGCCCATGGAGCGGTCGGTGCTGGTGGGGATGAATTCCGGTGAGGGGGACCTCTCCACTGGAGGGGCGGAGGGTACTGGAGGCTGGCTCACATATATTTCTACTGGGGGGCTCTTTATATTGCTGCAAAATCAAACATTTTCCCGGGTCAGATGGACAGAGAAACTATACATCTTGCATAATATGTATCAAACTACATAGCGGGGGCTTCATCACAGGGGCCTAACTACCAAATCTGATGTTTTGAGTTAAGCTAGCTTGGTTTCGGTCATGCCATAATCATATTTATTAGCGACACGAAGCCCTATCTCGTACATACAGCTGTTTAACAGATACAGTTGGGCATACAGCTAGGAATATGAGCATTCCAATCATTATTTTCGTTTAACTCAAAACAATGTTTTTGTAGATAGGCCCCTGTGTTCCTAAACCCCCGATAGTACAATGTAAGTATACACATAACACACCTTCTACTATTGCTGGAATATTCCCTTGAGTTGTCGTGGCTAGTTCTGGCGGGTCTTGTGAAGGATAACGACCTGGGTGGCGGGGCGGGCATCCTGCCCAGAGACATCTCACTGGTGCTGGGCCGGAGGCTGCTAGGCCCTGAGGGTCCCGAGGAGGCGCTGCTGATGCTCTTCTTGTTCTCACCGTCCGAGTGCTGGCGCCGCAATGATCGGGAGATATTGACCATCGGGGGGGTGTCATAGATTGTCTGTCTCACCTCAAAATTGTTATCCTCAATTGGTGGAGCGTGTACACTTTCATACGATCTGTTGAAACAAATGGAGACATAAAAAACTATTTTCATATACAGTTTAAAAAGGGAACTAACAAAGTATTTTCACTTTTTCAATATTATGTAACCATTAGCCTGAAGAAAGTTTGAAAAAAGAATATTGTCATTGACATTGATACTTTTCTTTGGACATATTGTACAATGGGGTATTTTCACAAACTTTGAATACTGTTAAAAAATGTGTGGAAGAGTTTATTTTCTGATTCATTGATCATTGTACTAAAAATGTGAAATTTTTGTTCACAATTATTGATTTAAAAAAAACTCACATTCCAAAACGGTTCCAACTGCCTACAACATTACGAAATCGCCACTGCCTGGTAAAACGACTGTCACCAACGTTGCCCGGCGTGACTTCAACGCCGTTAAATTCACTAATGAAAATGAACATGTCATTTTGGCGGCAAATTGAAAATGGTTTTTTTTTTTAATTTATAGAAAATTTATTCGTCAACATAAAAATACCTACATTATCATAATTTTTTTCGAGAATAAAAAAAACTAATGGTAACACCCTATTCCTTATCTAAAATACCGAAAATGTTATATAAAATATATGGTTTATAATTAAGTAGGTACATATTTAAGTACTTTATGAATTTTACACAATATTTTTTAGATATCTTTTTTTGCTAAGTGTGTCAAATTATTATTGTACGTAGTCACATGATTACAACGCTGACGGAAAGGTTAATATCTTTGTGTTATTGAAAAGAAGTAGGTTACATTATGTTGTGCCAATGATTTCAGGTTCAAAATAATTGTAAATAAATCATGCATGGGTTCAAAGCTTAATTATTATTTTCAACCCCTTTTCTTAAAGGCATATACCGCTGATAACTTTGTTGTAAACTCTCCATCTTGCTCGTTAACGAAGCATGTAGCAGAATGAGAGGTTACAACGGAGCTGTCAGATGCATGGCCATAGTCTGGGACACATGATCAGGTCGGTCGCATCAGATAACACTGGAGAAAATATATGAAAAGCTGTGCGAGAAGACACTAGTTTTACGATAAATCGAATCGCTACTAAAGTAGTGCAAGATAAGGTCGCCTGGAGGCACCTTAGCAAAGCTTTGAAGAATTTTATCATCTAGCATTATTTAAGTGGGTAGGTATAGAAAAATATGATTTTCAGTAACTATTAAAGTACACATTATTGAAATATTGCACTAGTAGTTCAGTGAACAGTAGACCACGCATCCAAAAAGCATGTTTCTAATTTTCTCTTATTTAATAAATCAAAACCATAATTTCCTCTGAAATCATAAGATTTGAATTTAGGTACTTACATAAATACCTACTTACTTAATTATAAACCATAAATATTTTACTTGTTTTTTTAATTTCAAATAAGAATTATAGAATTTTTCCAAAGAAATGTCACTAATGTACCATCTCAATGACAATTTTTTTTTTTCTTCCGTTAGGCTGGTATGTAGCGTAATATTGATCATTGAGATTTGACAGCTTGTAGGAAAACCATGATCATGCAAAATCTGACAGGATAAAAAGGTAGTTTCCAAAAAGACCACCATCGTGAACCGGAACCGAAACGTAACAAACAAATTTACAGACAGATGAAATGCTAAATGGTCGAGTTAAATCAGGTCAAGTTTTTAGTAAAAAGTTCAAAAACTTTAGTATGTGTTTGTTACCTATGTGAATACTGTTGGGTGTCATTGTTGAGAGAGTTGGGGGCGGAGTGGAAAATCGGGGAAGGGGGGTCCAGCCCTGTGAGAGAGAGGCCCCCCATCTCACTGGACAGGGACGATGGTGCATTATCTGCAAGTATACACAACAAATACATTATGAAATTTTGTAGTAATACTAAAGGAGTAGTTCCGAGCAGTGACGATGCATCAGTATCGCCACAACAGAGCGACAATATGATGCACTATAGAAATGAAAGGGAGCGTATTCGAACACAGCGTTACTGACGCTCAGCGTATATATACATTTCTATAGTGCATCACACTGTCGCTCTGTTGCGGCGATACTGACGCAGCCTTTCTTGACGCTACTGCCACTGTGCTCGGAACTCCATCTTAAATGTAATCTTATTTAAAACCAACACCATTACAACAATTAAAATAAACATTCATAAACATACAACAATACACAGGAAAGTTCAATAGAAATAATATATATTATAAGTCAAGCAATATTTAGAGATGTATTAGTTTATAATAAAGCTTTATTATTTACACAATTAAGTAGACAAATATTTTATTGCAGAAGGAAAAAAATTAAAGCAAATCCCAAATAGTTTTGTTATTCAATACACTGACTTCCAGTTTATGCCATGTCCTAAAGTAAAAAAAGTACCCTGTATATTGATATTTAAGGCTGCTATATTCAGAAGAATTATTAAGACTAATTAGCGAAAGTAATTACAATATAGGTAAATACGTTTTACAGAAATTAAAATGAAGCATTGTTATCAAATAGCCAATCAGACCCATTTTTGTTTTTTTTTGACAATTTGAAGGTTCTTGTTAAATGCCGATTCTATGTCTGTTTCAGCTTTTTATAAAATAGTGATCATCTGACAAGCATAACAACATGGCAACAGTTGTTCATAAGCTGAAACAAAATAGAATCGGCATTTAACAGTGACCTTTCGGAAGTAAAAAAAAAACAAAATGGTGCTGATTGATCATTTGAATTTCTGTGAAATACCCCAACCTAAGACTGATTGGCGAAAGTAAGTATGTATTAAGACATGGCATAGTAGTAAAGAAAATTAGTCAAGATCAAAGGCAGAGAAGTGTTGTAGAAGGGTGCTAACCTGAGCTGAGAGGCGGAGGACTCTCGGGGGGACCTAAAAAGCTGGTACTGGGCGGAGGCGTGCGGTTTACTGTCAACACACCAACAATTCACCTTTACAACATGGATTCTGTCTAAATTTCTGAACAATTGCAGCCACTGTTTCCAATCAAACATAACAATCGTGTAGCCTTAATTTGGCCTGAACCAAGTCCAAATGTACAACTCGTTGTTTCCAATATGGCCTAGTGTAACTTGCCTAAGTAAGACTACCCATATGATTGTTAACCGCGGCTAACCAATATTCATGTTTGACCAAGTCTCAATAAAGTTTGAGAAGTCGGTCAAGTTGCATTTGTTTTCCGGATTGAATTATTATGCATTTCAGAAAAATATGTGAAACAAAATTATTTATTCACAATAAATGCAATAGTACAGGGTTTTCCAATAAGAGGTGTTATTTTGATATTCAATCGTAAAACATCAATGGTTTCGTTGCTTGTGTGGCACGTAGCGCCGTCTTGTTGAAAGTAAACGTTGTCCAGATCAATACCATCCAATTCCGGCCATAAAAAAACATTAATCATCTCTCGATAGCGATCCATTCACCATAACTGTTGCTCCAGCATCATTTTCGAAAAAGTAAGGTCCAATGACTCCGCCGGACCATAAACCGCACCAAACAGTCACACGTTGAGGATAGAGAGGCTTTTCAACAATAACTCTTGGGTTTTCCGAGCCCCAGATGCGATAATTTTGCTTGTTGACGAAGCCACCGAGGTGGAAATGGGCCTCATCACTCAAGATGATTTGGATTTGATTCACTCAAGTGAATTTTAATAATTTCAATGCGTTGTTGAAGCGTGTATCGTTCCATTTTTATTAATGGCGTAGTTTCTACTTGTCAAATGTCAAAAAATGACAGCTTCAAAAGTAACATCTACTGAAATAGCGGGCTATTCAAAATAACACCTCTTATTGGAAAACCCTGTATTTAGTTTATGTAAAGAAAATTATAAAATGTTTAGTTTAATCATGTATTTTTTAAAAATCTATTGATAAAGGGGCATTCTGCTACGTTCTGCAATTGATAGATTACTGAAGATCGGAAACAACCGTGTTAATACACTGTTAACAACTTCTGCATTAAACTGCTTATTTAGCTGTAGTAAGAAGATTCACAAAAGACAGACATCTATTTACCAAAAGCGTAAGTTAAAGGTAATATTTATGTACTCTTTTGCAAACAAGTACTAAAAAAAACACACATTTAGAACACTGAACAAACAATAGACAGAATCAATGAAATCTTATGTGCTTAATCAAAATGAGAAGAAAGAATTGAATGAATGGGATAAATAAGCACCTCCTACATAATGCAATAAAAATAATATACACAAATGAAAATAGCAATGACTTAAGGTATGAATGATTGAATGAAGATGCAGACAAATGAAAATAAAGGGCATTAGCTATAAATAAATAAAAAAATTAATATGTAGTAATTAAAAAAAGGTTTGTCTGATTTATGTGTGGCTACTTACAAGCTCGATTAGGCCTGAATATTTCAGTGTAATCTGTGAGGTTTTGTATGATGGCTTGTTCCTCTTCTTCTGTACCTGAAGCAGACTCCTCCACAGTTCTCTCGTCCAGTAACGATTTTCTATGTACCACTGAAAAATATAAACCAAACACATTTGATTAATATGACAGAATATCTACATACTAGCTTCTAGAGAACTCAAAGCAAATTTATGTAATTTAAAAATTACTTTATTAACTTTCAGCGAGTGAAATAAACCACATTGAAACCTGCTTAAAAGGATTCCATTTCCTTTATTTTCCTGCCTGAGTTATACATATAAATAGTTTTAGGTAAAATGATCGTAAATAAAATGATCATATACAAAATGATCGTAATCAAATGATAGTAACTCTCAAATGATCTTAAGCAAAATGATTGTAAGCAAAATTATCGTAGATAAATAGTAAGCAAATGATTACAAGCAGTTAAAGTAAAATGTGTGTCATGTTAAAGTAAAAAGATTTGATATAATTTACGTGTAATAATTTATTTTATGAGTTAATGTACAGTTTACGATGGTACAGTTTATGGTGGATAAATGGTAATTTAGGATCAAATGATAATTACGACCTTTCACATACGATCTTTTGCATACCATCTTTTAGCTTATGATCAAAACGTCAGTTACCGGATATAAATATCCCACAAAAGTAAGTTCTCTGAAAAAATTCAATAGAAATTAATCAATTTGTTTCCATTTAAAAGCGGGGATACAGTATCTGTACTCCTGCCTAAAATTCATATTCTGGCAATGCTAGTGTCAATGGTGATGTTTTTAGTTCTAAATGAGTCTAATATTATGTAAAATAATTTTGTAAGCCATGTTTTATTTCTCAAATGAGTCCAATATTATGTAAAATAATTTTGTAAGCCATGTTTCATTTCTCAAATGCGCAAAAATAGAAAAGAAAAAAACAGTTTCAATGCAAAATTGACAGCTGGGTTAAATACTATCTCAGTATTCTGCCACTAGATTCGCTGTCATTTTTACTAGTTGAAAGCACAAAATTAAGCTCTACAATTTGCCAGTTTTCGTATCTCGAATTCAGTAGTCCGTCGCATGGCTAGCCTTGAGCGCAAAGCTTTGTACCCTGACGTTTGGGTTATCTTACTCTTACACAGGGCCGGTCCTGAGCAAAACAGCACCTGACGCTGGTAAAAACACCAATGGCGCTGCATTAGATGTTATGTATTATCAGCGCCGTGCTCCTTGGCAAGTCGGCACCCGGAGCGGACTGCTCCAATTGTGCCTGCACAATTCCGAATCTGTTCTTACACATTAATTTACTATACCCGTCAACACGGTTCATTATTGTTGTTTTAGGACATTTTGGTTATTCCTCTGTGTATTCTAGCAACTATCACATCTGTTTCTGTTTGTTTCATTCTATGTATCATGTTTTTTGTCGGAATCGAGTCTTCTCACTAGCATAAACAGGACACCTTAACTTTAACCGGTTCAGTGCCAATCACTCCCATGGGTGGACTAATCATATGTAATTTTATGGTAACAAAAGCTCCTGGCAGCGTATGTGCTAAACCAAAAAATTAGAAATTTTACGAAAGATCAATAAACTATTTTTACGAAATACCTGTTTTATTTTTAGCATAATATAAATTGTTTGTACGCACTGTTATCCGCTGCTTTCACTCATTGGATACTTTCCCGGTTTTTGGGGAGGCAAATTAGCGAATTGGAAATTTGTTTTTAATTTACAAAATTAAGAACACTTTTCACGGTTCCACTGTAAGTAAAAATAGTACAGTATTTGTTAAGAATATTTTTAACTAACCTTGTTTGGCCGGTCTTTCTTTTGAGAAGCTTTTTCTAACGGAGGAGTTTTTTTGGAAGGGAGAGACGGCCTCCACCGGGGGCCCAGGGGGTGGCGGGCCCCCAAAGGGATGCACCTTGCCTAGCTCCACCACGTTTAACACTACATTTGTGGAGTGGAACCAGCCCACAATCTGGTAAAAAAATAATTATATTAAAAAATCGTTAGTTGGTAATATCACTGGAATAATAATGAAGTTAGTTGGTAATATCACTAGAATAATAATTAAGTTAGTTGGTAATATCACTAGAATAATAATTAAGTTAGTTGGTAATATGACTAGAATAATAATTAAGTTAGTTGGTAATATCACTAGAATAATAATTCTTCTACTCTACTGGAATTTTTGAGAGTTCATTATTTCACATGCCATACATATTAAGCGCTTATGTATAATTTAAATTTATAGTTTTTTTAAATTAATAATGTTATTTAATTTACAAAACTGTTTATTTATGCACAAGTTTTACTGTGTAATTATTATTACGCTTGATAGCTGTTTCGACATCCGAAGACATCAAATTATAAGGCATTATCAAAATACAAGCTCCCATTCAGAAATAATAAAAATAGATCTTCTCTAAGTGGTTTCACCACAGTTTGGTAATGCCTTTGGAAGGCGAAATAGCTGTCACGTGTAATAATAAGTACACAGCGGAACTTGTTAATAAATAAACCTTTTTTTTATTAAATATATAATATTAAAAAAAAAATAAAATTAAAATGGAATTCTACAAAATGTGTAGTTTGAATTGGTAATCAGGACAGTTAAAATATAGCAAAAAATATTTGAATTCTTCTTGCATACAAGATGGACGCCGAAAATATATGTATTCATGAAGGGATTGTCAAATATAAACTCACAAGTTTATTATGTGCCACTGTCATGTCGTAGATCTGTCCCCAGGAGGCGGGCACATTGTCCAGCTGCCTGGTGGGCTCCCAGCCCAGCACATGCAGCCCTTCCCCACCACCCCCCAGCAGGCAGAGGCCATCCTCAGAAAATGATAATAACCTAAAACATAAGAATAAGGAATTCAGGCATGCTGGCATGATTGAGGATTATAGGGGTACATGGCTACTATCAGTTTGTATAGTGGTAAGGATGGGTGACACGAAGGATTCGGGATTTATAACACGCAACTCTTCTTATTTAGACTTTTCCTCATTGCCGAGAATCGTGATCCCACTACAATTTCCCTGATGGACTAGACTACTCCACTCCTCACGGTTCTGCACTACGTGGACATGGATGTACGGGACGTCCGTGATACTCACGTCAATGCATTGGTGATTTTCCTCTGCTTCTCCTGCTTCCACTTTCTCAGTGACCATAAGTTTCTTCAGGATTGAGTTCTTAGTTTTCTTTTGTGAGCAACAAAGTATCGTAGATATGCTGTAGGCAGACATTTGATAGCCTGTTTTGGATGCCTACCTCTTCCAGAAAGGATATATTGGAATCCTGAGCATTTTACTCCACCATTTACGAGTCCATGCATTTATAACTAACTATATAACATTAAAATGAACTTTCTTAAACATACCTAATTGGCGATGCATGTTTTTCAGTGCTAGAAACCAACTGGAACTTCTCCATGTCCCAAAAGTTGACTACCCTATCGTCTCCACAGCTGGCCAGCAGGAATTCATGCGGGTGAAACTTGACACACGTCACGGATCCCGTGTGTTCAGTGAATTCCTTCAGCACCCTCCCGTTACGCACGTCCCACACCTTCAGAGTGCCTTGAAATATACATTATTATTATTACTAAAACTTTGAGGGTCGTACAACCTTTTAGGCTCTACCTACTCATCACCAGGGCGCAACGGCTAAATAATCTTATTTTTTTTTACGTTAGCTCAACACAGAAGGCCTATGGGGCCTATATCATCTGTGGCGATGGTATGAGGAGGGTCATTTTAGGGAAAGAATGGAGAGAAATTTCTGGGAAGGAGAAAGGTATGAGGGGTGGCTAGGAATCTCAGGGTGAATCCATCCCTCCCACTGCGGTGGAAAGCGGTGGGTTGAGAAAATTCATCTGGAGAGGTCAAAAGGTCTCCCTCAACCAGTCTCTCCCGATCCAGCCCACCGCGCAGCAGGTTGGCAAACACGTTTGCTGCCATGTCCTAGACAAACCTCACCCCACGAACCCCGGCACCACTGCTAAGTCACCAAACGCAGCAAACCACTTGGGGTGACCTATGTCTAGGGTGTTGGTTATCCAATAAATGGTTCCCGGGGCGGCAGTACCCAAACCCGCCTGTGATAAACTAACACAAATTTTATATTGACAATTGCAAATTCAGAGTGGATGATAAAACCGTAAGAGACAACCATTCAGAATCAAAATTTTGATTGAAATGGCTTTAACAATGTTTTGAGACCAGACCTGAACGCTTGGTCTCAAAACATTCAAATCAATTCGAAACGGTCTTCTATAAATATTCCGTCTACTGACATAGTTTGCAATACTCAAAAACAAAATAAAAAAAACTGTAAATAATATCTATAACCAACCGTCATCACCACCAGAAGCGATCCACTGTCCATCGGGACTAAACTGCAGACTGTTGACAGACATCTTGTGACTGGCGTAGGTGCAGATGCAGCCCCGTTGCCGTGTGTCCCACAGTCTGATACTGGTGTCGCACGACCCCGTGGTGAGGTAACCCCCGTAAGGGTGAAAGTCCATGCACTTGATGGCCCCCTTGTGCCCCTGCAGGGAGCGCATCAGCTTGGCCGCCTCCAGATCCCAGATCTTGAGTGCCCCCGACTGCGAGCCCGCACAGACCATATCTTCGGCGTGGCCGAAGCAGACGCATTCTACCGGAGACGCGTGACCACTGAGACTCTGAAATATTATATACAATATAGTCCCTATAATTCAAATAAATATTAACCTAGCCTGTTCAGTTTAACAAATTTTCAGATTACTGGAATCTTTAAGAAACAGCTGAATTTTGGGAGATGAGATTTGAGATGACGTTTTCCGGGACCTTTTAACGTAGATACTAAAATTTTATTATTTTTACTTTTCAAAATGTAAACTGTAGATTTACCAATATTATATTCCTTAGCTAACGTTGTAGCACTCTCTCCACTTTCAAGTCTCTTTAAAATTACACTTTTTTTTGATGTTCAGTGAACCACCAAGCATTTAATGTACCGGCCGCATTTAATGTATTTTCTTTCATATCTATCTATAGAGGAAAGTTCATGTAAATAAACTTAAAGATTATTTTCACTATCACAAAAGGAAGTTTAGTAGCTTCCTTATTGTGAGGGTTTGATAATGGTTTCACAAGGTGAAAGAGAACAATCAAGCAAAGATTAAATTGATTATAACTAAATAGGATGGTTACCAATAAGTTATTTTCAATGCTGGGCATCCAATGGTAAAAGCAATTTTAAGTGATTCAATCCAGATTCACTCAACACGTCAAAGTGAAATAGTTCATTTTAGATTTCAGCATAAATAATCACATCTTGTATGTTGCAGACGTTCTTGTACATTATCATTAGTCGATGGGTTTTTTTTTAAATTCTTTTTATTTTCGAATGCTGAGGCAAAACGGTGGGGGGCACAATGACCACTGTTCCCATTTTGCTTCAGTAAAATCATTTTTGCAATAAATCTGCTCCTTCCGCAGATTTTCAAGTTCTTCAAAGCAAAATACTGGAAGCAATAATAGTAAGGCGAATTATATGTCTTTACTGTAAGTAGCGAAAAAACTCACTAAGGTTACATTTTGCCTCAGATCAAACACCGTTTTTGCCCCGTGCATGGGGATATTTAATAGACTTTTTGTCATATCACATTTCCCCCAAATCAATGTTTTGTTTGGGAATGTGTCAAAATTAAATTTGTCTCAGTTTTGCACATTTTTGGTTTGTGTGGTAGTGACAGGTTTGTGTGGTAGTGACAGGTTTGTGTGGTAGTGACAGGTTTTGTGTGGTAGTGACAGGTTTGTGTGGTAGTGACAGGTTTGTGTGGTAGTGACAGGTTTGTGTGGTAGTGATCAGTGGCGGCCGCTGCCCTAAAAAGGTGGTGGTTCACTGACAATCCAAAATAAAAACAATATGACAAAAATATGTAAATGTAAAGTAGATGAATTGTGCTTTTTCAACTTCTCTGATAGATGCGTTAAATCATTAATCCCACTCAACCTCCAAGTTGCATCTCCACCAAACACAAGACACGAAAAACAAAAAAAACGATTAATTATGTCACAACCACACAACCAAAAAGCTTTATCATAAAGTTTTTTTTGTCAAACACTCGAGTAAAAGCTCTTGATTTAGATTTACACTCTTGCTTAATCACGAGCACTGGGCGAAGTGGACCGGAATTTTTTAATTAATAATTTATTTTCAAACAAACTGTTATTATTTCTTATATATTCGACACTGCTTACACTCAGTTTTATTTCTTATGAACTTACAAATTAAAAGGATTAAGTTCAGTATTTAGCTTGATCAAATTACTCGATAAATCAATACCAAAACAATCACAATAATTACGTCACGGCTCGCGATAATACGTTAGCGTATCTGTGATCCATATTGTCCACTATCGATGAAGTTCGAAGTTCGACGAACTTCGGATGTTTTCGTGTAACCTCGGGTCAAGGTTCATCAATCGGTAATCTTCGGCAATCATCGGGTTATTTCGGCGGCGTGTGACACACGAAAATCAGTGAATTCCTGGTACATATGGCTAGATTGACGAGCTTGCAGTGTTTTAAAAAATACATACAAAAACGTATTTTCGTTCGTTTGCAAATCTGTGCACACGGCCGATGCGAGCGCCGCGCAGCGGCCGTACTTTATACTTGGAGAGATAAAAATCGCTCTCCTTGATAATATTCATTGCATTGTATTGGTAAGTATAACTTTTAAATGATTTTTATAGATTTTATAGTCTTTAGTAAGATATTATAAATTAATTTTAGCCATTACAATTTAGATAGTGCTGCACACGAACGCACTATGCGACCAGCCGCCACTGGTAGTGATAGGTTTATTGAAAAGCTAATGTTTCCATGTATACATATTCAAGAGAACATAATTCAATCTAATTTTATCGAGTTGGTTCTTCCGCCCAAAACCTTTTACCTGCAATATCCTAGATATTATTTATAGTGGTATCTCAACTGATGTCTTTTTGCAGGACAGCAAAATGCCAGATACCAGAATAAGTGGAAGATTTGAGGTGGTCGATAGCCCGGTGGGTAGGAAACTCAGCTACCAGATGTCGGACTGAGTTCAATTCTTACAGCGGTTAACCTACTTACCCCCTTATTAAAACACGAGTTATACTTTATGAAAAGGTCTTTACTACAAATCTTAGGGTTTATAGCAAAGTTAAAATTGAATTTAATTGAAATAATGATATTCTTACCAAGAGGCAGCCCTGTCTTCCAATAGCCCATAGGTTTACTTTCTTATCATCTCCCCCGGTGGCCAGGACTTGGTTGGACTTGTGTCCCATGGCCAGGCAGTTCACATTCGCCGTGTGAGCTGTGAACTCCTCTGCAAACAAATATACAAATAATAATAACATCTAGATGCACTGAATGTCCTATGTTTGCGTAAAATCCTTGTTGAGGAGCTGGATGCAATAACAACTTATGATGAAAATTGTACTTTTGAGTAAAATCAGAAAAATTCATCTACAGGTGGGAACTTTAGTACCATTAGTTTTATTATAAACGTATTAGCTTCCGAACAAAGGTTTTGTTTAAACTGTACTGCGGTAGCTATTAGAAGATTCGGGAAAGTTGATACATGCAACCCGCATCGCATTAGAACTATCAGTGAAACACGGCGCATCTACCTACTCGCGATTTGCTGGTTTGTTCTCACAAACACATTTGCGCCTATATAAGCGGCTACGTCGAAGTCAGGCAATAATTAGCAGCTACAAGTGAGTACCCACTTCGAGCTCTCGCCCCGGGGGTCGCCGCTGACTACAACCACCGTCGACTATATCAACTAACTGCGTGAGCATGTCCGGAGTCATCCCTCGCTACTACACTGACTCAATAAACGCTGTGACCTCACAACCTCTTTCATTCGTCTCCTATCCACAACTCCAAAAAACAAAGAAATTAAGGAGTAATGCTGGTTACAACATGATACGAAGGATCTTAAGAAGAAGATAACCCAAATGCCAATAAAATAACTGTGTCATTATTTTGAATCATTTTCTTTTTATGGCCTTTGCCAAAAATGCATGATGCAGGTGACACTATTCTTGGTTATTTGTGAAATATAACAAAGGATATTACTGACAGAATTCTACTGGACCAAGTAATTCGACATGATACATATATTAACAATGAAAAGAAGTTCGCAACTTGAAGGCCAAGTAATTTTATATGGTTTGTTACGATATAAGGCCTGTTATTGCAGTTGGTAAAAAATGTATAACAAAAAACACTCACGGAGTTTCCATGTTCTTTTTACCGACGACCCCATTACGCATTAGAACTTCGTTGAAGAATACACTTTATTGGTAATCTTAAATAATAGTATGTATTAATCACGTTATTTAATAAGTTCCACGAAATGTCAAAACTGGTCAAAGGCAACTTTCTGTCAACGAGATCGACAGCTGTGTTGCCAACAATGCAGACATGTTTTGACATTCCTTTTTTAGGTTAGATGACAAAAATTTAGCTAAGGGCAACACCCGCATTGTGTTTTCAAAATTTCAGAGTTCTCATCTGTCATTTTGACATTTACATGTTTCGCGTTTCACAATACTGAATACGTAATTTCTTTCAAAATGTTTAATTCAAAATTTATTCGAAAATTTAAATGCAACTCTTTAATAGTGAGAGGGCTTACCTATGTGCAGGGACAAGAACCCGAACCTAGAATAAGAGAATATTTTTATTACATTGACCACCAAGGGATGGTGAGTATTTTTTACTGCGAACAAATAAATCCTTTATCTTTATAAATCAATTCATAATCTAAATAGGTTGTCTTAAAATTATACAGCTCTTTCTAGATGACTCAAAGATGAAAAATTTCACTTCCTGTTTCAAAGAGAAAAAGTTTCTGCAGTTCTTTTTCAAAAATCTCAAGATCAATGCGACTGGCAAATACGCCGATGAATTCCCCTACATATCTCTATGCGGGAGAGAGCGAAACTATATACGCTGTGACGACTACCCTATCGTTTACACACACGTCGTAAAGAAACAAGTTGAAGACAAAAGAGTGGATCTCTTAACATATGGATATGTAGATAACCTTCTTACTGAGTTCTTACCTCATAAAATATTCATGTTGCCAGACACGGGACGAGTTTACCATCCGGCCGATGCTAAATTTGGATCGATCGGTCTTATCCGATCAAAACTAGCCATTGAATTGAGTAAACATTTTGAGTTTCACAATGGAGAGAACTCGCCGCCAACACATTTCACTTGGGAAGGAATGCATTACGTTTTGGACCAGGAATGGTTTGGAATAGCGGAAGCAAAGAACAAAATTAAAAAGTAATAAATACAGGTCGATTTAATATATTATGTAGTTTATTTGTTACATCACAGGATCATTGTTAGTTCATAATATAAACACGTTAAACCTTTGAGTGCCAGGGTTTAAAACAATTATTAAATCTTCAACATCAATATAATGATAATGGTACAACCAATTTATTAAAGTCTTTGTATGGAGCAACAGCGAGTACAAAAACACTGTTTGCCATTCTTCCGCGACTATGAATATCAGGGTTTAACCGACACCTCCAACAGGGATCTTTGGGGTTTTGGCTTAACTCTATACAGTTAAGCAGCAGATGGTCAATCTAAATTTGTAGAAAATAATTAAAGTAAAATATTTTCGAGAGTGTGCTGACTATGAAATTGGAACCTGGATAACTAGTAGTTCTATGAACAGTAGACTTTGCGTAGTGTTGATTACTCTGACTCGACAGATCGCAACACTCATGCGCTCTGGCGGAATACAAAGTAACTATTAAACATAGCTACTCTTGACATGATTCATCGGACACGGAACACACAAACAAATTTACAGTCAGACGAAATGCAAAGTGATTAAGTAAAAAAAGGTCAAAATTTAAAAAAAGAAATTACATTAACTCCCTGAGGAAAATAATTTCCCTCGGGGCCTATGTCATCTAGGAATCTGGGGGCCAGTGTTTCCGGGAGTGACGTATGAATCCATCCCTCCTACTGTAATGCAAGGCGTTGGGGTCGAGAGTCTGGTTGGAGAGGCCAAAGAGTCTCCCCAATTCGGCCCGCCACGCACTTGGCAGATCCATCCGCCACCAAGACATTGAAATACCTCACTCCATGAACCCAGGCACCCTGCCAAGTTAGCGAACCAAATCGAATTGAATTTGCTTCACTCGGTCAATAAATGTATTTGGAGTATGATTTTTTTTTTTTTAATTTTGTATATTTTTATTACCCACTAAATAAATAGTTTAAGTTTGGTTCCTTATTTCACCCGCAAGCTTTCAGTAGCAGGAATATAATATTGCCTGTGACAGACCACGCTATAAGCGGGCTATATTTTCGGAGTTTGGTAGGCCAAGAAATAGGTTTCAGCGTATCGCTCACCATATCGAAGATATTTAATTTATTACCTGACACTATAAAGCAATGTAAGTCTATGAATAAGGTTAAATATATGGTGAAAAATTGGCTATCGGAAAAAAAATATTTACTTTAATATGTATGAAAAATTGTATGAAAAAATTGTTGATTCTGTAGATATAAGATGTAAATTATAACTTATAAAAATGTATATGTAACTAAACTTTAAGCATCTGTTGACAAGCCAATTCAATTGGCTTAGCAGGACTGCAGGACTTGTTTGTTGATATGTATTAACTATTTATTCAATAAAAAAAAATAAAAAAATACATTCCCATATGGCGAGCGATGTGCTGAAATAGACCAAGCCGTGATGCGTATAGCATAATGTGTCGCCTACCTTATAGAATATTTTGTACTTATCAATGTGATAATTGATCTGAATTTTGGTAATAGATTAACATTCTAGGATTTTTTAAAATTTGTATTAATTTTGTACAGACATAAATAATATAAACATTTGAAAGATTTGCAAACTAATTTGGGAGAAAAAAAATCTTCCTATGTTAGTTTATTTAAATAATATGAACATCCTTGTCATGGGATATTTTGTATGATTAGAATAAAATGTTGATTCTGCTGTTATAAAAGACTGGAAAACAATTTTACATACATAATTAATTAAATGGATACTGAACAAATATAGAATGAGGATTTTAAAATGAGTGTAATTTTTTTTTATCTCCCAATAAGCTCAGTTTTTTGTATTTGTTCAAATGTTTCCACATAAAAATATATTGACCTTAAAATCTATTTTGGCACTCTCAAGGTGTTAACATAAGCACATTTATTATAATTATGTATGATTTTTTCAAGAAAATCTGTACATTTTGATTATCTATACATTAATACAACATTATTGCCAATAGTCATAATTAATCACTGAATAATATGTTTTTATTCACAAATTTACAATATTTATGTAAAGTGGCAACACAGAGATGTTTTCAGTGTAAGGCAAACCTTGGTGCTTAGCACGGGGCAATCTGAACAGAAATTCACTGAGAGGACATAACATATTATAGTCTCGACAATATGTAATTGTTTGTTTCACTTCTCCCGAATCTTATCTCTGTTAATTTATTAATATTTATTGACAAACAATGTATGTGTAAACTTATAGACACAGCATGAATATGTCATGATTATTCCAATGTGGCGTAATCATAATAAGTGAATTAACTGAGGCAGTAAATACACAGTTTTAATCCAGGTTAATATTTTGCCCTGCCAACCAGTGTAAAGGTAGTTAGTTACATGAGGAATATAATATGAAAACTATAAGTGGGCGTGTATAATATAGATTATATTATGTTAACACTACACACAGACGCTATATGTACTATTTAATACATACAAGTCTGAGGGTCCACTGTATTATGGTGTTTTACTTTAATATTTAAAAAAAAAAAATAACTTAAGTTAAACATAGTTTTTTTCTATCAATGTGTTAAATAAAGAGAGAAAAAATATGGTTGAAATGTTTTCCTTAACATATTATAAAGACAACTAACCTAAATAAATATAAGCAAACAAGGCATAAAAATGATTGAAATAGATACATTATTAAATACGTTTTCATAAATTCATCAAAACAACGGTGAGTATTCTCTTACATTTCAGTTCTATTTTATAAAGTTTGATCGTTTCGTAAGAATAACATAATGAATCGTGCTGGCATTTATATCATTACAATGTCAATGCAAATCCATCACAGCGTGTATTATTAACAAACCTACGTAGGTAGAAATAAAATCAGATTTTTCCAATGTATATATGGGAATGGTCATAAAATGAAAGAGTAAACATTTTGGCAAATCTCCTATGCAATAACCAGCAGTTTTTTGTCTTTTCTAGAAAGTGTCCAAATATGACTAATGCGGAGATAGATTTGCATCAACGATAAACATAATCAAATGGCAGCTTGTACTAATTGATTTGAGCAATAAAATGATTAAATATGGCGAGATGCAGAGTGTGAAAATGAATTAATCTAAACATACAAAAAAATATGATAAATATTAAAGTGACTAAATAAATTAAAGAGAAAAGCAAATGTATAAAATTCAATATTAGAAGCGTAATCTAGGTACAATGTGTAAAGACAATAGACAAAAACAATATGAAACATACTGATAAAAAATGAAAATATGTATGAACTTTTTGTTCTCTAGTATAAAAATGTTGGTAATTTTTCCTTAGACAGACTCATTTGCCTTGTAATAGCAGTTACAGTATATATATTTTAACATGATTACTGTGTACTGCAAGGAATATATTTTTAAAATAATTCAAAAAAATATTTATGATCAATAATTAACGCATGTGATTTTTAAGATAAAATGTGTAGGCCAATTTATACAGCCCAAAAATGTATTATTGCTACATATCTCCGGTTTACTGCCAGAAGTCATCAAGTCTGCAAGCTAAAATAATAACCAATATTTTGAAATGCACTTTTATTTATCTATTACAACTGCTTTTTTGTAGGAATTTAACTTTGTTGGTTTTATTCATATTCCTTCCGGCGGGAAGGGTGGCTCTACGTTTTACGCCGTTTGACTACTTAAATGGCGGAAAAGGCATTGCTGTCTGTTTATTTTATCTAAATATTTTATATCAATCTCTTTGTAAGGGTCCCAACTATATGTATATGTATTTAAAAATGTGAACCCTATCTTCAAATTCTTGTCTTTTGTGTGGTATATTATTTGATCAAAGGGAAACTATATTTAAACCCGTAGAACAGGTAATGCATCCTTAAACTTTTCGCACCGGAAATGAGGAAGATTTTTGTCTTTTTTTTTAAAACGAAAATTAACAAAAAAATGTTGTAATTTAATATGTACGTTTTTTAAAAATAAAACATCACTAAATGGCCCAACACTGATTTTAACTTCAGTTTATGGAGACGTATTACAAAAGCAGGCTTTAATTTCAGACAATAATTTTATAGTATGGTGAGTATTATCAAAGACATAACTGTTTAAATAAAATCCATTTTATTGACTGGGACCCATGTTTTCGCCTGCATAAAGTCTGTTGATAGGAACAGAATAATAGAATGTGCACTTAGTGACTTTTGCAAACACGTAGCAACGAATGCTAATATTTGTCTCGCAAGAAATCACCAAATGTTTTAGTTTTTTTTAGGAATATTTTTATGTGCATTCTACACATGATCCCACTTTCAAAAGTTGTTAAAATATTTTAGTGATTTTGTATTAACAATTCAAATAAATTTCTACATACATAGTTATTTAGATTTTTTTTAAATCGTCAGATCAGCCTGATGATATTTAGTATAACTAATTTTCTAAAACACCTCTTTAGGATGCTTAATTTAGCTATAAACAATGTGCTATTCGACGTAATGACTTATTTACTGGTAAAGCACGACAAAATAAGTAGATTGTGACTTCTAACCCAGTTTTGACAAAATTGTAACTTAATGACTTCTGGCAGTAAATCGACGATATATGTTTGCAAATAAGAAACATGTATTTTAGATTCAGCTATAAAACACTTTGTAGCTTTATTTATAAACAAAACAATGAATTGAATGCCGATTGATTAATATCCATTAACTCTTTGTATACGGAAAGAAATTCAGACATGTTTTTAACAATAATAATTGGATAAAGTAATTCACAAAAAAGCTCAGTTACAACTTTATGTCTTAGATAAACGATAAATTACCAATAATCCAATACGATTGGACAATAATGTATTAAAATCAATATTATGATATGATAATGCGGTGATAGATGCCTCATTATAATTAATATATTGACAGGCCCTACATAAAGTACTGTCTGCAACATTACCAACACGGCCAACTTAAGAAATATATATTTGTCTAACTTTTGCCATAAATCGGCCCCTTAGGATCAAATAAACATACATAAAAATGAAGTTCCAATTTTCTTGCAAAATCTCAAAATAAAAAGAAAGTGTGAAAATGTGCTTTTTTCAACTTTTTTCATGTTTGAAATTGAAATATTACAAAATATTAAAACATTAAAGTATATTTTCAAATAAAAAAATCTGAAAGTTCATTTTATCTAGATTCTAAAATGGTATTTGTTTTTACGACATCTTCAAAAATATCTCAAAAATTTCTATTTATACAACAGATAAACAACCCTCTTTGGTTTTATAAACAATATCTTTCCATGAACTATTTTAAGACTGTTAAATGTCAGTTTCTATTAGTAAGGTTTTTAGATACACGGTTGTTTATCAATTGTGTAAAATTTACTCCAGGTTTATTAGCAAGGCCAAGTATGAATGTACCAAGAAATACTGAAAAATTGGAATAGGTATACAATGTGCAAAGTCACTAACTTTGGGAGGTGATTCTACATGATAGTACAAGATAGTAAAAATATATAAAAGATGTATTAAAAAAAAGTAATTTTGAAAAAAAAAAATAAAAAATTTACTTCTACCACCGTTTAGAATCACCTTCCGAAGTTAGTGCACTTTAACTTCGAACTCTCTCTATAATAATTACAGTCTTAAATTAAGGCGGGTCTCCAGCGCAATTTTTTTTTTTTTTTTAATATTTACACAAAACAAATGTTTTCCATCAGCCAGGAAAAGCAAAAACATGCCCCAATGTTTTGTGCAAATGTTTAAAAAATCAAAACATTTTTTGTGCAGGCGACCCATCTTTATAAATATCGGTTGGAGGATATTTTACAATATTTAAAAAACATTCATTTCCAAGATTTCAATCTATAAAGAAACAGATTTGCGGATACAAGCACTCAGTTGCTGTATCGATTGCAACCCCTCTCTCTCATTCACTTAAATGACAGCAACAGAAAGAGAGCATACAACAGAGCTAGTATTTTATGTAGGGCACGTTGATATAATATAAAGACCTCACCAGAACACTTTAGGAAATCTTCAACCGACCGTGTATAAAAATGATGTCGACGAGGACGTTAACACAACACATCTAATTTAACAAACTGAGTATCTATACGCCTGCGTTTACGATTGATAAAAAATATGAAAAAGGATGTGTTATAATGTTCATCTGGATTCGTCCTCTTCCTCGGGCTTCGTGAATGGTCGGAAGGTGCCGGGCTGGACCCACGACAGGCCCTGACTGTGGTTGGTGGTCGGGGAGACGGAGGAGCTCATCATAGAGACCTTGACGGAGTCGTGGACGGACGGGTCGTAGGGGCTGAAGCTGATGTAGTGCTTGTCATCTGTCGGGGGCTCATCGTACAAGTGATCCATGCTCAGCATTACACTCTCTTTTGCCTTCTCCGTGAAAAGTATTTTGTTCGTTTTAAATCTGAAATTTTTAAATATATATAGGTTAGTGCTAGCTCAGTTAAATTAACAAAAAAGGCCCTATAATAAAGCTGAATTTTTTAATATACATACGTTTAAATATTACAAATAAGTACATACGAATAAGTATGTTACCAAATCTTAAATATGTCAGCAGGGCAATTCGACATAGTAAAGGCCAAAGACACCAAAAGTGTATAACTCGCCTCCTATATATTGTATGTCGATGAAAAGCAAATAAAAGTTATAGAAAACCTTATTAAATACAAGATTGGTAATATACATTTTTTTCCGTAAGTTTGACCCTTTTCTAAATATTTATTATATACACACCATAGACATCCAAATTGATAGATTTGCACTAACAAAAAATCTGGGTATCATTTCAACGAGCTAGAGGCAAACCATGTGACTGTATTATTAGAACCGGGAGGGTTCGAGAATGCTTTGAATAAACTATGACTTTCCATTTATTATTTTTTCCAATATTTTCAAAACATATTAAGTACATTTTAAGAAAAAAAAATGACAGATGTATAAAATACAAAACAAAGGTAAGTAAAGGTAACCCACTAAGGCACTGTCTGTATGTGGACATCAGTCGTACGCTGACCGCCGAAGAGCGCACATTGAAATAACCAGACCCTGCGCAGAAAAGTAAAGTTTGCTAAAGTAAGGCAACGGTTTGTGGGACTTTTCTGCGCAGGATCTGAATGTTCGTGTTTAATCAAACCGCCTAAAAATCGGGTTTCGCAGCGATGCAAAAATAAGTGAGGTGGGTAAATTATAACACATTTGTAAGTGTCTAACCAAATAGTGTAACAAAATATTTAATTTTGGTAACACGCCCGAACATTCTTTTACTTGATTTGAGATTGGTAGTTGAGTTTTTTACGCAGAAATTTGTACTCCATTGTAAAAAGGACTAGTAATTTATAAGCAGATTTTATTTTCGAGGACTTAATTGTTATATTAGGATGCGAGTTACTTGTATACTGTCAGTTAAATTTATTGATAAATCACAGAAAGGGAGACTCCGCTCCGTGCAACATGGTTCCTTTCTCTGATGGGTAAGGGTATGCTACCTGCCCGAAAATATATTTTATATTTATAAAACTAATATCCAACTTTGCCTGACTTTCAACAATCTTTTTTTCATATTGCACAATTGAAATAATATATGAGACAAACACCATGACCTCTTCTCTTATTTTTGTACAGTAAAATGTTGTTTCAAAGCCATACACAAGAGCTTGTTATTCAAGAGTTTTTATACTTTAAGCCTACATTTTATGCTTTACGTAGTTAAGATTGGAGGGAAAAATTCTGCTGAATAAGGAATATAATAATAATAAGAGTTTGTTCCAGAATGTATGCAGAGGTAGTGCAATGCAATACATTCCATATTTTAAAATAACTGACAAATAATAAGAATACACAGTTAGGCAATGCGGAATAGAAGTGAAAAATGTGTGCAAGCAGCCGTTTATGGGGGATATTTGAACATCTCCCGTCTCCAGAGAACCATCAGGGGGACTCCATCCAGGCAACCATGGTAGTGTTATTTGATTGGCGTAATAACATCTACGCCATAAGCTTCCCATGTGGTGGCGGAGAAGCGCTCTGAAAGAGTGCACTCGTCCCTACAGGAACATTTCCGTAACGCTGTAGTATCTAGGTAGGCGGAATAGTTGGCGATAAGCATTTTTGTAAGCGACTATTAGCTTATGCCATTGGGATGCAGTGTTATCTACCCACAATTCTGACGTGCACAGCGAAGGGCAGAATGCGTTGCATGACAAGAAACCTATGGTAATACCTATAAATAATAATAATACGGGAATACTTACAATCTCAAAGCCTCTGGATTGGCGGGTGATTTAACATTAATATTTTGAAATATCCAGTGTACGTATTTCAATAGTTGCCATATGTGATTATTGGATTTGGTCCATTTGGGGAAGACTTCACTCAACGAGAGCTGTCCAGTCATCGGATCAACGGCCGGGTGGAACATTTGAGATTGAAAAGCAATAACCTGAAAAAAAATTATGTTTTTTTACCTACATCAACTTTTGTGTACACTATATTTTTTAACAAAAAACATATAGGTCTATTGTTGAATAAAACATGGTTAAGCATAAAATGTTATTATCTAATCATATAATGTATCACGCTAGTCATCAAAGTGTTTTATCTACTAAAATACATCAGTAGAAAGACGATTCATTGTAGATAAGAATCTATTTGTCTACTCACGGGACATTCACAATCCGGGAAGGTATCGGCTAATGCAACAGTGAATCGGAAGACTCCTCCTTCGTAGCACCCACTTCTTACAAATATCACTCCAAACCATACTGGAAAAAGATCAATGAGGCCAAATTATTTACCCACATTCCTCATAATAATATGAGAATAATCCATACAAATGGAATAGGTGGGTACTTACAAAATGAATTTTCAAACGATGGTATAACATAAACACCATGTAGGTTTTCACTTTGGAGCATTTTGCTGAAATTAAAAGTTAAAAATCATTACTTCAAAAAAACAGAATTCATATTCAGTAATCAACAGATACAAAATCCACAGTGAAACTGCTAATAGTTTAAACAGCGCATATATTATTTTCTAAAATGTTTATGTAGGTACTTGATGCTTGAGAATACTTTCCAAATATTATAGGTTGTTTAGAAATGGACAAAGAAATATAAAGACCACCTGGTGTTGACGCTGAATCCTTTCCGATTTTATCTCCGAATATCACAACATTTTTTTTATTTTAAATACAGACAACTGAGATTATCAAAACCAACATATTACTACTACTCACTATTCTGCAACAATGGTATATTCCTGTTGAAATAGCTTGTACAGCTTCATAGTTTCTGGATTAGTTATTGGAGTTTTTTTTTCAACTGGTGATTTGACGGAATGCAAATGTTGTTCGTTCACGCTCTCTGGTGAATTTACCATTTTGAATGAGTCCTGGTTATAATCCTCATCACTGTTTCTCCTCTGTAAAAAGAGACAATTGTTTACATAATCGTTGGTTGATAACAATGTCCGATAATAATAGAGTTGTGCGTGCAATAAACAATTACTATATTATGATTTAGACCTTGGAACTAGCAGCGATTGCCGAGTACATATTTGTAACTAATTTTGAAAAAAGGAAATTTAAAACTTATTTATAATTCAACTGCTTCACATTTCAAAATTAATGTTATGGGTGGTTTTCGAGGATATTATCGCGCAGATCGACAATGAACGTCAAACCGCACTTTCGACCAACTTTTGACGTAAAACCAATCATAAAAAAATAAAGTTGATCATTGTCATAGATAAAATATATTTTATTTGTCTATGTTCATTCATAAGCAATTTATAAAATAAATTCACAAGCCATTCAGGCGAGTTTTTATAATAAGCTAGTGAGGTAGATAAAAGTCTCACCCAAACACAGAGTGATTTTAGACACATTGGTAAAGCAGCAATTTTGGGATTATTTTTCAATTCGTAAGCCGCGTCTAGATATTATGTTACATAAAAATGTGTCGACGGATAATCCAGTTAATAAATTCGTCATAAAATATTTAAAAATATACTAACTGATTAAGAGGAACGAAAAATACGATGAAACCCAAATTAAAATTAATAGAGGATTCGTGGAAGTCGTGGCAGAGGAAGGCGACACACTTTATGTCTTCTAACTCTCCGTGACCGGGATGTCTGCAGTTCGTCGAGTTGTTTCACGTTGCAGTCTGTAGATTGTTTTGATGATAGCCAACCTCCGACAAAAGAGGACCCCAGATGATGAAGAAAAAAACGTAAATGAAGCAAGGAGTATGTGACTGATTTATTTAGCGATCCATCCTCTCAGCCTACCTCTGCGAAGAAACCATCACTCATCCATCACTAATGTAATGTTCGATAGACCATAGATTTTATTTTCTGTCAGTTGACAGCAGACAGGAGTGGTTTATTTATTTATACGAACTCCACATGTTAGTATTTGTTTTCAAGCATACATATTTTTCCTGTTTTATGCTGTACTGACCTGTACATCACTTGAAATTAACCTTTTTATACGAATTATAGTCTATAAATATAATATAATTATAAGTACTGACAACATAACCTCAAAATGGCTAGAGAACAAAATGTGTCTAAATTATCGAAATCTATTTTGGAAATGAAATTTATGAAGAGAACAAAAGAAAAAGTGGAAAAAGAACTCGAAGATGCAGAAGGCCGAGAAATGTATTCTCACGAAATAACTGCTGAAATGAGGCAGGGTGCCGGCAGCTTCGTTATTGAACCAAGTTTTGTCCCTTGCGAAGACTTGTTGGTTGGCAGATTATCGTACAGAGGAATGAATCCTGAAATTGAAAGAATAATGGAGCTCGAGTATGCAGAGGCCAATCCATCAACCGTTAAAGAAGCTGATGTCACAGATAAAGAAATGGCTGCATTCTACAACCCACTGGTGGAGACGATGAATTCCAAATTCAAAGTAAAAAACCAGAGGCAGTTTGAACAGAGCGAAGATTCGAAGAATCATAAAAGACGTCACTCTCCAGATACCCCCAAAACCTTTAAGAATAACAAAAAAAACCACTCTAAAGACTCACCCGCTCCGGAACATAAAAGCAAGAAAGCGAGATTCATGAAGCCCTCCGAAGACTAGTGCTGAATTTTTTGACACCAATATACTGCATGTAACATTGAATACTTACACGGTTTTAATATTTGCAAATTTAATAGCAATAAAATTATAATACATCTAGAGACATTATTGTCTCACAAAATGTGGCAAGTTACAGACACACTTACGTTTCCAGTAAATCCTTCATTCAAACGTTGTTGAAATAGACCGGGCAGCGTTTATATACTTCAAAGTTGCACCAAATACTATATTATACATCAAGCTTGTGATTGATACGCTTACTCGCTTACACTAATTCAAATACGGAACGCTGTATGAGACAACCTACTACCAGTAGGTCATCCTTATACTTAAGTGTTGACACATTCGCTATCTCACTTTTTTAATGGTGCTGAAAATCTTCAGAGAAAACAATCCAAAGAATTGCAATATTTGTAAATATACCAAAAATAAAGAAACCACTAAACACTTTGCTAGGGTTTTTTTTAAATGATTTATTCAAAGTTTATACATTTTTCAATTAAAATATTAATAAGAACGAAATAAGCAGCTCAAAAACACGACCGATCACAACTGCAGGCAAATTCAAACTGAGTAAAATACATTGCTTACTTTCACGAGCGTTACTCGTGTTAGTTAAAAATAAAATGTGGCAAGTCGAAACCGGCGAGCGTCACTCGGGTTGGCAGAAATTGTAACGCATTTAGCGCCTGAACGACTCGTTTAAAAGAATGAAGCGTTTAATATGCACTTTAAGTAATTAGATAATAATGACAAGTATGTTTTTTAGTTTCCCGAAATGGAAAAGAATGCATTTAGTTATTTCATTCAAATTAAAATCGATTGTTCACTTGGCGGCCATTGTTATTGATGCGAAAATTTTAAGGTTAGTTTTTTCTTTTATTTAACCTATAATATGAACCTGTGATCCTAAGTTAGTTTAGTAGCCGTGATGGTTTAGTACTAAATCGAAAGTACAACAATTACCGTATCTTTTGCTTACCACTTTGAGAACTGTACAACGTGTCTAGATGTATTATAATGTCATTGTTTAATAATGGCAAAATCTTCTCACTGTCGTGTTGTGATTTGTTTGAATGGTTTGCCAAATATTAAAACGTCTGACCATAAATCGTGAAGTTGTGAAACTATTAAATTATCAAGCACAAGCTGTCAATGTTTAGTTGTTATTTTACTGTTAATTGTTAATTTCTGAAAAGTATACTTTATTACTCTACAGATATTTTTCGTTTCAGCGCATAAAAAATAATCTTGAAAATTAAAAAAATATGTGCAGACCATTGCTATATGAAAAATACATTGATAAATGATAAAGACAAATATGTATTTTTCTTTATAGCGTGAATATAAGTTCTTACATGTCTTTATACAGGGTGTCTGGGGGTTGTGCGCTAACTTCGGGGGGTGATTCTACATGGTTTATAAAATAACTTTTCGAAATTCTAATATTTTAAGGTAGTTTTTCGGTAAATAAGTTGAATTGTTTGTATGTGAAAATAAATATATTCTTTTATGAGAAAAAATTTTTTGAATGGGAAAATAAACAGGAATTTAAAAAAAAGTTGTTCATCTTTTTAACTTCTACCATCATGTGGAATCACCTCCCGAAGTTAGTGCACTTTACCCCCGGAGACCATGTATAAATTAATACTTGTATTCCTTCCCTTCCTGTTTATTGTTATTGCATATAAACAATTATTACATTTCCAATTCAATTCTTTGATCTACCGGTATTTCAATAGAACATTCTCCGAAGAACTAGCATCATCGATCTCTTCGGTACTGGTGCACAGGTTTCGGGAAGCACGTCTCACATTTGTACCCAGTTAATATTCGCCACTTGCGAGTGGGTCGTTCCTACAACTCGTTCTCGAGTTTAGCAGTTCGGCTGTGGAATGATTTTCTGGGCCCCTACAATGTTTCCTGAAACAGTCCCTCCATACAGCAATCTCCAAGGTGACGTAGGTCCTGTGTTATTAATTATGTTCCTCTTTCCTGTGTGGAGTTAATGTAAGAAAAAAAACTTAATTCTATTTCTACACGGGGATACGTTTTGCCTTGCAAAATACTATATAAAAATATATAATACATAATGTATAGGAAAATGGGAGATCAGTTTATTGTTACAGAGGTGCGGAAAATCTGGATTCTAATAAGAATAGTTATTTCCATTATGCGATTAGTAATATAAATAACTGTTTTATTATTATTACTGATTTATTTTCCTACCGATTTTCTTGGTACTTAGTATTTTTTTCTGATTTTATACGTATTATTTGCTTTATTTTTTATCGTGTCTATGATTTTAAAATAATAATGCTATATATACATGTATATATACTAAATTTTAAAATACAAAGTAGATTGTTAATAAGAACCCGTTGACAGATTGCTATCTAGCAGTTTAACCCTTGGGATATGACCAACTACAATAGCAGTTCAGTGAAATCATGACTACCTTCAGGTGCACTGCAATGTGCAGTGTATAGAGCTAGGTTTTAGAAGTTTTGAAACCATTTCAATATTGTACATGAAAATTCCTAACTAAAACAGTTGACATTGTAGATTCCTAACTAAAACAGTTGACACTGTAGATGCCTGTCAATTATTTCAAATATAATTTTCAATATTATATTTGGCAAATATTAGCCGTCTTCTAAGGGTTAACAGGACATCAAAGTAATTATGTTACATTAATCAATTTTAATCATGTAGAAACAGAATTGACTGTGTTTAAATAGTATAAACCTTGGTTTTCTTTTGCCAGAATAAAGTCTGAAAAATCACAGAATTCTTTTTAACACAATAGTCTAAGTATAAATTAAAATATTCCTTTAATTATTTAATGATTTTATTTCAATAAACACATTATCAAATATATATTTAAAATATATAATTTACTATTTACTCCTGTTAACTTATCTACATAGCATTATAATAATTTACAAACATTTAATTCTTACATATTATTGAAACGTACCACAATCTTAACAATATTAATAATACCTTAAGCATTGTAACAGTCAATGTACTAACCATATTTATAAACTCCAGTGCCGATTTGAAGTAAAAATAAACATTCCTTGACACGCTTAACATAGATTATCGATTTACTATTAGGCATTTTAGTAAAATACGATTTAATATAAGTCTGACCATGGACGGAAATGGCACGGATATAGATTTTTTATTTTATTTTAATAATATTTTGTTGAATAAATCATTGAATAACCTGGCAAGGCAACATTAATTACAATTAACATTATTTGTGGCGAAGAAGTTAAACATTAGGGTGGCTAATTCATATTGAAAAAATCTAGATACAAACTATCTATCTGACTTTCATTAAAGCAATTTTCATCATCACAATTTATGAGGCGTATGAAAGCAAAACTGTCGCTATCCACACTTTGTTCATTTTGACCTAACGATTGATTAGTAATCTATATTTCATTCTCTACACCATACAATTTTCGAACCAAACGAAAACGCCTCTAAGACATTCAGAAACGACTATTAAAATGGTGATCAAATGCAAAACCGCCTCTCTTCCACTTTTGTTGTGGTTCAAAAGTGCCACTCTCGAGCCAGAAAACATGCAAGTACTTCACAAATACAATATGGCCGCCATGCTAGTTGAAGTGCAAAACCACCACTCTAACAAATGTTCAGGTTCAACTAAGTTGAGTTGAACTGCAACACCTCCCCTATTCAAAACATATTTGATTTTAGAGCAGAAACAAATCCAAAAATGATTGATTTGAAAATGCGATAAAAAATATGCATAAACTTTCAATGTAAAAACAAAAAAAAATTTGAAATGCGCAAATCTTTTTATTTTTTATGCTGAAATTTTGCATTGGTGGATGGTGGCAGTTTTGCTTTTGTACTCCTCAAATAGGATATTTGGTAGGAAACATTCCATGCAAATGACTTAACTCGGTCAAAATCGCATGCAAAATGTTATTACATAGTTACTGGAACTAAATTGTCGCTGGTGTGCCAACCTACAAACAATAATTATACATAATTTAATGAAGAGCTCATTTGAATTGTGATCCAAACGCACTGCTTTATTTGTGAATGTTTCGCATATCAAACTTGAAGATAATGACACATGCTCAGTGTGAATATTACAATACTGAACAGAGTCAGTGCCAGGCAGAGATATCTCCCAGTTATTGGCACTCTAAATAATCTGGCTGATAGCTGCAGGCTGGAGGCAAACATTAAAACTGTATTTAAATCTGCTTGAGGTGTGTCCTGATGGAGGAATGGACGCACTATTATCTCATGACCTACTGTTTGGGTAGAAGAACAAGCTCTTGTGAGACGGGCAGCCTACAAAACATAAATTAAATTAATTCGATCGGTCGATGGACGAGTTGACAAATGCACCGGGTTGACACTCGGGCTTCGTGAGTTCGATTCCTCGACTAGTTAATTCCTCCTTCATTGAACATAAGCAACATCTTCCACTTATGATAGTAGTTGGAGATTTTCAAATATTATCAGGTTATTTGTAAACTGGGAATGTTTGACTTTCAAATATTGTCAGGTTATTTGTAAACAGGGAATTGACTTTCAAATATTGACAGGTTATTTGTAAACAGGGAATTGACTTTCAAATATTGTCAGGTTATTTGTAAACAGGGAATTGACTTTCAAATATTGTCAGGTTATTTGTAAACAGGGAATTGACTTTCAAATATTGACAGGTTAATTGTAAACCGGGAATGTTTGACTTTCAAAATGTTGGAAATATTTTGATTTCATAAATGATAGCAGCTAACTAGGAGTGACTGCAAATATACAGATGTTTTACGTTTCATATATATATATTTTTTAAATAAAGATTCAAATTGCAGGGTTATTAATAACCAGACAATATTACAAATGTATTTGAATTCTCCCACTCCCGTTAATAAAAGCTGAAATTGTTGCTTGTGCAATGATGGAGGACTTAGCTTGCAGATAATTGAACCAGCGACGCCTGGATACAAACCTGATGCTTTGGACCACTCGACTACAAGGGTAATAATAATATTATTGAAAGTGGCTTTTAAATGCATACATATTTTTATTAAAAAGGTACTTACTGAGATAAAGGGGACGACGGACGCCAAAATCCATAGAGTTTCATTCAAAAAACTTATTCCGAATATGGGTTTTATGGTTGCTTCAACTTTATCTAGATTGACGAGCCACACTAGTCCCGAACAAGCCCAAGATATGTTGACGATGGTAAATATACATATTACTGGTGCCAGAACCTCATTCAGGTGTCTCAGTAATCTTCTGAACTCTGCAACTTCCTGAAATCATCAACCAATAATTACTTACATTCTAGCGCAGACCCGTGAAATGTTGTGTTAGTTAATCTAGTTAGCAAATAACCCTTTCTTGCAAATGGAATAAGCGCAGACCCTTGAAAAATCACGAAATCTGACTTTAGTTCAAGATTGACCATAAGAAATTTAAATTAAAGAATTACACATTTCAAACAAATAAAAATATAATATATGGTAATTTTTTTTTGTATTACATATTTATTTATTTATACATTTATTTACGTCCTTCGGGCTTTTACATAAAACAAGTAATAATTCATTAATTACAGTGTTAATTATTAATTATATAGTGCTTTAAAATTAACAAACAATAAAATAAATAATAAAAATTTCATTCCCAGTTACATGAATGGTATTTGCAATTCAATTTAACCATATTATAGCAAAAAATAGTATATTAAAAATAAGATGAAGGAACAAAATGAATCAACATAATATACGTAAGTACAACGAATACAAAGAGAGAACGGAGAAAAGAGGTATTATAGACTGGCAGGTACTTTATTGCTCGTCTGAAATCTTGACACATTAGTTCCAATTTTGAAAATGACAATTGAAATATTTACTGTTAAAATATTATACTATACGTAGGTATTTTTTCGCTTGTCTGAATTCTTGACACAATCAATTCTAGTTTTGAAAATGATTCTCAAGAAGAGACTAGGCATATATATATATATAACATTATGGAGTTTTAGCCATAAATGTATTATTTCCTAAGTATTCTGTTGTAAAGTAAGGAAGAAGTGCATAGTACAAAAATAATTAATTTCAAAGACAAACCCGCATCCAGTCAAGTGAGGAAATTGTCCTTGTTAATAATCTGTTTCTGAGGAAGTCAAGATGCGCTGTGAGGAGTTGAGCTTGCAAACAGTAACTAGTGATGATGGTGGCTTGCACCATGTCATGAGTTAGAGTTGTCATCGCCAGCAGAACCTTAGTTAAGGTTATAAGCTTATCAGATCTGAAAGATAATTACAAATGATATGTTTTTGTGTCGCCGACGCTGTTTTTGTTGCACATCAACAATCTCGTTGTATGTGCCCCGATTCATTGCCACGCTGACAACAGCACCTTTCATGAGGGTATCTTTTTGATAAGTCCCCTTCCACTTATGATGTCCTTACAGCTCGGGAAATTTTGAGACAAAAGTTGACCACCACCTCGAGAAGGTTCGTGCCTGCAGTAAGGCCAACCTGGTCAGTTTTAACGTCTCAAAATTATATACTATTTTCATAATGGTCTCCGTGGTCGAGGGGTAAGGCTCTCGACTAGCAAGCCAGAGGTTGCGGGTCCAAATCCCGGCGTGTGCAAGTATATTTTATTTGATTAATTTGTGTTACTGATTTAAAATAATATGTAGTAATATTTGCGGCACGTTCCAGAGTGGAAGATACTCTCACTATCGTCCTGGTCTAAGACCACCATTTAGAATTGAAACGTTGCTTGAAATGGCTTTGACCATGTTTGGTGATCAGATCTGAATATCCAGGTACTTCCCCACTATCCTCTTCCCCATCTCCACTACCTTCAGGCTCACAACATACCCCGATTGGGGATGCCATAGTCGTAATGGCTCCAGAGAGTTGGGAGGAGTTGTTACTCGTGTGCAGTTTCACATTTGAAAAAAATATATAAACACAATAACAATAAATTATCTGGTAAGACAGTACAATTATCTGGTAAGACTGTACAATTATCTGGTAAGACAGTACAATTTACAAAACATAATTTGACAAAAAACAAGTTATTACGAAAATAGAATCAGCTAGTGCACCGTGATAATTTAGTACTGGCACAGTTGAAAGCCAAATTTAGGACCGAAGGAACGGTGGTGAAAAAAAATCGTCCAAAGGAGAGTTTTCTTGCTAAAATAGTATTATTTTTTTCACAATTTTGCTTTAAAGAATTGCTGTATTCATTACCTCGGTATTATCCAGTGGAACTCTATGATTCCATCCATCATCATTAAATTCATCGCTATGAGAGATAAAATGGTCCAAATAATACTACCAAATATATAAAACCATAGAATCAAAACCAATCTCCTTGGACTCGTATAAGGGGATCCTTGTGGAGGAAAAGAAGAAAGCAAAAACACCTGAAACATAAAAACCAAACCTCTTAGCAAAAGAAAATTGATAGTTTTATTTTTCAGATGTGTCAATGAGAATATTTATTACACTTTATTTATTCTGGTTGGAACATTATTTCATTACATTATTAGAAAAAAATTAAGCATATTCGATGTGAAGTCTGTACGTTGGAATTCTGAAGTCATACTCGGGAACGAAAACAAGTTACCTACTGAAATAATCAATTAACTCTTTATGGGACTGACAGATTACGGTGACCGGATAAATTATCACAATCAATCAATCAATCATCACATCTTTAAAAAGTTATATAAAGTCATGGAAAGTGATGACACAAAAACTTTATTAAGTGGGTTAGGTTAGGTTTTTTTCATCGTTTCTAATGACTTTATATCACTTTTCAAAAGTGTGTTGAATTGTCACTGGGTTGAGTTATCATGGAATCACAGATTACATTATATGCATCATGGCATAGCATGATATGCTGAAATAGGCCAAGCCACGAGAATATAGTGAGGTTTGTCACAATGGTGTTGCACCATGATTGCCAAAAGATTGTAACCGACAAAAACGAAATTTTACAGGAGATGATTTTTCTTCTCAATTTTTAAGGAATACACTTAGGACAGGTTGTTTTACAGAATTTGAACAATTCATAAAATTTCGAAGCCGATTTTCAAGTTCTGTGAAGGTTCTGTTATTATATCATTATTGGACATTTGTTACACAAAACTGAAATAATTACAGAACTTAAATGGAACATTCTCAAAACTTGAATGTTAATTTTAAAATTTGTTGAATTGTTCAAATTCTGTGAAACAACCTGTCCTCAGAGTAGATACTAAAATTTATAGCGAATGTTTATTTTATCGAAAACCATCCACCTTGTATTACGAAAATTGTTAAATTTGCGCTGCTTTGGGAATCATATTGTTTTGCCCAGCTTTTTAACAATACATTTGTTAATCTTATTTAATTATCTTATCTTATTAATTTGTTTCTTTTTATTTGTTTTATATTTTCATCTTTATTTAGGTATATGAAAATTAATGTGTCCTATGGCTGAGTAGATTTTGGTAATTGTTGTACCTATTTGTATATTAACTGAGTTTTTATAACTGGATTGTTCTCACGAAAGTGAGATCGTCTGTAAAAACCCAGTATAAATAAATAAAATCTTTGTCGCTTATGATGTTTTGAATAGTATTATTATTTCCAAAATAACGTTTTGGTTGATATGCAAAATATCACAAACGACATTGTAGGAGACAAAGTATATTTTTTCAGTGTAAATCATAAAAACGCGACCGGCCTAATAGATTGAGATTTAAAAAAAAATAATATGAATTAGTACGATGTATAGCTGTGTAAATCGAAAAAACTCAAATTGTTTTTACTGTCTTGTGCTAAGCATATCCGGCAACGGTGGCTCCACTGTCACTACGGAAGAACTGAGTTAAAAATTCAAGGAAGTTGTTTTACTGCGTATTGTAAGCGACAGAACAGTCATTTAAGATAATTTTAGAGATCCTTAAGATGTTTTGCTTAAACTAAATTTTAGACCACTGAAATAATATACCTAAGATAAAGTATATAATAGAACAGAATCCAATTTGGGCATGATAATTCGGTATTCTTACATATTGAGATCTAGTCGCTCGCTTACTATGCTTATGTTAAAAAAAATGCTATTTGAACAACAACGGTCGGTTACGATCTTTTGGCGATGATGTATCTATGTTTTTGTGGGTTCCATGATATTTCATCAAAATGAAAATTCAACACACCTCCAAAAAGTGATGAAACAAAAACTACGTTTAATAGTTACCTATGTAACCTAGTTTTTATTTCATCACTTTTCATGACTTCATATCACTTTTTGGAGGTGTGTTGAATTGTCATTTTGATGACATACCCGGTCACCGTTTTTGTGCTAGGGGACAAGGTTTAATAAGTGTCGAGGTTGCTCTTTCCCATTTAGAAGTATTCTAAAAGAAATTTCATCAGTTTAGGAAGTTGAAAGTCATTACCCTCTCCATTAAATGTTGAAGTTGCTCGTTATCCGATATTCTGAATAAATAAATAGCATAAATGTATCCAGAAAAATGCAGAATATTGGGGATGACAAAGCCCATAATAGACCCATCGTAACATATCCGTGCATGGGGATCTTCTATGGCGGAGTTATTGTAGTAAAGGTCTTCTGGTAGAAATTCCACTTTATAGCAAAAACCTCGATCTCTCCTGTCAAATAAATTACATTATTTAGTGTAAATATGAACAAAATATTATTGTAATCATAGACATATGAATATTAGTAGACCTGCCCTAAGTGATTAAAAGCGTATTATCCCCACCCCCCATACCGGTTCCATTGGAACCGGCTGTGCTCGCGTATGACCTCAAGTGAAATTTGAAAACGTGACATTATCATTCTTGTGCGAACTATGGTCGAGGCATCATCGGTTCATTTTACGAAATAAAACGGCAAAATGTTGACTTGTACTATGAAAACTTGTAAAAATAGATGTGAAAAAGAGAATAAACCCAATTGTCGTATTACATTCCATATATAAGCATTATTTTACTTTATTTTAAGCATATTCACATCGTATAATATAGATCAGTTTTAGAAACATATTATACTATCACATCGAGAAACGTCTGGACGCGAAACACAAAGCTGGTTGGTTGCTGGGAAGTAAATTATGAACATTTATAAAAGTGTCTTAACTAAATACTTAAACGAAATATTCGACTCTGTAAATGGAACCGAATTTTTTTGCCGAATTTGGACTTCGCAAATTTGTTCATAACGTGGCGAGTAATTTGCGCTCCCATGTAAAAATGTCTATTCATTCAAAAGCAGGTTTTACTTTTAAGAAGTAAATGGTGATATTATAATGCGAGATGCCTATTTACTGTCAGATTGATTTATTGACGAATCACAGTCAGCCTTACTCCCTTCGTTCTTCAACAGTTGATTTTACCCCTCGCCATTATCTTCTCGTCTATTAATTCCTATGTCTGTGATTGTAATGCATTTTACTCGTTGAAACGATTCAATATGTTCAAAAAGAAAACTTTCAGAAAAGACAAAATAATGTTAACACATTTCGGAAAATCAAATATTATTTGAAATGCAACTCAATTAACCTTGAAATATGTTTATTACGGTCCGCCTATCGGTATTTGCTCGTAACTGCTTTCTTTAAATATGCCCAACATCTCTCGCTCGCTTGCAGATAGGAGTTGAGTGGATTCGAATCGGGTTTCACGGTCATAAAAACCCTCATTCCAGGAATTGAATTATTTCACTAACAAATAATATACTATCCTTGTATCATACGTATCCAGACCTCAAGAATCTTTCAGAGGAATTCATATTTACGTAAAAATTACAAAAACACTCCAACCCCGAAACCGCTCGATACCGTGTCGCCGACACAATTGGAAATCTTCAAATCATAATTACTTAATGAAATTATGTGCTGTATGTGATTAATCAAGACAATTACATAGAAATATAACAGCAGAATACATCTGAAAATAACCATCCAGCACCTCACTCGGGACCTCCCGCCTTCAGAATGGCTCACTCTATGAAAGCAACCCAGTATTTACGTGACCCCCACCTCCATACTATCCAGAAGGAATTCCATGATGGCCGCCGAGTTTTCAACCAATCACAGCTCAACATACTTCATTGACGAGTCACCAATCACGAAATGAACCTCCCTAAAGGGGCGACCCAGTATTTACGCGAAACCCCCTCCATACCACCCGAAAGGAATTCCATGATGGCCGCCGAGTTTTCAACCAATCACAGCTCAACATACTTCATTGACGCCCTTATCAAAAACTGATAACACGGATTATCGCAACCACCGATGATGACATCAGATCCAATTTACAAGAAAATATTAGAAGATATAACCACAGAATAAATATCAATATCAAGAAATAATTAATTACTAACATAATATCTTAAAGAGTTGTACCTAAATATGTTTTTCACTCCTTGGGGAATGTTCAAACCAAGGATATTTTGCTTCAACCCCAATATGAAACTTTGTATAATTTATTATAAAATAAATAAACGGGACTGAAGGAGGTGGTTTGGGTAAATTGAACTGACCTGGTAAAAGGTATAATATTAACATATAATTTTCCTCTAAACAAATTAATTGTAAAGAGGAAAAATACCTAACCAACTCACCTTTCATGAAAGGGATGAAAACTCCCCCAATAGGGTTCGATTTGAAAACGTTCTATAAATAGAGAACCGAATTCCATACAAAGGCAGTTCAAAAAACTACCCCAAAAGAGAAACTTCTCTCCTGAAGAAACCATCTCCAAAGTCTACAAATCTCAAGAAAAATATTTTCAAGTGTTTTAATTCAGTATTAAATTCAGTTTTTTCCAGTCTTAAATTCCTTCCGTCGACTCAGACTTGGGAATCAATCCTTCTCTGATTTTGACATTAAATTCTATCTACCGAGACTGAAACACTAATAAAGGTGTATCCAGCTACCTACGCATTTACAGTATTATACGGACGGAATATTGTTTCGTATATTTGGTCCTTCGAGCCGGATCTACACACGTCTTCAGTCTCAATTAAAGGTGGTGATGCCGTCACTTCGCAGCGGCCGCAAGGCCTCAACATCATCCGAGACCAGCCGAAACCGAACCCAACCTGTTACTGAGAACCCTCAAGAGCCCGATGCACCTTCTGAATCAACTAAAGACTCTCTCCAAATGCTACGCCGAGAAATGCGCGTTCGGGAGGAACAACTAAATAAACAAATCACAGAACTACAATCAGCCATGAACACAGCAACACGCCAAACTGCTACCCAACCCATGCTCAACTTAACCGCACCTGAAGCAACTTCAAATGTACCTCCGAGCCCAGCAGCTAACATCACCATATCAAGACAAGAATACCCAACTCATAACACAATGGAGTATCAACCACAGCCATTCCCGACAAACCTAGACTCTCCGCTCTTTCCACCACCTCCTACAAATGAAGAAAGAGCTCGGCATACCCAAGAGTGGTTACGACAAGGCGCCGACCCACTGACTCAAATAGCGTCGATAATGGCCGACGCCATCCGCTCCACCAGATCCCAGGACATCCCTCGAACACTAGAAGACGACTCAAGGATGGCAGCTCTCATCGCCAGACAGTCTTCAGCAAAGGATCTGCCCCTATTTTCTGGGGACCCGCTTGAGTGGCCTACCTGGAAGGCGCAATATATGCAGTCCACTTCCACCTGCCAAATGACCGCCAGTGAAAACCTCATCCGACTGCAACGCGCCCTCAAAGGCAAGGCGCGAGAGTCCGTAGCACCCCTGCTGATGGATCCCTTTCAACTGCCCGAGATCCTCAGCGTACTTGAGCAACGGTACGGCAACTCAGGAGCAATAGCCAAATTTATGCTCGAAAAAGTAAAAAGGCTGCCCTACCTCACACCTGACGTATCTCTGGAAGACCTGGCAAACTTCTCCGGGACAGTGCAAAATTTGGTGGCCTCCCTCCGGATCCTGAAAACCGATGGCTACCTCACCAACCCCACATTGCTGAGCGACATTACCGACAAGCTACCAAACACTCTACGACTAGCCTGGCTAATGGAAGTCCGCGGACAGCGCGCCCCTGCCACCATCACCCAACTCGCTGCCTTTATGAAAGAGATAACTAACGCAATACCAAACAGCGGGATGGTGGACCGTCCGAGACCTCGCCCACGCCGAGACCAAGTCTATGCAGGATACCAAGAACAAAACAACAACTCAGGAAGGACGCCGTACACCCTCAAACGCAAGGCAATAACACCACTCAGATATCCCGGGCCGAACCAGAAACATCAAGTAACCACGAGCAGTTGTGCCCAGTGCAGCCGCAACCACCCCACCAGAGAATGCCGAGAGTTTGCGGCCAAAAGCGTCACCCTACGGTGGGAGACAGTTAATGCAGCCAACTTATGCAGGAAATGCTTGGACAAACACCACACACAGGACTGCAAGAAAAAAAAGTGGTGCGACATAGAGGGATGCCATCTACCACATCACACCTTACTACACAATGAAAACATCGTGAGACTGTGAGGTCAGAACGTCCATCTGAAGAACGTACCAATCGTACCCAGTGCACCAAACCAAGAAACGTGTTCAACACTCGCACTTATTGATGAAGGATCCACCGTGACACATATCGCATCACCGCCAACACAATAAGTAACCTCAACCTTCCTCAACAACAAATCCACGGAAAGCCCGTCATCCCGAAGATATTAATAGAACAAGATCACGCCTACCTAAATTGTGCCACGAGAAGTGCAAGAAAATAATAATACCACACGAATAAAAACACGCACAACACTAGGATGGAGCCCCCTTGGAAGATCAGACCCAGGATACGAGCACCCAACCACCACATTGGCACTTAAACATGAAACAGCCTCAGATACGATCGGAAGAACTGCTGAAAACAAATTTTACCGTCGACTCACTTGGTGTGACCGCAGCAACCCGAGTCAACAAAAACAACCTCGACTTTCCTCAACAACAAAGCCACGGAAAGTCAGTCACCCCGATTGAAACAAACGTTGTTGAACAAATTTTCTCATTTAAAACAGTGTAAACAAAAGTGATAAGAATAAAATAAACTAGTGGAAATACAGTTTTGTGAAAACGTTTGCCACGTCAGAATAGATTCCGCCGTGTGAAAACAGTGTCAACGAAGGTGATACTAGTGGAAAAAACAGTTTTGCGAAAAATAATCGAAAAGTCGGAAATTTGTATGGTGATAATCGAGACGATAATCGAAGCAGTGAAAATGTGCGTGACAATTACAGTAAAGTTCACGAGATCGACAACCGCGCCGGGTGTGTCCAGTGTAGAGGAAAACGACCACCTAATCAGTGAATGTCGTACTTATGCCGTGAAAGATAAGATTAAACTTACAATTCAAGTTAATTAAAAACACCGGTTTAAACCAAGTGTGCCACAATAACAAACATTTTACAAAGCATTGTAAAATTAGTGGCTGGTGCGGCTTAAAGGAGTGTAAATACTCCCACAACCCGAACTACCGGACTAAAAACAGTACTGTGGCAGACGTTCACATCATGTGAAGCTACACCGAAAGTGAAGTGCTCAAAGTGACGATACCACGCGAATAATACCCCGTACTGGACCAGAAAGTTACACTCACAATTCAACATACATACCATCCGAGAAAGTAAAATTGCCCACCAGCAACCACCTCAATAACCTGACCCCCTTTCTTCAGACCAGACAGCATCCTCCAAATGGGCACACGCCTACAGACCCTGGAAAAGGTTAAAAGAGTAGTCTGGACTCCCCCTATCCTGGATGACGACAATTCGTACATTCGTCTGATCAGCCACTACCATAAGAGATCAGATCACCTCGGTGCGAAAGAAACAGTACTAGAAATACATATTCATTTTCTTTCATATTAAGATTATGTACAACAAGCCAAAAGGTTGGCGAACTACCGCCACCTCGCCTGATTTCATCACGTCCACCCACCCACATCTTACGAACTAGATTATTTCCGTCAATAGAAGAGACCCAAGATACCAAGAAAACACGCTAATGTCAATGAGCCAGGACACCAGGATGATCGACGCTGTTGCTACCTAAAACATAGAGTGACACTTTATACTACCACAAAGTTCCACATGGGGGGAGCGTGAGAGAAATTAATACGATCAGTTAAAAGAAACTCTGCACATCCCTAGCGGAGGCCAAGTTTATGCTAAACAACCGCCCACTCACCCATATCTCGGTCGACCCACAAGACGAAAAGCTCTGGAACCCCAGCTGACAAGTGACATTCCTTGTCTGAAATGACAAGGAGGCACCTCTGGAACCCCAGTTGACAAGTGACATTCCTTGTCTGAAATGACAAGGAGGCACCTCTGGAACCCCAGCTGACAAGTGACATTCCTTGTCTGAAATGACAAGGAGGCACCTCTGGAACCCCAGCTGACAAGTGACATTCCTTGTCTGTAGTGACAAGGAGGCACCTCTGAAACCCCAGCTGACAAGTGACATTCCTTGTCTGTAGTGACAAGGAGGCACCTCTGTAAACCCCTGCTGACAAGTGACATTCCTTGTCTGAAATGACAAGGAGGCACCTCTGGAACCCCAGCTGACAAGTGACATTCCTTGTCTGAAATGACAAGGAGGCACCTCTGGAACCCCAGCTGACAAGTGAAATTCCTTGTCTGTAGTGACAAGGAGGCACCTCTGAGACCCCAGCTGACAAGTGACATTCCTTGTCTGTAGTGACAAGGAGGCACCTCTGTAAACCCCTGCTGACAAGTGACATTCCTTGTCTGAAATGACAAGGAGGCACCTCTGGAACCCCAGCTGACAAGTGACATTCCTTGTCTGTAGTGACAAGGAGGCACCTCTGTAAAACCCTGCTGACAAGTGACATTCCTTGTCTGTATTGACAAGGAGGCACCCCTGGACAGCTATCAATCGACTCCCACTTCCTACTCCCGCAGGGGGCGCCCGACAACGCTGGCACTGAGCGGCTATCCCTCACTGACACGGCGGAGTTTGGCCCGCACCCCCTCGATGGCGCTGGCACTGAGCGGCTATCCCTCACTGACATGGCAAAATCGACTCCCACTTCCTACCCCGCTGGGGGCCCCCCCCGACTGAGTTGGCACTGAGCGGCTATCCCTCACTGACACGGCAGTCTGGACAGCACCCCCTCGATGGCACTGGCACTGAGCGGCTATCCCTCACTGACATCGCAAAGCTTGGACAACACTCCATCGATGGACTAGCATTGAGCGGCTATCCCTCATTACCAGGACATAACAACCTGCGGAAACATCAAAAGAAGATACGTCTGAAGAACTAGCTGAGTACAGGCAAGACTGTACGGGGGGAGTGTATCATACGTATCCAGACCTCAAGAATCTTTCAGAGGAATTCATATTTACGTAAAAATTACAAAAACACTCCAACCCCGAAACCGCTCGATACCGTGTCGCCGACACAATTGGAAATCTTCAAATCATAATTACTTAATGAAATTATGTGCTGTATGTGATTAATCAAGACAATTACATAGAAATATAACAGCAGAATACATCTGAAAATAACCATCCAGCACCTCACTCGGGACCTCCCGCCTTCAGAATGGCTCACTCTATGAAAGCAACCCAGTATTTACGTGACCCCCACCTCCATACTATCCAGAAGGAATTCCATGATGGCCGCCGAGTTTTCAACCAATCACAGCTCAACATACTTCATTGACGAGTCACCAATCACGAAATGAACCTCCCTAAAGGGGCGACCCAGTATTTACGCGAAACCCCCTCCATACCACCCGAAAGGAATTCCATGATGGCCGCCGAGTTTTCAACCAATCACAGCTCAACATACTTCATTGACGCCCTTATCAAAAACTGATAACACGGATTATCGCAACCACCGATGATGACATCAGATCCAATTTACAAGAAAATATTAGAAGATATAACCACAGAATAAATATCAATATCAAGAAATAATTAATTACTAACATAATATCTTAAAGAGTTGTACCTAAATATGTTTTTCACTCCTTGGGGAATGTTCAAACCAAGGATATTTTGCTTCAACCCCAATATGAAACTTTGTATAATTTATTATAAAATAAATAAACGGGACTGAAGGAGGTGGTTTGGGTAAATTGAACTGACCTGGTAAAAGGTATAATATTAACATATAATTTTCCTCTAAACAAATTAATTGTAAAGAGGAAAAATACCTAACCAACTCACCTTTCATGAAAGGGATGAAAACTCCCCCAATAGGGTTCGATTTGAAAACGTTCTATAAATAGAGAACCGAATTCCATACAAAGGCAGTTCAAAAAACTACCCCAAAAGAGAAACTTCTCTCCTGAAGAAACCATCTCCAAAGTCTACAAATCTCAAGAAAAATATTTTCAAGTGTTTTAATTCAGTATTAAATTCAGTTTTTTCCAGTCTTAAATTCCTTCCGTCGACTCAGACTTGGGAATCAATCCTTCTCTGATTTTGACATTAAATTCTATCTACCGAGACTGAAACACTAATAAAGGTGTATCCAGCTACCTACGCATTTACAGTATTATACGGACGGAATATTGTTTCGTATAATCCTTTTGTTGAAATACTGATGTAAACGAAAGGCACGAAAATAAATTTAAAAAAAGACTTGCATTATGATTCGATAATTATGTACATATAGTTGGGACCTTTACAATGAGATTGGTATACAATATTCATGTAAAAACATTGAATAATTCCGTCTTTTCTAGCATTGAAATGAGGCCGACGCAAAAGGTAGAACTACCCTTCCCGACCTTAAGCATCAATCGACCTTCTCTGGGATATCTTCACGTGCCATCAAAATAAAAAAATCACAAAAATATATTTCAATAAAAAATAGGCATTTTTTACTTAATCATCTAATAAAAGTAATCAAAATTCATAAATTTGAAATAGGTCTCCTGAAAATTTGTATCTGAAATCCCACACATATTAATTATTGTAAAGAAATCTGTAGGTTCTTACCGGAAACATGACATGTATTGCAGAAAATATCCTAGACATATCAATAACGATATCTGTACCGTATGATAATGCCATAAATACAAAACTATTTTGGAATTCTGTAGTTGGTCAAGTGACAGGGGGCGCAGGCCCATGAAGGAGAGGAACCGGAGATAAGGATACAATATCTTGGATTTGCAGTAGGACAGAACAGCTGATGTGCTCATAAGCTCTGAGTCAACTGCTTCGATTATTTCACCAATCTGAAATATAACTATATATTAATAACAGTAGGTACTTATAAATCAACACAAGGACCTATTACTTATATGTGTGTATGCATGCATATATGTGTATTTATGTATGTATGTATATACATGGGTGTATATATATAATATGTGCACATAAATAAATATTTTTTTCCTTTTTCTTTAAACAACAATGTACAATAACCATAAAAAAAAAAAAATAATAATAATTTAAAATCCCAACTTACACTTTTATATAAGAAAATTTAACCAATGCACATAAATACGTGTACCATTTAATCATAACCACGTAAACACCTCAGCACAGGTTCTCCCAGTGAGGTGTTCACGAAACATATAACATTACCCACCACAGTGTCACCTACTCAAACCTACCTCACACCCAGCATTAAAAAAAAAAAAAATAAATAAAAAAAACACCATATTAACAACAGTTCTAAATGTATGTATTATATACAAATGTACATATTTGGTAAACACTGTAATGTATGAATAGAAATAAATAAATAAATATTAAAAGATGACTGAGTTTACGGATATATGTATGTACAGAAATAATTTGCTTTCAAGTATATATTTAAATCATTATGAGTTTACAGTTACAGTTGCTTCACAGAACTTAAATAATAACAGAACTTGATAAAACTTGAAAATTAACTTTGAAATTTTTAATTCAAATTCTATGAAAGAACCCATTCTAAGAGAGGAACAGAGTATAATAATTAAAAAAAACTGTTTTAGAACCAAGTTATTCACTTCTCGCACAAATTATTAAATAATGGCTAGGGCTAGTAAATGGGCGACACAGTCTCGTCTAATGACCGCCCTCCCTGCTCGGCCCAATTACTCAGCTGACAGTGTCAACCTGGCATTATTGCCAGATAGCTTTATTTTAGGGGATAATAATTACACTGGCCAACACTCATTTTGGCAGATTTGGTGTTTCAGCTCTAGTTTTGGAGATATGGCATTTAGGTTGGAGTTGGGAGCCAATGTTTTCATTAAAAATAATACAGTTTTAGCAAACCAAGAAAACAAAAGCATTGTATAGTTGTCATATCAGCAAGAAATTTTGTTTTATAAGATTTTTTTTTTTGTTTCTTTTTAAATTCCATTATATCATTAAATTCTTTATCGAAGAAGTGCAAATTTTTGTCAAGATGTACCTCAATAACTAGAGCTGCTGTGAAAAAAAAAGAAATTATTTTTGGAATCAGCACATCAAAAATCGATGTTACTTTTCCACCACCAAAATAATAATCTTTTGTTTGGATGTATTAACAGATATTGAAGGTGTTAAAATGGTGTTGGCTTTGGAAATTCTATTGAAATAGAAACGCAGATATCGACGGCCTCAACAAATAATGTAGGATGTGCAAATTGGTAACTTTGCAAGAGATAAAAAATTCAACACAATCTATCTATATAAATAAAAATGTTTGTTTGTTCAAAATCTTAAATCTCCGAAAGTTCTTCCCCGATTGCTTTGAACTTTTGACACAGCGTTGCATTAGAATACTTTTTGTTTTGATGAAAACGTATCATATAAGAGTTGATTATGACACTAAAATTAGTTTATGAGCTTTCAAAGTGAACTTAGGTAAAACGTGGATGCAATGGCGTCTCGAGGCGTCACATGACACACGATTCAGTACAATTCATAATTCGAATGGCAGTGCTGCAGTACCGCCGCACTGGTACTGTGATTTAATTATTTATTTATACTGGGTTTTTACAGATGTTCTCACTTACGTGAGAACTATCCAGTTATAAAAACTCGGTTAAGTTACAGGAAAAAATCTACAAATTACATAATACAGGTAAAAATGCAATTAAATACAGGTTACGTACAATTAAAAAACCAAACAAATAATAATATAAAATTATACATAAGTTCAGTAAAATGACAAATAATATTAGAAGAGACAAGAGAGTTACAGTTGTTAGTTTAATTTTTAACTTTTTTAGATGTCACAGGCTTTTTGTCCAGCCGCAAATATCAGCATTTTAATGGCTTAAATATCTTCAGTACTATTCAGTATTTTCCAAAAATTCCAAAAGTTCTGTTCTCAGCATGCTCTAATTAATAAGATACCTTTGTAAAAATAATGAAATTTTATTATAGGAGATAACCTCATTGTATTAAACAAAAGCCCAACTTTCTTTGTGGACAAATTTAAAATGAAATTTAAATAACATTACACTGGAGTGAAGAGTCAATTTTCTTTGAAAAACAGATTAAATGGACTTATTTATAGTATTTTGGTTCTGTAACTGACTTAAGTACATCCCGCCAAAAGTGCAGAAAAAAAAGACATATCTATAGTGTATCAATTAAACAAACATTACTTACATCAATACCAGACATATCAACACAAGAAGAAGTAGTAGAGATTGTCACATTAGTTATTTCATGTTGAGGTTTTGCAGTCGAGGTAGAACACTGCGCACCATCCGTAATGGAACATTGCACTCTCCCGACTTCATCACAGGTGCCATAGTACGACATTATCAAGCGAATGGGCAGCCTGACTGTCATCACAGACTACTGCGGGTAGTCACAGACTCTTGTAACAATAACCAAAAGTCAAATTCACAATAAGTGAATTGCTTACAAAACCTTAATGCTTCAAATCCATTGCAATGTTATTTTTGAGACAGGCAATATGAAATAGATTCACACACTGTGCTGCCAGCTATTCTTAAGTCGATGATAACCTCACAAGATAATAATTATTAATCTTATGTAAGGTGTATTTTAATGCATTCAAATTATTTTCTCGTAATGTTTGTTTTCGGTAAGTGATGAATGACCTTTGAGATTTGCATTCATGTTTATTACTCTCAAATAACTACAAAGTGATGCACTGATAGTGTTTATTTTAGATTGATCGAAAGCTGGTAAGTTTTTAGATTCTCACGGCCAAAAGCATTTTTGTTGTTTGTTTTTGGGGTGTTATGCCGTGTTGCGCTAACTCCTTCTTTAGCCGACGTTTCGGACAGCGTTGCAGTGTCCATCATCAGGGCAGATCCGGTAGATCCGAAGATGTGTGAATTTTGGTTGTCGAGTTTGTGCTTATTTATTTGTGGCCTGGGCCCATCCAAGTGCGAAATGCCAACGGAAGTGGCGACATCTTGTGGCGAATTCTGAAAGCTCAGTATTTATGTTAGCCTGGGTCCCGTCCAAGTGCGAAATGCCAACGGAAGTGGCGCCATCTTGTGGCGAATTCTAGAATTAGAAAACCGATTGACAGCGATTAGAGTAGATGTACCCAGTATCAAGGTATAAATGCAATGGTTTTATATTGTGTTATTATATGGTATTGGAGTATACTTAGACATGTTATTTGCGTTTAGCTTTGGTGTAGCCGTCAATTACCGGATACCAAGAGCTGTTGAGCTTAGCTCCGTCGTCTCTATTGATATTAAATGGATTTTTGTAGATTTCAATTGCCTCCATAATCAGGCGTGATCTATAAGTTTTGGGTCTTCCCAGGTCTTGAGGAAGCGGCACTTGATACAGCTTCAGCTGTCCCTAAAGTATGGTGGCGCTACGTCGATGATGTCTTCGCCATTTGGCCTCATGGAACGGAGAAACTTAACGAATTCCTGGACCATCTTAATTCTCTCCACAGCAAAATTAAGTTCACAATGGAGCTGGAAAACCAAGATAAAATCCTGCCTTTTCTAGATGTGGAGGTGATGCGAAAACACGATGGTAGCCTAGGACATACCGTATATAGGAAACCAACTCATACGAATCGATACTTACACGCTGATTCGCATCACCACCCAGCGCAGAAGAGAGGACTTATCCATACGTTGGTGACCCGAGCGACCAGAATATGTGAAGAAACAAAACTTGGAGCAGAACTTATAAAACTGACCGATGCACTGGAGCGCAACGGTTACCCGGCAAGTCAGACTAGGCAAATTTTAAGAGCCAAATCTACAACAAACGAAGACAGAGTTGAACAAGACTCAAAAGGCTGTGCTTTCCTGCCTTTCGTTCACAATGTGACAGACAGAATTGCCAGGCTGTTGAGAAAAGAAAACATCAAAACTGTCTTCGGAACCACCACCAAAATCCAAGACCTACTGAGGTCTGCAAAGACTAAGTTTCCTCTGGAAGCAGATGGAGTGTACAAACTCAGCTGCTCTGGTTGTGACAAGGTTTATATAGGCCAGACAGAGCGGACGATTTCCAAAAGGATAGCAGAACATTTTCGTGCTTGTAAACTTGGCCACCCTGATAAATCGGCAATCGCCGAACACTTAATTGAAACCGGCCATTACTTTGGATTTGCTCCCGAGGTCCTGGGAAGACCCAAAACTTATAGATCACGCCTGATTATGGAGGCAATTGAAATCTACAAAAATCCATTTAATATCAATAGAGACGACGGAGCTAAGCTCAACAGCTCTTGGTATCCGGTAATTGACGGCTACACCAAAGCTAAACGCAAATAACATGTCTAAGTATACTCCAATACCATATAATAACACAATATAAAACCATTGCATTTATACCTTGATACTGGGTACATCTACTCTAATCGCTGTCAATCGGTTTTCTAATTCTAGAATTCGCCACAAGATGGCGCCACTTCCGTTGGCATTTCGCACTTGGACGGGACCCAGGCTAACATAAATACTGAGCTTTCAGAATTCGCCACAAGATGTCGCCACTTCCGTTGGCATTTCGCACTTGGATGGGCCCAGGCCACAAATAAATAAGCACAAACTCGACAACCAAAATTCACACATCTTCGGATCTACCGGATCTGCCCTGATGATGGACACTGCAACGCTGTCCGAAACGTCGGCTAAAGAAGGAGTTAGCGCAACACGGCATAACACCCCAAAAACAAACAACAAAAATGATCGAAAGCTGTTTTTAGTTGGTTTAATCACCAAGGTGATTCATGTATACATACAAAATGATTCACATATGTTGGCAACAGTTTTTAACAAACAATGATACATATCATAATATATAGAATAATATATGTAAGTACATACCTACTTTTTATGTTGAACAAATGTGATTAATTCCTTAATTGTCAGTGTACAATATGAAACATCTGTGTAATTATTATTGATGTAGTACACAGTACATAACGTAAAACATCAGAGCAAAAAAAACTGAGTTTAGTTGTGAAGGCCCATAGAGATTTATAATTCCAAAGAAAGTATCAATTAACCTAACATAACCAGATAATTTTTGTTAAAGGTCAGTAATTCCAATAACAATTTTGCAACATGGCACATTTGGTGCTCATGAAATTTTGTATTCCTGATTTCCGAAAGTAAATAAAATAACATATTAATTAATTAGAATACGCACAGAGTATTATTGATAAATTTGCAATATAGATTCAATATCAGTCTCATAAAATTAATATTGTTAAAAATGCGCAGAAAACTGATATAAAAATCCATTATTGATTGACCTTTTTTGCAACAAACATGTACATATGTAATAAATATTTTTTTTGTTGAACCGTAACCCTCTATAATGATCTGGATATGCCTAAATTATCAGACAGAAGGATATTCAGTGACTTGGCATTTATATATAAAATTCTAAAGGATGCATTTGATTGTCCAGAATTGCTTGCACTCATAAGCTTTTGAATTCTAGAAGTCGGGATTTATTTCGGTGCAGAAATTCTGGGGACTAACTACCATAAGATGCACTACTCTTTACTCAGAATTCTAATGGAGGGTAATAATAATGCCGAGTCAGTGGACATCTTCAAATGAATACAACAGATTTTTGCTGGGGCAGTACAGTTATGTATAAAAAGAACAAAAAAAAAAACTATATAATCTTACTATTCCTATATAAAAGCCCCCAAAAAGAGCGTTAATAATTAAATAAAAATACCAAAAATGGTTCTTATAATAACTTTTATTACGAGATTAGTTCATTTAACAATTAATTGATAGGTTTTTGTTTGTCTATCACCGCCGCTTTCCGGTTTTAAATTTAGGTTTGGCAAGATGGTTGGTCGGTCGGCAGACCTTCTTCCTGTCTTCCCGGTGAATCCTGTCCTGGTCGCGCTTCTCCCGGTCGCGTTTGTCTCCCTTCATGCTGAATGTCATTTCTCGATTTCCCACAGAGCCCAGGAGCTTGATGTTGTTGTTCTCGTATTTAACTCTGTCACCTAGACTGCTCCTAAAATTAAAACACCAAAATAATATTATAGATGTGTGTTGTTTAATAAATGGAATCTAATTCTGCAGATTTTAAATTCTGCTTCTAGTAATGGAGTTATATATTCGTACTCCATCTCTGATCTTGAAGTAAGCTTGTAAAGCAGGCCATAAAGTAAGATATTAAGTTCGATGCATTTAACCTCACGTTTGCCTAGCGAATGCATTCACACGGTGTTATGTAATCAGATTAGAACACAGAAGGAAATTTTGAATTTATCGGTGTTATGGAATCAGATTAGAACACAGAATGAAATTTTGAATTTATCGGTGTTATGTAATCAGATTAGAACACAGAATGAAATTTTGAAATTATTTCAAGAACTATGCTCGGGGTTATTAATGATTTGGAGTAAAGTTTTGAGGTTGTGAATGATTTAGAATAAAGTTTTGAATTCTAGGGTAAACATCGACTTTTCTCTAATTTTCTATAAATAGAATATGTATTATATACACAAACCTTCCGGAAGAAATTATCTTAATTATAGTGAAAATCTTTCAAAATCCATTGCGTAGTTTAGAAGAACTAAGCGCACAAACAGAAAGACGCGGATAGCGACTTTATTTTATACTATTTAGAGTTTATAATTTTGCTGTACATTTTAATGTATTTCTTTGTTAATTGGCATTAAAAAATATCTATCATTCAGTAAAGCTTAAGTCAGTTATTTCATAGAACCTGAACAATTCATCAAATTTCAAAGTTAATACATATTCAAGTTGTGTGAATGTTCTATTTAGGTACTGTTATTAGTCAAGTTCTGTGAAATAACTGGCCCATATTGGAATAGTAGCATAACTTAAATGGAACATTCTCAGAACTTGAATGTTAATTTTAAAATTTGTTGAATTGTTCAAGTTCTGTGAAACAACTGGCCCTTAATCACAGAAGAGAAGCAGGAAAACGCCACTTAGGACAGGTTATTTCACAGAATTTGAACAATTCATCCAATTTCAAAGGTAAAATTCAAGTTCTGAAATTATCCAAGTATTGTGAAACAACCGGCCTATGATGAAATAATAACAGAATTTGAATACAACTTTTACAGAACTTGAATTCTTAAACTCAATTAAGTGATGGTTCTCTTCTAAATCCCCATTATGAGGTTGAAAAATAAATATTATGGGATACAGCTTTCACTTTAGTATCAAGGAATATATGTTTAAATAATCTTACTTGTTGAATTTTTTGGATAGGCTTCGAACCCCTTTAAAACCTCCCTGGAACTCCTGACCTTCTTTAAGTTCATAGAATTTGGGTTCCGGGGCGATATTTGCTTCCCTTTCTTCCTCTTCTTTCCTCTTTCGATCTATAGATTGCTTCGCCAGCTTTAATTTGTTCTTGACATCAGCGGACCAAGTGTGTTCATCATCTGAACTGTCATCATCGGTCTCATTATACAAATCGTCATCAGAATCCACTTTTTCTTCATTTTCCTGTAACGCATAATCATTAATTAATTCAAAAAGGTTTGAAAAAAACCATCCACACTCATTTTATATACTTTTATGAGCTTCATAAGAGTGCACTAGAGTGCTGCACAGCTGCTTCCAACTATCTGGAGCCAGTAAGACCATAAAATCCCCAATTGGGGTATGTTGTGAGGATGAAAGTAGAGGGGAGGAGAAGGATTTGGGAAAGAGAAAGGTGGCTATTCCGATCTTGTCACCAAACAAAAACTATTACAAGCAATGTTTCAATTCTGAATGGTGGTCTTTCACCGGGGCGATTGAGAGTGTCTTCCACTTCGAAACGTGCCGCAAATATACTACGTATTATTTTTAAATGAATTAATATTGTGAAACAATACCAATGTTACTTGCGCACGCTGGGATTTGACCCCGCGACTTCTGGATTCTTAGTTGAGAGCCTTACCCCTCGACCACGGAGGCTGTCAAATATGTTTAACTTAATTTTTAGAAATGGGCATTGTTTAAAAGCACATAATAAAGATGTTTGAAGTAAAACAATTCATAGCTTACATCAACGGGATCAAAATGTTCTGCCACAGCCTTCTTGGCAGCTCTGTTCTTGTTGACTTGAAGATTTGCCACAACGGGATTGATAAGTCGATACTCTTCACATTCTTTATCCACTTCAAAGTCTGGATTTGCAAACAATTGCTACAAAAAAAGAAAACAACATGTGGTATACATAAAATACATAAAATAACATAAAATAGCAGTCAGTCAACCCTATTATTCAGAATATTAAGGCACTGATTATTTTTAGATTGTTGCATGGCCATCAAAACAAGCGCATTTTTAATATTTTTGCTACATCAGTTTTCTTTCAAATCTAACTGTTCAGTATTGCTAGTGCTTATTTTAGAGAAGTACCTAAACAAAAGCAAGAGAATGTGTATATGAGCATAGCGAAGTCCTCTTTTAACTCAACCGTTCTGCATTTCGTCTGCATGAAAATCTCTTTTTATATTCCGTTTCTGGTTCAAGATGGTGGCCATTTAAATGATTCAGTAAAGACTCTTTTTTCAAATGTAAAATCGTCATGTTTATTTGGACTTTCTTATTCGCATTTTTTAATTACTATCCTACCTATCTGTCTGAAGAAAATTTGAAAACAGAATTGTCACTGTGACATTTCTTTGGCCAAATTGTATAGTTCCTTATTTGAAATTTTAGAAAATGTAACATAAAATACCTATATGGTTTATAATTAAGTAGGTGGGTATTTAAGTACCTACTTACAAATTTTATGATTTCAGAAGAAATTTAGGTTTTGATTTATACAGGGTGTCCGGAAACTCGTAGTACAAGCGGGAAACTGGTGAATCTACATCACATTTGGAGTCGATTTTGTAGTATATATTTTTTTGATTTGAGCTTTCGTTATCGAGTAAATCGAGTTAGAAGTTCATTTTTTTTTTTTTTTTTTTTTTTTTTCAATCAAATTCTTATAAATTATTACTGAAGATCAAAGTACCCAACTAATTAAAACTATTTGAAAGTAAAACAAATGAAGAAACTCGGACTTTAAGCATTATTTTGAAATCACCCTTCATTTAATCCGGTGTAATCATAAAATATTTCTGCTCTGCAGGGTTAAAACATCTGTTGTTCAACCCTAAACACCAGAAAAAACTTTAACCCAAAAATAGCCGAAAAATATTTTTTTTTGGTTTTTTTTTTTTTTTGAAAATGCTCAAATCAAAAAACTTTATGTTTTTTTGGGTTCCCCATGTGGTGTAGATTCTCCAGTTTCCCGCTTGTACTACGAGTTTCCGGACACCGTGTATAAGAGAAAATTAGAAACATACTTTTTTTGACGGGGGTCTACTGTTCACAAAACCACTAGTAACCAATATTATAATTACCTTAAACCTGTTGTCGCCCATGATATCGCCAGCCTTGTTCTTCTTTTTCTTTGTGTATTCATCTGACATAAGTTTGGCAGCGAGCTCTTTATTGACTGGCGGAAGGTCAACCTTCAATTTCAACCTCGAAGGCCTTTCTTGTTCTAGCTTCTCACGTATCCTGCGCTTCTTGAATTCTTCAAATGCAAATGGATCGGCAATAGACTTGGCCTTCTTGTATAATCGGATATCGATGAAGTATCTGAAAAAATTAAAAAAATGAAGTTACAACACAAAAATTAACTTAACCCATATTACGGCGACGTTGCGAAAACGCAACAGTCGGTTTGCCGGGACATATTCGAAGAAATTGATAATGAATGGCTGTTATTTAAAACAATAAATATTTTAAAATGCCCAAATCACTATTTTGTATTGCAGTTGTTCTGTAAAAATATACCCCGAGACATTTTTATAATCACTTCTCCTAAATTTTTATATATATTTAATGTTAGCATTTGCAAATCCAATAAAAATTTAACAGATTTTTCATTGAAAGATTAAAATGTATTTATTTTTCTTCTTTACACTCTGATTGAACCCCCTTTGATAATGACCACAAACTGCAACTAACCATTAGGCAGAGAGGACGGACCGCCAAACAACTCGGTCTTGGTACACACTCCTTGCCTCATTCACATTCATACATACTCTTCTATTATTCTGGCTCTTGACATGGTCCGACTCAAGTATCTGATTCACTTGATGGTGCCATGTCTTCCTTGGCAACTGTTCTCAACAGTAGCTAATGAGATATCAGCATACCTATTGATGTCTTAACAAATTGGATGATAAGAGTCTTAAGAGAAAAATGGTAGAAAAATCAAGAGTCTGGGTTCAACTGTCGATTATTAATTACCCGTGCATGTACGCTCGAAGCAGGTTAGTTCCCATGAGATGTCCAAGTCCCAACGTCTCTAATTCGGCTTTGGTAATGAATTTATAATCATCATAGATGTCTTGCGCTGATGTTGTTTCTAATTCTTCTGTCAAATTATCTAAAAAGGCACACCATCTTGGTGCCGGACCTACAAAAACAACGAAAAACAAAATTAAAAATATATCTACGTACATATTAATATTTATCCTACATGGATGTGGTTATCTTTACCTTGCAAGTCAACCTAACTTTGTGTAAATAATTAACCCGTAGGGGCCAACAAGAAACTTCAAAAAATAAAAAAAATACTTTTGTTAACCCCCATGGTGCTACATTTGCAGTCTAGTGAAATTATACCTTGCGGTGGTACATTGTAGAGTTCACTGGCGCTACGCTGTCTCCGGGCGAAAATAATGGTCCCGTGTGAATTTTTAAAATTTGTTTTAAATTGCTTTATTTTCAAAAATAATTCAAATATTTAGTAAAAATTTCTATGTAGTAATTCAGCGTACCCAAGATATAAAAGCTCTATTAACCATGTAATATTTTATTACGGTCCGCTCATACCTGCTTTCTTTAAATACACCCGACATCTCTCGCTCGCTTGCATATAGGAGTTGAGTGAAGCGGAACAGAGATAGAGATTCAAATCGGGTTTCACGATCAGAAAAACCCTCATTCCAGGAATTGAATTATTACAATAACAAATAATATACTATCCTGTTGTTGAAATACGGATGTAAACGAGAGGCAATAAGATAAATATCAAAAGAAGACTTGCATTACGTTGGGACCTTTACAAAGAGATTGGTATATAATATTCATACAAAAACATAGAATAATTCTGTCTTTTCTGCCATTGAAATGACGCCGGCGCAAAAGGTAGAACCACCCTTCCAGGCGTTAAGCATCAATCGACCGAACGGGTAGAACTACCTTTCCCGCCCGAAGTGTGTTAATAGCAACATGTAGACGATACACTACTGGATAAAGTGAGACTTTTCATTTTGTCTTTAACTAAAACAGTAGAAGTAACATCAGAAGACAAAATGAATGTATAAGGTCAACACTGCAATTGCAGTGCTTCGTACCGTGCGTTAGTATGATTCAGGGGGGTATAACTCCGATACTTTTTTGGTATTTTGATAACGTCTTCACAACCCTAACCAATGAAAAGCCGTTGTGGTTTGGTCTCTCACTCTCTCCAGCATAAGACCCGTGTAACAGAAAGAGAGGCTACGCTCCACTTCCCCGGGAAACCATGTGACGCCATTGAAGCGTCGTTTGACATATTCAGATTGTTGTTGCGAGTTTTTGTTGTGTGAAAATGTCTCAAGATAAAATTATCAAGCTGCGTTATGTGAAAGGCTGTGCTGACAGACAGTCCACTCGACATAAATACCCAAAACACGGAAGCTTTGAGGAGAGCAGGTTCTACGATTGGGCCTGGAAAATCGACAGAATTGAATTCTTATCTTACTCTATATTAGCGAGATATGCGTTCGTTTGTGACTGCCATTTCTCCGTCAGAAACAAAAAGCCGAATGGATCATTTCAAAGTTCCGCACTGCCGACTTTAAATCTTCCCGGCATTGGTAGTTATCCGGATTTACAACAATATCGGACCCGTTGTGACAGATCATGGAGGATTACAGAGGTATAAATCCGTTATATGTTACATGAAAAGGAATATGTAATATGCTATGTTTAGTTCAAGAACTTTGGTTATGCCGATAAATATGTTTATTCCAGAGCTTAATATCTTCCCGTGTACCAGCGGTGTGGTTCCTTCTGCTAAAAGGATCACGGAAGATTACAAAGGTAAACATCTATTCTATGTTACTCGATAAAGAATAATATTGTAAATTTTGTTCATCCAATATGCAGATCTTTTCTTCCTTTTCTTCGACCACTAAGATCTTTTTTTTTTTCAGACACAGTGTTCCTGTAGGACCCAGCGGCAGTAATTCAGTCGCCACACAGAAAAAAACGATGCTTCCCTGCGTAAGAATATTTATAGTCTCGGTACATATTTAAAATGTGTTTTGTGCTCATAAATTCTGTATTCACATTAATTTTGGAATAACTTTATGATTAAAACTACAAATTGAAATATTTAATCATTGAAAACGATATTAGTAACTAAAATGAATATTTAAAACAGAAAAAGATTCATTCGCAGTCTTGGTACACATTTAAAATGTTTTTTGTGCTTTTAAATTTATTTGTGCTTCCTGTTTCTTAGTCTATCTTAGTGAAATAAAAAAAAAAATACTTCACAATATGTAACTAAGTTTTTCATTTTTCTGATAAACATAGAAATGTTAACATTCAATACTGTCCTAGAAAAGCACAATCATATTTTGAAAATGTTTTTCCTTTTAAAGTAAAGGAATTCAAATTTCAACTAATTTTAAGCTATTTTTACGACGGCCTCGGCACGACAGATTTTCAACTTACAAAGCGCCGTCCTGAGAAAATGTGCTGTAAGGAAAGGTACCTTAGAGCTCATTTTTGCAGGACCGCACTTTGTGATTGGAGCCTTGTCATTCTGAGAGAATCTGATAACTTTTATTTTTCTAATAATATTTTAGGCTGATGAATGGCTCATAGATCATATTGTCTATGGCCGCACCTTTTTTTATTGTTTCCTCTACCTTGTCTATAGGACTGTGATGACGTCATTGGTTAAATAGTGGACAAAATTTCTCCCTGCAAAAGCTCGAAGTTATCAATCTAGTGAGTGGTTTTTTTATGGTATGATTCTTTAACACTGCGAATGCAGCGGTGCAGCCCCTAGAGATTAAAAACTAAAAGAGACCTCATACATAACTAAACATTTTTTTTGTAAAAGAGTGTAAATAAGCAAGGTACACATTATTACAAGTCTCATAAAGTCACGATTCAATAATTCTTATAAAAGAATATCAATTTTGTAGTCTTACCTAATGTAGGAATATAATATGTTAGCATTTTTGGATCTTCGTTCGACATAAAGAGTAAACCGGTGCCTGGGATCACGCATAAGTTGTTGAAATCATGTGTTGCCTCTATACTAGTGTATTGTTTTGCCTAAAAACATAAATAGAACAAATCAAATTAATACACATAGGAATATCAAAGCGATAAAAAATATATACATACTAAATAAAATGTCATACCGTGTTCTTATCCCATATCTTCAAAATGGATGAATCCATGGAATAAATGTAATCCATATCTCTATGGTAAACAACGTCTTTGATTGGTAAGCCATTCATGTGGTCTTTGACTATGAGAGGTTTGCTAGATCGCAAGTCATACAATATGACATGTCCTGTAGATGTTCCTACTCCAATGTCTAATGCTCCATGGCAACTAAGAGCTGTTATGGATGGCACTAAATCGAGCCTATGGTTAAAACAAACAACTCAATTTAATAATGGAAAACTTATACAAATTATGCATTAAGATAGATCAACAGGGTAAGATTAAATACATATTTTTAAACAGGCTTACGAGATCTCAATATGTGATATAAAGAGTTTAGAGCGGAAACAAAGAAATCAGATTTACGTAAATTATTGAATAAAAATCCATTAATTTTAATACATAATTAACCTGTTAACCGGGGAGTTCAGTTTTGAATTACGCAGCATATAACGGGCGCGAACTCCTTCACTAGGAAGTATCAGTATGTCACGCCCGTTGGACGTAATTTCATATTTTTATTTTTTTTAATTTATGCATCAAAAAAAGTGACAACATCGAATTAAAAAAATTGAATATTTACAAACAGTTATAAAGATTACAAAAAATATAAAAAAGGTTATAATTACAGATCAATAAATAAAAGCACACAGATAAAAGAGTAACATTGAATTTTAAAAATTAAAATACGTAAAAATTAAAAACTCAATAAGGAAGTTGAGTAAAAAATATTTTGACTTATAAAAAATATGTTCATGTAGATAAAAAAATATCGATTCTAAATACGCTCCACAATTGGTCGAAAGAATTCTGACGTCACATGTGTCGTGGCTTGTATATCACCGCAATGTCTATGGTGCATCTCTTTCTATTACATGAGAGATGGTCGGTTTAGATGAGAGAGGAGTATAGGCCAAACGTTTATTTGGGCCAAATCACAGCCGGTCGTGGAGTTAAAGCTTCCAAGTAAGTATATCAAATTATTAATTGTGTTCATTTGTACGTTACGATAAATATAATACATTTTTACAGTATAATAATCATTGCGTATCTACCCATCTGACATTTCACCATAACCACTAGTTTGGTGCAGGTATATTTATTGATTTCGCATGACATGATAATTATTCTCTACTGATTATAATATATATTATAATGTGGTGATGGCTTTTAAATATTTCATCTTTTGTTTACCATATAATAAGGCACTGCTGAAAACCAGCTGCATTCCCGGAAAAACCCCTTTGTCAATAGGATCTATGTGAAAAAAATAGCTCCCATCTATTCTCAAATATTTATGTAGGTATTTGTTGTTATTATTATAAAAAATGGATTTCTAAAGATACATATTCGTATAGTGCTTTATAATAATATGTTGTTTATTGCATCGCTTAGATGTTTTTATTATTATACATGTCACATTACATGTGATTACACTTCAGGCCTCCGCGCAGAAAAGTCTCACAGTGAACTGGGCTGTAAACCGTTATTTTACTTTTGGTCTTACTTTTCTGCGCGGCGGTCAACAAATAGTGTCTTCAATATGTTAACTTTACAAAAAAGACGCACATTGTCAGACCTGTTGTTTCTACATAATCTGCTAAATAATAAAATAGATAGTACCGAATTGCTATCCGTCATTGGTTTAAATGTTCCAACGAGGCGTACCAGGCACACTACACTATTTCATATTGAAGCCAACAATACCAATGCAGCAAACAACTCAGTAATTACTCGCGCAATCACAACAAACACCCATTACGAAAAATTACTACATTTAGACATCTTTCATGATTCATTTCTAACATACAAAACTAACTTATTAAATTTCTTAGCATGAAATATTTCAAAAATATTTTCACATCATTTTTCAAAACTCCTATGTATTAACAGTCAATTACAATTCGTGAGCTTATTATAATTCTTATTTTCAATTCATTTATTATTATCTATCCACACACTTCCTTCCTTTTATAACAATCTCAGGCGAAATTACGTAATGATATTTTATGGACATACGTAATAGGTACTACAACTATGTAATAACTAAAAATTTCTAACTGTATCTTATTGTACTATGTATGTTTTAACAAATAAATAAATAAAAATACCGTGCCGGGCGGGAGAAGCAAATATTCTAAATTAAAATATCAATTTAACTATGAAATCTTAATCAATTTTCTTTTTTTTTTTAATAACATCAATTCTAATAGACGGTTAACATTGGTAAAAAAATTACTGGAATTCCTTATTGAAGAATTAAATTTTTTTCCATACAAAATGTTTAAGCGACGTGGTTCTCACAGTTTGAATGACGTCACACCCACACCCCGCCTCTTACCGCTCGGATTCCGCTCGTTTTGGCGGGCTTAATAAAATTTAAACTTTGAGAATTAATTTAATTATGAAAACAGACTTTAAAAAAAAAAAAAAAATACCAGTATTTAAGTTTGAATGCGAACATTGATAAAAAAAAAAATAAAAAAAATGGACTCAACTTCCTTATTTCCGTGTGATATGCTCGGAAATATACGGCCTGCTCGTTCCAGGGCGCAACATATATTTCAAGGACGTATTCATACCTCCTACCCGTACCCGATACTGTTTACGTTTGACGTATTTATACATCCCGCCCGGTTAACAGGTTAAATATGGCATTCTCAGACTATAAAAATATTACCCTTTGTTATTTCGGCTAGTGGCATTATACCTAGCTCTCTCATTCAAAATTTAGACGTATTAGATCTGTCAAAGAATTTATATGCAAATACATGTAGGGTTACGAAAGATTTTTTTAAATATTTATATTGAGGGATCAGTAGGATTTATAGGTCCAGTTAGGAGTTCTACCGAGCCGAACCCTCCGATATGAAAATATCTGGAGTCGGTGAATTATTTTCCCATTTGATCTCTGGTGAGTTGACGTTTTGTTCTTGTATTGTTTTGTATTTATTATGCTTATATAATGCACTTGCATAATGTGGGTTGACTAAATTGTTTAGTTTTTCCTGTGGGAAATTTAACATGGACATAAATTCGGAAAAAAAAAAAATTTATAAATATGATTAAAAAAAAAAAGTTGGAGAAAATTGACAACAGTTTACCAGAACTAGGTAACATTTTACAATTAATTTTGTTTGAAATACGAATTGAAGACTTTCAAAATGAAAATGCGCACAGGATATTATTATATGTTAAAGGTAGGCTACAGATTACGCTATACGCATCATCTTCTCTATCGCTCGCCATACACTACCAATGGGAATGTATGGCAAGCGCTATGCAGAAATACACCAAGCCACGAAAATATAGCGCGCTTGTAGCGTGGTCTGTAACAGGCTTAAATGTAACGCAAGCAGATATTTAATAAGTTTATTGATAACTAATGCAGGCCTGTGAAAAATCACGGGATACATGGATTTTGTCTCCGTCTTCCAGGATGTAAAGCAAATGTGCATGTGGCAAACCCTGGTATTTTAACCTTTCCCTTACTGTGCTAAAAAATACACGCGTTCCGGTGCTGTATAGTCAATACACATCTCAAAAATAAGCGATTTAATATTGGAAAAATATGAATATTCATAGCTAATCGCTTATGTTTATTATATTTTATATCAAAAGTGATAATAATTGTAATTTAATTGCTGAAAACATGAAAAAACCATCGGCAGATACTAAAAAAACGTGCGAGAGGTCCACATCTAACGACGGCCCGCGTCCGACTGGCTGGCGGCTGGCACACACACAGCTGTGCGGTCATAAGTATCGATGGTCTAAATCAAAATACAACTGCGGACATGTGGATTTCTCATGTTCCCGCGTAGCGAACTAAAGCAGGACATCAATAGCGTGTCATTTCCTCGCACACTCTTCGAGTAGCAGTATCACACGGTTGATTGTATTGGTGTATCTGTTTCCGATTTTTAACAAAAATCTCTGATTTTTAATTGAATTTGAAAACTATGTAAAATATAATTTTTTAATTCAGTGCATAAATGAATAACTGAGGAATACCTAAAATCTGAACCCAGAATTTATTATATTTATAGAGTTATTAAAGTTATTAGAAGCAATGTGTAGTAAATACACACCACAGATAAGGAAAGGTTAAAAAATAAAAGTAAAACTATTAAAATTTGTGATAAAAAATATATATATAGAGGGCGTCCGGGGGTAAAGTGCCCTAACTTAGGTGATGCAACGTGATGGTAGAAGTAGAAAAAATAAATAACTTTTCGAAATTACATTTTTTTTCCCACACAAAAATATTTTTTCATTGAAGAATATTTATTTTCCCATACAAATAATTCAAATTTTTTACCTAAAAACGTTGGAATTTCGAAAAAAGTTATTTTGTTTTTTACTTGTACTATCATGTATATTGCCATGGCCGAGAATCGAATCCCAATCAACTGCTTGGAAGGCAACTATACTGACCATTACACCACCAACTATTGTAAGAAAGGTTTCATAAATTCATTATAATATGTACTGTTAATTTAAGAATTATGTATATATGATTATTTTACAATGTTACGATTTTCAGTTTCAGTGCTGGCAACCGGGGTGTTAATTTTATTGTGATTTTTTATTACATGGTTTTCTTTACCCGCCTCTCTAGATATAGACTGTTTGTCACATAACAGTCCAAAATGTTACATACAAATAACCAAAATTACATTGTTTAATAATTAATATAAATACTGTAAAGCGCCCCTGAGGTGATATCTCACAAAAGCGGCGCTATACAAATCATCCAATAAATAAATATGAAAGTTTGACGAAAATGACTGGATAGAACAAAACAGGACATAATCAAAGAATTGGTTAGGTACACTTAGTTTAGGTAAGGTTAAATTTTCTGTTTGATCACTGTTCTTCATGTCATGGAACCGAAGAAAATATATTTAAAAAATATGTATTTAATTACTTGTCATCTATATCAGAGCAGTGAACAGCGCAATCCAGCACTGCCTGGCGGGACTTGGTGCGTGGGTCCCATCCCTCTAACTTCCCCTCCTGCGTCCCCACAATGACCAACCCGTGCTCGGGATTAACCACGCACTTGTTGATGCCTGTGGCGTTCGTCGAGTACGGAGTCATGAACTGCCCGGCCTCCAGATTGAGACGGTATATTTCCTGTGCAAATAATTAAATATTGAGTAAAAATACATACCAAACTGCTAGTTACGTCAATTTGTGTTTGAGTCATCAATTAACAGTTTTATGTATATACAGATTTACTATTATTTGACATTCTCCTACACAATAAGATACCAAGTGTTAATTTAATATTAGCCTCCTTACTGGGTACTTTGCCCAAGCTAAGGCCCCATTTTATAATTTAATAAAAAGAGAATATGAAATAACAAATTGATATAAAATAAAATACAATAATAAAAGCAAATATTTTGAGGTACGATTGTATATAATGAAGTGTGCATTGTAATGTAATGAAGTGTGTATTGTAATGTAATGATGTGTGTATCGTAATGTAATGATGTGTGTATTGTAATGTAATGAAGTGTGTGTTGTAATGTAATGAAGTGTGTATTGTAATGGTATTATCTCAATTACAGAGTGAGAAAAATTGTTTTAAGAGGAACGGCTGCGGTGCCTGTTTCATATAAAATTTAAATTTGGATTTACGGCTAAAATACTAGAGTAAACTTTTTTTTTTTTTAAATTAAAAGACATGGTTTATATAAAGTACGGATGTGGATCAGATTTTCGATTTTTGCCTTAAATTATATTTAGAATATAGGCCCCAGAAGATGACGATTTTACATGATTTTACGAGGCATCTTTGGCAATTTTTTGTGACAAAATGAAAGATATTTTTGAAAAAATCTCACACCTCAGGAGGTGATAGTTATAGTTATTTTTATTTTATTTTTATTTTTTTTATTATATAGTTCATTATATGCCTGAGACAGGTCTCAGGCATATAATGAACTATACAATCTTTTTGAATTTGAATCTTCACTGAAAAAAGTTTTATTTGCTTCAAAAGCCGAATTTGGTGGCCACAAATTCAACGTATATTTAACTAGCTTTTTTGTTATTGTCTCATTCGCACTTTCTTGAGTCGGGCTGGCTAGGGTAGGTACAGGACGGGCCGGGGGCAGGGGCTCGGGAGAGATCGCCCGCCTAACAAATACATGCATACATACCTACTACAATCGTCCTTAGAGTCATTTTTTATTATTATTGCTAGTGTATGTATATGTGTTAGTCAACATTCGCCGTCAGCCCGCGCGGACATATAATTGACGAATTTGTTACTTTGTTTACGAATAATATTATTTTTAAACTCCACAGTTTTTAACCGAAGCATCCCCAAATAATTTATTTCATTCAACATGTGTAAGTAATCATTATTTGAGCATTTTTAACAATGATAATTAGGTTATGAATTAGGGTACTTACGTTATTGATTTTTATAAAATGTTATTTGTGTTTTAGGTCGAAAGTGGATACATGGTAAGCCACCCAGTTGTGGACAACGATACCATTATAGAAATTAAATGTCCATTGACTGCAGCAAGTTTAACGCCTATTGAGGCAATACTTTGCGGAAAAATAAAGTATTGCGAGTTGCGTGAAGGCAATCTATTTTTGAAAAGAACGCACGATTACTTCTTTCAAATTCAGGGGCAGCTTCACGTAACTCGCAGATTATTTTGTTATTTTGTCGTCTGGACACCGTTAGGAGTGATGTTTGAAAGAATTGAACGTGACGACCAGTTCTGGCAGAATAAAATGGATAAGCCACTGGAGACATTTTATATGGAATGTATTTTGCCAGAATTGGTCGATCCAAGATATCATCGGAAGATGCCACTTCGCGAAAGATGTTCATATTCCGAGAAACAGCTAAAGTCATAGTTTTGTTTAGATATTAGTGTTAGTTTTGTTAGATTCTACACAGTATACATTTTGTAATAATTAGTCTATCTGACGGGGTATTAGGGTACTTCACTACTATACAGCTTGTTGACAACTTATTGAGAGATTGCTAGTGAAATACGTCCTAATTGTAATTGTATTATTATCTACCTGTGATTAATATCCACTTTAATTCCGTGATGTTTTAAAGATATTTTAAAGAAACTTGTATTATTTTGCTTGAACAGTTTGTGTCTTCGAAAATGCAATTTCTTTTAAACACATACGATGGTCCTCTTTGATTGTGTGATAATTTTCTGATATTTATATAATTATTTATTTGCTTATTTATATCGGAGTCTGTTCTTACTATACAACTACTACCTGTCCGACTTGTTTTTATTTTTCACCTTGTGCACATGTATTGTGTAGATTATAAAATAGGATTTTTTTCAGTATAAAAAATCTGGGACTAACTACCATAAATATATTCCTCACTGCCTAGAATGGACGGAAATAATTATACCGATTCATTGAACATTTTTAATAAAATATGCTTGTTGCTATTATTCTTGCTGTTCTTGTTTTATTATTGTGCTGCTATTTTTATGGTTATTTTTATTTATAGTTGTATTACTTAATTTTGTTGTTCACATAATATTCTTCTTACATAACACTTAAAAATAATCTCGACCAAAATCCTAGTGATAAAGTCAGTGCGTGTTCGGAATTATATACACAGCGACATGACTTTACAACATTCTTCCAGATAAAATAAAAAAATGTGATTAACAAAAAAATTTCAAAGGTAATGTAAAAATTAAAAAATAAAAGGTTATGTCAAAAGTAACGGTAAGGCCTTTACCGGTGCACTCACACAAATTTTAAGTAAGTATATATTTCTATTCTCTACATTTATATTACTTACTGTTCATATATTATTTACTGCTGGTAATTCTATGTACTTATCTAATTTATAAACTTATACACCTATTATTATTACTATTATTATAATTTCGTCTGTGGCCAGCTGCCACAGTATCAAGTGTACAATTTCCATATCTCCTACAATAATACAAGTATCTGCTAATTTAAATGAACTAAACAAAAGGGTGATTCCCCGTTTGGATGCAAATATATTCACGCACAAAAGAAAAAAAGCATTTCTCTTTTACTGGCCTTCAGTGCATGATATTGTCAGTGCCTAACGTGTACATGCGCATATACCAATACTATTAAAGAATAGGTCGGAAGCCCTTGTATGTACTGTGTCTGCTAATGGAATGAACTAAACGAAAGGGACATTTCACCAACTTCGTGCAAATATTCAAGCATTGAACTTAATTTCTTTTTTATTTAATATTATCTAACTTTTTTTGATCGCTTGCCACGTCAGCCGTACTAAAAGCCAGGTACTCCCTCTCCGCTCCCCGCTCCGTTAGAGAGGGACACAGAACAATAATTATTTTTGCGGGAGTCGAAATTTCGTCCGCGAAAACATCGCTCTTAACCCCACAGGCTAATTTGTTCGCTTTTAGATTTTTATTTTTTTTTATTATCAATATAAAGTTTCTTTTACAGGTTTTTTTTTCGATGTCTGTCTCACTAGGATAAACCTGTGTCGAGACAGACGTATTTGATACATTAAAAATATTTACATATTTTTTGATACATTAAATATTTCACTACATTAAATGACATTGTGAAAAAGATAGAAAATAATAAATAATAATAATAAATGATACATTTGTTAATCAGCATCTAGTTGGAGTACATACTTATGTAGGGATTTTTATAAAAAAATTTATCATGGATCTGTCTTGACTGATGATCCAAGATTTGATGTCTGTTTTATATTTCAGAAAAAAATCGTTCAGTCTAATGGCTAGAGGGAGAGCATTATATAGCCTTGTTGCAAAATATCTAAAATTTCTCTGGCCAAAAGTTGTTTTAGCGAAAGGGATTTGTAAGAAATTATGTCCTTTTGTTCTAGTATCACGAGCAGTTTGGATATTGTCAAAAGTAGTTTTGTGTTTGAAGAGGTATGTTAGTATGTTTTTGGCATAAAGTTGCCTAATGTCCATAACACAGATTTTCCTAAAGATTTCATCCGAACTGCTTGTGATTGGTAGTTTGAGGATAATCTTTATTATAAGTTTCTGAGCTTTAGATATTGGATCAATGGCGGCAGCGTTTGCTCCTCCCCATGCTATTTTATTTTATTTATTTATTCATTTAAATTTACACACAGTACAATATGATACAAGATATAATTAAAATATTTTGTGATTATTGATTATTGTACCTTATCAGGTCGAAATTATTGATTCCTAACTAGGCAAATTGCCCGTTCCAAGAAACCAAAAAATATATGAAAGTAAGTGTGTGATTTGTCTATGTCTATAATATATCTCATTAATGTTTTAATTTGTGATGTTTAATCGTTACAATCTTATGATAGAGTCGAACTTGAGCTGTTGTGTATGTTTCCATTGTGTATGAACAATAATTAGAATAATGGAAGATATATATAGTGTGTGATTAGTCTATGTCTATTTATTACGTGACGTTTTTTAACATTTTTTCAGATTCTCCTCTGCCCAGTCCAATCAACCATTTAGTTATTATTGGGCCTATGTATGAAATATTACAAGTTTTAATGTTTAATTCAGGGGGGATTTTGTTGCACAATTTAGGTCCCAAGTATGTGTGTGTCTTTTGGTACTTTGCCGTATTGCTCGTTGGGATCATAAGGTCATTTCTGGTGTGGCTTCTTGTGATGTGTTTATGGTCAATTTTATTAATATTGTCTAGATTTTTATGTACATGGATAATAACCTTTTTTATATAGTTTTGACGGACATCAAGTACATTAAATTGTTTAAAGAGCTCATCGCTAGAGAACCTATATGGTTTGCGCATTATGACTTTAATTATTGATTTCTGGGCCTTCATAAGCGGATCTAGAATTGATCTTCCTGATGCTCCCCAGCCAATGCAACCATACATTAAGAGGGGGTTGCACAGTCCGAAATATATACCATACTCTATTAAAGATTGACAAAGTGCATAGTAGATTGTTTTGAGCTGGCTTAGGTTGAGAAAGTTGCGAGTTTGTCTAAAAAAATAAATGAATTTTCTAAGTTTGTTTGCTGTAGAGGTTATATGTTCTTTCCACTTTAAATTGCTATCAAAAATAATACCTAAGTATTTAATTTTAGTTACCTGTTCTAAATAAGGGCAATCACATATTATCGGATTTGTCAGGTTGCAAGCACAAATTTTAATTTGATTTTCTGGGTTTCTTAAGGAAGGATTAATACTAAATTCAATGTATTTAGTTTTGGTCACATTGATTGTTAGTGTATTATTGTTTAACCATCTTTTAACCACAGTTATGCCCCTGTTAGCTTTTATGTATACATCATTCCAATTGCTTGATTTGAAGAGGAGAATCGTATCATCAGCGAAACTTACAATTTTGGCATCTATTTGAAGATTACATAATTCATTTATGTATATTAAGAACAGGGTAGGACCTAAAACACTTACCTTGAGGCACGCCGTAGCTAATTGGTAATTGATTGCTATTGCAGTTGTTGATTTTCATACTTTGCTTTCGGTTTGACAGGTAATCGCTAATAATAGTAAGTTCATCACCATTTATACCAATATTAGATAGTTTTTGTAAAAGTTTAGAGTGAGAGATAGTATCGAATGCTTTGCACAGGTCTAAGAATATTGATATGCATTTTGATCCCTTGTCTAAGTTTTCATTTAGAAAATCGGTAACTGTTGCCAGGGCTTCGGAGGTGCCTTTATTTTTCCTGAATCCAAACTGGTTGAGTGATAGTATGTTATTTTGTTCAAGGTATTCAATTAGTTGATTATTAATAGTTTTTTCAAAGACTTTAGATAGTGAATTTAGTAATGTAATTGGACGATAGTTCGTTATGTCCGCTCTAGAGCCTCCTTTATGTATTGGGATTATGATTCCGTGTTTTAGGTTGTCGGGGAATCGGCCTTTTAGGATGCTTAGGTTAATAAGATTTGCTAAGGGAGTGGTTATTTCTGATACAAGTTTTTTTAAGGCAATATTTGATATATCGTCAAGCCAGTTGAAGACGAGTTTTTTAATGAGTTTATGATCAATCTAGTATCTTCATTTGAAATTTGTTTTAGACTAAAATGCAAGTTGTTGGGCAAATTTGTATTACAGCTTAGTGAACTGGAGTTGGTATGGTTTACATCGATATTTTTTGCGAGTTGTTCACCTATTTTTGAGAAGTATTTATTTGCATGATTAACAATAATATCGGGATTACTAGAAAAACTAAATATTTTATCATTTACTTTTAGTTGTTTTAAGTCATTCGTAGGATTAGGTTGAGAGTGGGTGGCTTCTTTAAGTGTTTTCCAAAGTTTTTTAGGATCATTATTACAGTTTTCTATTTTCTGTTTGTAATATATCTCTTTAGCCTTTCTTATTATTTGGGTACAAATGTTTCTATATCTTTTATAAAAGTTTCGAAGTTGTATATCATAAGGATTGTTAATAACGTTTTTGTGGAGTTTGTTACGTTTACGGATAGATTTAATAATAGTGTGGTTAATCCATGGCTTAATTGGTAAAATATTATTTGGTATATGTTTTATAATTATGTTTGTATGTTCGTTAATGGTAGTCTGTAAGTAATTGATAAAGTACGTCCAGGCGTCTTCTGGATTTATAATGTTAAGTAATTCTGACCATGATTTACTCATCAGAGATTGACGAACACAATCATAATTGATTTGAATGATTTTTTTCTTATTTGTTGTGTTTTTATGTTTGTCTTTTCTGTTGCATGTTTGTATGGAAAGAATCGTGGTGTAGTGGTCGGTAAGTGTAGATTCATATGCAATAGATATTACTGGGCAGTTGGATTTGACCATGATGTGGTCGATGCATGAAATGGAGTCTAATGTAGCAAGTGTGGGAGTGTTTATGGTGCTTTGGAATCCATGGTAAGTGAGCGTATTTAAGTATTCTTGGCACTGAGAATGTTCGTTTGTGGGCAGAATATTTATGTTGAGGTCACCAGCAATAATACAATTTTTAATATTACATAATTCAGTTAAACAGTTATTAATTGATTTTAGGAATGGTGAAATATTATAAGAGGATGGAGAACGGTATATTGCTAAGATACATGTGTCATTTTTGAGAGTTATTTGCAAACAGTTTGCACCGCTGACTTGGATTTCCTTGACAGATAAACCAATCAGGTCAGTTCTGGTATAGACAACAACTCCATTATTTTGTTTAGTATGTATTGAAGTGCTGTAGTGATCATACCCTTTCAAAATTTTAGGAGCATAATTTTTTGGTATCCAGCATTCAGTAAGAATAATTATATGAAAAGAGGTTCCAATATTATCAAGTTGTAGCAAGAATTCGTCAAAATTCTTGGAAATTGATCTAATATTTTGCTGTAAGATTTGAAGAGAGGATGAGTGTGTTTGTAGTACATTTTTACAGAATTTAGGATTTGACGTCCTATAATTGGTAATACATTCCATTTTTAGTAATATCCATTACAGTAAGGGTTTTCTCTAGAATTAAAAATCTATAATACCATTTTTTTAATGTCACTTTCATGTTTGACTTGAATGATTTTTTCCCCCGGACCCTTACGAACGAGTAATTTATTGGCTTTAAACCACACAAATTCGAATTTTGTTTATTTGGCCTTTTGTTTTGCTTTCCACAGCAATTCCTTATAGTAAGGCGTAAGCACTTCACTAATATAAATAGGTGATTTTGGGTTAAGTATTTTGGCTGTATTTTTGAAAGATAAGACCATATCTCTCGTTTTCTGGTTGTAGAAATTTATGAATATAACTTGAACTGTGAACTTTTACATATTAATATAAAGCATGGTGTTTTCTCTTTCTAATACCATTTCGATCATATTTCTCACCATGACAGTAAGAGAGACACAATGATTTCTATGAGACATATATGAGCTGTTCCGAACAAATTGACTATGTATAATAACTGCTTGTTAAAAAAAAAAACGAATAAATTAGCCTGAGGAGTTAATTAATGTAAGTAAATTAGTGTTTTTATGGATATGTAATAATTTGGAGATACTTACAGAAGAAGCTCCTACTACGAACAAGTCACAAGTCTGTTTGTGGTAAGCGAGATCACGACCAAATCTGGGCACCCTGAGGCGATAATGTCTGCCGTGTCCAACGTGAAACTCTACGTAACGATCGCATTGTAAAAATACAAGCTGAAAACGAAACAAAAAAACAAATTAATACACAGTGAAAACCATTCAAGCATTATTAAAACTTTATTTTTCTCTAACAATATTTTGATATTTTTATGCAAGTACCGCACAAAGTGTTGCACAACTGGTCTCAATGTTTTTATTCGAGTACCGCACAAGAGTGTTGCACAACTGGTCCCAATGTTTTTATGCGAGTAACGCACAAGAGTGTTGCACAACTGGTCCCAATGTTTTTATGCGAGTACCGCACAAGAGTGTTGCACAACGGGCCCCAATGTTTTTGAGTCTGGAGATACTGGGGAGGGTAAGGAAGTGGAGAAGAACGCGGGGAAGTGCCTGGCTATTCAGATCTGGTCACCAAACAAAGCTAAAACCATTTCAAACAACATTTCAATTATGAATGGTGGGCTTTCACCAGGGCGATACTGATAATATCTTCCACTTTGGAACGCGCCGCAAATACATGTACTATAGTATCTAAATAACACTTTGATTCAATTTAATTAGTATAAAAGGCAAATATTTACATGTGAGGAATGTAAAATACTTCTTTAAAGTTCCATTTTTGTCAAAGTTTCAAAATTTCATGTGATTTGACAGTTTAACAATATTTTTATTCTTGTTTGACGTATCTGTATTGAGCGTGGCCAGCGATTCTAAAAGTTAACCTTTTGTTTTAACCAAAAAGATTATGGATTTTTTTAACTTGTGCTTATTCGTTCTGAATCTTCCATTAGAAGATATTTTATATTTCCACTCCAATTCACAAAACATTTGAATGTTATTAGATAAGTAAATAAAAATTGGATTATTTTGTGTATTGCGCCATTTTTGTGAATGTGTAAGAAAATGGTAGTAGGGAGAGAAAACTTACAAATACTATACAAGTACAAGTAATGTGTAAACCATGGTATCTTTAATTTTATTTGACATCAACATACCTTAGTGTAGTCATCGCTCAAAGATTCAAACGTGATCACCTCTGAATCCAGACATCTCTCAAATTTCAATGACAGATTATTAACTTCAAAGCACTTTACTCGAGGTTTGTATATTCCAGTAGCCATTATGTATTGTCCATCTTTAGATACTTTGATAGAGGTACTAAGACCTGGCATGCTAAAGTCTTGAATGAGCTCAATTCGACGACGGATATCGACATCCTTTTTTAGTAGAGCTCTTCGTTTTCTCTCCGACAGCCACTGGAAAGAAGGCAGATTAAATTAACATCGTGATTTATTATTGGTTAGTAGCAGTTTTATAAACATACACTGAACACTCACATCGGGTAAAGATTTTCCAGCACTTAGGTTATATATTTTCACATTGTCTATTTCGGAAACCTGCATCTTGGGGGTTTAACGGTAAACAAACTTAACAGGAGCAATTATAAACTGGAACTTTTCATCTCTTGCTCCACATTTCCAAGTCACTATTTAACGTTTTACGAATTTAACTGACTTCACTGACGACCTGTCAACCTAAAACACGTGTGTCAGAAAGTTTGTTATTGTCATAGAAAAATATTTTTGTAGAAGTAGTGTATGTTATGTACATGTATATGAGATGATATATTAGAGATGGGCGTAATTATTCGAATTATATACCTTCGAACACCGAACCGAAATTTTCGATTGGGATAATAACCGGTGGGATCGATTTCAAAAGCAATCAATTCCCATTGTTATATGTATGAAAACGTAACTTATAGCAATTCGAAATTTGAGTGGATCATTTTATATTTTGTCCATAGATCTTTCATATTTGACACAATCGTGATTCCCTGTCTACGTCATTATTTGTCTGTAGTTTTTTTGACATCTTCAAAATAGTGCAATGCAATTACATCCCTTGTTGAATTTACAATGTTTTAAATTATGCACAAATACCACAGGTATTTATAGACCTCAATTAATACATCTTTTTATGTTTATAGTCCAAACATACGCAGTAAGATTATAGAATCGCGCTAATTAGTATTTTGTTTGCAGATAATTAAAATATAATGGGCCACCTTTATTTTTGGAGGGGCTTGGAATGCTTATCTATTGAAAATGAATGGATAAATCGAACAGGAGCAACAAAATTTTGTGTATTTGGAAATGAAATTGTCGTTTTATGCGACGATCGAAGTGTATATCACTCCAACCTTGAGAATTCATCAAATGTATTACACTTCCAAAAAATACCAGATTTAATCGCCACTGATATAGCATCTTATAACAGGCAGTTGTTTTACGTCGACATATATGGACAAGTTTATAAATGCGAACCAAAATCATGGGAATCGAAGGAAGAAGTTATAATAAAAGAAGATGCCAGAAATTGTCATCACGGACACAAAACACCGAGTCATCGGGTGAAAATAAAATCTATCGCTGGCGGAGAATTCGGTATTCTGTTCATAAGTAAATGTGGACAGCTATGGGCATCTGGCTTCATGCCCCAGCTTGCTATCGATTCAGTCGACCCAAAGAAGGTGTTATTCTTCGAAGGACGCACTGTTTACCAGGCTGCCGTTGGTGAAAAATTTGGAATGGTTATAGTTCGTAAAAAAATATGTGAAGATGAAACTGACAGTGAAAATGATGAGGATGTGTTTACCTCTTCTTGCATGGAGTGCCAAACTGACACGAGGATGTCAACTCCCTCGCAGGTGTCTCTGGTGGACACTTGTCCCCTGGGGGCCGCGGTGTACAAGTCCAGCGAGGACACCAGCAGCACCTCCGCAGCGCACACACACACAGACCTGCACGGGCCCCACACACCCACTGAAGACACCAGTCCATCCACAGAAGACTCGGAAAAAATACACATCGATGAGAATACTAAGAATAGTTCGACACCAACTAAAGAACTTACCAGTGAAGAAAAAACGAAAACTTATCTAGAAACAGTTAATGAAGAAAATGCCTCGACTTTGAGTAGAGAAGTTAGTGTCGAAGATAAACCTAATTTGATTTTTATAAATACTGAAGCAGCGAAACAATTTCTAACCAAACAGCTGTCCTGGGTGTCTGCGGGAGAGGATTATCTTGTAGAGTGCACTGAAAGACCCACAAGGATTATTAAAGAAAATGTCTCCAATCTCACCAACCTTGTGGTGGAAGGTGTGAAAACAGTTGGAGATAAAGTCGCCACTCTTTCACGTCACATGAGCGGAAGCAGTGAAACAAATGACGCTCTTGAAGCTTACGAAACTCTCATTGCGGAAGAGCTGAATCCGTTAATGTATTCACTATCTTCTAATTACAAAATGGATGAAATTCAAATGTCCTCTAGCACAATGAGTGATAAAGAGCATTCGCAAAATTTAATATACGACCGAGCTAAGATGCTTGTCAAGATTGGTCAAAATTTGTTGAATTCAGAAATTTGGGTGTGGGGCGATGCAAATAGTGGTCAACTAGGGACGGGCGACACCGTCAAAAGATCTCAACCAATTACCATTCCCCGGCTGGCTAATCTCGGTATTCATAAAATATCTTGTGGAAAGTCACATTGCGCCGCAATCACTTTGGATGGACGAGTCTTTTGCTGGGGACACAACGAATGGCGTCAAGTCAGTACTGATTCAGACAGTGGTAAAAGTAGCCCCCAACACTTCTCCGCCAATTCTAATACAGATAGAGCGCGAGATGTAGCTTGCGGGGACTACCATACCATGGTTTATACCCTGGATGAAAATATATTCTTCATTGGAAAGTATAATTCCGCGTTTACGCATGAAGCCAAAAACCTTAAAGGAAGCATTAAGGACAAGGATACACTTATGATCGATCCAGATCTTCAGAAGAAACTGCCTAAAAGTTATCGTCCTCTAAAAAAACATAAAGATTTTTACACCACACTCTCGGCTGATCTCAATTTCAAGTGTCATATTTTATCATCCGGAGTATTGAGCGCATATCACTTGCAACCATATCGTAATCAAGAACCACCGGCTCTCCAGGACTTGGCAATAGAACAACAGTTTCTAGAAGAGATGACTCTTGTTCATCAATCTTTAATCAGGCCGCTTTTGAAGGTGACGGCATCCATAGCTTCTAATTCCACAGTATTTGAATCACTGTGCTGTATATACGCCGACATTATGTATTTTACGGCAGTGAATGTTCTTTCCTTCTGGAAATACACCGAAGGTCATAAAAGAGCTACCGAGATTGCTTTGATTCAAAACTGCGAAGAACATATTTCATTATACGAGAAATATTTGAATGCAGTTTGTAATATAATCGTCATAAATGGTTTTCACGTAATGAGCTCGTACCTAGATGTACCGGTGCCGTTAAATAATTTATTCAATGATAAACTTCCATCCAGTAAGCAAAAGAGTAATAAAACGATATCTGAAGGTATTATATTTTATGCTATTATGCACCCACTGAGTCGACTGAATACATATAAATGCATGATTCAATCACTCTTCAAGAAATATAATTCGGGCACCCCTTCTGCTGATGTCAAGGTGGGCATTGAGCAAAAGTTAGTAGATGTCCTTTCAAAGTGGGACAGTTTTATTCACACGCAGGAAAGAAAAAGGAACGAAGCCAACGCTACTAAACAGTTTTGGGAAGGAACGGGGAAAACCCTCGAAGTGTTTAGGTCACCCGAACGGAGATTAGTGCGAGAATCTAAAACAGACGCTCTCTCTCTTCTTCACTCCGGAAGATTTAGTTCTCATTGGTTTATTTTGCTGAGTGATGTGTTTATACACATCAATGGAAGCACCCAGAACGCGCACAACTTGATAACCCTCTGGGTGGAACCTGTCAATGATACAGATTCATTACAAAATGCAATTCGTGTAATCACTCCAGAAGAATCTTTCACGGTTTATGCCGCTACATCGCAAGAAAAATTCAGATGGCTGCTAGGCTTCCAAACTGCAATCAAAACTAGTCTGAATAAGAGCAGTAGCGTAAATGCACCTTTAGTAAGGACAGCTATTTATACATACACCAATAAAAACCAACTATACAAAGATGCTAAATATTCAGGAAGATGGTTGAACGGAAAGCTGCACGGTACTGGCAAAATGGAATGGCAAGATGGTAAAATATATTTGGGACAATTTCACAATAATCAGATACACGGACAGGGAAGGATGGACATCCCCAACGTAGGTGTGTATGAAGGCCAATGGAAAGAAAATCTTCAAAATGGATTTGGCATCATGAAATACACTTCTGGAGACATCTACGAAGGTTACTTTAAGGATGGATTGGCTCATGGCCACGGAGTGCGCAAGCAAGGGGACTTTACCACCTCCACAGCCACCATCTACATGGGGGAGTGGGTGCAGGGGGTGCGCCAAGGCTACGGAGTGATGGATGACATCGGCAAAGGAGAAAAGTATTTGGGCACTTGGAGCGACAATAAGAAGAATGGTGGGGGATTAATCGTCACATTGGATGGAATATATTACGAGGGAGTTTTCTTAAATGATACGTTGACGGTTAGTTAATTTCAGTATTTTCCCCATAAAATGAAAATATGTTTATCAACTAGCAAGTTCCCGTCAAAGTAAATTTCATCAAGAAGTGTCAAAATTCTGATTTAAGAAATGGGAAAAGGGGATGGTGGTGGTTTTTCGAAATCTCATTTACCATTACTTTTCTCTTGGTTTGAAGGTCAAGTGTGCAAAATTTCATCAATCTCAGAATGAAATTGTAGATTTGTATAAAAAATAAATCTGTAAAGGGACACTCTTCCTTATACATACATATAAGGACAGCTGTAGAAGCATTTTTGTCAGCAACATAACACTGAGACCTGGCAGTGATTATAAATACATTAAAAAGAACATCCAAGTTAATCATACCCTTCAACTTATGGTGTTTAAACGAAAGTCTTAAATTATGGTTTTTTTAGGGTCATGGAGTAATGATATTTGAAGATGGCACTCACTACGAGGGGGAATTTAGATCTGCAGGAGTGTTCAACGGCAAAGGAAAGCTCACCTTCTCAAGTGGGGACTGCATCGATGGAACTTTCAACGGGGCCTGGACAGACGGAGTCAAAATAAATACGGGAACACTACACATGAACATATCGAACCCAGTGCCAGAACCTAACACCAAGCCAAAGTTTGTACTTATTTTTATATTTATAAACAACTTAATGAACAAACTCATAATAATAGTTCAGAAAGGTTTTAAGCACCTAAATCTCTTAAAATTAAAATTGATTACCTATATTATTAACTGAGCGTAGTGAAATCCTGTTTTAACTCGACCGTTTTGTATTTCGTCTACCTGTAATTTTTTTTGTACATTCCGCTTCAAGATGGTGGCTGTTTTATGGGTTACATGGGTCCTACAAACATACTTGTCCCTTTCGCCCCTATAGGACGTAGGACCCATGGCAAGGAAGCATCGGTTCTCCCACTCTAACAGATTTCTGATTGTTAGATTGGGAGTGCCGATGCTTCCTTGCCACGGGTCCTATGTCCAACGGGGGCGAAGGGGACAAGTATATTTTGTTGCTTTTCGAATTATGTTTTGATATTGATATCACTGCCGGGGTTTGTCTACAAAAATACTTTGAGATAAACGCAGATAAAGATTGGAATGCTCATATGCCCAACTGTACGCCCAACTGATATGCCCAACTGTATCTCTTAAACGGTTGTATGTACAATATGGAGCGTCAAATCTCTAATAAATATGATTATGGCATTACCGCAACCAAGCTTAACTCAAAACACCAGTTTTTGTAGTTAGGTCCCTGTGAACATAAGCCCCGGAGTGGAATATTGGTAGTGTTCGGGGTTTAGTATTCACCACAATATCTGATATTACGAGATATTTAGTATCGCCAGCATCGGTTTGATATAGACATGATATCGATTGTTGGCACTGTATTGTATCGTTCCAAATTCCAATTCCTGTTGTGCACGCTACGCTCTGAGATCTAAAGCTGTTAGCTACATTATATTATTATTATTTTTGACTGATAAGTATTATTGATTGACCGAATTTAGAGTGTAAAATTAATTTATGCAGGAACTCTTTCGAACTTCGAGGATATTTGGGAAAAATAAACATCCCCTCATTGGTCAATAATCTGTGATAATAATGCAACACTGTTTTTGTAAAAAATTCACTGCTCCAAGTTATTATTCAATTAGATTTATTGGTATCAAGAAATTGCTAAAAAATAATAATCATGTCAAAAAAAAACAATTATATTATATTCACTACAACAAGTACACCTACTTAATCATTTTGATATACGAACTGTATAGAAAGCGTTGACAAAAGATGGTGCCACTTCCGTCCTCGACTCACATCAGGACGCTTCCGGCATGTCAATATATTATCCTAATATCTGGGAACAGTAAATATATCTTAATACCAACAGATCAATATATGAGTATTAGGCAATACCGCAAAAGAACAGTTTAACCCAGGCTTAACCTCGTTAGATGTGATAGAGGTGGGTCCTGTGAGTACTTTTCGTTACTGGGTACAGTGAGTACAGGTACAAAAAAATACCCGTTAAAAATACGGGTTACAAAGTATTTTATACCTACCTGGGGATTATAGTATCTGTGGACTGGAGAGTGACGGGGACCTGAGGCGTGCTGGGCACTGAGCAGGGAAGTTGAGGGGTGGGGAGGGAGTAACAAGCAGGAATAACTTTACTTAGAGGGTGTTCAATATAAATATGCATGATTTTTATAGTTTGTACTTTCGTAGTATAAGTTAGGTTACATAATGTAATATAACTAAGTAAGCAATAGGCAAAAATACTTCTTCGTCCCTTTTTCCCTTACAATTTTCTAACAGATCAGAGTGAGAAGTCAGTAGTATTTTAAAGTACGAAGTACTTCAAGGCCTGTGATATTTACAAATACTTAGGAACCAGGTATTTTGAAAATATGTCACAAGTACAAAGTACGACATGAATATACCCGGTACTTTTACTGGGTACGATAAATACGCCTCTCCTCTAGTATGCGGTGTTAGGTTAGGTTAACTATTGGGAGTGGAAAGCACCAATAGTTGTAAGAAATGTGCAGAATTAAGAATCAGAAAAAGGCTCAGTTATCTGGGGTTATGTTAGACATTATAACTACCGATGCAGAGCAACAGGGCTATTATCGAGGGAAAAAGGATGAACATGGGTCTACCTGCTTTTGAGAGCTATGTAAACCGTCTCCGAAAACAAAGATTTGATTACATACTTGCACTTTGATTATTTAAAAAAAAAAATAATATTTCAGATCTTTTGGCTATCTGAGTGTCCTCCCCGAGCAGAAGTGGAATGGATTATTCCGCCACTGTTTCGAGCAGCTAGGGTTTCCCGACAACCTCCTTCCCGGGATGATCGACCAGAGCCTCAAAATCAACAACACCGCCTGGAACGAGAAATGCTGGAGGAACATTGCAGTCATCCTTTCCAATGCTCAGGACGAAATCATAGTCCACTCCAGTTCCATATCGATGGACATGCCGAAAAGAAGCGATAATAAATTGACCTCCTCTGAAAAATTGGATATCATACCGCAATATGGTCAGACGTCATTGACGATGGAATCTTACAATGAAATTAGACAATACATCTCCAAGGTAAGCTAATATGGCTTATTGGCTTAACCGGTTCAGTGATAATCACTCCCACAGGTGGATCAATCATATGTAACTATAGATAAAAACCCCTTTAACCGCCTTTTTACTGCTAGGCCCTGCAGGCGGCTTTTTGATGGGCTTAGCACAATTTAGTCAAGTTCGCTGACAGTAGTTTTGCCCCTTTGTATGTAAAACAGCAATTATTAGAATGTGTGCAAAAATTTACTTGTCACGTAGGTACCTATTGATTTTTCTATACAAATATAAACACTTTTGAATGCCTAAGTAATATACATTTGTTGTATAACTTTGTTCATTTGAAATTCACTGGACGAATCAAAATAAATTTCTTCTAAGCCCCTTATCCCATGGGTCGGTAAGCAATCGACATAAACTGAGTGCTGCAAGACCCTGCACAGAAAATTAAGTTCATTATAGTAAGGTAACGGTCTGTAGTGCAGTTGAGTGTGGAACTTTTCTGCACAGTGTCTTACAGCACTACCGAAATTGTGCATTTTGACAGCAATTTAGAGAGCTCTAAAATTTCAAGTTTACCATCTGTCTATCTTCTTATATCTTCTATATATATTTATTTCATGTATGAAAATAAAATATTACAATTCACAAATATTAATGTATATTTCAAATACAAAAACTAAAAGGTGTTTTTATCTTTTTTATAAAATGGTTTTTGTTTTTAAGACATCTTCAAAAATAAGGTATACATATATAACACATTTTAAATACCTTGGAAATATTTATATAAATATAGAAATTTCCAAGGCTTCAAGTTTATAAAACAAATAAACTACCCTCTTCTGCTGTATAAATGAGGCCTCAGCATGGGTAAGCCACCCAGTGAGGCCAACATTACTAAATCGTACTAAGAAATGTAAAATATTGTACCAAATAAAAAACAATGTGTATAACTTTTTATGGCTGTTAAATATCAGTTTCGTCAATTTATTTTATTAGTAAAGTTTTTACATACATGGTTGTTGTATCAATTGTATTAATTTTACACCACGTTTTTTAGTAAGGCTAAAAAACGTGGTGACCGGTCGGTGGCCGAGTTGACATCGCGCTTGGGTCCCACTCAGGCGTAGTGTGTTCAATTCCTCGGCTGGCTAAGTCCTCCATCACAACACAAGCAACATTTTCAGCTTACTGTGGTGGTAGTAGGAGATTTTCAAATATTGTCAGGTTATTCGTAACCCGGGAATGTTTGTCTTTCTTTTAAAAAAAAAAAAAAAAAAAGGCTGTGTGAATTAATTGATTTGAACGATTTAATGAATTTAGGCCTGCGAGATAAACGCCCACCCCATCGGGCAGCTGGTGGCGGGGTGTGCGGCCGCCTTCAGCGCCTCGTACGGGGGCGTCCGGGTTCACCCGCTGCTGCTGTCCCACACCGTGGACGAGCTCAAGTGTCTCTCCCGGAGGATCTACTCCGCCATACGGCTGCTGTTCCCCGCACTGCCCACCCCCGAGAACTACATCATACTGAGAGACGGGAATGATGATGGTGATTTGAGCAAGTAAGTTTAGCCCGTTAATTACGGTTTGCAAGCACATATGTTAACTATAAAATGGAGCATTTTCGCAAACCATGAATACCGTTAAAGATGTGTGGAAGGTTTAAAGTTTATTCTTACTAATTCTGATCATTGTACTAAAAATGTGTGGAAGGTTTAATGTTTATTCTTACTAATTCTGATCATTGTACTAAAAATGTGTGGAAGGTTCAATGTTTATTCTTACTAATTCTGATCATTGTACTAAAAATGTGTAATTTAAATATTTTCATTCATTGATTTTGAAAAAAGATCTAAAACTGCTCATTCCGAAACAGTTTCAACTGAAAAATATGATTTAAGATTTTCACGGCCAAAAGTATTTTTGTTATTTGTTTTTGGGGTGTTATGCCGTGTTGCGCTAACTCCTTCTTTAGCCAACGTTTCGAACAACGTTACAGTGTCCATTATCAGGGCAGTTTCAACTGGCTTTCATCATTATGATGCAGAAAATGACTCTGGCTGGTAAGACGGCTGGCACCAACCTTGCTCGGCGTGATGTCAATGCCGCCATATTCACGAATAAATACGAACAAGTCGTTTAAACGTTATAGAAAATTTATTTGTCAACATAAAAATAAAATAAAAGTAAATTCATTATTGTAATTTTTTTCTTAATTTGTTTTGAGAAAAAAACAACAGTGCTAAAACCCTATTACTGGCAACTGGGAATCTTTAAGGGGATTTTAACAAAGATTGGAATAATATTTCAGGGGTGAAAGGAATGGGGGACCAAAGCCCGTGCGAGCTAAAATAGAAATACTATAACAATTATTTTACAAGCAATAATTATTCGCCTGAAACACTCATCCACATTGAAAAATCTCCTGATAAAAGATACATGACTCCAACGGGACACGGGTTCGAGTCCCGTTGGCGTCATGTATCTTTTATCAGGAGATTTTTCAATGTGGATGAGTGTTTCAGGCGAATAATTATTGCTTGTAAAATAATTGTTACCCTTTGTAATGTAAAGACCAACAAAATTAAGTTTTGTATTTGTTCCGTTTTTTTTGACTTTGCCGAATATTATCGGTGTATCGCCACAAAATCGACAATGGACAAATTGAATAATTCTTTATTTGAAGTAAAAGAAGTTACATAAAATATAGATTCTTAGTACCTACTTACAAATCTTAATTTTTTTTTTTTTTATGTTAACTCCACACAGGAGGCCCTGAAGAAAATAATTTCCCTCAGGGCCTATGTCATCTTTGGGGATGCTGTGTGGAGGGTCTTTTTGTGGAGAGGAAGGAGTGAGCATGGGTCTTGAAGAGTCCCATGTTGTAGGAGGGAGGAAACACAGAGGCCGGTAGTTCGTTCCACAGCCGAGCTGTTGAACTTAAGAACGAATCGTAGAAGCGACCCGTTCTCATGTGACAAGTGTCAACTGTGTACAAATGTTGAGCACGCGTTTGGCGTGTGGCCCGACTACGCACCGGTGCCGAAGGGATCAATGACGCTAGTTCCTCAGAGCACCTTCCATTGTAATACCGATAGAACAAGGACAGCATACCTACCTGACGCCTGTGCTCTAAAGATTGCAGTCCGTTTGTTAAGATTGGGGAATCTATCAAACGGACCGCCCGTTTTTGCACAGAGTCTAGGGTTTTTTTCAGGTATTTAGGGGCTCCGGACCAGAGATGGCTGCCAAATTCGACAGTAGGGCTAAATGATTAATGATTTACGAAGTAATTTTGGTTATTGAATACGAAACTTTTTTTTTTAGTGATCGGATAAGTTATCACAGTGATAATTCATCACATCTTTAAAAAGTCATGGAAAGTGATGAAACAAAAACTTTATTAACTGGGTTAAGTAGGTTAGGTTGAAATTTTTTTTTTCATCGTATCTAATGACTTTATATCACTTTTTAAAGGTGTGTTGAATTGTCACTGTGTTGAGTTATCATGGAACCATTTTTTTAATGCAAGCTCTACTGTTGTTGACATACATGTTGACCATAAGTAGTAATAGTTTTATTGCAGTTTATTTTAAAGTATGGAGGTCTTTTTTTGACAAATCAACCTTTTAAAGTAGCTACAGCATTAAAAAATTGAATTGTTGTATTTATAACAATATATATCATGTAGAATTACCTCCTGAAGTTAATGCACTTTGCCTCCAGACATCCTGTAAAGTATTTAAGAATAAAAAATACAGCGCCTGTTGAAAAAAAAGGCTTTTTGAGATTTGTTTAATTAATTGTTAAATTTTACATAACTACTGCAGTGCTAGGTATACAATAAGTATAAATAATAATTCAAAATAGGAACACTTTCATTCAAATGCCGACGATCGTAGACGAAGAATATTCTGAATATTCGAAAATCTCGAGAATTCGAGATTATATTAGTTGTGACATCAACTCTGTGTTAGAACTTTGGAATATCTGAAATTTACGAATTTCCAAATATTCATAAACTGCCATTTTATTCATTATTCTTATTTTTTCACTGCAACATTATGAAAAAAATTTATGACGATTTTATGTCAACGCATTTAAAATATCAGTTTTTCTTCCAGTGATGAAGTGGTTTCCGTGTCAGGAATAGTGCAACCCCTTCTGCTTCCGAGGGTTCACCCCTCTCTGCACGTATTGTATGCCTTGCATCACCAAAAGGAAGATGTGGCTTACTGGAAAAGGTTGCTAAAGTGGAACAGGCAGACTGATGTTACCCTAATGGCCTTCCTTGGCATTGATCAGTAAGTATTTAACTTTTTTGTTTTATTGCAACACTATATTTGATTTTCACATTGTTGCCATTGGGGGGGGGTGTGGCTAGAAAATTTCTGCCCCAGACGAAAGTCTAAGAAAAGTAATATCGCCCACAAAAAAGTTCCAATGTATGATTCCCCAAAATAGGTCCCCTCAAAATTCTAAATTCATTTCCGATGAATGCACAAAATACTCGCATACTCACAAGACTCGCATGACGCGTAGTATTCGCAAGACGCGCAATACTCGCAAGACGAGCGATACTTAAGAACAAATTAAAAAAGTACGAAAGTATCTTTGAGATATCTGTTCCAAACATCTGTTCTAGTTTATACGCTTCACCTCTACTAGCTCCCTCTAGCGGCTAGAGTTGTTGATATTGCCACTATTTCACTGGAGTTGGACGTATTATTAATATTATAGCGTATTTGCTATTGGCAACATCTCTAAAAAATATTGAATGTTTATTTGATTATTTACAGAAAATTCCTGATAAGTTACACAGCCAAGACGTGCGTTGGCACGCCGCCTTTTTCACCCGTAAAAGATCAGCTGTTTTCCGAAGCTGTTGACACATTACAGCAACTAAAGACGACATTCTGTCCAATGGAAAAATTACTTGTCATAAAGAGTACTTTCCAGAAGATTACTGCCGCCGTGCAAAAAGAACTGGGTAAATACTACAATAAACTTCTAGTTGTTTCAATCAAATACTATGGAATATGAACTGTAAATTATAACTGTTTCTTTTTTTTTAAAGGTCCAACATATTTGTGGACTATGGATGAACTCTTCCCAGTGTTCCATTTTGTTGTGGTCAGAGCCAGAATTTTACAATTGGGTTCGGAGATACATTTCATTGAAGATTTCCTAGAGCCGTGTATGCAGAATGGAGAACTCGGCATAATGTTTACCACACTCAAGGTACATAAACTACATTAAATAAACACATTAGATAGGATTGCCATATTTCCAACATGAATACAAGAAAGACATACCAATGAATAACTGAATGCACTTAGTCACTTAAAAAAATAAGGTGTAAATATACAGGCAAAAACAGATTATATTTGTAGGCCAAACCATAGTTTCTCAACCTTTAATTTTTTTAAATTTGAATTAATTTAGTGATATTTATATTAAACTAGCTGACGTGTACCCGGCATTGCTCGGGGACTTATGAATTTATGTCTTTCTCGAGCGTCCCCGACTTCTTCAACCATTCAAACCACTCTCTGAACACTCCTGACACCAATAAGAACAAACTTTGAAATTTTCAGCAAAATCGAATAAATGGTATAAGAACGCCTACGGGACAAACAAAGAAACATTATTTTTTATATATTTGTATAGTTTGAAAATGTACTAATTTGTTTTATTTTTATTTACAGGCATGCTATTTTCAAATATTACAAGAGAAGGTGACAATTTGTGATTAGTTGAATAATGAATTCAACAAAGGAGATGCATTGATTGTGTCGACTGTCTCGGCATATCAAGTGATTTTCAATTGATATTTTAGTTGTATAATCATTTAGAAAAACCAAAGCCATATCTTATTCCATGTAGAGAAATTTGCCATAGTATTGTGTGCAAGTATAATGTATAGTATATTTTTAGCTCTAAGTCCAACTATTTATCAGTTTGCTCATATTAAGTTAGAAAATAAGTGTTAATCAGTGTTAAATGTATAAAAGTTTTAATTTAGGAAATGTTGAGCCAATTTTTTTAAATTATGATAGATTTCTTTTATTTCTATTCAATTTTAGCACTGTGCGTCCAAAAACTATTTGTCCATAAACAATAAATCCAAAGACTAATGAACAATCATTATTTTCTACGGTTATGTTTACCCGTAGCGATAAATAATAATAAAAAAAAATTGTTTATACGTAATTTAACTTGGAATAAGAATATTATGTGTTAATTATATTTATGGATAAAGGAACAAATTGTCTATATCCCATTATATTGCGCTCTCATAAACCAAAATTATTACTTTTACAGAATAAATGCATCTAATCAATGACGTTACAATACATCTAGACTTGTTGCTGTCTCGCAAAATTAAGATAAAATGTGGCAAGTAAGAAACACTCTTATGTTTCCAGTAAATTCTTAATTCAAAGGTTGTTCATCTATGACAAAGATAGACATTAAAAAATATGTCTTAACGTAATAAAGGTCAGCGTTTTTATATTCAAAAGTTGCGCAGAATACTACCCCGAGGCCGACCACTGTACAGGTCTAGGCGCCTGACGGATTTTGAGGTATCAAGTGATCAAGTAAGTGCCGTGCCATAATAGAGCAACGACACTTGGCAAATGGCACTTTCTCATTACACGCAAGGGCATTTAGTCTCTTTTTTAAGGCAATTATTTGGAGGTAGCACATGACCTTACGCGATGTGTGACAGTTTAGTACTAAAAGTAGGAAATCGAAAGCACCACAATTGACATACTTTTTGGTTGCCACTTTGAGATTTATTTAGCACATCCATATATATTGTAACGTCATTGCATCTAATCATAATTAAAATATTTGAGGAATCTTTATACTTAACTCATTTTCTTCATAATATTTGTGCATTATATATTATGTACATATTATAAAAAAATGGTGTGAAATAATTAATGATTTTAGCTCAATTATGTGCAAGGTTATAATTATATTATTTAATCCGCGTGTAGATTAGTTTAGCTCTAGTCCAATACAAAACGTTAAAAGACAGAAATAATGTGTTAAAGATGCAAGTAATAAAAACAGTAAATTATTATTCCTAGGTCGTTATGAGAACTACAAAACTATGGCTGAACTGAATTTAGAACCACTGGTTAGCCAATTGGCTACTGCAAGATAGAACAAGAGTTTTTGATAGTTCCTTGTACTGTATGTGTTATTACTTCCATACGCAAGAAAAACTATTGCATTCCAAGTCAGTTGGCTTTAGCAAGTATAGTAAATTTTGGTAAATGTATAGAAAATAGAGAAACGCTTAATATGCACATTTTATTTTTACAACACTTTGTATCAGTTAAGCCGAATTTACATTATGCAACTAATTGCGCACAAGTTGTTTCATGACATTAGTTGCACTTTTAGTTTCACATGAAGAAACTAAAAGTAACTTGTAGAAGTCAGATAATAAAGAAAAGTAAGTATTTTAGTTTCTGAAAATGGAAAATAATGCATTTTAGTAGCTATTTTGTTAAAAAAACTGATCATTTTAACGTCACACCATTTTTTGACATAACTAAGAATCTGTTTTAGGATCATGGGTTCATATTTTGGCTTATATAAGAGAAGTAAAAAACTAACCTAAAAACTTTTGCATCAATAACAATCAAATGGCCGCCAAGTAAACGATAGATTTTAATTTTAACGAAATAACTTATTCCATTTCCGGAAACTGAAATACTTCTCATTATTATCTAACTTCTACAAAGTGTTTTTTTTTTTTTTAGTAAAAAAGTTTATATTAAGAGTGTCTTTATTCTGTGTATATTTACCTAAATTTCAATTTAGTCTAGGATTAAATGATAAACTAGCTACTTTAAAAAAATGCATGTCGAAGAGGTATATAGGCCGGTATTTCATTGTACATATTCAGGAATGTTATCAGTTGGCTAATCTTGTCAGGGTTCGTACGTAACTTGATGAATGTAAATATCCCTCAAAGCAAGCTTAAAAAGCAACTGAAATACCGGTCATGTAGCAGGATTGCTATAAATGGTGCTCAATCATCTAGCTTCCCTGCGAAATGATGTATGAAGGTCTACTTGAAGAAAACTTGTAAAAATTATTAGTCTTAATTTTTTTGAAGTAAAATATAGTTTGTGATGCTTTGTTAAAATATGAGTCATGTTTCTTTATCTATGTTATCAACTTGAGCAATATTTTCTTAAGTATTTTACTTCCCCAGGCGACTGAACAAATATCACCATCTAAGTGCTAGCAAACCATTATAAATTATCATGTCATCATTTTTAACTTATTGTAGACATTCCAAGAAAATGCCACGATGGGAGAATTCTAAATTTAAAATAAATTAAAATTATGCATAATTCCCGCTAACCCATTGGCATATCAATTTTAGTTTAAAAATAAGTCTCCAAGAATAAACTACTTAATATTTAAAAATTGCAGTCTGGCATTAAATTCATGTTTTTGGTGCCTAATCAAGATTCCGGTTTATTTATTTATGTTCATTCAAATATATATGGTTTGGCGGAATTATTTTTGGTATTCAAATATAATTTTGGTGTTGTAAAATTATCGTAAGAAATTTGGTGGCCGAAAATATTTTGGTTATTCTGGATATTCATTTAAATAGTTCCCATTAAAAGGGCATGTTGTCCCACCCTTTAGGCATTGTTTCTTTAATCAGCCATTATTTAAGTGAATTTAATCTGCCCTGTAACTGCCGGGGTGTGGTATGCAAATGCATAATATGTATATATTATAGCAGTATGTGGCGGCGGGCGTGCTGATCAGTTAATTTTAAAAAAAAAATTGCATTCCTACAGGTCCAGCTCCATACAGGTGCCCTGAGGAAAATATTTTTTCTCACGGCCTATGTTCATCTTTGGGGATGCTTTGTGAAGGGCCTTTTAAAGGAAAGGATGGGTAGGAGTCAGGAGTGACGGGTGTATGAATCCATCTCTCCCACTGCGGAGATCAAAGGGTCTCCCTGAACTTGGTGTGACCTATGGCAGCGGTGTTGGTTGTCCAATGAATGGTTGCCCGGGCTGCGATACCCGTACCCGCCTCCCAAATTAATATTAAAAAGTATTTATTATGTATATTCTTAATCATTGTATTGTGCTGTTATAAAACCAAAATAATCAATTATTGGTCCATTCATATTCCAAGTAATCTGATGAAACAGAAAAGGTTATGCGGTAAAATGTTTACATCAAAGGAAATGTCAATTTTCAACTTTTTGTAAAAACACATTTTTAATATTATTTTTAAAGCTTAGCAATAATAAGTCCCTTTATTTCTGAAAAAAAAATATTTTTTTTAAATAATACTATTTACATTGTCATGATCGCGTAGGTTTTTATTGCTGTCTCTATAAATATTTTCAAATTGATCAGATTGAAAAGTCAAAAAGCAGTAGTTTCAATTTTAGTTGTTACTTTATTGATAGCAACAATACATCTTTTAGTCAAACTAATAAACTCCACATACTACTACCGCTTAAATTATGTTTTCAAACTTTTATTTCATCTGATGAGGTCGTCATTTTTAAAGTGTATGTGATTTACTGTACCTGAGAAATTGTGTTACAATTAAAATCCAAAATGTAAATTAAGCATGTCCTTAGATACTAAACATAATAGTTAAACTTCCAACATACTGTGCCGAGGGAATGTATTTATTTTTCTGAATCATTTTAATTTCCATTGTGAACATTGTGTATCTAATAAAAAAAACATTCAATAATGACACACCTGTTTTTTTTTTTTTCATACAACAAATGTCATTGTACAACATTTTGTATTGTAATGAAAATTTCACAGTTGAACGGATACTTTCGGTACTTTGTATCCCGGGACATGTTTCCTTCATGAGAGGGCTAATAATGCAACAATGCAGTTTGTTTTTGGGAAAATAACTTGAGGAATTTCAGCATATTGAGTTCAACATGGAGATGTCAAATCAAAATAACGAATTGCAGGTCAAATATTTTTTTATTTAAAAAATTTTTGGAGAGGGATAATTTGGGGATTTACATAGCAGCAGTTGGAGTGCTTCCTGATTAACAAACAGTCATAAAAGAATAGCTATAATAATTATGAATAATCTATCTAAGAGGTAAAATAAAACATATTTATGTTAATGCTATTTATTTCATTCCTGTAAAATAACATACATACCAAATGTCTTAATTTCATTTGTACAACATCATATCAAAAATGTACACCATAAATACAAATTTCCATATAGGTAAATGTTACCTAATAAGTGATATCTCGCGGCTATTTCGTGTAAGTCTTTGTTTAATATTTATAATACATGTTTCTTTCACCACGGCCCTCCCAAACGTATCATTTTATAATAAAATAAATGTTATTAAAACAGGTTGATTAGAAATAAATATATCACCAAAATTTGCCAAAAAATTATAGAGCACTGTAATATTTGGTTGAACTAAATGCTTGCTTGCTATGGAGGAATAAAAGCAGAAAGACTCGTGGTGGATATAAATGCCAGCTTTCTACGGCAATATGATAAAGCTTTGTTCTAAATAAATGTATCCATTAAAATATTACATTTAATTCCTAATGATTTAACCACAGGGTGCTGCGATTGATGGATGCTATTTACAAAACATTATTCCTATTAGACATAAGTAAAGTAAAGAGGCATCACATGCCAGACCATCTCGGGATGTATTGCTTCATTTCCATTTCAGGAGAAACCATCACTATATTGCCAATAATAATATGTATTATAAAACTATAATCATTGATACTAAAATAATATTTCTGTACAAATCTCTCACAAACACATGTTTATTCCGCATAAGTCGAGAGTTAAAAACAACATAGGATAAATAACAAGAAAAGAACATTCATTACACTCAAGTAATTAAGTATTACCTATGAATTAAGCTATGGCATAAGAATAACCCCCTCAAGTCCTTACACATAAAATACTGCCCCCGGGGCCGAAGGGTCCTTGTGACCAACCGCAACTGCCACCGCTACACCGTGCTACTTGTCCCAGTACAGTACGATACAGTACAATATAGTAAAATACAATACAATACAGTACAGTATAGCACAGCAACTCTGTACAGTCCTATACATTAATATTATCTGATAAGGCCACTAAAACATAGCGCATAGGTATAAAATTAGAGAAAGTCGGTAGATTAATATTGTTCCCTGAAGTAATTGATATAGTAGACGAATCGTCCATTGGACACCACTGTTGTGGCTCACTCATATGCAACCGTTTCACTTCACCAGACTTGGTCCTGCCACCGTGCTACATTAATGGGTACAAACATTACATAAGCCTTGTATCGTGTTGCACTAGATGCGTCCTTTCATCTATAACAGAACGGCTCCCGGTATACTTCTGATAACTTCTAGCAACGGCACGACCGCGCGTTACTCCGGAGACTGATTGTCCTCAAAGTATAATATATACATATATATATATGCGATTATTAGTTTTGTCGTGTTAACATTATATTTTACAAGTAGTAATGATATAAATATATAGTTTTGTTACCCTATGAAAATATATGTATTTTATTAACTTACATGCATAACTGTTACAGTGTTAAAAATCATTCAGTTGTTTGGAGATAAGAGAAGCCAAACCAATTCACAACACAATGGCAATCACAAATATAAACAAACACATCCATTCTTCTTCAAGTCTTTCATTCATTTTAGAAATGTTAACATTATTTTAGTCAAGGCTAACAGTAACAAGCGGGTTAAGTTGCGATTAAAAGCATAAGCAACTAATATAGATTTATGATTAAATAAAATAAATAACAAATAAATAAAATAAAGTTACCAGACAAGTTAGATGAAAGGGAAGTGAGTGATAAGGGGATGTTTAACATGTTTTGTACCAAATATGGATATATAATAGGCAATGAACAATATGAAGTAGTATGAAGGTGGAGGTGCGGGGATAGATGGGTAATGTAGATAGATGATAGTGAGTCCTGAATACGCACACGTCCAATGACTACGACACTCATTATATGTCACAACAAGATATTTTATAAAATGTTACTTTAAAATACACTGAATCGCATGCAATTAAATAAACATGTTTGCTCCGAGACAATTTTCCTTACGAGTATGAACAAACAATAACTAACAATATTTTATTGCACTAGCTAGCAAAACATAAATTTGGACACTTCCCTTCCGAGTGCTCTGTTGATAATTCCTTGCACGTCACTAAAACTATCATTATTGAAATGAAACAACCACGTGTAGCAAGAACATTGTAAACACTGTACAGTTTGTTTGTTTGTTTGTTTGACTTGTTTACGTCCGCCGAGTGACGGATAGTATAAAGTTACTCCACAATATGAAAATACAACTACTGCTCCCAAACAGACCGCCGGACGCCGTCATCGCCTATTGATAAAAATACAATATGTAATATTTTCAGCTACTGTGTAAAATAGTAAGTTATATGTATAATATATCCACAAGGCAAAATTGGCACTTAAAAAAACACCCTTTCGATGGCTATCACTCCAGTTATGATCTCACTTGTGTCTGTGAGGGGGAGAAGCCGGTGGGGGGCTACGTGGGGCTGCTCCCCCGCAACGGGGATCCCCCGTTGTACGGGTGGTTGGAGTTGCACAACACTGTATACACACTGTCCACCTTGCTCAGCTTCTCGAAGAACGGGATGAGGTCCAGGAGCTCCGTGTCTGTCATGTCGTCGAACCACGACGCCACCGGCACCTGCACAAACAAATATACACACTCATTACACAGACATTAAAATTGCTTATCTCTAAATAGTATAAAATAAAATCGCTATCCGCGTTTCTCTGTTTGTGTGCTTAGTTCTACTAAACTACGCAACGGATTTTGATAGGGTTTTCAGTCAGTTAGAGAATTTATTTCGGAAGGTTTATAGATATAAAACAGCATATTATATTTACAGAATGTAGAGAAAAGTCAAGCAATGCCGGGTACACATCAGCTAGTGGATGATAAATTAATCATACACACGAACGGCGATGAGAAGACAAAATTAAACTTTTGGAAAATGTATATTTTTTCTTCATATGAAGCGGTTACTTTGTGATGTGACATTATAATTTAAAATTAAACAATAACTTTGTAAACATCACTTATAGGTAAATACTTAATGCCGACCGGGTTTCGCTACAACACGTAGCCTCATCAGGGCAGTATAATACTAAAAATCTAAAAATTAAATTAACATGTGTGGATTTCACAGTAGGTGGACAGTCTGAGCTACAGTGGAAGAGGTAGGGATATGTGGGAGATTGAGAGGCGAGTGTTCTATGTCAATAGGGAACAATCTGAGTATAGGGCTTTTATTTAGGTTTATTTGGTTGTTGATGACTTTGCTATTGACGTTTATGGCTTTCCTTAACTCTAGCGCTTCTAAGTTATCTAACCTAAGACCTATTCCGTTTTTATGTAATAGACTGACGCCAGTATTTTTGTCGAACGTATGGTTGGTTGCTATGAGGTGGTTTTCAAATTCGGAGAACCCATTGCTGGTTAAACATCTTAGGTGTTCTTTGACTCGTGTTTTGATATTACGCGCTGTTTTTCCTATATAAAACGCGGGACAGTCACTACATTGCAGTGAGTAAATACCTGAGTGATTTAACGGATGTTCTTTGTCCTTAACGTTCATCAACAATTTACTTATACTATTGTTAGTGTAAAAAGCTGGTTTGATATCTGGTGGGAGGTTTTTTATGCTTTTTTGAGAGAAATTATCGATGTACAAAATTCTACGCCATTGTTGAGGTTGATTATTATTAGTTGATTTATTATTATTATGAGGGGAGCTGTTAAATAAAAATTTACTTGTCGATAATCTTTTTAATTTCTTATTTAGGATGTTATTGACCATATTTGCATTATAGCCATTATTAATCGCGATTTGTTTAATCGTCGCTAATTCTAATAAGAAGTTGGAATTTGATAACGGGACGGTAACTAATCTATGGATCATGGAATGGAAAGCAGAATGTTTGTGGGAGATGGGATGGTTAGATGAATTATTAATAGTTGTATCAGTGTAAGTGGGTTTACGATAGATTTTAAATTCTATTTTATTGTTAATGATTGATAGGGTGAGATCTAAAAAGTTTAAGCTAGAATTAGTTCCTATTAGAATTAGTAAAATTAAGACAGGCAATCAAAGAGAATGTGTTTAATTGAAACCTCATGGATCACATTTAAGACATAGCCATCGAGGATAGGCGCCGATGGATTACACATGTGACAGCCTCGTAGAATCAACTTCATCTGCCAGTGGTGAGTAATTCCTTGACGTGGCTTTGATGGTTTAGCCATGTCAAGAGTCAGAATAACAGAAGAGTAAGTATAAGACTATGTATGAATGTGAATGAGGCAAGGAGTGTGTGCCAAGACTGAGTTATTTGGCAGCCCATCCCCTCTGCCTCACACCTGTGGGTAACGGTTTAACTAATTAGTAATGGATCATCTGGCTTACATTTAAACACATACATTTTGTCAAAACGTGCTGCGTGGTGGGATAGATTGCACTGAAAAGGTTAAGGAATATAGAAGAATGCATGAACTTACGGCATTGTCAGGATGGAAGATGTATGAGGCGGGGGAGTTGTCCACAATGATGACCTTCCTCAGGTCCCTGCCTAGTTTGTTGAGGTCCTTTACGTAGTTCCCGTGGTGGAAGACACAGGACTCGCGGAATAGGCGGGCTCTGAACACTCCCCACCGGTCCAGCAGGTCAGCCACGGGGTCCGCGTACTTGGCCAGCGAGGCCGTGAACAGCACACACTCGTACAGTTCACCCATCCGCCTCAGGTATTCATCCACGTGTGGCCGCTTCAACACGTACACCTGGTGCACTGTGCCGTCTATCTCTACTGGTACTACAAAGTCCGCATTGTTTATGGGCTGAAAAAGAACAACGGGTCAAACGTCTATGGCACAGAGAGAGATTGAAATGGGTTCATAATTCTTTTATTTATCGTGCAGAATGATCGTAAGAGTGATGAGCATAATTGAAATATTCAATTTCGGAGCAGTGTAATGATGATTCGAATTAATCGCTCAGGTTACGAATGACATCTATATTTATGGGTTACGGGAAGTCCGTGTTGTTTATAGGCTGCAAAATCAGACACATTGAGAGATTCGAATCAGTTTTTCAAACGCTTCCTTTATTTAGAGTGCAAAAAGGTTATAATCGTAGATAATGGAAAGGAAGGGAAATATGGCGTGGAAGCATGCCTACTGTGCCGACTTACAACCAAACTGCATGGACTATCAAAGCGACGGAGCCAATGAAAAGCCAAAATAAATAAATGTTTAATCATGTCGATGTTTAGCATACCACTCGAGCGATTGGTGTTATATATTTACATTTACCATAGTATTTAATTAATACCATTCCTCGAAATATTAATATGGAAACATATGAAACTGCTTACTACAGTTTAAAGCCAGTGAATCCACCTAGATTTCACCGTTTAACGCATGTTTTTAGGTTTTATAAATTTGGCACATTACGGCAAGCGATTGCTCAAAACGTTTTCACAAACATGGCATAATATACCAAAAAATTGTTCAAATATAAGGTACATTCTTTTTATATTCAAAGTGTTCTAAACAGTTTTTCGGGACACGGTTTCTCGGGGAGATTTTCGAAAAATTACAGAGTGGGTTTTGCTCCACGACTCAAATATCGATTTTGGAAAGTGTAAGAAACAAATGATGATTCAAAATAATCTCTCGGTTATGAATGACATCTTCAATAACAATGCCAAAAGAAGGTTACAAATTTTTTTATCTATCTATTTTCTGAGTAATACAGATAAAGACATTAATAATGAAAACCGTGGACCTTCTATTTTTTTTTCTGTCTAATTGAATATCTCGTATCCGAGCAATTCATCCTGATAATTTTGAATGAATAATTTAAAATTAGTCATTTAAATAAATTATTTAAACTGATTAATTGTAATATTCAGTATTTTGTATCAAGATTACAGCCATCACTAGTCAAAAATAAGTTTGTGTATTTTAACATTTCTATGGTTTTGTATTGTTTCTACGTTATTTATAAAATTACTAAAGATACTGGTAAATGAGCAAGATAATTTGCATATTACTGAATGATTGTCTTGCCCATCAGTAATCTTCAATTTTGGGTAACGTCGTCCTGGGATATTGTATAGATTTCACCTGTGATAGGTAAAAACTTGCTATTTTGAAAAAATGCGCCATCTGTTGGACGTAAAAGCAACACGCGCTATTGATTATCTATCTGCACAGACAGACTGAGCCACAGCAATGCTTGGCGGGGTTCAGCTAGTTTGTAATAAGGACAACAACATGCCGGTCAACATCCTAATGCATTAATAAATAATGGAAATACATAAATCCCAGGTATATTAAGATTAGCAGGTTCAATTTGCCACTAATAAATATTGATCGGAAATAATAAGGGTTTACATTATCAATTATACGCATAGATAACAGATAATAAAATATTCCCTTAGCTGGAAAAATTATTGATAAAGAACTTTGATAATTTATTATCAGAAATGTGGTATGAACTGGCAAAAATAATATAATATTATGTTATTTCATAAATATAGTTGTTGATATAAAATTTTATCAGATTTTATTTCTGTTTAACATTTTAGTCTGATTTTGGTATGTATTTAAAATGGTGTCTGTATAAAAATAATTAAATGTGCAAAGTTTATGACATGTTATTATGCTTTTATTGTAATGTTTTGTTTATTGTGTTATGTTATGCTGATATATTTCCACAACTTTTTATAATACATTGTTTCCAAAATATGGTTACAACCAAACAATGCGTGTGGAGCAATGAATACTTTGTGTATTTTAAAGATGTAAGCAAAATTAGCACACTTTGTGCGGAAAGTGTAGTGGAAAAAGCATCGCTGTCCTATAATTTTACTTAAATATTTTATACCAATCTCTTCTTCGTATTTGTGTTTAAAAATGTAAACCAAGTCTTGCCTATCTTCAAATCCTTGTCTTTTATATGGAAGAATATTTTATCAAAGGGAAAGTATATTTAAACCCGTAGAACGGGTAATATATATTTCCACTCACTCACCGCACCGGAAATGTGGAAGTTTTTTGTAGTGATTTGACCAAAAATTAAAAAAAATTGTAGTGTAATATAAAAAATACATACTTTTTCCACAAATAAAACACCACTAAATGGCCCAACACTGACTTCAACTTCAGATTATCGAGTCGTATTACAAAAGTAGGCTTTAATTTCAGACAACTTTATAGTTGGGGGGTGGTGAGTACTATGTAAAAAAATTTCATTAACATATATGTATTATTTTCAAAGATATAGGCTGTTTAAAACAAAATCAATTTTCTCGAATGGTACCCTTGTTTTCGCCTGCACAAAGTGTCTTAGTATGAAAACTCCATGTAATCATAAATATTGAAAAAAAATATATATATACAGGGTGTCCGGGGGGGGGGTGATACTACATGTAAAATAGATAAATAACTTTTTTAGAAATTTCATCGTTTGTTTCCCCATACAAAAATGTTTTTCCATGGAAGAATATTATTTTTTCGAAACAAACAATTCAACTTTTGTACTTGAAAGCAACCTTAAAATGTTGAATTTCGAAAAGTTTTTTTATCTTTTTTACTTGTATTATCATATAGAATCATTTCCCGAAGTTAGTGCACTTTACGCCCGGACACCTTGTATATCTAATAAAACTATATTTTTTTAAAGGTGTTCTAGACCTAGACCATTATTTCAAATTATAGAGAGAAGAAAGGTGAATTTATAATTGAGAATTGTGAAATTAATTTTATTTAAATGGGCAAATTTTATAATTATATGGAAGATTGGAGCCAGGTTATTACATTTTGTTAAAAATTCATATAATTTTATAACAAATAACAAGAGAAGGCCAACTAATAATTTAAACAATTTTAAAACTCCTCAAAAACTATAATCAATGTTCATTATCAGTTGTTTAGCACTAGGTAAAATTTCATGTTATTGTTTGTTTAGTAGATGTAAACCACAAGTACAAGATATTAGGAGAACATTTCAAAATAAACAACTCGTCAACAATGAAGTACAATACTTCAACTTGTTAACACAGACTACATGGAAAATAGAGTAGCGTGATATCAAGTCAAGTAGCAAGAATATCCAGTAATCAATGTAATATAGAGTAACATATAAAGTCATGTAACGTATTGTAATATTTATATTCAGTCATGTATCAGTATAAGATAGAGTAGCATATCAAGTCATGTAACATAGTGTAATATTTATATGCAGTCATGCATCAGAATAAGATAGAGTAGCGTATCAAGTCATATAACATAGTGTAATATTTATACATGCACTATGCAGTCATGTATCAGTGTAAGATAGAGATGAAATCATGTAGCATAGAAATAAAGATAAAGTAATAAATTATGTAGTGTAACATATTTAGTCATGTAATGATTAATGTAAGATAAAATAGCATATTGTAAAATAGAGTAGTAAATTAACAGCTTTCCCATGGTGAACTATGCCTCTCAAATTGTTGCTGACTTGTACCAATGACAGGGCTTCTGTCTTGTAGTATTGTTAGTATGTGAAGCATTCAATATAGGTACACATAAATCAATATAAAATCTCACCTTGAAAGAGCTATGTACTAGGGTTTCGTCCAGATCTATCACCATGCACTTTTTGTGCATGTCCTGGTGCCTCACGGGCGGCAGGAGAGAGCGGGCCAGGTCTGCGGGGGCCAGGGGCAATTGCGAGCCCGGCGAGGCCCCCGCTGCCCCGGCCGGCCCCGCGGCGCCCGGAGGCCCCTTGCCCCGCCCCCCTCCCCCGCCCCAGCAACACAGTAGCGAGCGCAGGAACCCCATCTTCTTGGAGGGCGGCGGGGGGGGGCCCACACATGCCGACGCCTCACTGTCATCATGTTCGGATGCTGTGGATCGGTAGACTGCAAAGCATTTGTAATAAACAGTTTTATTTAGGTGCATATATTCAAATTTAGTACGGTCTTTCTGTAACATTATTCCATGTATGAGATTAAACGGAGCCATCAGTGGTATGCTTATGCGTGTTTTCACAGAAAATCTATTATTACTTGTGTTAACTACATTTATAATTACTACGTTAGCATTATCCAAAGTGATACAGTAGCATGTTGTACATAAATTAATGATATTCTTCGAAGTACAGCAGCTTTAAAACATGTACAATATTTTAGTGTAAATTTGCAGATGTGTGTAACATGCGTTTACAATATGCAAATAATTAGTGATTAGTAAAACTTAATTTTTATTAATAAATATCAATAACAGGATATGTATTACAATTACTTCAAATTAAAGAATATTTTACCCAAACTTCATAAAAACAAGTTGATTTAAACAAATCTAAAAGTTATGTATACACACTGATAATGATATAATTATTACGTGGTGATTAAATAAAAACACAAAAACATAAGGATCATATTTTGCAAACGTGATAATATGTTATTAGAGAAATATTTGTGAAACAAGTATCTATGTAGCAGACACAATAAAGATATTTTTTGGTAAATTCATAAAAGACGTTTATAATAGATTAAAAACATGGTAGGTGCTTACAATCATAACTACTTAATAAAATAATCTATTCATAAAAACCCTAATATAATCACATTACACGGGAATTAAAGTTGTGACCACATAATGGCAGTTGCGACCTCCAGGCCACAAAGGTCAGCTTATCTTTTAGGATCAACAATGCTTTCAAATTTTGGCAGTTAAATACCATACTTGTCGGGTTGTAATACTCTTGCAAATTTAATGCTGCCTGTAAAATATTATTATTCAAGGAATATGCAAATACCATGTTTAATTTACTGAGATAATTTTAAATCGTGAACTCAATTTGTTTTTAGCTCTAATGTAATGATATCGATAAAATTCGTAAAATACGAGACAAATAAAACGAAGAAAAAAAAACGATTATATTATCATTCTAAACATCCCATGTCCTGTATTTAAAGGAAATTAATAAATAGACAGACCTTTAAATTATTTAAAAAAGCTTAAATTTCACTATCTGGTGCAGTGCATAGCGTTAAACAAACATCAAGCGCACACAGGGCACATATAGAAAAGATATCATCACAGATACTATCAGGTATGAAATATGGGGTTCCCCGTTCTTAGGCAAAATTTTATTTTATTGCTTAGTTAGTGTTTTTATTATTTATACTATCAATATAGGGCAAAAGACAATCAGCGATTTCGGTAACTCAAATTGGTGCAATCTGATTTTACATTTTGACAATAAAACCTCGGTCAAGAGGGGTGATTGTGTGATAAGGTACTCGCTGTGAGTAACTCTATTAGCAGCCTTTAAACATGGCGGCAATTTGATCAGAACATGTTCAATTCTGATCGCGATATGGAGGTGATTTCTCGCCGTGGCAACGTTGCAGTGATGAAATCGCTACGTGAGACATTTAGACTACCAACCTACGGTTGGTAAAAAATTTGCAAATATGTTTTATACAAGGATTGATTAATGACAAAATTTAAATGAATAATGGCTACCGCTGAAGTGAGTTCACACTTTTACAAGGCTGTATTCGTGATCACTTGTTTCTAAACTGTTTCATTTTGAGCGACTCTTTACTAGAGCAAATTATTAGCTTAACATTTTGTTAAATTTGTGTCATACGTTCAGTGTGAGGTGCCGAGTCAAATAGTATATCTAGTATAATCGCTGTAAGAGGGACCGAATTTAAAAAGATCTCCGATTTTGAATATTTTGCATATGCCACATGTACGAAAGAAATTAATAATAACTGATATTGTCTTTATTACCATCAAACAAGTGATATTATTCTACCTTATCTATCAATGAACGGTCAATTCCGATGTATGTAAATCCTGTTAATTTTTCCTCAATGAAATAGCAACAGTACGTTGCAATTTGCATTTATGCAATTATACCACAGCGCAATAGTTTGAAGGTCTTTACTGATTCATTAAGATAATATTGTAATGAACGCAATGAACGAGCTGCACAATGCTATATGTAATAACACAATAATGCATCTTTGAGAAAAATATATATTCAAATGACTTGCATTTCATACAAATTTCATAATGGATTGGTTCATTAACTAAGTAATTGCACACTTATTTTCCTGTGCTTCTAAACATGTTCCCAAATGAAATTACTTTGCTCCATAAATATCGTCAAGATAACTGGATTCTCGAAATAATGGCAGACCAAACAATAGATAGAGACTAGAATTAAAACAGTTCCTTTGTTGGATTAACAGGTTCACCGCAACTAAATTTTGATGAAGTAAACAAACTAAACCTGAACCGTCACGAATGAGACCGGCGGCAGTGAATGAGATAAAGATGGATGATGGCAAATAAGTTGACATCAAGTAGGCTGAGTTAGCACCGCGTTTGGGTTCAATTCCTTTCTTCCTTTGTGAGTTCAATTCTTTGGCTGGCTACGTCCTCCATCACGACACAAGCAACATTTTCCGCTTACTGTGGTGGTAGTAGATTTTAAATATTGTCAGGTTATTTGTAACCCGGAAATGTTTGTCTTTCTATTAAAATAAATATATATATATATTGAAAATGACCAGTTTTGTTCCAACTCTCTGCTCAGATGCATCATTATAATATTATTTTGATGGAATAAGAGCCAACTATAATATCCTGAACATTCGGCATGTGTTAACGGAATAAGTACAATATTAAAAAATATTGCATTACATACTTATTCACTGCTAGGAGCAGTGCAAAATAATCTGAAATTTTATATTGAATTCTAAAAATAGAGTGGCCAGATTTTTTTTAATAAATATTGTTAATGTTTGTTCATCATAATAATAGTTGAGCATGCCTGAGAAATGAGATAAAGCAATTGCCAGGCAGAGATCAAGTCTGCCCAGCGACGGTGTGTAAGCTGTTTTGTTGAGAAAGAGAAGTCACTCATACCAACAGCTTGGGAGTTTCCTCTCACAAAATAGGTCATGAGTTGCTAAATTTTCTTTATTAATTGACCCCAATGAAATGATGAATGGTTCGTGCATACCAACAAGACCAAACAAGATGTGTCCAACTCAGGAAAGTCACCAAAGTGTTCTGTAATACAATTTGATACCCGACACTTCAAACCGTTATACTTAGTCAATTGAAAACAATTTCTAATAATAATTGGCCGATTGCAGGAGATGGACCACATCAATAAGCAGATACAATATATTGGCAAAACAATTACTATACCTATTAAGACTTCAAACCGTTTCACAGTGTACCTATATTATCAAAGATCAGTGTGTAATTATAGTGATATGAATCACTTAGATTACTGGTTAATAATAATTTTAACGGCAAATATGAAGTGACATCTAGCTAGTCTGACCAAACTACCTTAGGAATTAAACACGTATATTGACATTATGATTAGACAACAATATATAATAATATTTGTATTGCGCTAACAAAATGTTGAATTTGTTATTTAGTCACAAAAAGGTTAAAAATATGGTAGAACACACAAAATTTCTGATATTTCAACTGATATTGAGAATTTATCACTTATCGATGCACGAACATTTTGCACAATTACTGAGTATATTATGTAGGTACACTAGAATCCCGTTTCACTTTTGTAAACAACATAATAGTTGCGGAGAAATACGAAAAAACAAGAATAATTCTACGTAACAAGAGTTGGCGTAAAATTGTACATACATGGACATGCGTAAAATCAGATTCAAAATAAACGAATGTGGATCCATAACATGACCACCTCTGAAAAAACAGTGCAATTCGAACTACGTTCAACATTCCTTGCGGAGATCAATGACGGCATGCTCAATTGTCATACATTGCGTAATAAATATCAATTAATGTGGTAAAATAAAAACAATATAATGTTTCAAGGTTGTGAGCGCCAAGCTGTGAACCAAGTCTTGTTTACCTTAATAGCTTGAACACGCCTACCTTTCAAACGCCACAAATATATGTTTTAAGATCATAATTTCTTCACATAAACATTACGATAGTTAACACTCAAATTAATTTATTTGTAAACAGTCAAAATGTTAAGTACATGTGAGGTTCCCATCGGTAACTGAATGAAAATAGATAGTTAACAGGTGAACTAGCATTAGTCTATTTACCTCTTTCTGGTGTAAAATCGTTTAGTTGTTCGTCATCCCGCGACACTTGAGTGATAATAGACGATGGGTCCATTTAAACATTTGTTTTGTAGCTTGTTATTAATGGTGACTACAGATTTGCGACGATTGTACACCATAAAATTATCTTTTATCTCCTTTCTATCTTACAAAATGGCAGATGGCTGCTGGCAACTACAAATTCCTACATTCAGTTCGGTGTTCGGTTGTGCTTGTTATTTGCAGAAGGCAGAAGCTTACTATAGCTATTTCTGTTTTTCGTATTCGACAGGTTGTTGTTAGAAAGAGATACCACCATAAATGTATACCAGTATGAAAACTTTTCCGTTCATAATAACTCACCATAGAAATTGGTTCCTACCGAAAGATTTAATCAAGTAAGAAAATGCTTAAAATTAGATGTAAAAGTGTTTGGGTCGCCATCTTTATATCATCGGCAGCCATCGGCGGGTCAAAAGTGATGAATAAACATGAACCTAAAAAGCCCTGGACAGAGTATTAGTGCGATTTTGTATGAAATCTATGGTGAGGGGAAATTGTCTGGCAACCATCTTGTACGACTAACTTTTGAACTGATTTGTATGCAAAGTGGTGCATAATGAACTATTATTCTTTTATTTTTTTGTTGTTAATACAGTTACAACAGCTTTTGATTTTTGTGGCGATATTTGAAGAAACAAGGAATCCGATACGTCATTAAAAAACTTTAAAATATTTTTGTATTTTCATACATCTTCCCCCTCACCGCGCGGCTTTAATTTGCTCTCGAATTGGGGGTCTAGAATGTCCAGGACTTTTTAGGTCCATGTAAATAAACAATATCTAAAATGGATTCGCAAACATAACTATTCTCGGTCCAACATTAGAACAACCCATGTCTCCGCCCCTTCTCCCTACTCCTACAAGGACGAGCGTTAACACATTCAGACCCACTATTTTAATAAATTAATTATTTTATTTATTTTCCTACCGACAAATAAAATAAAAAATTAAAACATTTTAATACATTCAAATAATGATGATGATAGTATTACAATACATATTGTACTTTATTAGGCATCAGATTTATCAAATCGGCTAAGAAATCAATCGAAAGTTGAAAATATCATCATTGCCATTAAAAAATAAAATTAATGGTAAATATTTACCTACGACTACCGTTTTTTACACGCATTTAAAAATAAACAATCATTTGATTAATCTTAATGACAATAAACAAAAACTTTTTGCATTTAGGATTTTGAAAAATATTGATATTTAATATTATTTACGTAAATGATAATTTACGAGAAAATTTTCCGTACGACACACCATTTTGACACACCGAGTTCTCGCATTCGCATAGTTCGCGTTTGTTTTTACGTGGGAGTCGCTATATGCACAGCGACTAGTCGACAGGGAGCGTGGCCAACATATCCGAGCATACCCGAGCTGTTCCGAGTAAATTGTTTCCCACTGCCTGTGATGCAAAATCAGTGAAACGCGGTGGGCGGTGAAACGAAACGTCAGAAATCATCAGAAATGGAGTCTTTGAGTGCCGGTTTAGACCGTCTTTTAGAAGTTTCGTTAAGTAATTTCAAAAAGAATTCAGAGACGGGTGTTATCAGTGGATACATTGACAATGAAGCAAATTATGAAGCATTTCTGTGTTCTGTGAACGCGTTGGGGCACTCTTTTTCAACGAGAGACAGTATGAAAAAGAAGTTGGGAGGTAAGTTCTAAACCTTAGGGCCTGGGTCTAGGGTAGGCCTTCCCATTTCTTCAGTTCATAAGCAGCTGCTGATATTTACGAGTTATTCGAAATTAACATTTCCAATCTTTCAGATGCAGTATACACGTTCTGCCCGCCTACAGTGGAGTTCTTTGGGATGCCATTTACATTCGGTATAAATGCGTGCGAGAGAGAGTGAGAGCACAGAGAGTGCGCCCAAGGCCCCCGACTACACCGCCCAAATAACAGCAAGGAGAGAGTTGAGTTGGTATGTTAATACACCCTAGAACCACATCAGCTAGGCCTATTCCCCCTCGTCTTTCAATAGTAGCATTGACAGAGCACCGAGGACTCGGTTGTCCAAGATTAAGGTCTATAACCCCAAAATGATCACCGTATCGTCGGTGATGTGTTTAAAATAAAAATAAAAGCGATGGGCCTGGACCTAGGTAAGCTAGGACTAGATTACACCAGGGGCCTTCCTAATATGGCAGTCAGAGCTCCGTCTCATTTAGATTAACACGACAATCATACCAATCACAATTCATCTTTGTGTGTTAAAAAGTGTGCCTTGGCTCGTAACACATCCTCATGTCGTGTTAGTTTAAAGAAGACCGTGCTCAAAGTGCCAAATTAATTAAAGCCCCTGCAGCTATATCTCATTTCACAATTTTAATTCATATCACACTGGATTATAACCACACTTGTAATTTTATACTAATGTCAACATTGCATAGGCCCTAACAACTTTTGTAAAAGTTAATCATCTGCGTCAAATGAGTTAACCATGGGCAATTTATTTGCCGCACAAATAATAGGCGTCTTATACGTATAAGATTATTAGACCCTATACCTTGAATTGTTCTTTCAGGCTGATCACCCAAACCATAAGAAGAAGAGGTTCCGGGTTTTGGACTGCAAGAAGCTTGGTTGTCCCGCAATGATGAGTGAAACAAATAAAATATTTTCCAGAATTTCCTGTTCCACCTCAAATTGCAGAAAGAGCAAAAACGAAGGTATGATAGTTTCTTTTCTCTGCTTATCCCTACATGGGCAATCACTTTATAACATTATTTTAATGTTTTCACCATAGTTAGATGCAGTGTTGTGTCAGATACTTTTTAAAAGTATCTAGATACAGATACAGATACTTGGCAAAATTTGTAGCTAGATACAGATACAAGATACATTATAAAATTGTATCTGTATCCAGATACATATACTTTTTAAAAGTATCTCACAGATACTCAGATAAATTTCTTCTTTTTTGGGGGAAAACTTAAAAAAATATATATATTATCGAAAACAGCGATTACTTTAATTTCTTAAAGACGGTAGACGTAAACGCTTGTGATTATTTTACATATTTACACTTGCTTGTTTTATTCGTTTCCCAAAAAGATATTGGCAAATTGGCCTGCAAGCGGTGATAACATAAATGCATTAGGGGTCCTCGCGAGTACCCGGGTAGCATATTACTTCCCGGGTACCCGACGCCCCTTGGATAAATAAAAAATACGTGAACTATGTGCATTTGATTACTTTGGGTTCTGATGGAAAATTTAAAAAAAAATAAATTATTAATTATTTTTATTTTATTTTTTAAATTATTTTTTATTTATATAGGGGGGTACCCGGGTACTCGGTTACTCGGGTTAGGACCCCTAAAATGCATGTATATAAACTGCTATAAAATATTATACACTAGATGGACAAAGGTACCCACTAGCTGAATCTGTGAGAAATCTTTAAAATTAACTCGAGAAAATCGGTAAAAGTTCACCTTGAAAATAAAGTATCTGAGGTGTCAGATACTAGTAAAAATGTATCTAGATACAGATACAGTTATAGAAATATAGCTAGATACAGATACACAAAAATGTATCTAGATACATGTATGTAGATACTACACAACACTGGTTAGATGCAAAATTATACAAATACCGTTTTGGACAACACACATTTTTTTAGAAGGAAATGTGGTGGGAACATGTGGGAATACGCAACTTCCCATCGCTTAAATAAACACATTTTCAACATTATTATCTATTGAATTTTACTGTAAGGCCAATGGTAGATGTCAGCACAGTACCATGGCCGGAAATATGATTCCCAGGGCCTCAACACTGCAAAATAGAAGGTGTGAAGCATACTTCCCTGTGCCCCTAAAAGGAAAATCAGATATTTTTGTTGTAAATATTATTTTATATTTTTTACTGCCTACCAAACCAATAATTACTGTTTTTGTAGGGTTCTGTTATTTTTATTTATAGTAAAACATTGTGGCTTGTTTTCAGATTCTGAAACAAGTGAAGGCATCCCTTCAATCCACCAGCCCACCTAAATGTGTGCTACGTTATTACGTCTCGGCAACCGGAGAAGCGAGCCACAACCACAGCAGAGACGCGGCCAAGATGACCCAACAAATTCATCCTGACCTGATACATGAGATCAACAGGCTTGTTGAAGCTAGAGTTTCCTCAGTACGAGATGTGTCTCTATTGTTGGAGCAATTTATTAAACATAAATTTCAGGATGAGGCAGAACCTGATCGGCTTAATTCAGGGTTTATCTGTCATGTTTTTAAAGGGGTTTGTTCCCTCAATGTTTATATTTCCTTTGTGTGGTGTAATGTATTATTTTCCATTAATAAAATAATATCAAATATGTATCAATGAATTGCCCAACTTCCTTCATTGCTCACTTATCCTTCAACATGCTATATGGCATCCAAATTTTCACATAGACTCCAATTTATTTTTTTTTATATTAACTCCACACAGGAGGCCCTGAAGAAAATAATTTCCCTCAGGGCCTATGTCATCTTTGGGGATGCTGTGTGGAGGGTCTTTTTGTGGAGAGGAAGGAGTGAACATGGGTCTCGAAGAGTCCCATGTTGTAGGAGGGAGGAAACACAGAGGCCGGCAGTTCGTTCCACAGCCGAGCTGTTGAACTTAAGAACGAATCGTAGAAGCGACCCGTTCTCATGTGACAAATGTCAACCGTGTACAAATGTTGGGCGCGCGTTTGGCGTGTATCCCGACTACGCACCGGTGCCGAAGGGATCAATGACGCTAGTTCCTCAGAGCATCTTCCATTGTAATACCGATAGAACAAGGACAGCATACCTACCTGACGCCTGTGCTCTAAAGATTGCAGTCCGTTTGTTAAGATTGGGGAATCTATCAAACGGACCGCCCGTTTCTGCACAGAGTCAAGGGTTTTTTTCAAGTATTTAGGGGCTCCGGACCAGAGATGGCTGCCAAATTCGACAGTAGGGCGCACTTGCAATTTGTACAGGGTCAGCAGTTTTGTACTATTCAAGTATCTGCGGGCCCTGTACAGTACGCCCAGCTTCTGAGAGGCCAGCTTTACTCTGGCTTCGATGGAGTAAAGCTGAGTAACTTATGATTATAAACTTTTCACAAAAAGTTTATAATCATAAGTCAATAAAATTTAATAAAAATTTGAAAAATTTGAAGAAGCAATAAAATTTATACTCATTTTGTCTTTTAAAAAGCATTTACAATCATATTAACAATAAATCCACTAGACAATCGTTTTTAGAAAATTTTGAATACATACAAACAAAAAACAAATGAACAGTCGAGCGCCGACTCCCTGGTCACTAGTTACCCTGGCTATCTACTCACTAGTAGTCATCACGGCAGTGGAAAATGTTCGTTAGTAAACAGCTTCGCTGCATTGTGCAGGTAAAAATGGGGACATTTTGACGTCCTCTGTGGTGGAGGGTAAAGCTCAGGATTAGCAATCCGGGGATCGCGGGTCCAAATCCCGGAATACGCAAGTAAATTTTATTTGATTATGTTGCATTATTTCACAATTTATTAATTAAATAAATATATAAGTACATCGCCTTGTTGTAAGACCACCATTCAGAAATCAAACATTGCTTGAAATGCCTTGTAAAGTTAAAAAAATTATTAGAGATTAGCAGTTTTCAGGGCCAAAATGTAAGCTAGTACCAATGGAGGTATATTAAATTTGCAAAAAACAATCATAATGATTAAAAAAACACCATGCTCGAAATGTTATAATTTTTATTTATTTTGAAAACAGCCATGATGGGACAAAGCCAAAAAAGAATTATACATTCTATAAAAATCTTCTAGAAACATAATATGTCCTAAGCACAAATATATGATAGTCACCTAAAAATATTAAAACTGAACTAAAATTTAATAATAGAAGTATGCAACAGAACAGAATAATCTGTCATCCGTTCCAGAGAATTCAAATAATACAATGTCATATATATAAATCACCTAAAAGTTTGCTTGTTAAATGTAAATAGATTTTACAATAGGTAATACTTCTAATTTCCTAAAAAAAACAAGTAAAAAATTAAAAACCTAATTTAAAAAAAAAACTCCCTTGATTTTTCCTAAGCACTTTCTTTGTCAATGAAAATATGATTAATTTTATGTAGGATATAACCCTGAACGTTTGAGAGTGCAAGTGGTCCATTGGTCAAATTACCAAGGAAAATTAGTGGTAATTCTGTATTGAAATTTCATAATTTTAACATTCCACTGCGGAAAAAATAGAATTAGAAAAAAAATCATCATAAGGATTGCAAATGTGATATTTTTAAAAATAAAACAAAAGCTACATCTATATAATAATGTAATGAATTATTGAGAATATTATTCATTATTTATTTAAGGTCTCTTAAGCATTGACATGCAAGATTTAGGACGGGTTGTTTCCAGAAATTCAAATGCAACATTGTCATCAAATGGCTATTCAGCCCCTATTTGTTTTTTTGACAGTTGAAGGGTCCCCGTTAAATGCTGATTCTAGTCCATTTAAACTTTTGACAGTTAAAAGGTCCCTGTTAAATGCTGATTCTAGTCTATTTAAACGTTTGACAGTTGAAGGGTCCCCGTTAAATGCTGATTCTAGTCCATTTAAACTTTTGACAGTTAAAAGGTCCCTGTTAAATGCTGATTCTAGTCTATTTAAACTTTTGACAGTTGAAGGGTCCCCGTTAAATGCTGATTCTAGTCCATTTAAACTTTTGACAGTTGAAAGGTCCCTGTTAAATGCTGATTCTAGTCCATTTAAACATTTGACAGTTGAAAGGTCCCCGTTAAATGCTGATTCTAGTTCATTTAAACTTTTGAGCCCCCGTACCTGAGCTGGTCACTTATAGTTACACCAAGCATCTCAATGGAAGGCCTGTTCGGAAGATTGCTTCCGTTGAAGGAGACTAGATTATCATTTGGATCCCTTTTAGACGTAATCAGACAGGATTGGGTCTTTGAAACAAAATAATGCTAGTTTTACTTTCCCATAGGTGTACTGTTTTGTAATGTTAAAAGATTAGATACTTTGAGTATATATAGGCCTAATACGAATCTGTACAAAAGTTGAACATAGGGCCTACCACAAGTTTTTTACTGTCCAAAAGTTAATTATATTTGCAGGAATTAGAATGTGGTTACCATACCAAACAGTCTTTATTAAGGCTTTGGAATCGACTTTGTGATATTGGCCCAATAGTAATGTAATCTAACCAAATGAAATCAAGGTGCAAGAATCGTATAAAACGAAAGATGAAAATTAGCTATCGGCTGCTCGGCAATATTCGGAAATGCTCGGCCGTGACGTCACAAAAAAATCTGAGCGGAGAACCAATTTCAAATAAAGCGCCGAAACACTTCACTTCGGAAATGTTGGCCACGCCCCTGTCGACTAGTCGCTGTGCATATAGCGACTCCCTTTTTACGTAGTGTAGGGCACTGCCAACATAACAATTAAAAAACACAAGTTTCAATAGTTTTTAAAATTTATATGGCAAAACGGTTTTTCATATCATAGACAATGAAAAACATTTTTTTTAAATGATGTGTTAATTGAGTCGTGTAATTTCTATACCCGCTAAATCAACTTTCATTGATTTGGAGAAAACCGCAAAAAAACTGTCACATCTCTAGCGTACATAAGTAATTGCATTACAATTTTTTATATAATGAATTGGAGTAATAAAATTTCGAAAAGCATTTATTTTTCTATATATGTCTAGCAATAATTAAGTAATTTCGATAAATAAAATGGATAAAGCGGATTTTGATACTCACTTCATATATATATTCGTGATATAGAGGCTTTTGAAAGTCAACTGAGCTGACATGGCGGGTTTAGAAACACACGCGTAGATCATTTTGACACACGAGCGTGGCGTCAGAGCGGCGGCCATATTGTATTTTGGCAAAATAACTGCTTGTCGTTGGTTGAATCCGATATAGCGCGTTTTGATAGTAACTTTCTGTATGATATAGCGGATTTGGTTTCTCAGTCGCAGTTTTAACATGGTTTTTGGTCGTGATAAGGAGGGTTTTGAAACTCAATTTTAGGCTCCCCTTGTTGCTCGCAAAAATGTGAACAAGATGTAATACTCAGATCATTTTGTCAAAAAATCGGATATAGCGGGTATAGAAATTATAGGATACATAAAAAACACTGTAAATAAAAAACCCGTTATTTATTAAAATTAACGTATTAAGGGAAGGTTTTTTATATGTAAATAGCCTAATCTATCTAATAATAACCCAACCTAACCTATCCTAATCTAACATATAATAATCCAACCTAACCTAACCTATCCTAATCTAACATATAATAATCCAACCTAACCTAACCTATAATAATCCAACCTAACCTATCCTAATCTAATATACAATAATCCAACCTAACCTATCCTAATCTAACCTATAATAATCCAACCTAACCTATCCTAATCTAACATATAATAATCCAACATAACCTAACCTAACCTATCCTAATCTAACATATAATAATCCAACTTAACCTAATCTAACATATAATAATCCAACCTAACCTAATCTAACATATAATAATCCAACCTAACCTAACCTATCCTAATCTAACATATAATAATCCAACCTAACCTATCCTAATCTAACATATAATAATCCAACCTAACCTAACCTAACCTATCCTAATCTAACATATAATAATCCAACTTAACCTAACCTAATCTAACATATAATAATCCAACCTAACCTTACCTAACCTAACATATAATAATCCAACCTAACCTAACCTAACCTAACCTATCCTAATCTAACATATAATAATCCAACCTATCCTAATCTAACCTATAATAATCCAACCTAACCTATCCGTTCCTTTTTGTCTCACCGATAACTCTGAGTTCTTTGAATTTTCCTCAGATGATTCATTTGAAATTTCAAAAGCTAACGAATTATCATTATTGTCCTCGAGTTCATCAACAATGTGATCGATATTCCAAATTTTTTTTCGATACCAACAATATGTCGAACAAAGTTACTCCAATGTTCTGGTGTAACTTTTTCGATACCTTCTTGCATGAGTCGTCTTACGTCACTTACTTTGAAGGAGGTATTGTTAACTTTGACATGCTGTTTAACCATTGACCACACCAATTCGATCGGGTTTAACTCACAATGATAAGGAGGTAATCCGAGCACAGTTTTGTTGACTTCGCTCGCAGTAACATCTACCACATACTTATCATATAATCCCCTGTACGAACTGACAACCCGCAACAACTCCGCTTTAATCATACTTGTATCGATATTTAGTTCTCCCTTTTCTTCATGCCCTTGAATTATGTCACCTTTTTTCCATTGTCTCGTTGGAAGCTTGTCCAATTTGACAGAATGATATGGGGCATTATCCATAACTATGCAGCAGTTTTCATCCAGTGATGGCAAAATGTTTTTAAACCACTCCAAAAATGTTTCCCCATTCATTTCGTCGTGATAATCCGCCGAATTTTTTTTTGATTCAAAAATTAAAAGACCATTCGGAACAAAACCTGCAGCACTTCCAATGTGTAAAACTATTAACCGTTTTCCCTCACCGGTTGCATTAGGGGGTCCTACGAAAAGGCCGCGTGCGAAAGCATCTCGTCTCGATTTAACAGTATTATCAACCCAAATTTTTTTTGATACATCACCTGCATTAATCCAGGTTTCATCGAGGTAGTATATCGTACGACCTTCCCTTAAAACTTTATTTATTGTGGGATACTGCTTTTCCAAGTAAAAAGTGTGAATCTTTGATCTTATGGCATTTTTATCGAAATCATCGATTTTATCAAAAAAGTTCAGTCGCTCTCTCTTTTTATTTGGCGATTTGACTTCACCGGTTTTTGTATACCGCAATAATGTATATTTGATGGTGTGTAGCCCAATACCCGTTTGCTCAGAAATTAAGTGAATGGCACATGTTTGTGAGATATCAGGGTCTCCAGATAAAATATTTTTATACATATTTATTATCATTGTCCGTTGAGGTTTGTGCACCACCTATAAACATAAAAAAAACCGATCAACACCAACATTCACAAATTTTATACATATATTACCTATCTATATCCTTGAATTATAAAAATGCATTGTTGTAAATCGAATAGTCATACAAATAACACATAAATAATGTTTACTTGTCCTTTTTTGTTTTTCGTAATTGGTGATAACGAATTCGGACATATCGGCTGAACATCCATTTTATCGCAGGGTCTGAATGGGTAAATTTCTCTAAGCGCGGGCACTAAGAACGAAAGCCAAGGACATACTGAATTGTCAGCGGAGATAGGGATTGCAGCCGAGCGATGGTGAAGGAAAGGAGCGGGGAGGGGGTGGTATGCGCATAACAAACCTAATTTGGTACTCCAGCAGGTTGTTCTTAACTTGGACAGAGAATAGATAATTAGATTTTTTGATCCAAATTTAGTTTGATTTTCAAATGCTACTGGGACCGCTGGGACCTATGCAATGAAGTACTGGACAAATATTCATAAACATAGTATTTTGATAAAATAGTTTTAAGTTTTGGAAAAATTGAAACATAATTTGTGCGACTAAGCTAATAAAACGTTGAATTTAAAAAAAATATTGTTGACGCCATTGAAATAAATTGTGATTATGAGAACGAAATCACAAAAAAATAACTTAATATTAAACTGGTTGGTCAGTATTGATTTAAAAAAATGGACTGCAGTATAGTTCCGAAATTGTATACAAATTTCATATCCCTAGACAGTTTACTTTTAATTTATACCCCCATATTATTTCATGCGTTAAAAGTTTATATTTTGAAAGATAACGCTCAATGTTTCACAAAAAGTTTATAATCATAAGTCAATAAAATTTATACTCATTTTGTCTTTTAAAAAGCATTTACAATCATATTAACAATAAATCCACTAGACAATCGTTTTTAGAAAATTTTGAATACATACAAACAAAAAACAAATGAACAGTCGAGCGCCGACTCCCTGGTCACTAGTTACCCTGGCTATCTACTCACTAGTAGTCATCACGGCAGTGGAAAATGTTCGTTAGTAAACAGCTTCGCTGCATTGTGCAGGTAAAAATGGGGACATTTTGACGTCCTCTGTGGTGGAGGGTAAAGCTCAGGATTAGCAATCCGGGGATCGCGGGTCCAAATCCCGGAATACGCAAGTAAATTTTATTTGATTATGTTGCATTATTTCACAATTTATTAATTAAATAAATATATAAGTACATCGCCTTGTTGTAAGACCACCATTCAGAAATCAAACATTGCTTGAAATGCCTTGTAAAGTTAAAAAAATTATTAGAGATTAGCAGTTTTCAGGGCCAAAATGTAAGCTAGTACCAATGGAGGTATATTAAATTTGCAAAAAACAATCATAATGATTAAAAAAACACCATGCTCGAAATGTTATAATTTTTATTTATTTTGAAAACAGCCATGATGGGACAAAGCCAAAAAAGAATTATACATTCTATAAAAATCTTCTAGAAACATAATATGTCCTAAGCACAAATATATGATAGTCACCTAAAAATATTAAAAACTGAACTAAAATTTAATAATAGAAGTATGCAACAGAACAGAATAATCTGTCATCCGTTCCAGAGAATTCAAATAATACAATGTCATATATATAAATCACCTAAAAGTTTGCTTGTTAAATGTAAATAGATTTTACAATAGGTAATACTTCTAATTTCCTAAAAAAAACAAGTAAAAAATTAAAAACCTAATTTAAAAAAAAAACTCCCTTGATTTTTCCTAAGCACTTTCTTTGTCAATGAAAATATGATTAATTTTATGTAGGATATAACCCTGAACGTTTGAGAGTGCAAGTGGTCCATTGGTCAAATTACCAAGGAAAATTAGTGGTAATTCTGTATTGAAATTTCATAATTTTAACATTCCACTGCGGAAAAAATAGAATTAGAAAAAAAATCATCATAAGGATTGCAAATGTGATATTTTTAAAAATAAAACAAAAGCTACATCTATATAATAATGTAATGAATTATTGAGAATATTATTCATTATTTATTTAAGGTCTCTTAAGCATTGACATGCAAGATTTAGGACGGGTTGTTTCCAGAAATTCAAATGCAACATTGTCATCAAATGGCTATTCAGCCCCTATTTGTTTTTTTGACAGTTGAAGGGTCCCCGTTAAATGCTGATTCTAGTCCATTTAAACTTTTGACAGTTAAAAGGTCCCTGTTAAATGCTGATTCTAGTCTATTTAAACTTTTGACAGTTGAAGGGTCCCCGTTAAATGCTGATTCTAGTCCATTTAAACTTTTGACAGTTAAAAGGTCCCTGTTAAATGCTGATTCTAGTCCATTTACACTTTTGACAGTTGAAAGGTCCCCGTTAAATGCTGATTCTAGTTCATTTAAACTTTCTTGTTGTTAACCTTGTCAGCTTATTAAATTTTTTATAGAAAGCTGAAACGCATTTAGAATCGGTGATTAATTGAACCTTTCAAATGTCAAAAAACAAAATGGCGCTAAATGGCCATTTGATGACAATATTGTTTTTGAATTTCTGCAAAACAACTCGGCTTGAGTGGCCTACAGACTATCTGAAGGAACTACGTCGGAAGGCTCAACTGTTCGATTATTCTTAAGCCAAGCCGTATTTCGATACCTTTCCAAATGGTTACTTCAAATTGGACAGCCAAATTGCATAAGTCTGTAGGCCCCTTTATGTTATGGTATTATTTTATGTTAGATAATGCCATGTAATAGACAACTGGAATACTTAAAAATATCATAAGAATATAAAATATTATTGACTTAAAAGACAATACATACACATAATAACCAAAGAGGTGGTCGGAATATATTGGTAACACAAGGGAACAAATTGGTTCTGTTTACAACAAGTTGACAGCTAAATGGTAGCCATTACTTATTTTAAAGTGAGCATGCAGAATAGCCAATGGTTTAACAGTTTTTCTCATTTTAGGTTGATCTTAAAAGAACTTAGGTAAACACATTAGGAAAAAAATTTAAGCACCAATACAATGTTTTAAAATATGTACCTCTAAAATAAAATAAAATCTTCAAAGATAGTCAAACCGTGTTCATACTGTCTATTCAATATTACAATAGTAATTTACATAAAAATGATTCAAGACATGAAAATTCAATAAATTTATCAACATAATTGTAGGGTAAGTTTACTATATAATCTTCAAAGATAGTCAATCCGTGTTCATAGTGTCCAATCAATATTACAATAGTAATTTACATAAAAATGATTGAAGACATGAAAATTCAATAAATTTATCAACATAATTGTGGGGTAAGTTTACTATATAATCTTCAAAGATAGTCAAACCGTGTTCATACTGTCCAATCAATATTACAATAGTAATTTACATAAAAATGATTGAAGACATGAAAATTCAATAAATTTATCAACATAATTGTGGGGTAAGTTTACTATATAATCTTCAAAGATAATCAAATGTGTTCATACTGTCCATTCAATATTACAATAGTAATTTACATAAAAATGATTGAAGACATGAAAATTCAATAAATTTATCAACATAATTTTGGGGTAAGTTTACTATATAATCTTCAAAGATAGTCAATCCGTGTTCATAGTGTCCAATCAATATTACAATAGTAATTTACATAAAAATGATTGAAGACATGAAAATTCAATAAATGTATCAACATAATTGTGGGGTAAGTTTATATAATCTTCAAAGATAGTCAAACCGTGTTCATACTGTCCAATCAATATTACAATAGTAATTTACATAAAAATGATTGAAGACATGAAAATTCAATAAATTTATCAACATAATTGTGGGGTAAGTTTACTATATAATCTTCAAAGATAATCAAACCGTGTTCATACTGTCCATTCAATATTACAATAGTAATTTACATAAAAATGATTGAAGACATGAAAATTCAATAAATTTATCAACATAATTGTGGGGTAAGTTTACTATATAATCTTCAAAGATAATCAAACCGTGTTCATAGTGTCCATTCAATATTACAATAGTAATTTACATAAAAATGATTGAAGACATGAAAATTCAATAAATTTATCAACATAATTGTGGGGTAAGTTTACTATATAATCTTCAAAGATAATCAAACCGTGTTCATACTGTCCATTCAATATTACAATAGTAATTTACATAAAAATGATTGAAGACATGAAAATTCAATAAATTTATCAACATAATTGTGGGGTAAGTTTACTATATAATCTTCAAAGATAATCAAACCGTGTTCATAGTGTCCATTCAATATTACAATAGTAATTTACATAAAAATGATTGAAGACATGAAAATTCAATAAATTTATCAACATAATTGTGGGGTAAGTTTACTATATAATCTTCAAAGATAATCAAACCGTGTTCATACTGTCCATTCAATATTACAATAGTAATTTACATAAAAATGATTGAAGACATGAAAATTCAATAAATTTATCAACATAATTGTGGGGTAAGTTTACTATATTAAAAAACGTAATCATTGGTTCTACATTGGAAAATAATATGGTGTTGTTATTATGGTAACTTTTTTATGATACGGTCATTTGGTACCTTACATAATATTGCACCTTCGTAAATCTTCCCTTATTAAAATTCTTTCACCATATTAGCAAATTACAAATTTATATTGCTGGATTACCACCTTACTGACTAAGCGCAGCGAAGCCCCGTTTTGACACAACCACGTTGCGTTTCGTATGTCTGTAAATTTTGTTTGTGTTTTCCGTGTCCGGTTAATCCTGTCAAGATGGTAGCCGTGTTTGATAGTTCCTTTTAATTCTGCAGAGCGCATGAGCATTGCGACTGTTGCAAGCTGTCAAGTCGGAGTAATCAACATTAGGCGAAGTCTACTGTGCACAGAACTGTTAGGACGGGTTGTTTCAGAGAATTTGAACAATTCTTTAAATTTCAAAGTTAAGTTCTGAGAAAGAATTTTTCAAGTTCTGTTTTTATTTCAGTTCTGTCAAGCAACTAGCCTTTAATGCTATAATAACAGAACTTGAATAAGACTTTCATAAAACTTGTAAATGACCGTCGAAATTTGATGAATTGTTCTAATTCTGTGAAACAACCCATCCAGTCTATTTCGTAGAACAAAAGTTGAAATCGATTCAACTTTGGGTTTCCATCACATAGAGAGTATTCTCACAGCTCTATTGCATAGATTCTACGAATTAGATCACAGAATATATGAGGTGGGATCCCAGCTTATAGAAGGTTACGCTAAAGAACATGAAATAATTTTTTACCATAAAATGGTTTGGCCTTTTTAAACTTTAAAGTATATGCTAACTAACATATATTATTATACATAAATTTTTTCGGTAAATTGTCAGCGAATAATAAATTGATAATATAAAACCTTTTTCCACTAGAAATGTGAAATACACAGAGGGAAATTAAATCTTGTATAAAAACGATTTCCCCTAGAGGTCAAAATTGGGTACAATAGTAATGTATATCACATAAAAAATACGAAATACTTCATTGAGATATCTTTTGGAATTAGAATGTTTAGACTTGGAAACGTGGCAAAATGATTGCATTATTTTGTGAATTCATTCTCCTTCATTTAGGTACTTTTCAGTTTCATGTTTACTAAGCTTGGACTATGGGTTAAAAAGGAACTTTGTGCAAAAGCTTTAATTTTAATTTCAAAAGTCATCAAATCAACCACCAGCCAAAAATCATAACTTAAATGCAATATAACCTAACCTAGATTATCATAATAATGAGTGAAGTTGAGCAATTCTGCGCATTATATCTTTCTAAGCTAACACAAACTATGCTAATCTAACCTAGTTTATTATAATGAGAGTTGTCATCATTAAATTTGAAAAATTTTGCAAATGTGCACTGTGCTAAAAATATTGAATAATTGCCAGATTTACGAAGGTAAACATGAAATTGATAAAGACCTCAATTAATTTAATGAAAGACCGCATACTCAAGAAATAATTTCGATAAATTCCGTTATATATCCCAGTCAACAGAGTTTAAAAAAACTTTATAGTACCCAAAATCAATTCACAAAAATACTATGTATATTCACAAATATCTTTAAGTCTTTAGTTACATCCATAAATATGTATATATCACAATTATTAAAAGTGTTCACATTATCATTCCGTTTTGCACTAAGCTCTCCTTCAACAGTACTTCAAAATGAGCGTGAAACTGGCCTTTGGAGTCGGCTTTGTGCCAGACTCATTTCTCCTTCATGAACTGGGCTCTCCGGATGGCCAGGGAGGTGCGGCCGCACAGCAGTCCGAATGTGAAGATCATTCCCAGGAAGCTGAAGAAGGTTATGATGAAGTAGGTCTTGTTGGGAGAGGTGACCACTTGTGCGTATATGTCGCTTAAACCCTCAGGGACTAACACCTGTAAAAAACACAGTCATTTTTTAAATTTTAATTATTAGATAACGTAAAGGCTCTGGCAAATGAGTAACTTTGAATGACAATTTCTTGCCGGTAAGGTATTTCCGTATTATCGGTCAAGATTAACTAAGATTGTCTTGTATTGCCTATTATTCTTGTCGAAATATTGTCCTATCTTGACGGTGAGTTCGTTTGATATTACGACAATATTAAAAATAAATAAAATAACTCCTCACTGTTACATATCATGTGCGTCTCCGTTTGCCACCTAATATTTATATTTTCTTACGCGATTAATATTAATAAATTAGTCGTGATTTTATTTTCGAGTTTATACAAGTTTGGTGGAGTTATTGTAGGAGATCACTTTTTGTATTGTGAAATTGACTTATACATTACGGAAATCTTGGCGGGACACAACAATATTGACGGCCGAGACAATAAGCAATTAATCTAGCTCATTTACCATCACCTCAACAATTAATAATTTATTCTACTTTCATCACTAAAAAACCAATGGACAGAGTGCCTAACCCAAAATGAATTAACTACATTAGCAATACACCCTTGGCCGCAAAACCATAGAAAATGGTGCCTACAGAATAAAAATTAATCATGAGTTAAAAAAATAAAACCGTTGTAAGATTGTTTGGGTCCCAAAGTTTGCCATGGGCTGGTCATCTTGAAAGAATGCTAGACGGCAGGTCACCAAGTAGAATCATAGTGGAAATATGCTTGAAAAGATCGAGGAACATGTGGAGGGATTGTGTGGAAGGAGAATGGAGCAGGATAATATAAGGCCTGAAAAATATAAATATAATTAACGAAAAAAAAAATCGAGATTAATTTATTTCTCAAGAAACCACAACTGCCGTTAGGCCATTTATGTCACGCTATAATCATAAAACATATTCAAGAAGGAAAATATGTACATAAAAAATATTTACAAATGATAACAACATATCAAATTAATAAGTATCTCTGATTTTTGTTACTATGTAGGCCAATAGCAATTTTTACAGTACATTATGAAATGTAGTAATAAAAAAAGATACTTTGTAAACATGTACATAGTAACATTCCGAATTACTAATCTAATCAAGCCTTTACAACGCTCTATAAATTTAGAATTAAAAGATAAAGATTTCAAATTTGAGCAAACCGTGACGTCTTGCTTTTTTCTCAGTATCTGTAATTTCTAGAACAAAAATTTGGTTGTCATCTTCGTAACAGCAAACTTTTTGTTCTAATTCAAACCTTTTGGTGTGAAACAAAACAACAAAAAAATTCGGAAGATACTTAATAGGCAGCCGCTACACTTGTAAGCTTTTTTCGTAGTAGCGATGCTACTAGAATATTCGGGAATGTTTGCCCATGCAAAACGCATCGTATCTAGAACCTTCCAGCGAACCATTGTAGGTACTGCGCATCTACCTACACGCCCGAAGATTCTCGATGCACGGGCTCCTATATAACGGCGGATCGATCGAGTCCATAATCAGCAGTTACAGTAAGTGACAAACCTGCGAGCGGCCGCTATGGCCGGCCCTCGCCCTGCTTCCTATCTCACCGCGCTGCTACAGGCCACGGACCTACTAACTACGCCCGGCGTTACACGGACCTTAAAGGAAAGGCTACGGATCATCAACTCCACGGGATCTTAATTAGCAACCTGGCCTTGGATACGATCCCTGGCCTGCACTCTTCACGCGCCTAGACCCCGCGACATCGTCGCCGACCTGCATCTCCCGCGCATCTGCCGACCAGGTCAATTATACCTTCGGTTATCCTGTTGCACACTGGAGTACCAGGAAGACTCAAAGTCATCCTAAGTACTGAACACAACCACAAGTCTGGACACCACAAACGCGGTGTCGAGCGCCCTAACCACTCCATCGCCGTTATTGCCACTTACACCTGGTGACAACTTCATCGGTCTGGAGTCTTTTCACAACTGCGCAACTGACCCAAATAAACGCTGTGACCTCACAACCTACATCTTTCATTGTCTCCTTACCAAATCCCCAAGCTTATAGCAAAATTACCAATGTAAATAACATTGTAAGTTAATTACCGTAACTTCACTATGCCACTTAAACGCGCCGATGCTAAAAATGAAATGGTGTGTTTTCATATGATTTTTTTTTTCCTATAAAAGCAATTAATTTTATTATTTGACCTTATCTAATAACTGAAATAGACTACTTAAAAAAAAGTGTCAAAGATATGTAATTTTCTCCTCAAAAGAATATTAAAAATATTGCTAGGTAAAACACAAACTTCAACAAAAACAAATGGAAACCGGATAAATAAATTATGTGACACCAAAAATCAAAACACCTTATTTGAGCTATTTCATATTTTTTGACAAAATTCTGCAAATTATGATAGCTGCGACTCGTTGACGGAAACCATCTTACTGCGAATGAACTTACAAGTGTATCAGTCGCTGTGAGCATTTACTTAAGTTAAACTTCTGAACAATTTACGCAAGCATTAATTACCAAAAGTTAGACGAATATGTAAATGCACTTGTAAGTAACTTCTCAAAAACTTATGTAAGTTGTGAATTTAATTTACGAGTGTAGAGCTAGCCTAATAATGATAGATTATCTTACTTGAGCGCTTTTGAACATCTCCATGCGTTTTGCAAGCTGAGTCTTACATTCTGCATCCAGGCTCTTTTGTTCATCAGCCAGTATCATCTGCAGACATCTAATATCTGAAAAGATCATAAGAAAGAATGAATAAATGCCAGCATTGTTTATATGTAAAGAACACTTCAAAAAAGTAAAGGCAGTGATAAATGTTATTACGGTGATTTGATTTGAATAAGAACTCCTGGGGCTCTATTCCTGAATCGAGGGCGCTCGTAATCGCCGTCGAAAGTACGTACGTTGGTCGTCGTTGCTATTCCCGAAATTGGTCGAAGGTACATACTTCGACGCCAAACGTCAAAAGTCATTCCACGCAACAACTACTGGGTATAACCAGTAGAAACAGGGCAGCGAGTGGTAGGTTGTTGGCGTTTCTATGGAATTGGCTGTCAAAATCTAGTCTAGCTGTCAATTTTTGTTTTACCGCGCGGATTCCGCAAATGTAAAAGTGGGTGAAAATTTCCCACTTACTAAGTCTTTATCGGAGCTTACAAGCTCAATTAAGAGTTGCTTTTGGCAATTTGTAATACGTCCCGCAGCCATTTCTGTTTTGAATAACGAATAACTGTTGTCTGTTTGACAGTCACACCATAGAAATCCCAAAAACATCAGGAACATAGACAATATTCACAGGGGTGCCAATATAATCATCTCTTCTACCAACTTCGACCGTTCGACGCTCAAGAATACGTAAAATTGAAACATTCGAAAAAGTTAGTCGCGACGACTAGTAATTTTTCACTCGAAGACGGCGCATACGAAAACGATTGATCGTTTAACTCCAGAATTGCAGGCCAGAATCTATCCAACCGGAGGTGGCATATCTGCTACCTTACGTGGCAGTTTTTACAACTAAATTTAAAAGGAGTAACTCACGTCTTCCGTTGCCTTGGTCGAGGTGATTGCACCATTTGAGCAGATCCACAGCGCAGGCTCTCTGCAGCAGGGGATCCGCGTGGATGTCGGCTCTCGACTCTCCGATCAATGTGGCCACCTCGGTCCGACACTCCTCGGAAACAATCTTCCTATTCAAGAAAGCCTGCTTCAAACACTCTTCCACCTAAAACGGAGAGTTAGAAGTGATTAAATTATGGAATGGCCAGTAAAGCGCAAGTATATAGGAAGGAATTCTTTTTGGTGCAATAACCTAATGGAGGTTTCCACGGCATCAGAGATGCATTCATCTCGGTCCACTTTTTTTTAAGTTCAGCAGCTACAGGTTGCCATTTTCTCATTCTTACTTTTAATCGTTATTTTCATAATAAGTTGTGAGAGATGGTACCTATGCATTAATTTCTAAGGATGTGACTAAGATACCCAGTACTTTATTCTTCATTACGAGAGTTTATTTTATGCTGCTTACAAAGTATGTATGTACAATACTTAGTTAAGACATTTTCCGTCTTACTTATTAGTCACTTACGCGCTTGTTCAGCATTGATATAGTTAATCCAGCCTTAAAAGGAATACACAACCCAAAAACATAATAATAATAATATTTGGATGACTTGTATAGCGCCGTTTTTGTGCAAAATCACCTCAAGGGTACAAATTTATAATACATTTATACAGTGATCTATGTTATGCATTACTAACTACTTATGGAGATAATATACAGTACAATACTTACCTGGTAGGTCACTTGAGATTAACACTTAATTAACATTAACTAATTGTTTATTAGCGAAATTTAGATACAGGATTTAAGACATAATTGGAAAATTTGATATAACTGGACTTTCTCTCAGGAATGGTATATTTAATTTAAGGGTATGACAGCTTAAAAAGGTAAGTTTTTAGTTTAGACCTGAATTCTGTTGGACTTGTTATGGATCTTAGTTCTGGAGGGAGTTTATTCCAAGCCTTCGGCCCAGATACGCCGAAAGCGCGATCACCAAACTTAGTATTTGGCTTGCGCTTAGGTTCCATCAGTCTGCCTACAGCTGCTGATGTTGCTGATCTAAGAGTTGACTGCCTCAGACCAGTGTTTTCCGGAGCGCATAGTTCAGAGATGTAGGGTGGGGCCATTTCATTGATGGATTTAAACACCATCCAGCACAATTTGTACTGGATTCTTTCAGGGCACTTGAGCCAGTGAAGGTTACGAAGGTGTTCTGAAATGTGCGAATATTTTGAAACCCCGGTTATGAGTCGTGCTTGTGATGGTTTGAACACATACATAATATAAACGAGACGAACGTACTCCAAAATTTTTTTGTTTAGATTAACAACATAAAATGCGACAGGCTTGCCCTTCAAACAGAGTTATGAATTCTTTACCACGGAATTGTAGACCTTTGCAGCGTGTTTTGAAAATAAAATGAACTCTTTTAGACGTGAGTTTGGATAATTGATTGAAGTGTTTTAAAGTAAACACATTCCCACGGTAAAGGAGAAAGAGGGGATATTGCAGGACGAAGACAGTCAGGGTTTAGACTTCAATAGGGAGAGAGCTTGGAGAAATCAACTAAAATCAGCGGTGATTAAAAGAATGTGTGAAGTTACTCTTAGTTAGTGAATTCAGATGGTGTTAAAATTTATTGTTAATATTAAATTAGTGTGAAATATTATTGAATCGGTGTTTGTGTGAAGTGAAAATGGTTGGACTCAGTGAGGATACAATTAAGTGTTGTGCGATCGCGATTATATTATAAAATGTGTTAATTTACCATATTTACTATAGAATGTTCATAGTCCTATATTTAACTTGTTTCCCACAATCCATTCCACTCCTTAATAATATGTTTTTGTTTTTCTTTTTTCGTATGTCTTTAAAATGTATTATTTATATGTATAAATTCATGTAAAAATGTTTTTTGTAATTTGTTATTATTTATCTTTAATTCACTATGCCTATGTAATATTTGACTCCTCCCACTTTTATAATGTGTTATATTCTGTCTCCCTCTGTTTTCCTATAAATATGCATGACCTCTGTCTTAGTTTTTAGTTATATATCACATCCTGATGAAGCTCGACTGAAGCGAAACCGGTAGATGTAATAATAAAAAATAGTGGTTAATAAACAAAGTGTTTTATTTGATTTAATAAAAATATTTTTATTTTTAACATAATGATAGTAATAAGTTTAACTCATTAATTAAAATATTACAATTTGAGTTTGAACTAATTAAGTTAAATATAAAAACAGATATTATTATATTGAATACGTAACGACGGAAGTGCTGCGTCGATGGTATTGTATCCTCGTGACCGATAACGAGTAGATATTATTTTGTATACATAACGACGGCCGTGCTGCGTCCACGCATTACGTCGATAGTATTGCGTCCCCATGGCCGTTTGCGAATTTGTACATTTTTATGTATTGTTTTAGCCCTTGGTGAAGCAAAACGCCAGATTTGGCAACATTTAGTTCATTAACAACGATGCCACGTAGCACTCAGAACTAAAAAGCGCCCTGCGCGGGTGGACATTTTTGTAAGATGGTTTACAGTGGACGGTAAATTGATGTCCCGACCTAAAAATGTCCGACCGCCCTCTGGAATGGAGCGAACTGGCGCGTTATGAAATGATACATTTTTACTAAGGATATCGTTGTAAAAAAAATTGTCACACGCCTGCGCCCAGTAGGTACGTTTGTATACAAGATGCAACAAGATATTCATTCAAACTTCTCACTATCAATAGACAGTTTGTTATCAGGTCTGGTGTGTTTCTGGATGCCAAAAAAATAAAACATATATTTATATATACACGGTGTCCGGAAACTCGTAGTACAAGCGGGAAACTGGAGAATCTACACCACATGGGGAACCCAAAAAAACATAAAGTTTTTTGATTTGAGCATTTTCACAAAAAAAAAAAAAAACCAAAAAAAAATATTTTTCGGCTATTTTTGGGTTAAAGTTTTTTCTGGTGTTTAGGGTTGAACAACAGATGTTTTAACCCTGCAGAGCAGAAATATTTTATGATTACACCGGATTAAATGAAGGGTGATTTCAAAATAATGCTTAAAATCCGAGTTTCTTCATTTGTTTTACTTTCAAATAGTTTTAATTAGTTGGGTACTTTGATCTTCAGTAATAATTTATAAGAATTTGATTAAAAAAAAAAAAAAAAAAAAAAAAAAAAAAGAACTTCTAACTCGATTTACTCGATAACGAAAGCTCAAATCAAAAAAAAATATACTACAAAATCGACTCCAAATGTGATGTAGATTCACCAGTTTCCCGCTTGTACTACGAGTTTCCGGACACCCTGTATACATATATTTTTTTATATATCGCACAAGAGACTCAACCGCTCCAGTCTGGATCAGCGAGACTGTGGCATCCCCAATCTGAGTACTAGGGTGAAGGTATTGGGGAGGCGAAGAAGATGGGGAAGAGGAATGTGGAAAAGTACCTGGCTATTTAGATCTGGTCACCAAACACGGCAAAAGCTTAGAAATAACGTTTCGATTCGGAATGGTGGTCTGACACCAGGGCGATACTGAGAGTATATTTCACTCTGGAACGTGCCACAAACACACTATTTTTAATGTATTAATTGTGTAATAACAAAAACAAGCCACGCCGGGTTTGACCGTCAGATTACGGGCTTCGGATTGCGAGTCGAGTCTTACCCCTCAACCACAGATGCTGTAATTAATTAATTAATTCACTATGAACGTGAAAACTTCACTAGAAGAGTAAGAAATATTTTTTGTTGTACTTATTTGTTTATTTATTTATTACACCTAATGGACTTTTACATTCTAGTTTAATAGTTGAGTATCGCAGTTATTATAAATTCTTCAAAATTAAAACAATAGAGAAAACAAAATACAATGAAAAAAAAATGTTACAACAAAAGCGTATAATAAAATAAGATGCATTGGTAAAAATGATAAGAAGTCTCACATAAGTAGATATTCAAAATAAACAAAATATTGCAAAAATTATAGAGGTCTATTTGTGTCTCGATATATAAAAGAATTGAAATAAACAATATTTATATTGATTATTTTTAAGGTGAAATATATCTCCCAGATCAGAATTAGTAATGTAATCATAAGGGGTTATATAATATAAGGGGCATAACGACGGCCTAAATGTGCCAAAATTATTGAAGTCTTTTGAAACTCTCAAAACAAATCCAAGAGTCTTAAGGGCCTTATATACGGAAGACGTAAAAAATAAATCGACCTTCAAAACGCCATGTAACAAACAAATAATATACACTCGGATGCCAGAATAAATTATTCAGTATGGACGTGAAACCTTTATTAGAATAGTCAGCAATATACGGAAGACGTAAGAATTAAATTAGAGTGAAAGGACGTGAAACCTATATTAAAAGGAACCTTCAATATACAAAAAATATACACCCGGACGTGAGTATGTACGTGACGCAAGAAATGTATGAAAGTATACATCAAAATCTGCATTATTATGAATATTAAAAAAAATATGATATTAGCGATTATTGTGAGCAATACATAGTGCAATATTCACAAAACGTTCAAAGACGGATTTACGCACGGACGCAATAAATGTAGTGGGACCTATATATATACATATATACACATATACATATACTAGGGTAGGTTTTTATTGTATGGCATTCACCCCACAAAGGACTTATTTAAGGACTTCAAAGTACTAAATATAAAATCCCTATACATCACTTATCCTCCTACTACAAATTCAAACATACGAAAAAAAAACATTTTTGAATCAACCTATAACACAAGAAATTCCAACCAATCCAACTATACTATTCCAACAACAAGAACCTCAATGGCGCAGTCACAATTTAATTTTCTTGCTCCTAAAATCTTCAACAATTTACCAATAGAAATAAAGTCAATTGCCAAATACGACAGTTTCAGGAAGGCGCTTGGGGATTTCTTGATGAGTAAATGGGATAGTGTCGGTAACCTGCTTCTCGTACTCAGATAGAGGTGTATATGTATATTGTTTACATGTGTGAGGAATAAGATACATGTATGTAAGTATATGTTTGTTGTATATGTAAATGTATATGCATATATACATGTATGTATGTGTATGTATATGCATATATACATGTATGTATGTATATATACTTGCGTGTGCATGTGTATCTATGTACATATGTGTACTATTTTATATATTTGTCTATATTTTATAGAAAACTTTGTGAGTTACTGAAAACATTTTTTACCAATTTTCAAATTCCTTTTTTTTATAATTCTACCAAAATATGTTTACACTAGACTTAAATTCTAACTAACCATTCCTCCATTGGGCACCATGAAATAGGCAGCTGCCTAGTATGGTGTTCTAATGTATCTTCTCTAAATAAATTTATTAATCATGTAACATGTAAATGTCATTCAAAATTGTAAATGGTAGTATAGACAGTCCTGATTTAATTAACCTCATTGAATTTCATATACCCACGAGAGCTACTCGTTCTAAAATTTTGTTTAAATGCAACAATATCAGGACTGAGTATTCCAAACACTCGCTTGTACCTAGGTTGCATGAAGTTAGTAATAGATACGCAGATGTGGCAGATCTATTTAACTGCACGCAAGGTAGGTACAAGAGGGCTATGCTATCAAATCTTTTCAATCAATATTAATTTAATCTAATTCTACCTTATTTGCACTATAGAAACTTATGTACTTGTATCTCTTGTTTACTTACTTACTTACTCTCTAATGTCATTTCACAATCAAATGCCACATATATTGTAACTCTTTTTTTTTAAATATTTCTACGATTTTAACTGTGACATGTTATCATTGTTTATGGTATATTTATACCGTTGATATTAAATAAATAAACATGTACTTATAAATACAAATATATATATATATTGACCGGTCGGTGGCCGAGTTGAAATCGCGTTTGGGTCCCACCTAGGCGTAGTGTGTTCAATTCCTCGGCTGGCTAAGTCCTCCATCACAACACAAGCAACATTTTCACCTTACTGTGGTGGTTGTAGGAGATTTTCAAATATTGTCAGGTTATTCGTAACCCGGGAATGTTTGTCTTTCTTTTAAAAAAAAAACTATAAAACTAAACTAAAACTATATATAATGTATTGTATGTATTATGACTCGGTTGATAAAAATGAATCCCTTTATCTTAACATTTATGTACATGGAATAATTGCACAATTTCAATACTATTTTCTATGGGAAAAAAGATTAAATTATAATTAAATCTAAAGAGAAGCACCTTATCTTTTTGCATCATCTCAGTTACTAAAATAAAATGCCTGTGAAAATAAAAAATTGTAAGAAAGAAAAAAATAATTCACAACACATAAAAACACAAAATTTGCTAGGTGAGAAATAAACAGATGGGTCAATAATCTGGTGGTCAAAATACCGCACTGTGTAAAATGACTTATAAATGGTCTTCGCAAGTATCCAGATTGCCAACAGCAGTCAACCCTATCTGAACTTTGAACTGGTCAGTAGAGCAATAGATAGATGACAACGAAAGTGACTTGATTAATTGGTCTCCATCACTTGCGATCGATCGGAGTGGAAAATGATTACATAATATACAATATAAATGTCCAAATAACAAATAAAAAACTGACACATAATTTTTCTCTGCAAATTGTCTGAAATAGTGGTTATAGTTCTGGCACCATAAAAATTGTATAGATTTTGAGGTCTGTAATTTCTAACTCAACCCAATTATGTTCAGCTCAAATGTCTTTTCCATCATGAGCTATGAAGCTTTGACACATCTTAGCTATAAAAAAAATAAGACAACGCCAAATTGTTTTTTCCATATTTTTCAATTGTTCAATAAAAGTTTTCAAATTCTGGTATAACCTGGTAGTAGCAAATATGCCCCTCTGCTGAGAGCTCCATTATACTTCTCTTTCTGTTACTTGTGTGGTTTATTGAAAAGAGGGAGAGGAATCAGAAAAAAAAAGTAATTCTTACCTCTCCATCCGCATTAGTATCAGAGTTATCCGAGGGCTTGCAGATGGTTTCTATCTCAGGTCGGCACATGGTGCTGAGCAGAGGGTCTAGGTGGTAGTTCAGAGCCTGCTCTCGAAGCAGTGCCGCCACCTGATGCTCGCAGTTTGTTGTCAGCTTCGCTTCCGTAAACTTCACCTTCAGGCACTTGATGACCTTGCCCTGTAACTCTTCATCCTTTGGCTCGTTTGCTAAAATAACATAAATATATTTAAAAGGCTGTTTTTGAGTCTAACTAACTGACTAAACATCACTTGCTTCATTCACATTCAAACATACTTTTCTGCTGTTCTGACTCTTGACATGAACCAACTCAAGTACTTAATTCCTGTCTTCTTTTGCATTATCTTTACACTCCTTTCTTTATTCATCCACTCTACATGACCAAACCATTGGCGGTTTCTGAGTCCAAATTTTATTAAATAATTTATTTCAAATAAGGGGCAGTGCAAAGCAATCAATACCATTGTTGAGAGAAAAAAGCAATATTTTAATCCAAGGTTATTTTTGATGATCTCCTGTCCAGGGTACCATCAAAAGGGTCGTTGAATTGACCAAAGTAATTGAATGAGCGTAATAATTAATAGATTATTTAAATACCTATGATATTCGAGCAGAACTTCTTGATGTCAGGTTTGCAATTTGTCTGTAATGTTGGATTGAATCGGTAGTCGGAATTTTGGTCAATCATTCTGTGTACCACAACGACTTTGCACTTCTCATCGAAAGTGGCTTCTTCCTTGTGTATCTATAGTCATAAATACAAATAGATAAATGGATTATTTATAGAAAAGGGTGCAGCTACATATTACTATTATTAGATAAAACTTATTACTTGAAAACATGCAGCTGTTTTTCACAACATCATAAAATTTATGTAATAGAAATATATAAAGATTAATTTTTAACATACATAAGATGAAGAGAAATAGAATGAATATATAAGGAAATAATAGAAAAATACCTTTAGACAGTCCAAAACCTTAACAGGGTTCGTATCATGACAAAACAAAGTGATCATAGAACCGCAGGTGGTAATGAGGTTGTAGTCCACAGAGTTATCATTTAGTTCCTGCTTCTTCACATTGAACAGAGCGTGCTGGCAGGGATTGCTCAGAGCTCCTCGAGCGTTCTGAAGGCATTCCAGAGCTTGGGAGCCACCGTGTTCCACATTGGAACAAAACTTCTTCAGGTCATCTCTGCAAGCCGCAATCAGTTTAGGATCAAAATCTATATTTTCTTTCTGTTGGAATAGCTGGGTCTTTAGTTGCTGGCGGCAATCTTTGGGAATGCTGTGACGGTTCCCATCGATGGTGTCATTCCTCACTGTCTCACTCAAACAAGTTATCACCTCATTTTTAGTTTTGGCTTGAGGGCAGAATCGCATCACATACGACCGGCACGCTTCCTTGAACTTATAAGTGAAATGGTAATTTTTTAGAGATATTATCTGGAAATGTTCAATAGCCGCTCTGCATTTGATTTCAGACCGTACACTAGGATCGTTTTTGTGAGTTATGAGGCATTCCATGACTTCCCCTTCATCTTTTCCTCCTCTAAATATGGACGGACAGAATTTCTCCATTACAGTGTAGCAATTCTTCATAATAATGGGATTGAGTTCAACATTGCCGGCTTGGGTCTCTGTAAAATTGGTTACTGCAACACGGCACTTGTCTCCTAAAGATTCCAGATTAGTTTGCAGACACGCCATTTCCTCTCCTTTGGCGGTTTTATCGAAGCAATAAAAGGCTAAGTCGTCGATACAGTTCTCTTCAATCTCGGGCTGGAGATCTACACTCACCGCACGCTGTCTCATGACTCTTCTTATTTCTTGAAAGCACAGTGGAGACAGTTGCAGATTCTGCTTGGATTGGTAGGCGTATCGATACAGACATGGAAGCACGAGAGGTCCTCGCTCAGGATCCATTTGGCCATCTTCATCATTCCAGTTACGCTTTGCATGACAGAACTTAACAGAATCGTCCTTGCAGGCTTTGTACAGCTGCGGATCTAGCTTAAAATCCCTGGAGACAAAGTACTGCACTTGGACGAGAGCAGCTTCGCATTCTACAGTCATGATGGATGTCCCCAGCTTCTGCATGAGGCAAGACATGACTCTACCTTCTCCACCGACGATTTCTTTGCAAGCTGCATCCACTACAATCTTACAGGCTTGCCTCAGTATTGGATCAATCCTCCAGTCTTCTCCGACATCAGTTTGTTTAACTAGGTTTTCTAGAGCTCGTTGACAAACGGCTTCAACCCGCTTCTTTTTAGGTCTTGCATGCTCCATCAAGCAATGAATTGTTTTGCCTCCAACTTCAATTGGGCTGCAGAACTCCACAATGTCTTTGGCACAATCGTGCATGATTTCTGGAGACAACCTGTAATCTTCCATCAGCATTTTTCTATGGTCAACCATTTCAGCTTGACACTCTGAAGATATCTTACTACTATTTTTCATGACTCCTTCCAGACAAACCAATATCTGTGCTAGTCGAATGTCTTTATCGTCCGACACCCCTTTCCTGCAATGGTTAGATCTAATGTCTTCCTTGCAGGCTCGGGAGAGTCCTCGGCTGACTCTGTAGTCTTGAGCAATCAGCTTTTGCCTACGCGATAATTGTTCCTGGCATGGTTTAGACATACCTGTGAAAAGGAAACACTAAATTATAAACAATTGATAAGAAATTTTCAGTGAAGAGTGAAAGGAAAGTGAAATGCATATTTAACAGTACCAAAGTTACATGACACAATTAAAATGTAATTTTACAATGCTAAATTACTAAGCAAGATTGTTGGGCTCACTTGGGCTTGACTTGTGCAACATCAGGCACTTGTAGATAACTCCTGATCCTGGAGACAATTCGGGACAGAATCTCAGCTGGTCAGCCGTGCACGAGAGCCGTAGCTGCCTGTCCAACTTGACATTCTCTGCCTGCATTTCAGAAACGTGAAGAATTTCTTGCTTGCACTCCGGAAAGAGCGTATCGATATGAGTCTGTAAACAAGCTAGTGTTTCTCCTTGAGACAATGTGTCATCTCGCTTGTTATCCAACCGCCCGCATTCGTGCTTGTCCACATCTTCTTTACAATGCTTAACAATAGCCGAGATCAATCTGAGATCACTGAAGGCCACGTACTCCAGTTTTTGGATAAACCCTCGGCATTTGGGAGCTTTTATGTTGTTTCTGTTGTCAATTAAGCAGGCCAGAACAGAACCCGGCTCTCCAATCACTGACGCACACCTTATTTTAGACAAATCTTTTACACAGTATACGCTGGCAACTTTCTTAAGATTGTCGTTATCCATGAAGGATGAAACGAACGTCCAAATAGTGTGCTGACACAAATCAGTTATCTCAGCTACTTGGCTGCTGCTTAAACTTTGGATGCAGCCGAGAAGGTTCAGCCCTGAATCTCCCTCTTTAATGTAGGCACCGAAGCCACCACAGAATTCCTTAAGTTGCGTACATTCCGGGTCACTTAAAACTTTGTCGAACAATACTTCGCGTTTATGCCGATTGCTATTATTATTCACACTGTATTCATTTTGCAAGCCGGTTTGTAAATTTAAGGCTAAACCACTATTTATGAAGAAGAACAAAGCACAAAAAAGACCGTATAAAATCTTTGTCTTCCCCATTTTTATTGTATAGAATGATTAGATATAAAAATCCATGAAATATTATTTTGTTATTAGTTTAGCGACAGCACCCAATTCGAAAACGTCATTTAATACCATAGACAATATTCACAATATCCATAGATCCATTACTCTAGATTCTTTGAACCATAATTAAACCACTCGCCTTTGAACTTCGACTTTGAGCACCGTGGCGTTCGTTGTCTATGATTTGATCAAAATCAAATTTCTATGACTTTTACCTCTTTATTTGGCGCCATTTTCTCTAATTGACGTTTGTGTTTGGTTTGTTAGTTTGTTTGTTTCTTCGATATTGATTTGCAATTGATTTGGCGGTGCGATCAATATAACTGTATTTGTTTGATATGGTTCAGCTTATTTAGTTTTGATTAACAAATTAACCGTTAAATTTTATTTCCAACATGGATTTCACTATCAAGCGCCGAAATATTAAACCGACACACGCTGGGAGTCTCCTGGAACTTTATCCGCATGATCTCCAATTATACAGAATCCCTCCTATAAATAATATCACTCTCCAAGAATTCGAGGAGTTAGCAATCGAAAGACTTAAAGTGCTGCGAACATTGGCGACGGTCACCACATTGAAAGGATTTAAATTATTTTCTAAAGAATGGAAGGCGGCTGTTATAGAAGAGCTGCAAAAGGAAGGATTGAAAGGTTATGCGCAGTCCTGCAAAGCTGCGGGCTTCACCACATCGGAGGTTGACTTACAAGCGAGGCGAAGAGATCATATCTCTCACTTTATCCTCAGGCTTGCCTATTGCAGATCTGAAGAACTCCGGAAATGGTTTACCACACGAGAGCTAGAGTTATTTAAAATGAGGTTTATGTCGCTTAAACCAGAAGGAGTCAAAAGCTTTTTAACCATAAACAACCTCCAATACATACCCATAACGCAAGACGAGAAGGCAGATATTTTGAGTAATCTGTATGAGTCTACAACTTCGTGTTCGCACGTCCAAGTCGAAATGGCAAGCTTTTACAAAGTGAAGTTTAGTGAAGTTTTTGATTTGGTTAGAGCGAGGAGAGTATACTTACTAGGAGGTTTTGCCTATATTCCTAGTTCAGACTTTGTGTCGGTGATGTCATCACAGTACAGAGCTCATTTAAACCAAGCTCTCGCTGTGGCCAGCCGAAGATTACCCGAAGTAGAGCACGACGAGAGATTAGTGTCGTTATTGAAAGGGCTGCACAATTCCTACACTGGCAATGATTACAGCAATACTTCTAAATCTGTATTACCTATTGAAAGTCTGGACGGTTTGTCAGTTAAGGCTTACCCGCTCTGCATGCGACAACTTCACGAGCATTTGAGAAGTGCGCATCACATGAAGCACGGGGGAAGGATTCAGTACGGTCTGTTCTTGAAGGCAGCGGGGGTAACACTAGAAGACTCCCTCAGATTTTGGAGGGAAGAGTTTACAAAGTTGATGGATTTGGACAAGTTTGAGAAGCAGTATGCTTACAATGTGCGCTACAATTACGGCAAGGAAGGAAGCAGGAAGAACTACTCGCCTTACAGTTGTATGAAGATAATCCAAGGGAACCAGGGGGCTGGGGACGTACACGGCTGCCCGTTCAAACACTCGGATCCTTCAATATTAAAAACTAAACTCCTTGGTTACGGAATGAATCCTCTAGGTGAGTTCTTATCATTAATTTATTTTAGGATAAAGATTAGTGTCTACAGTTTTAAAGGTTGCTTTGAGAATTCTGAATGATGTATTTTTATTGTAAACAATTCAAATGCTCACAATATCTCAGTTAATTTTCCTGTACCGTAAAATGGGGTGACCAATATTTATTTTTCGAACTACATAACTTGAAATTTGATTACATAACTTTTTTTTTTATAAAATTATATTTTTCAGAAAATTTTATGCACATATTCAAACTATCGAAACATATAAATTTTAAACTTGACTCACACTTCTCAAATTACACCGAATCCATTAAATTTAACAATACAAAACATTTAATTTTTGATCAAATCTTGTTATTTAAAATTCTGAATATAGGCCTGGACTTGCCAGAGCTTACCAATTTAATAAAAATTTATGTCCCGTCAAGATCTAAACGATAAACCAATTTATTTCATTTGTCCACATGTAGAACCAATATTAGAAAACTATCTGTACCCCACCACGCGTTGTTATGCCTATCTGTGCAGATAGAGAAACAATAGTGCGTGTTGCTTTTACGTCCAACAGATGGTGCTGTTTTAAAAAAGCATGTTTCACCTGTTACAAGTTACGTCTATATGATATAGGTGCATAAAAACACTTGCGTATTCTAATGCAACGTTGTGTGATAATTTCAAAGCAACCAATGAAGAACTTTCGGAGATTTAAGGTTTTGAACGAATGAACATTTTTATTTATACAGGTTGTATCAGCACATACCTGACAAACCTTAAGGCGTCTTAACCAGCGGACGAGAATTCAAATTTCGTTAAAAGACAGTCTCGCGATCGGACGTTTTTTTAGAACGAGACAGAAATACCGAATTCATTCCGCTGCGAGCCGTACACTCGGGCGGCTGACGAAAACTACAGCATGGTTCCGATGAAATAACAATTATTGTTGTTAAATTCTCAGTTGTAGCTTTCTTCCTAATAAGTAGTTACATACATATTTATAAATTATACGTCGGAGTGCGTAAAGATAAATAAATACAAATGCAGTTTGTTGACATGGTAGATATAAAATATGTAGGTATATGAATATACATTTAAAAAAAATATTCAAATATTTGTTTAATTTGTTTTTTTTTAAATATTTTACATGAGTTTTCCAAAGGTGAGTAAAAATCTTTTACTTATTTATTCGTTTGTCCGAAAGGTATTACCGGTAAATTTTATTTATAATACTTATCTTTAACCGGTCAGCAACGTAAGCAGATATACACGATAAAATAACGATAGCAGTCAAGTACAATAAGCGTGTTTACACGTCAACGCGTGTGTTTCCACAAAAATCGTCATAACTCCGTTATTCTTCTAGTGACATCCCTAAAACAAAAAGTAGAATATTCGTATTGAATGAAGCTTCACATCTCTATTCAAAGTTATCCATAGAAACCCGTAAAAAGACCTACTCAGTGGAAGCAAATTTTACCCGCCAAATCGTAAAACGACGCCAAGAAAGCCGTTTGACGTGCCGACCCGCCTCCCAGTTTTAATTATTTTTTTAAAAATATATTTTGTATGAAATGGTCAAAAAGTGAAGTGACAGAATTGTTTATTGTACATTTGTACGATGAAATAAGTGTTTTTTTTTTACATTATCCGTGATTTTAGTATCGTTTTTACATAAAACATTACAGGTGAGTCATTTTTACAATTTTTTCATGTTTCCTTTCTAAATTTAAATATTTACAAATGTTAATATTTATTTATGATACAACAATTTGAAAGCCTATTTTGTAACCTTTCTAAAACCGTTTTTACTATTCGGCTCCGTTCAGTAATGTTTCATTTATAGAGCTTTGATTGTGAGGCGGTAATAACACAACGTTTTCGTGAAATTGACATTTCGGTAAAGACATTTTAGCTTCAAGTTCGCGAAAAGTCGGAGGGGTTAAAGTATTACTTGATTTGATATGTATGACATTGAAAATACGGTTTATTCCTTACAACTGAAGTAGTATATATATTAAAACTAGGTTTTATTTCCAACTATTTTCTACGGTACCTACCTACATATGTAGTTATGCGATTGCTTAATATTGTATCGCTTTCATGTATTTGTTTTCATAGTTAACGGAGCGACCTGACTCGTCTAATGTCGAAATGTTATTATATTCACAAGGTAAATTTCGATTAAAAAATCATAGGTTAGTATGTCAAAAATAACCTCGTATTTTATCCTAAAACAAGAAGCTCAATTCACAGTATGACATTATGAAACTGACAAAAAGTAACACAAAAAATATTAAATATGTTTATGTTGTTTAATTTGTATATTATACCAATGTAATAGTGAATTGGACGATGAAATAGAAATTATGAACAAAAAAATGATTTGAATCGCACATCACGAATCAAAATTCATTTGGTTCGTGTTACTTTTTGACCACCAATCACAAACAATTTCACGAACTTTGGCATAAGTTTTAACATTTATACATGAAACATCGATGACAGACATAAACTCCTGATAGTCCATAGTTGATTCTTTTCCCGGGAAATTAAACAACACAAAATTATCGCCAAATGTTATAAAAAATATGTGCTTATTCTGACTGATTCTTTCGAACGACCCTGTAGCATATAAGTACGTACAATGTACACGGATAATTAAATATCACTAACCTTTGTTTTTTTTGAAAATATATCTCCCACGTACGTTTTTGATGTCGTAATTTGTGTTTTCTAATAAAACTTTTGTTCCAAGGGTATTTTCCTCCCCATTTTTAAGCGAGGAATTTCTTTAAAATGTTATTAACTAGACCGGCGTGGACTACACGTCCGCTTGCCGCCCGGTCGCGGCGGAGAATGACAATATTATGTCTTGTGCCGAGTTAATAAAAATGCACAAACGCGAATCGAAATTAATTACTATTATATACTTTAAGAATATATTTTTTGGTCATAAACTATTTCGAATGTTTCAATAATGTCTTGGTAAATTATTTTTGTAAAAAAATCTGAACTATACCAATTTGTAAGACCATAAATAAATAGTCAAATTGAGGGATTTTCGTCACAAAACGCGTGTTCGGATTTATTTATTAGTAATTTTATTTGAAATAAAAACAAAATTCTAATACATACTTATGATAGATAATTTATTGATTGTTTATACTGTATTATTATATGATTTGAAATATTTGTTGTATAATACAAATTCACCTTTGAAAATGCAACAAATCTGCGCAACGTCCAACGGTAACACTTTATTATGATATGAAAATAATATTATTTTTGAAAATTTAACATCTTACTTTACTGGATAAAATAACGATCTTTCAAAATCAATTTGTGTTTTTTTCTAGAAAAGTGTCCATACGTCTAAAAGTGGCCTCAAAAATGCCAAATTTCAGGTCAAGTCTACCTATTTCGCCTTAACCAGCAATTCCTGAGCATATATGTAGTAAAAAATGTTATTGCCACTTTGCTGTCTGGTAACATATTTTTTAATAAAAAATTTACTATTCATATTTTCACCACATGTCACCACTGTTTTATCCTTTGTCAAAGTTTGAAAGCAACGTCGCGTCGAAACTCAACACGCGTTTCTATTAAAAATTACCGATTCCTGACGTCGCTGCGAACGAAGCTCATATTACACAATCCAGTAAGTTTAACTGGTAAATAAAATATTTTATTTTACAATAATAATTATTCATATGCGAATCACTTCGTCTTGTATTTTACACATCAATTTTATTTTTGTATCGAAATTGTTTCACCTCTTGAATGCAAAAGAATGCACGGCCGGTCATTTTCCCTACGCGTTTCACATATTAAATAGTCTAATTTTGAAACTAAGAAACTAATTAGTAGGTTTCATGACTTTATATAATCGAAGTCCAATAATTCTGGGCATATTTAAAAACAATTTTCCTCACTTAGGTACTTATCAATAATAATAATTGGATTATTTGAATACTGCCATTTTTTTTAAAATCACTGTAAGTGCTGTGTAAAAATGTTACTTGCAAAGCTATCCTACTAGATAAAAATTTTTTACAAATTCAGTTAATTACAACGTCGCGGACTGTGATTTATGAATATTATTGTTTATGTTAAAAGCCTTCCAGAATTACCGGAACGTAATGTTCAGCTTGACACACTTACCTGTATTTCCACTAATTTGCAGGTACAATGAATGTATAGTTTTAAAAACAATCCTGATGAATCAATAAACTGTTCATATAAAACAGCTCGGCAATGAACACAAAGCACTCACACAAACGCAAACACGTCAAGAATGCATGGGTTTGACCATCTGGCAAATTAATGCTGGCAGATTGCTAAGATATTTACATAATAATTATTAAATTTTTTTTTATTGAAGCATTTGTTCGAAATGACTGCCATTTATATCAATGCAAGCTTGTAGTCTTGTAATATTTTGAATGTTTAAGTTCGCAGGATTTGCTTTCATTTCTGCAGCGGCTCCCATCAGGCATGATGACAGGCGAACTCCCAAAACAACACTGACCACTGACACTAGACACGGGAATAACACGGGACTTGAGACAGAATATGTGTGAAAGAGGTGACATTAGCGAGGAGTGGGTAGCGTGGCATTGTCGCTTATTTCACCCATTTACTGTGGACAGTGACGGAGTGTGGAAATTTTTTTTTTATTTTTAATTGAAAAAAATGTTACCGGACAGCAAAGTGCTTATAACATTTTTACTCCAAATGTGCTAAGGAATAACTGGTTAAAGTTTGTCGGGTACGTGCCGATACACCCTGTATAGATATTCCCCGTATATGTGCGCAATATAAAGCAAAAATTTCACAATGTAGACATTCTAAACAATAACGAAGAAACGCATACGATTGTAAATTAATATGCGAGTATGAAATGTATCGAAGCATCTCGTATCCTTATCCTATATTCCTCTTCCTCTCACCCTTACCTAAAATTGGTTTTAAGACACAATAAAATTCTATCTTTATGCAACTTTAGCATAATAAACTTTTTTGGCTTAACTTCAATTGACTTAATATGTATATTTAACTTTGTATTCTATTTACAAATAAATAAATATGGTATTTTTGGTAAGCTTATAATACAACAATACGTCATCCCAAAAAATTAATAAAAAAAATATGAATTTGATTATAGAATGTATCGATGGACATTGATATATTTTGCAATAATGTAAATGACAAAATGTTGAGGAATTTATAAAATGTATTTACATTTTTCCCTGTCTGAAAATATATAAAAATCAGCTTCACAATTTATTCAACCATCAATATGTTTGAATATATAATAAGACCAACTAATTTGATATTTATTTTCGAGGCATCATTGTATTGCTCGAAAAAAAAAACACTAAAAAGAAGTGAGTAATTTCTGATTGGTAGCGAGAATTAAGCAGATATCTGCCATGATCAAAGTCACCTGCTGGTTTTAAAGTCGCCCCATATTACAGTACCTACTATTGTTTACTAGCTCTTTTCTATTTTCAGCAATCAACACCATAGTAGACCTGGCCAAACAGGGGCATTACCAAGTTGCCTGCAGCAAGTACTTTGACATCACCAACAACGTCCACATAGAACTCGGAGTCAACCACCCCAACCAGTACTTTGAAGAGAGCCAAAATATTTCCGCTGGCCAAGGGAAACCGAATGTAGATAATATTGTCAAGACTGAAAGGACTTACATTTACAACACTCAAAATTCACAAAACATCTCGATGAAGGATGAATCAACAAACCATTTTGAAGATAGCTTCGATGAGCAGTTTACAGAAGCAGATTTAAGCATGGTGGAGGACATGGAAGTTTAAAATATAAATATATTGTAAAATAAGGGCCTTACTAATAAACGTATTTTAAATTTTACACAACTGATAACCCACCATTGACTCCTCAGGCTAATTTTTTTGTTTTTCGGAACATAGAAATCGTTGTACCTCCCTTACATCATAGTTAGAAATATGAAATAAACAGTGTTAGAAAGAGAAAACACCAAGCTTTATATTCAAATGTAGAAGTTAACCAAAGAATAATTAAAATGTACACATCTATGAAACCAAAGGTTCCAACAGCAACTTCAGAAAAAATTTATGATACTTTTGAATTTTTTTATTCATTACTTTTATATTAAATTAAAATTGGGGTGGCAATAATGTTTATAATACGTTTTTTTTAATAAAATATGTATTTGTTTTTCATTATCAGTAATTTTAGTTCAACGTTTAGACGAAAAAACGTAAAGCCATTTTTAAAATTTTTTTTGTTTGGTTTAAAAATATATTTCAAAAATTATGTTTATTTCTAGTAATAAAATTTGAAAGCCCATTTCGAAAACAGTTTTTGGTTTTGGGACACATTCAGAAATATCACATTTATTTGGATTTTATTGAGAAGCAGAAATACACACAAATTCTCTGACTTTCTAACAACACCTTTAAGAAATATAACAGCCAAAATGCCAGAGGCCTGAAACGTTTATAGTAAATGGTTGTTTATCTGTTAAATTTAAAAGATGTTTATTAGTAATGGGGTAAGTTAAGAAGTAATGGAGAAAACTGCTACCTAGCAGAAAATTATTTGGATTTAGTAGATATACAAATAAGCAGGACACAGTTAATAGCAATTTAGGTTAATAGACACATTTTATTTCAAAAACATTTTGTATTTGTTAGATAATAATGAGAAACAACTACACATTTCAGTAACTGAAATTGAAAAATTATGCATTTTAATAGTTATTTCGTTAAAATTAAAATCGATGGTTCACTTGGCGACCATAGTTATTGATGTCAGAGTTTTAAGGTTAGTTTTCTTCTTATCTAGGAGGGGTTAACCCAAAATAGGTTCGCAGGTTCTTAGTTTGGGTTTAATTATAAAATAAATCTTATAATTGCCTAAAAACCTATTGTCAAAACACGGCATGAAGAAAGATGTCAAATTATCTGTAATTTGGTTGAAATAGCTAGTGCATTATTTTCCATTCCCATTTTGAAATATTTTTTCTCATAGTTATTTAACTGATACAAAGTGTTTTTAAAATAAAATGTGACTATTAACTGTCCCCCCCACTTATCTATATATTTATCTTTGATTTTCATAATATTGTAGAGTTGATTACAACAACATTATTATGTTTTGAGACAAAAAAGGCGGATTTAACACTATTTTGAAAGCATGCGGGAGTAAGGCCCCGCGCTGAAAGGGGGCTCTCAAATTGAAAAAACGAAATCCTTAACTTATTTTCTTAAAATAACTTAATTTTCTCTACAATTTAAAAGCCAGGCGACTTTACCACCCCAAGACAACAATAAATTATCAATGATGTGTTTATTGAATTGCAATAGATTGTACCATTTTTAAATACATCTGTTTGAATTTCACTTTTTTTTTCGGTGATGAATGAATACAAATCTTGGAAGCGGAAATTAACCCACTTTCCAAAATGCGATCGAGCTGAAACTTGGCAGATAGATTAATCTGAGACTCGTCGACCAGATAACTCATCAAAATGACAATTCAAAACACCCATAAAAAGTGTTATAAAGTTATGAAAAGTGATGAAAAAAAAACTATGTTACATATGTGACTATTTACCCTAGTTTTTGTTTCATCTCTTTTAATGACTTTATATCACCTTTTAAAGATGTGTTGCTAATGCATTCTATCAACTTTTGGTGGCAATCACATACACACATGCGGACATACATGCATTTCTTTGAAATCTGATGATATTAAAGCAGTTAATGTACTAAATAAATGACCGTCCTACCCGATCGGCATTTGGCGAGATTGGTAGTTTTCGACTCCGGTTCCTAGGCAGGAATTTTGTTTTGAGCTGTATTCACCAAAAAACCAAAGGAATAAAACATCTTCATGCATTCAAAATCAACTGTTTAAAATAATTATTGTAACCTAATGCCATCATCTATTTGTGTCTTCAATAAATTATAGAATGCAATCATTGATGTAAATATAAAAGTATGTTTTGGCTTCGCTTCCCTTCCGATGACCTGAAAAACGTGACTTCATAAGAAAAATTAAATTAAATCATCATAAGCCGTTTGATTTCAACGTTTATTTCGATAATAAATTAATCATAATTATTACAATATTTTTTCATGCACTAATTTTGTCATTGTATTGTATTATTATTACATATTTGTTTTATTTAATCCATTTATTTTTATTACTATTATTTTTTTGTGGGAATTTTCAGGATTTTTTCAATTAACTGTAAAAAACAAAACAAAAATCAAAATTTTGGACGCCACTGGTTGTAATACATAATACACTTAGTATGGTTTGTTTCACAGAATTTGAAGAATTCATTGAATTGCAATGTTAATGTTCAAAGTTTCATGATGAAATAATAACAGAACTTAAATTTTAACTTTGATTTGATGAATTTTTCAAACTTTGTTAAACAACCCGTCCTTACTCTTTTCATGTGGAGCGGTGTCGTAAAGTTTTGTAAACTGCGTGATAACAGCAAATTATTATTACAATTACTGCAATTAGCGCAGACTCATACAAAATCAAGCACAAATCAGTTCCAATTTTTAAAAAGACAGTTAAAATAATGTTATCTTAAAAAATTATAGGTAGGTACTTTATCGCTTGTGTGCATTTATTACTAACAGTTCCAATTTTGAAAATGACTCTTAAATTCAAAGCAAATCCGAGTTACATTGAACCGGAGTTACAAACACACAATTGAAATTAGTATTTTTAATAATTATTTTTTTGAGTCCTATTGAGAAAAACAGTGGAACAATAACACCAACACAACCTAGACATATTGGGGTAACCCATAATACCCTCTATTATTGGGGGAATCTTGATCTCATAATAAGATCATAAAACGTTAGAATTTCTTACTGGACAGGTGACAGAGATTCTGAAATTAGTATCTATTTAAAGTATTTTAAAAAGGATTGATTGTTAGAAATTGCCTCCTGGTCATAAGACCACCTTTATAAAACTTGTTGTAAATGTGAATAATTAAAGTAAGTATGAGACACACTTATTTGTGCAGTGGGGGGCATTGCCTCCACAGATTTTGGTGCTATCACTAAAAAAAAACTTCTGCCCGCCTTATTCATTTGCTATTTTCTTTTTAAGCCGGCTTCAGAGATAATCTGCAATATTGTTAAATAACCAGATGGTTTAGTCTGAAATAATATTTTTTTGATTATTAAACCATCGGTATACTAATTTTTATTTGTGAAATCTGTGCATACGTGAGAAGGATTATTACTGTGCAGTATTGCACCCCATATTTCCCGAAATTAAACACTTTTTATGCTTTTATATAAATTATAATTTTATTGTGAACTATCTAAGTATGTCGGAAAAGTTTTAGTCGCCCCAATGGGGCGGGCAATATGCCGATGCGAAAAAAGTGCAGCCCCCCAATCGTGGCAGCAGGTATGCCAATGGGTTAAAGCCAACAGTTCGGAAGAAAAAAAAGTAAATATCCAGAAACACTCTTCATCTTAACATGCATAAATAATTTGAAAAAATTTGTATCAATGTAATTATTACAATTAGGAACAACTGTTTCAATCACCGAGATGCAAATAATGCATTTAAATAGTTATTTCGTTAAAATTAATATACCGATATTGTTTGTAACATGAAAACAAGTTTTTTTTTTAATTAAACCCAAACTAAGAACCCACTTTACACAAATTTTGTTTAAGTTTAAAAAATAAGGAAATAAACTAGCCTAAATGTCTATTTTTATATTATGTGACATGGTAAGTAATAATATTATTTTATGAGCATTCAAGATGGCCGCAAAGCGATCCCGACGAATTTGTAAGATTTTTATTTTTATGAAATATTAATAAAAATGCACTATTTTGTTTCTTTGGTTATTGAAGTAGTTGTAATTAGACTTGTACAAATTAAAAATTATAATTATCTGAGCGTATTGAGGATGAAGATGGTTTTTCGATTTTTATGGAGAAAAAAATTGAAGTCGCTGAATTTAAAAAAAAAAAAGAGTATTTATTATAAAATTGTTAAAGTATAAATTACAATACAAAAGGATGGAAGTTAATTCTGGCTACCACATTGTCATGACTTCTTGTCTATGTAATTTTTCTTTACATCTCTAACCATCAGGTCCACCAATGCGTCAATACCGTACTCGTGATGCCAACCCCAGTCCTTGCGGGCCTCACTGTCGTCAAACACCTGTGGCCACGAGTCGGCTGGAATAAAAATTTAAAAAATGTTAATTAAAAATAAATCGAAATTCTGAATGAGCGAGTGAACTTTGAAAGACTTGAAAAATAAAACCATAAGATAAATCAAAACAATGTACTTAAGACTTAATGGAATGATTATAAGTTATAAGGCCTTAGACACATTACGCTATATTATGTGCGCATAAATTGGGTGTGGCATATACCTATTATATGCTGGGCTGACACATTACGCTATAATCTTCCTTGGGAGAGGGGGTCAGATCAATTGGGGGACTGCCGCGGAATATCATTTCTTCGTTTGGAAGCTGTCACTTTGACAGATGACAGCCGCATAATTACGGCGCTCCGTAAATTGTTCTGACCCCTTCTGCCGTAGGTAGGAGAGGGGGTCGCATAATTATCAAATTAATAATTTATCATAATTTTAGCAGATTAAAGCGCATATGTTCGTTACGCCCATACTTATAGAACATCATCTTTTTAGGTGTGACAGGTCTGTATGGCGAGCAAAATGGAGTTATATAAAACGCTTTGAACTTTAGTGTAATCTGTCATCCCCTTAGCCATTCATCATAAATATACCACTCTCATTCATTATAAATATTGTACAGGCAGATATACGTATATTCCTGGTAAGAAAATAGCACAAAGGTAAGTAAGCACTATAAAAATGAAAGTGAAACAATTTCTGTAATACGGCAAGGTATACATATATTATGTATAGACTCCATGTGGTTATTATTTTAGTTTTTCCAAGATATGTTTATTAAATTGACTTGTGGCTAAGTAGAAAATATATTTTCAGTATGTCAGAAAATGTTCAATTTTTCAAGTGTGTTACTTATTTGTTTAAAAATATGTATGAATAATAATAATAGTACTATGTGATGAAGATTTAAACGAAAAACGGCCGGCGTAAGGAATCGGACACAAGTGATATTTTTATTTTAGGCTATAAAATGAGCCATAGACTCGGAAACCAAATGGCAAGTACCTTCTTGGTACCTATCGACATTAATTAATATTTTATTTCGATGTTTAATTTAATATAACTTACCGATATGCTGCCTGGAATCTGGTTTGTATGTCACCCTTAACTCGGGCACATGAGTTGACAGTTTCTCGGCCAGTTCCTCGGGCGTGAAACTCATCGCAGTAACATTGTAGACCCTCGACTTCAATTGTTCGTGGGGTGCCTTCATGAACTCCCAGAGGGCCCTCAAGCAGTCGTCCACGTACATCATTGGCAGCCTCGTGTCAGGCTGCAAGTAGCACTCGTATTTCTGGTTGCGGAGAGCGGCGTGGAAGATGGCGATGGCGTAGTCTGGAATAAATATTTAAAATCATTGTGGGTAATCACTCGCAAGGTATATTTTTCGGATTAAATGCTAGCTAAATCTTACTCATCGAAAAATATTTTGTTCCCGAGGGAAATTATTTTCCTCAGGTCCTATATTTTTATTAGTAGTACTCTTGGTTCCAAGGGAACGATTCCACAATATGCGTAAAATAATCACATTATCGTTGAGCATAGTTGTCGCACTTCGATAATATTGCATTGTATTAAACTTACATAAACTCCAATCACTATTTCAGCAATCCAGGATGTTTTTGGTGTACATCCACAATTGCGTCATATTTCAGTAAATGATTGAAAACAAGTGTGGAATAATATTTATTTAAATGTTTTGAAGGATATCCGAAGACGACATTTCACTGCCTTCATAACTGTGACATTCACACGAGACGACTTGGTTTATGATCGATTCATTAATAGGCATTTAATTTAATAACGCAGAAAACAGATGTGGCAAACAAACAACAAATTAATAAAAGAATCATACTTATCAATAATAAAGTAGGTATTATAATTCAAGATCGTTGAAACATATGTTCCAATATCAACTATATACACCTATATATATATATATATATTAAATACCTACCACGACTAATACTCCCTGCAGAATATGTACGATGCAAAAGAAAATCATATTTACTCGCTTTCGAAATTTGCAATCACGACAATAAATCACTATTATTTGCAGATGTCTGGTATTTCATGGCCCTATTCTTATTTGCCAATGTTCACACATATTATTTGCGATATTTCCCCAACTAGACTAGATACCTACAGTTTTACGTAAATGTGCTTAATTTTATTGACCCCGTCTGTCACATGGCGGAACAGCTAGCAGACTACCAGACTAGCAATTCTCAGCACTTTTCCAAATGTTAGATTTTATTTAAACCCGCTAAAACAACCAAAATTTGAGCGACAGTGGCGGGGGTGCGTAGCGTCACCTTTTGGTCATTTTAACTGTTGTAATCATTCAGATTACGTTGATATATAGGATTTTAAGGGACGTACTTGACTTACATTAATAAGTGATTTCTGACATTCTTTCGAGTAAAAAACTAAAATGTTTTTTTTTTTTAAATATATATATTTTTTAATTTTTCCACTTGTCGTCACTGGTAACTCAGTCGCGTAACCGCCCAACACCTCACAACGACCCTAGCTGTCCGATTCCTACTGATTTTCCATGATTTTTTGGTGAAAAAAAAATCAAAAATGTCACCTCATGTCTCCAAATAATAATAATATTTCGGTGATTTATTTAACGCCGTTTTTGTGCAAAATCACCTCAAGGGCGCTGTAATAATGCCATGAATCACTGGTTAAAGTTAGTCAAGTACGTCTGTATATCTATATTCTACGTGAACTATATTATATAGGTACCTTTGTGTTATTTATTATTGTTAAATCATAATATCTTTCATTGGAATTCCTTGTTTGGATTCGTTTACTATAAAATGTGTTTTTCTCAAATTCATAATTGTTATTGAAGTTTGATGATGTCTGGTATTTCATGGCCTGATGCTTATTTACCAATGTTCAGACTCCCCTAAAATATAGTTTTGTGTAAGTAGTGCAAATATGATATGTCGCCATATGGCAATGTTTTAATACCGCACATGGAATTTGAAAAAAATAGCTGATAGGTATGTGTATATTACAATTATTTTAGAGGCCGTGCGAGGAGAGATTCGGCCAACAAAGGACGGGAAAGGGACGCCTGGAGGCGCCTTGTAGAAGTGACTTCAAATCATATTTTCAGAATTCGCGAACCATTTAATAGAAACTAATCACTCATTTGATAAAAATTCTGAAGCTAAAATATTACATAAAAATGGAATCGGAATTAGGTTAAACAATTCAGAAGCCCTCGAAATTAAAAAAGCCGTTAAATTATTCATTATTATTCAAACATAATTAATAATCAAATAAATTTATCTAATAGTCCAATTTTTTATTTATTCCGTTAACCTCCGCTGAAACTGTTTACTCCCACCCATTACCTACCCTTCCTATAATATTCTGTATCCCTCTATTCTATTTCTATCTCTTTCTGTCAACAATATGGTGCGTTTTTTTCTATTTGTATCTCTTTCTGTATGTAATTATCTTTAGTTAATATAATAAGCCCTGACGAAGCTTGAGATTAAGCGAAACCTGGTTGGCTGTCCACTTATTATATAATATTTTAATGCTTTCCTGTTTTATATAATATTTTAATTTTAAAGTTCTTATTTTTCGTGCACTGTTATTGTCTTTATTGTTGTCCTCTACTAAAATAGCACTGTTATTGTTAAATTTTATTCTCTGCTTTTGTGTAAACCGTTTATTCTTTATTTCATATTATGTTATTAATTTTTTTAACCACTGGAGCGCTTTGCGGCAATTTTTTGCAAGTATTGCGCAATATCTTAGTAGTACCTCTAGGTACATCCTAGAGTACTTATTGAGTCTAAAATATGGAATAAACTGTGAAATCTAGGTGGATTCACTGGCTATAAACTGCAGTAATCATTTTATATTGTTTAGGTACTAATATTTTGAGGAATGATGTTAATTGTATCGAATGGCTGAATTGATTGCGCAACACGAAGCGCTCCAGTGGTTAAAGGAACACAATAGGAATTTTTATTTTTAAGTTTATTATAGTTAAGCGCACTTGAAGTGAAACAACACAAAACTGCGCTATATAAATACTATGTTATTATTATTATTTCATTATTAATTCAAATTAAAATTGGTGTATTACAAAGTGTGCTTTTTCATTTAATATGCGTAATTTTAACTTATCAATCCATATAATATTAAAATTAGTTTTTCTTAGCAACTAGGTCATTTTGCTATATTGTCATTTTAATTTTTCATATTTTTGTTAAAAATATATTATTCACTAGTTGATGCAACAAACTAAACAACCAGTATGTCCAAATGTGTAATGAACGGTATGTTGTTGATCTTAGAAGAGCTGATAATTAGGTATAAGTATTGATGTTTACCTGTAGTCCCACCTCCTGGAGGATCGCTGGAGATAACTCCTGGAAATCGGAGGCACCTGAAGTCTAGTCCAAACCGGTGGTAATAATATTCGCCAATCAGTTCAGCGTGAACCTTGGAGACTCCATAAATAGTCCTCGGTCTTTGTATAGTTATATTAGGAGTCGGATTCCTCGGAGAGTCTGGACCAAAAGCCCCGATGGTGCTAGGAACAAACACCCTTAGTTTGTATTGCTTAGCCAATTCAATTATATTATGGACCCCTTCAATGTTGACCCTCACAGCGAGTGGTACATTCTGTTCTCCGATCGCGCTGAGCAGTGCCGAGAAGTGGATCAGCCAGTCTATCCTGTGGTCCACGACGATCTTCTGCAGACCCTTGAAGTCCAGGATGTCAGCGAAGATGTAGGGACCGCTCTCCATCACCTCCTTACTGGGCTTGATGATGTCTGAGAGAATGACGTTATCTTTTCCATATTTTACTCGTAGGAAATTCGCGCAGGCTATTCCTAGCTGACCTAGTCCACCTGGAGAAATAAAGGAAAAACTCATTAATAATATAGGTTCATAATTATTGGTACTGTGCCCAATACCACCTACAAACGAAATCAAACACACTTGATTTCGTTTCTAGGTATATCTGTGAGTGATGTAACTCTGGTTTAATGACCTCGGATTGGTTTATTGACCTCTGGTTTAATCGGGGGGGGGGGGGGGGGGGGGTTGAACACCCTAAACACCCCCTTTAAGTAGGTACGCCCTTGGCCATAATATTTAACCAATAATGTTAATTGCCCTTTTCAAAAATGGAACTGATGTGTCAAGAATTCAGAACAACTCGTGATTTTTCACTGGTTTCCGATTGTCTGCAGGCTGTATTACAATTAAAAATGTCATTACAGGACACACCTATAATTAAAACTTTGATTTCTTGATTCATCGAATCACTGGACCCAGAAAGATCGAGCAGATAAAAATTTTCATACGAAATTAAGTACTTACTTAGGTATGTTCGTATAGGTCAGTCACTGTTATTTTTCATTATCTACCCACTTATCACCTACTTTCCCGTGATGATAAGTATTTTCAAAATACATTTACGTTTAAAATGAATAACATTAAAGGTAATATTATTACACTTAAGCGAAAAAAAAACTGTACAATCAGCAATCAAAATAATTATGTCGATAGTTTCGTATTCGGATGTTACGAGTTTTTGAGTTGATATATACAGGATGAGTGGTTTATTTATGGATACAGAGTTTGAAAGATTACTACCATCAACACAATTTACAATAAACCAAAAACATTTATCATAAAATAAATAAATAATGAGAATGAAAGTTAAAACTCTTGAAAATCTACAGAATCATTTTATTGATTTTGATTTTGTTCGTTGTTTTAGGAACTTATTACTTATCTCACCTGTAAGAAGGATTTTTGGTGTCTTTGAAATGGGATTGCCGAGATACGTGAAGGAAGAATATTGGTTCTGGAGAGAAGTGTAGGTTTGTGATTTGGAGCCAAAAGTCAGTTTAGAGGCTGTTCTTGATAAAAATGTTGATAACATCAGCTTAAGAACCCTTTGCGTTAAATTTACCGCCATGCTAAGACAAAAGCAGAAAGAGAGATTTTTGTCGATTATCAGTAAATTGTTGTACTAACTTGTAATATTTGGTTTAGCAGTATAAAATGGACATAAAAGGTAACTTTGTTGTCTGCTAACTCAAGCAATACTACAAATTAATGATTTGTCTGTAAATTCTATATGGATTGTTACAAAAAGATGCAAGAACTACCTTTCACTTTAATCTTTTAAAGTTTACTAATAAGCAGGTACATACTAAAAAGTTTTACCTAAAATCCCAATAGATTTATTTCATCAATCATTATTCAAAAATACTAATTTCGGTTGTTGCTGTTCTGCGTAACTCTGATTCAATGAATTCAAATTTGAATTGGAATTCAATTGTGTAAAGGATTCAGACACCGATAAAGTAGGTACCTACCTATTGCCCATAATCAAATACCCTATAATTTATATTGAAGGGTATTATACCATACAATTAGGGTATATGCTATAATATAATATTTTAACAAAAGTTATTGTTTCTTTCAAAATTGGAATTATGGTTAGTACATAACTAAAAAACTTTTTCACTGGAAAACTTAGACATTTTCTTAACTAACCGTGTAAATTGACATACAAATCGTTAGCAGACTAGAGAAACTCGTTAGAGTATTTATTTTTGATTGGTAACCTTTAACTACGAAAAATCCCTTCATAAGAAAGAGAACTTGCCCAACCAAAAAAACTCTCATCATGAAGAATGTATATTTATTCATTTTAACATTGTATCACTTTGTACGTGTGTAGTATAGAGCCAAAATAAAAAAGCATACTAAAAAAAATCACCAGAGACCTAAATTTCTTTTTAATTTTTTACTCCAAATAATGTCAAGAATCACTGGTTAAACTAAGTCAAGTACGCCCTCAACACCACATATAAAAAATAAAATTTCTGAGAAAATGATATAAAACGAAAACACACTTTTGGAAAGTAGGAAAAACATTTATTTTGTGGAGCTCATATATCATATTAAGATAAATTAATTAACAGTTAATTTAATTCTGAAATGATTACATTAGAACATATAATTTAATCATACTTATAATTGGAAATAATTGCTGCCTTTGTATGAAATGAAAAATTAAATAAATCTTGAGCGCAGAAATAGATCACGATTTTGTTGGTCCTTACTATAAATACATAGAATAAATGAATACAGAGCAGTCATCTAGCAGGTTTATGGAAACAAAATATAAGTCATAAGTCCCGCATACCCAATTTTTACAAGTTTCTCGTTATCTCTTTAAGTTTTTAAGTACCAAAAAAATATATGTTATTTTTTAAAATAAGATCTGTACATTTGTTATGCCGAAACTTTAACTATATGAAATTCCCTGGATACAAAAAAATCGCAAAGTAAGCTCCGAAAATTATTTAAAACACGTTTTGTTCTGTTATTTAATATGTTACAGACATGAAAAAAAATCACAGTGTATCTATACTTTAAATGGAACTAAAGCATTTGTCGAGAGATTTTTGCTATTTCAAACGCGTCGTGTTTTATTAAATATGCTCACCATTATCGCTTAATTATTATCGTTTTTTAATATTAGCGCGCTCCCTCTAACATTCGTATTTACATATCTCCCGTTCAATCCATCTTTGAACGCTTAATACGGGGCCTTAAAATGTCAATATACAAGTTTCTAAATCCAAGAGTGCGATGTTATTATTTAACTGTGGATATCAACAGGGAATCTGTTCCTCGAATCAACTTGCGCTATGGCCATTTCTATACTACCGTGACCCGATTGGAACTTGGAACGCCATTATCATTCCCCTTCACCCGTAATATATACCAGTAAGCCAGGTATATGTATACATACACTACTAACTAACGATCATGACGTTTACCAGAGAGGCAGGGCCGGCCCTACGCGGGCATAATTGGAGCATTCCACTCCGGGCGCCAAATCCCCAAGGCGCAGATAATACCTTACACCTAACAGTCCTAACGCATAGCCCTTGAGATTATTTCTCATAAAAACGGAGCTACACAAAATACAAATCATCCGAATATTACTGATTAAAGTGATCAGTGATCACGTACCTGGAAGTCTACTGGTTTTGACAAGGGGCGCGAAAATAAAAATCGCGCCAGGCGTCGTTTGGTTCAGGGCTGTCCCTGCACAGAGGTAGGCAGAGAGGGAAGACTGCCAAGCAACTCCGTACCATCATCATTCACATCGTAGATCGTCTCGATCGACTCATTGTCTGTTATTCTGACTCTTGACACGGCTCGTCTCAAGTATTTAAATCAATTGATCTTACCATGTCTTCCTCTTTCTCAACATCTTTTACCATTCACTTCACTACCCAAACCATCTAAGCGGAACTTTCTTTAAGAAGAAGCTACAAGCCAAAAATGTTTATATTCTTGGTATACCTTATACTGTAGGTAATGGGCATTAAAATCACTTGACAAACGGAGTTTAGAAACGTTCGAATTCAAGCACAAAACTGTTATTTATTTATTTTGTAAATAATTTTATAAGAAAGCAAAAAAAAGTTAATAGTGAAACTGTCACAGATAATCGTAGCTATAATACTGTATTTTTTTAAAGTTGTTTCCTTTACGCGTTCATACATTTCTATTGAAATATATTTTTTAGTAGTTTACATTTATATTTTTTATTCAGTAATTTACTATTATATTTGTATTCTACCCAAACGGAACGATAGGAAAACCTTCAATTTATTTAAAGCATATTTTTTGGTAATCATAATGTACACCAATTCGTTATAAAGATTAATCCAAATAGTGATTTAGCATTAAGCTTCGCCTTATTTATTACGAGTAAAAATGTGTTTTGTGGGAAAAAACAAGGGTTTTTTTAAGGAAACCAATTAATAATAAAAATAAAGATAAATGGAAAATTTATATTTGCGCTACTTTTGTGAAAAATCAACTCAAAGGCGTTGTTACGGAACTTGGATTAAGTACACCACCGCACCCTTTACCGAACCCCACATAGAAGAAGATATCGTCATATAAAAGTTTTTTAATTCATAACTAGTGGCAAAAAATTCCCGCAAAAAATTATAAATCAGGTTTTTGTATCTACGTCTTCATCTGTTATCGAAAACAAGTCTATGAGTCACCTTCTAACCATTACATCAGTGCAGAATAACAACTTCATTGTGAAGTATGGTTTAATTGACTTACAAACGCTCTGGCAAAATAATAGCGAGTGGTCAGCGAAGAGATTTTTACACAAGTCACTTCTACGAACGAATGTACTTTAGTAATGGGGTGTATTAGTCTGTATCATAGAATTGGTCTGGTTCTGGATATAAAGTTATTGCTTACTAGCTGTGCCCCGTCCCACGTTGCTGTGGCTCTGTCAGTCTGTGCAGATAGAAAAGAGTAGCGCGTATTTTTTTACGTCTAACACATGGCGCTGTTTTTTCAAAAAATGCATGTTTTCACCTGTCACAGGTGACATCTATATACGAGTAATATAGGCATATAAAAAATACACATATTCGAATGCAACGTTGTGTCAAAATTTCAAAACAATCGGTGAAGAACTTTCGGAGACAAGATTTTTAATAAACGAAAATTTATATAGATTAGAATCCATGACGTTCGGTGTTTGGCAGTGAGAGAGAGAGAGAGCGAAGAAGGGAAAAATAGACTGACAATGATATCCTCGAAGCTCGTGTAAAATCATAATATAAGTATTACAAATATAGAGATTGCAACGAACAAGATAAAGAAAGGGACGCTTAGATGATTTGAACACGTAAATCGGAGGTCAGAGAGACAGAGAAAGGAGTGAATACTGGAAGACAACGCAGGTACTTGAGTCGTGGCACGGCAAGAATCGATAAATTTATTTCATGGAAAATAAATGATCTTCTTTCTCCAGTAGGTAGGAATAAGTGAATGGGGGTGCGATGTTCAATCTGCGATATTACAATGCAAATTATAGATACGTGTTATTGTATTAGAATGAAGCAAGAAATAGGGTTGTGTGTGTAAAGTGGGTGAGTGCAATGTACAATGCGCAATATTACAATTCATACGAATGAGCATGATTTTATGAATGAATTTGGATAAGATAAGAAAAGAGTTGTTTATAAGTGAGTGGAAGTGAAATGTATAATCTGAAATATAACAATTCATACATATGACTGATTGTATGTTAATGAACAAAGAAAGAGAGTTGTGTATAAGTGAGTGGAGGTGCAATGTACCATCCGCAATATTAAAATTCATACTGATGACTGATTGTATATTAATGAACCAAGAAAGAGAGTTGTGTGTAAGTGAGTGGAGATGCAATGTATCATCCGCAATATTACAATTCATACAGATGACTGTGACTGTGTATTAATGAAGCAATTAAGAGAGTTGTGTATAGGTGAGTAGGGGTGCAACGTATCATCCGCAATATTACAATTCATACAGATGATTGTGAGTGTGTATTAATGAAGCAATTAAGAGAGTTGCGACTAAGTGTAATATAACAATTCATACAAAGTATGATTGTATGAATTTGAATGAAGCAAGAGAAAGAGTTAGGTACCTATATGTTTCATTCTATCTGACTTTTCCTGTGGAGAAATGCTTAGTTGTGCTGACGCATTACGCGTTAGTTTATTAATTTATTTTTAGAATTTACACGACTTTCGGAAAGTAGGTACCTAACTAATAACATGACCATTTTAGAGAAGTAGTAATTACTGTAATTATTTGAAAGGTCGAATTCGTGGTCTAACCAAAGCCCCTTCACTCTTACATCAAGAATTCGCACGGAGAGAGCTTTCACTTTGAACATTATTGTAGAATGTGAAATTGCATTTTTTTATGCAAAGGCATTAAAAGTTATAAACTTCTGAGTAAAATATAATAGTGTAAGTAAGTACCGGATTTTTTTTATAATTTTACATTAATCATATTAATATAACTGTGGAATTTTTCGTTGTGCTTTGGGTAACAACTGTTTCAATGTTCAAGGCCATTTTAAAACTGAGACCTAAAAACGACAAATTCTGAAATCTTATAGTTGCGTATTATTTTGTAACGATAATATTAGTTAAATGAAGTGGTTTAAAAAAAGATCATTAATGTAATTTTATTAAAATGATGCCACAAAGCGATCATCGAAAAATTATTTTTAGATTTTTATGTAGTGTACACAGACATATGAATATTAATAGACGAGAAATTAAGGACGAGGGGTTAAAACAAGAGTTGCGGGACGCAGGGAGGAAAGCTGACTGTGATTCGTCAATAAATCAATCTGACCGTAAATAGGCATCTCGCATTATAATATCACCATTTAGTTCTTAAAAGTAAAATCTGCTTTTGAATGAATAGACATTTTTACATGGGAGCGCAAATTACTCGCCACGTTATGAACAAATTTGCGAAGTCCAAATTCTGCAAAATAAATTTCTTCTATTTCAGAGTCGAATATTTCGTTTACGTATTTAGTTAAGACACTTTTATAAATGTTCATAATTCACTTCCCAGCAACCAACCAGCTTTGTGTTTCGCGTCCAGACGTTTCTCGATGTGATAGTATATGTTTCTACAACTGATCCATATTATACGATGTGAATATGCTTAAAATAATGCTTATATATGGAATGTAATACGACAATTGGGTTTATTCTCTTTTTCACATCTATTTTTACAAGTTTTCATAGCACAAGTCACCATTTTGCCGTGTTATTTCGTAAAATGAACCGATGATGCCTCGACCATAGTTCGCACAAGAATGATGACGTCACGTTTTCTAAATTCACTTGAGGCCATACGCGAGCACAGCCGGCTCCAATGGAACCGGTATGGGGAGTGGGGAATAATACGCTTTTAATCACTTAGGGCAGGTCTACTAATATTCATATATGTCTATGGTAGTGTACAATAAATATTTTTATTTTACACAGATTTGCGTTTACCTCCTTCCCCACCCCCCTCCCATTGACCTACCATACATCGGATACAATACTTTCACTGAATTCTTAGCAGTTGGGACTCTTGTGGGGTGTTCAGTAACAAATTAATAACGCGCTGTGAAGTCGTTAGTTAATATTATAACATTTTTAGTACTGTAGTGGCATAATACCTTTTAACAATAATAAATTATTGATCGTGTACAGAATGCCTTGGTACGAATAAAACAAAGCAAGATTTTTTTACATTAAGCCCACACACGAGGCCCTGAGCAAAATAATTTGACTCAGGGCCAGTAATCTATTGAGATGCTGTGTGGAGAGTATTTTTTAAGGAGAGGAAATTCTGCACGGAGAAAAATGAGTTTCTCCTTTTTTATCAAGATATTGTTAAAAATGTGATTGCATGATCATTACCCAATTTAATTTTAGTCATTCAGAATATATCTGAACACGCAGGTACCTTTGACGAATAAATATAATGGACGAGATGCGAAGCTATTATTATTCTGAAGAACACGTGTTCATATTTCATATCAGTAAGTTTTCTCCGTGTGGGATGGCAAAAGGTATGAGGGGTGGGTAGAAATCTAGGAATCAGTATGTCAGGAGTGTCGTACATATGAACATATCCCTCCCATTGCGACGCAAGGCGATAAGTCGAGAGACTTGGAGAGGTCAAAGGATCTCCCCGAACCAGCCTCTCCCGATCTGGCTCGCCACGTAGCTGGTGTGGTGTGTTGGGGTGGGTTGAGGTGTGTTCAGGTGCACCCTGAACACACCTCAACCGATGAACCATGGCACCTCTGCTAAATCACCAATCGTAGTGAATCTTAAGGTAACCTACGGCTTCCCGGAGCAGCGCCACTCAGACCCGCCCCCCAAATTGAGAATGGTAAACTTGTCGAATTCCGCTGCAGGCAAAGGCTCTTTAAAAACACTTGATTTCATCTTGAATACCTAATGGAGACAACTAGTAAGTCGGGGGTTTAAATAAATATGCACTAAATAGGTGTTTAGTTTGGGTTATTTAAAAATGGAACTTTTAACATCTACATACCACCACATAAATAGTTGTAATATATTCTTGTAGCAATGAAGTTCAAACCAAGTGCTATTTATAAATTTTTTTCGTACTAAGCATGCAGCGGAATTCGACAAGTTTATCTTTTTACGTATTAAGCGTGCAGCAGAATTTGACAAGTTTATCTTTTTACGTATTAAGCGTGCAGCAGAATTTGACAAGTTTATCTTTTTACGTATTAAGCGTGCAGCAGGATTCGACAAGTTTATCTTTTGCGTACTAAGCGTGCAGTAGAATTCGACAAGTTTATCTTTTTTGCGTATTAAGCGTACAGTGAAATTCGACAAGTTTACCCAACTTTAAAAATTATTCAAAGGTTCAAAATGACATGGAAATGAACTTACGACTATTTCAATTTCGTAGTTGGCACTATTTCAATTGAAAATATTGTTATTGTAGCTTTGCAATGCTGATAACGATGATGCATTATATTGTTTTGTCAAAATACGTCAGTTTGACGGGACAACATTGTTTTATTCGATTCATTATTTATTCAAATTACCAACTCTATGGCCATAAAAAAATTTGTGCTACCACAAATATTAAATATACGAGTATGTAAGTCCTTATTTTTAAAACAATATTTCTTACTAATTATTTGAAAATATGTGTACAAAAATACCATATGTATATTTTTTAAGCTTAATTTAATTTTAGATTTATTTTATTCACAGATAAGAGAGAATTTTGACAGTCCATCCAAGAAGGGTTCCAGATTTATTTATTCCCGTTTATCTTTATCTACAGTTTATATAATTTAATTTTAAATATATAATAAATATATATTATTATTTTTCAGTTTCCAATGTCAAAACAATCATCAATTTCAAATTTTAAAGAACACGTGAAAATGTCTTTAATTTTGGGCGTCTGATTTGATTTGACATTGAAAATGGACAAGTTACAAGTTTATCGTCCTAACCTCTCGTATTTTGTAAAACAGAACGGAAAACCGTTTATTATTTTGATATTAGCTTCTGGAAGTCCGAACGATTGTTAATTGTATAAGAAATGTCAAAACTCACTTTCGTTACATCTATAATTTCAGAAACAACATTTAGTCGTGTAATGAAATGGAACCCCTTTTAAAACAACTAACACAGCGTCGCAGACGAAAATTAGTCTATTATTAACAGGAGTAACCGGTCCAGCTATCAAATTAATTAAATCATATCTATCAAACAGAAAACAATATGTTAGCATAGAAGATAATAACAGTCAGTTAGAGAGTATAAACTATGGAGTTCCGCAAGGATCTATACTGGGGCCCCTCCTATTCCAAATATACATAAATGACATCTGCCAGTTGAAACTACATGGTGAAATATTTCTATACGCAGATGACACTGCAATATTTTACTTCGGAAAAAACTTAGAAACTCTATTAGAACAATCTCAAGAGGATCTTAATATTCTAAGCAGTTGGCTAATAAAAAAATATATTAACAATAAATATTAATAAATCCAGCTACATGATCCTAAGCTCACCTAAAATAATAATACCGTCGCATAAACCTCTACAAATAGAAGAAAGGGACTTGCTTATTCTAGACAGCGAAAAATACCTTGGCTTACATATTGATAAACATCTGACATTTAAACAACACGTAGAAAAATTAAAAGCAAAAATCATCCCACTAATTGGTGTATTTGGTAGAATTGCCCATCTCCTACCAACGGAGGTAAAGAGGGGCTTATACTTCAGTTTAATCCAGTCCCATCTGAATTATTTAATAGAAATATGGGGAAACACATACATTACATACCTAAATGATTTACAAACAATACAGAACAAAGTTATTAAAAAACTCTTCAATTATAACCCGGACACTCCCACAAAAAAACTGTATCAGGAAATGAAACTCTTGAAAATAAGGAAATTGTACGAATACAACATATGCCTCCTAATCTACAAAATCCAAAATGGACTTATACACACAAACACAACATTTAAACAAACGTCACAAGTACACGAACATTATACTAGGCAACATAACAAATTGTACACACATACTGTAAGAACTGAAAGTGGCAAAAGAGGCATTGGCCACGAGGGTGTACAAATATACAATCTCCTTCCAGATAAACTTAAAACTGAGAGTATAAATGTGTTTAAAAAAAAACTTTTTAATCTTAAGTTATTAGAACAATAATTAGAAAACTATTTATTTAATGTTACATATTTAAGTTAAGAAAGCGAAATGTAAATTTCTTTTAACTTAATAAATAAAAATAAAAAAAGTCTATGCCTAAGATCAAACCAATAAAATAATGATTATAATTTTACAAGAATTCGTTCTCTAGTAAGGAGGCCCGATAAATTGTTTTTTTTCGGAATAATTATTGCTAGTTGTTCCTGAGGTGTATTTGTATTTAACCATTAATTAATGTGGACATTCGCAAAGAATGCAAGGCTTATGCAAGCGTAATGAGTAAGTTGAAGAAAGGGAAGCTGAGATATTTTGGGCGTGTAAGAAAAATATATAATTGACGTGAATATGAATGTAAAGTCAGGGACTCCCGAGGAAGACACGACATGATCAAGTGAACCAAATAATTGAGTTGGCTCGTGTCAATAGTTAGTACAGGACGGGTATGGTATGTATTTATTGTTGAGACGATGTGATGTGTGGATATGAAGCAAGGAGTGTATATGTCAAGACCGCGAGTTGTTTGGCGGGGTCCGTCCTCTCCGCCTACCCTGCGCGGAAACAGCGTGATGTTAGTTGTAAAATCTAGCTTTTACTTTTCGTAACAACCATTATGCATTTTTTATCAGAGCTATTCTAGTCAAACTACGTCTTTGACATTCACAATAACATTGGATAATGTTATTTAATAAATCTATAGATACAAAAAATATGCATACGCTCGATGACGTTACAATATTGCATACGCTACACTTGAAGAAGGTAAACGTAGCATAAAAAAAACAAATGTTTAATATGCTAACACGCAATTTCATTAATTGTTATTTATTAAGTTACAAAATCATTCCAGTAATATTGATTAAAATTAGATACATTTACACATAAATTCCTTCGATTTGTTTGGTTTTGGGAACAAACAGCTAATAACTACAGATGGCAAAATTTCGTTTTAACTAAAAACGCGAAAAAATATTTATGGTTCGAAAATAGGGCATTTATAAGTTTTCTTTGCGTTTCAAGGCATTTGAAAAACATTCAGGAAATACATTTTTTTCTATTTTGCTACAAAACGCTAAATTATGCCTCAAAATGCTATAAGAAATTATAAACGCTAAATTTCCAATTGTTAATCTTAAAAATTCTGAAAATTAATGCTAAATTTTGCCATCTCTACTAATACCTCATATGGTCTTATAGAAATCGTTGTCTCCCACCGTCGTAGTTAGAAATATGAACTAAATTCAAATATAAAAGTTAACCACAGATAATTAAAATATAATCAGTAATTTAAGTTCAGTGTTTAGACGGAAAAATGAAGGCGCGCAATTTTTGAAACTTTTTTAAAAATTATAATATTTAGAAAACGAAATGTTTATTTCTAATAAAATAATTTGCAAGTGTATTTTATCACATTTTAAAAACAGATTTTAGTTTTGGGATACGTTCAGAAATATCTCATTGATTTGGATTTTATTGAGTATTGGATATACACACAAATTCTTCGCCTTTTTGACGGCCTTTTCATAATCATAAATAAAATATGTTACTGTAATTCGTTTTGAAAGTGGACGAATCTCCTACATAGTCCGATTTTCACAGCGCGATTATCTAAATCTATACACAATTTAATACGATTAGTCCAAGCTCGATTAGTTCATAGCTCTATTAGTTCATAGTTCGATTAGTTCGATTTTCGCGGAGTGGATTCCGAATTACTCCCAATTCAAAACAAATACACGCTTTATTAGTTCCTAGTTCGATTTTCAGAGCGCAGATACCGAATTACTCCCAATTCAATTTAAGTTCATGCTCATAATCTTAGGATTAAAAATATTGTGTTATACATGTTATAAATCAAATAATACCATAATATATTTGACTTGTTACAGACTGCTGATAAAATCCCGTGGGTAAGGATTTCATTCCCGTTGTAGTGCGAAAATGTTCTGATACACATTTCATAAAATATGTACAAAAATTATTGACTCGAATAATAAATGTTAATAAATTTTATAACTACGGACATCATCAGACATGAGGTATAAAGTTTTGAAACATAATATTTTATCACAATTACAAGATTAAAAAATTAAAAAAAAATAAATAACTTTTGATTACAATAGTATTTACCTGTAATGAGCACTTTTGGCCTCTCTGTAGTCTGATTAGAGTTCAATGACGTGGTGCTATGAAGCCCGCGACTTGCAAGAGCTGTCCATAAGTTATTTGTATAAACCCTTCCAGGAACTGCCCTTAATTCACTGTTACATTTAGCGTTGGCAATCCAGAAAGATGTATTTGACTGTATCAGCCTCGAAGGCAAGAACCTCACGAGGGAGGCCATGCCTGCCATGCTGGGAATGCTAGCAGGTGGATTGTGTTAGATCGATTGCGATGGATTGTGTTGGATGGATTGTGCGGTGTTGTGTTGGGTTGGTTAACACTTTGCAGAGGATTGAACTTGACTGAGAGTGTTTTATCATTTCACCGGTGTTTTGCCCGCGAGAGCGGACCAGCCTCCACGGGGCGGTTCCGAAGCTAAAGGTTGATTTCTTTCATAGATTTAATAAAAAAATATTTCTTGTAATCTATGTTTTAACCAATCGAGCAATCGGGTATTTACAAAATAAATGCCTTGAGCGATGGAGATATCGGTTTGGATTCGGCAGTGCTCATTCAAAAAATCATACCTCCGAATATCAATACGGAAACATATATAAACTTCATGCTGTGGTTAAAGCCAATGAAACCACATATATTTCATCGTTCATCCTATATTTGTAGGATTTATAATTGAGCTGTTTGCGGAAAATTAAAATTAAATTAAAAAAAAAAAACAGTTTACTTAAATTTAGGCGATGAGACCTAATTATGTGTAGCCATCGTTTGACTGGACAATAATCACTTCAATAGATTAGGTTACTTACATTTTATAGAATTTCTTAGGATTGTTGAGGTTTCAGAAACGTATCTATTTAAATATGTTGGAATAATGAGTGGGACAGTATATAGGTCCCCTGTTATCACTAGAATTGAGTAAGAATCAATAAATAGTCAAATTTTTTATAAGAATCAGATAAACGTAACTCTTACAGGTAGGAAAACAGTTTTGTATTTTGCAGTTAGGTATGTTGACTTGAGTTTTTGAGATGATTTCTGGTTGTCTTTTTAGTTTTATCGGCGATTTTAACTTAGATCGTAGTATCTCCTGATATTTTAGAAGGTTTTGTTAAATTCATTTCAAATTTACGTAAAAGCGATGACAATAACCCAGATGGCGAGAACCCGCCGTACTGTAGTGGCATGATCTACGTGATCCCGTTCAAATTTACGTAAAAGCGATGACAATAACCCGGATGGCGAGAATCCGCCGTACTGTAGTGGCGTGATCTACGTGATCCCGTTCAGACTTCAGTGAACGGGCTTTGTATTTGGCGAGGATAACAAAATCTAACGTTAAAAATTAAATTCAGTATGAATTTTAATATTAAAAAATCCTTAATTTGGTTAGACGGTGAACATTGATGCAAATGTACTGGAATTCTTAACTAATTAATAAAAAAATCTCCATACAAAATGTTCTACTGCTCACTAACCACAGGACGTTCAGAGCACGGATGACGTCACGCACCCTCCCGCTTCTTACTACTCAGATTGCGATCGTTTTGGCAGGCTTAAAAATATTCAATCTTGGAGAATTAATTTAATCATGAAAACGACCTTTCAAAAAATACCAGTATTTAAGTTTGAATGTGGATGTAGATATATTTTTTTTAAATGGACTTTCCTTAATAATTATTATTTGATAAGGAATTATGAATGAACGCCCTTGTTCCAAAACGCAGAAAATCATTCACATATTTTAATTTTGTTGCAAATAGTATTGAATGTTCTCGCGATACGTAGGCACTTGAACCCTGTTTGTTCAATTGGACATACCGCCCGTTCACCTTGATCGTACGTACCTCCCGCTCATATAATCGTACACTCCACAAACACGACATACACTCGGTGTTCTATAACTCTATACGATTATACGATGTAGTCCATGGCGATTTACCGAGTGAGTTGGCTAAAATATAAATTGGTTCCTCCAATTATTGCGGTAAAATATCGCGGATATGACGCGCTGCCAATCTGCGACCCAAACACGTTCGCAAATCAGTGTAATTTATTTATCTACGTTTGTTTTTGGTTATTTAATATAACAGTAGTATTTTGAACAAAAAAAAACGATTTACATTGTGTACACAAGCAGTGACTTAATAAAGTTACTTTTTGGTTTACTGATGGTTTGAAAATAAATATATTTTATTTGGTTTACGAGGATTTTAAAAACAGAGTATATCTAGGAAAAATTACACAAAAAATTAAGCAATATATTATAACAGTAAACTAATAAACTAAAATATAAAACAGTATCAGTAAAACATGTAACAGTAACATAAAATAATATATAAACTAGAACAATACTACATATAAGACAAATCACTAAAACTACATTACCAACAGTACTCTAATTTGTAGGATTCAAGAAATTGCTGGTATAGATTACGCTTAATTCTATAAATGGAGTCAATAAATATATCAATAGTACCCCCAAACTTATTGCCCGGATCCATGCATCCTATTGGTTAGTGAGTGCATCTGATAGTTGGTTGTGTATGTAATATTGTATATGATAGTCGGCACATGGAATTTAATAGTGGCAACGATGGCAGGACTGTGAATTAAATGTTAAGGACTCTGTGTAAAACAACCAGGTTTGACATAATTCTCCGGTCAGACAGTGTTATAATATGCAATTGATTTATATATATTTTATTTTTCGGAATAACTTTATTGAGTAAAACCTCAAATTGTAATATTTAAATATTGAAGACAATATTAGTGATTTCTAAACGAAAATCTGAAACAGAAAAATCAGAAAAGGAAACGGTCACATCTGGGACTCGAACCCAGGACCCCTGTCTTTCCGGGACAGTGCTCTACCAACTGCGCTAATGGGACCCTATTCTCCTCGGTCACTTTTAACTGTATCATACTTCGAATAAGAACTACTAACATTGTCTTCATTTTTTCACCGCACATTTTTATTGGCAACTATCTTTATGTATGATCGCAAGATTCAACCCGAACTAAATGCAATCCAGACAGCGTCTTTTAGATAAACCTATCTTATTTTTTTATATTTAATGTGCGACATCTGTTGACTTTTCTGCAAGTCTAGAATGAATATTTTATTTTTCGGAATAACTTTATTGAGTAAAACCTCAAATTGTAATATTTAAATATTGAAGACAATATTAGTGATTTCTAAACGAAAATCTGAAACAGAAAAATCAGAAAAGGAAACGGTCACATCTGGGACTCGAACCCAGGACCCCTGTCTTTCCGGGACAGTGCTCTACCAACTGCGCTAATGGGACCCTATTCTCCTCGGTCACTTTTAACTGTATCATACTTCGAATAAGAACTACTAACATTGTCTTCATTTTTTCACCGCACATTTTTATTGGCAACTATCTTTATGTATGATCGCAAGATTCAACCCGAACTAAATGCAATCCAGACAGCGTCTTTTAGATAAACCTATCTTATTTTTTTTATATTTAATGTGCGACATCTGTTGACTTTTCTGCAAGTCTAGAATGAATATTTTATTTTTCGGAATAACTTTATTGAGTAAAACCTCAAATTGTAATATTTAAATATTGAAGACAATATTAGTGATTTCTAAACGAAAATCTGAAACAGAAAAATCAGAAAAGGAAACGGTCACATCTGGGACTCGAACCCAGGACCCCTGTCTTTCCGGGACAGTGCTCTACCAACTGCGCTAATGGGACCCTATTCTCCTCGGTCACTTTTAAATATTACAATTTGAGGTTTTACTCAATAAAGTTATTCCGAAAAATAAAATATTCATTCTAGACTTGCAGAAAAGTCAACAGATGTCGCACATTAAATATAAAAAAATAAGATAGGTTTATCTAAAAGACGCTGTCTGGATTGCATTTAGTTCGGGTTGAATCTTGCGATCATACATAAAGATAGTTGCCAATAAAAATGTGCGGTGAAAAAATGAAGACAATGTTAGTAGTTCTTATTCGAAGTATGATACAGTTAAAAGTGACCGAGGAGAATAGGGTCCCATTAGCGCAGTTGGTAGAGCACTGTCCCGGAAAGACAGGGGTCCTGGGTTCGAGTCCCAGATGTGACCGTTTCCTTTTCTGATTTTTCTGTTTCAGATTTTCGTTTAGAAATCACTAATATTGTCTTCAATATTTAAATATTACAATTTGAGGTTTTACTCAATAAAGTTATTCCGAAAAATAAAATATTCATTCTAGACTTGCAGAAAAGTCAACAGATGTCGCACATTAAATATAAAAAAAAATAAGATAGGTTTATCTAAAAGACGCTGTCTGGATTGCATTTAGTTCGGGTTGAATCTTGCGATCATACATAAAGATAGTTGCCAATAAAAATGTGCGGTGAAAAAATGAAGACAATGTTAGTAGTTCTTATTCGAAGTATGTTACAGTTAAAAGTGACCGAGGAGAATAGGGTCCCATTAGCGCAGTTGGTAGAGCACTGTCCCGGAAAGACAGGGGTCCTGGGTTCGAGTCCCAGATGTGACCGTTTCCTTTTCTGATTTTTCTGTTTCAGATTTTCGTTTAGAAATCACTAATATTGTCTTCAATATTTAAATATTACAATTTGAGGTTTTACTCAATAAAGTTATTCCGAAAAATAAAATATTCATTCTAGACTTGCAGAAAAGTCAACAGATGTCGCACATTAAATATAAAAAAATAAGATAGGTTTATCTAAAAGACGCTGTCTGGATTGCATTTAGTTCGGGTTGAATCTTGCGATCATACATAAAGATAGTTGCCAATAAAAATGTGCGGTGAAAAAATGAAGACAATGTTAGTAGTTCTTATTCGAAGTATGATAAGTTAAAAGTGACCGAGGAGAATAGGGTCCCATTAGCGCAGTTGGTAGAGCACTGTCCCGGAAAGACAGGGGTCCTGGGTTCGAGTCCCAGATGTGACCGTTTCCTTTTCTGATTTTTCTGTTTCAGATTTTCGTTTAGAAATCACTAATATTGTCTTCAATATTTAAATATTACAATTTGAGGTTTTACTCAATAAAGTTATTCCGAAAAATAAAATATTCATTCTAGACTTGCAGAAAAGTCAACAGATGTCGCACATTAAATATAAAAAAATAAGATAGGTTTATCTAAAAGACGCTGTCTGGATTGCATTTAGTTCGGGTTGAATCTTGCGATCATACATAAAGATAGTTGCCAATAAAAATGTCCGGTGAAAAAATGAAGACAATGTTAGTAGTTCTTATTCGAAGTATGATACAGTTAAAAGTGACCGAGGAGAATAGGGTCCCATTAGCGCAGTTGGTAGAGCACTGTCCCGGAAAGACAGGGGTCCTGGGTTCGAGTCCCAGATGTGACCGTTTCCTTTTCTGATTTTTCTGTTTCAGTTTTTCGTTTAGAAATCACTAATATTGTCTTCAATATTTAGATTTATATATATGTAAAAAAATCAATTTGGAAATTTAACTATAAAGATTTTTAAATTGCAAGAACCACTCGAGCGATTGGTGTCATATATTGACTTTTTTAACGATTTTCTAGATTTTTATATTCCATGAAGTGGTGAATAATTTAAATTTGCTGAATATAAAGTTAATTTTCTTTATACAAATAGAACGGCGTGATATGCGCCTCACAATTTTTACCTCATATGGGTGTTTAAAATATTACCTGGCTATTATAGACTTGGAGGCCTTGTGTTTTCTCGGTAGGGAAAGAATTTGTTACCTAAAAACCCTACTAAAATTGCATGTTTTGCAGCATCATATTATTCTTCTTTAGCATCACCAGCAGCCGACAGCGGCTATATACTACATACATTTATGTTGGTATCGGGGGGGGAGATTCAGCTGCGCCTTATTGTAGGGAATTCCTCCGCATTCGCCTGTGGGAATATGGAAAATCGAAGAAAACCATATCCAGGAGGAAACGGCCATTTGTCTATTTATATATATACATTAGCCATACTATTTAATTAACACAATTCCTCAAAATATTAATATGGAAACATATAAAACTGCTTACTGCGGTTTAAAGCCAATGAATCCACCTAGATTTCACCGTCTATCCCATATTTTTAGGTTGTATAAATTTGGCTCATTATGGCAAACGATCGCTCAAAACGTTTTTGCAAACTTGGTATAATATGTAAAATATAGCTCGAGTAATAATTGTTGAATACTTTAACATATAAATAACGAGCATAATAACACATCCCCCAAACACACAAATCTTGCTTTATTATGGTGGTACATCTTGAACCTAATATAATGTGAAATTATTATTAATTTTAAGTAAGCTCCGAAAATTATTAAAAACATGTTTTGTTCTGTTATTTCATATGTTATAGACATGAAAAAATTCACAGTCTATCTTTAAATGCAACTAAAACATTTTTCGAGAGATTTTTGCTCTATTTCAAACGCGTCTTGTTTTAATTATTATTTTTTGGTAAACTAATGTTTAAGACAAGATTTTTTATGCATAGCACAAAGGGTAACAATTATTTTACAAGCAATAATTATTTGCCTGAAACACTCATCCACATTGAAAAATCTCCTGATAAAAGATACATGACGCCAACGGGACTCGAACCCATAGCTCAGTGGTCAGAGCTGTCGACCGGAAATCGAAGGGACACGGGTTCGAGTCCCGTTGGCGTCATGTATCTTTTATCAGGAGATTTTTCAATGTGGATGAGTGTTTCAGGCAAATAATTATTGCTTGTAAAATAATTGTTGCGTCTTGTTTTATTAAATATTTTCACGATTTTTGCTTGATTACGATTGTTTTTTTAATATTAGCGCGCTCCCTCTAACATTCGAATTTACATATCTCCCTTTCAAAACACCTCTGAACGCTTACTAAGGGGTCTTAAAGGGAACGGCTGCGCGGCCCTTTTCATACAAAACTTAAATTTGGATTTTATACCAAAATACCTAACCAAAATAAATATATTTTTTTAATTAATATAGCAAATATGTAGAACATTATTTATTTATGTTTTATATTATAAAGTATAGACCATTAAAGAATAAAAAAAATCATAATTTAAGAACCAACTTTGGAAATTATTTGTTAGTTAGTTAAAGTAATTATTTAAAAAAAATAGTTATATTTACCATAACAATATGTTGAAATATAAAATAAAAAAAAAGATTTATAATGCATAATGAAGGGCATTAATTATAAAATTGGATTGGAACACAAATTTGTAGTATGAAAATTTAAAAAAAATACCCAAAAAACGACTTTTTGCGATGTATTATTTTTTATTGTATTTTTCATTATATCAACACATTTATGGTAAGATTATTTTTTTAGTCACTAAACGAAGCGAACCACTTGTGGTGACCAATGGCAGAGTTGTTGGTTATCCAATGAATCGTTCCTGAGGCGGCGGTACCTATACCCACCACCCCAATTTTTTTTTTTTTATATGGAAACGTACAAGAGTTGCAACTGCTCCCAACCGTCTGGAGCCGGTGAGACTACGGCATCCCCAATTGGGGTATATTGTAAGGTTGAAGGTAGTGGGGAGGGGAAGGAAAGTGGAAAAGGAAGGTGAGGAAGTGACAGGCTATTCGGATCTTTACACCTATCGTTTTTTAAATTCCCGAGGGAAAAAAAATCGCTCAAAAACATCTTGGAATTTTAATGTAATCAACTAAACTGATCACCATGTTTTATGGTAAAATCCACCCTTAAAGAAAACAAATCTTTTTAGCAGTTTTTTTCTGTGCCAGCGATAAAATATTGATTATGAATAGCCAAGTACTTCTCAGTCATCTTCTTTCCTATTTTCCTTCCACACTGTCATTTCATGCGGCTGACAAATATTGCGTGGTGATCGGATAAATCATCACAATGATAATTCATCACATCTTTAAAAAGTTATATAAAGTCATGAAAAGAGATAAAACAAAAACTTTATTAAAAGTTTAAATATTATTTTTTTCATCGTTTCTAATGACTTTATATCACTTTTTAAAAGTGTGTTGAATTGTCACTGTGTTGAGTTATCATGGAACCATATTGCGTACCTAATATTGTAAATACTGTACTCTTAAATGGGGTAAAACCATTTTTAACGTCTAGACAGGTTAATAGTATATTATGCCGTGCTGCGCTACCTCCTTTTTTAGCTAACCTTTCAGACAACATTACAGCGTCCATCATCGGGGCAAATGTGCTCAAATCATATCAGGTTTACAGTAATTCATTTTGATGAAAACAAGTAGATGCATAAATAGTGCAATGTTTTTTACTACGTATTATAATTACTAATTATATAATGATTCCTTTACGACAAAATTAACCACTTAATTCTTCAATTAAAAACCGATCGATTGAATAATTATTAAATATTTCCTACTTGCAAAAAATGATTCAGCTTCCTACATAATAAAATACCTTAGTAATTTAGATCGCCTATTGCTTAAAGTACGCAAGTTAATAAATTCACATTGTTAAAATCCATTTCGCTCAGGGCCTATGTCACCTTTGGGGATGCTATGTAGTGGGTTTTTCTTAAGGAAAGGATGGAGAGAAAGGCCTGAGAAGGAAAAGATATGAAGGAATCTAATGGTCAGTGTGTCCAGGAGTGACGGATGTTTGAATTGAATTAAATATACGAGATAGTATTATTATTTTTTAGAATACCTACGTGTTCCGACTTCCTTATAACATATTCGCGCTTTAGTACTAGATTTTACATGAAATTTGTTAAATCATTCGTTATAGGCCTCCAGTTCCTTTTATAACAGGAAAACGAATAATTAGATCAGATGTTAATAAATTAGCGATATTTCCTATCAAGTTTTCTCCGCGTACGTAACTATAATTTTACAGCTCCAAAAGATGTGTAAGAATTTATACGTCACGACTTGGACCCAAAACTTATTTTTAAATCTGAATCGTAATCTGATAATCCAGTATTAAGATGTTGCCACCAAAAATCATGTTATTGGAGCAAAATATGAGCAGCGGTACGATACATCATTGGTACTAGAATTAGTGTTACTAATTTAAAGACATTGTCTCGGTATGATAGACATCCTGGGTTCCATTCTCAGTTGAGACCTTTTTCTTTCTTTTATTTTCTGTGTTTTGTTTTATTTTTCATTTTTCGTATATTTTTGTAAGTATTATCTTCTTCTTCAAAAATGTTGTTCTGCTTATTGCGACAAATCCTAACCTGCCCTAACCTATTCACACAATCCTAAAATTAGTGTTTTGTTGACGCGTCGAGAATTCTGTTTGTTTTAAATAACCGCGTTCTCGTGCACATTAATTATAAATTTTGGTATCCAAAATTTACACAGCAAGCCAAGTATTTAGTTAAAATATTGTTATGAAAATAACATATGATTATTACACTAAGTAGGAACCTGTCAAATCTGTGATTTATCTTGTCTATTGTTTATGCTCTGGCAACAAGGAACTTTAACAGGAAGTGAGAAAAAAATCAAGATGGCTTCACTTCCCGGCCGGTGAGAGGACAGACAGGGTGTCCGGTCGGGGGGTCAATTATTATTTCTGGAGGTCTGAGGATCTAATCGAAAGTTATTTCATGAATTTGCGATTAATACCGAAATGTTCAGTTAGTGCTTCGAGATTAGAAGTCTAGTCATATTTCCCGCGAGTGGAATTCGCCCCGGTGGCGTGAATAATGAAAACGTTTTTTACCATGTGTGGCCATGGGGGGGTAATCCAAGTTTATCCAAGCGATCGGTGATTATTTCTGCCGATAAACTGTTTTCGCCGTGTGCATTTTGATTCAGAGCATTATTAAGTTCCACCTTGCCTCGTGGAAGGGCAACTTACGGATTAACCGTCTACTCTTGGCTGGACCACACTGGGCCGTAGGCCAGCCACATTCTGATGCCGTCTACTCCTCTTGGCTGGACCACACTGGGCCGTTGGCCAGCCACATTCTGATGCCGTCTACTCCTCTTGGCTGGACCACACTGGGCCGTCGGCCAGCCACATCCTGATGCTGCCGTCCTCTAGCTACATGGCTGATTCATCTACTCCGCCATTCGCGGCACTCAGTGTTCGTTCCTCATAACTAAATACGTTCTTATTATTTTAGACAGGGTAGATAGATTCTACGTTCTGGTCGATGGGGGTAAGTTTACACCTTTTTGTATTTCACTGTGAAATTTATCAAATACAACTTGTTACGGTCAGTCCAAAGTTTAACCAGATTACTTTCATTCTATAACCTTGCAACTTCCTTTCAAACATCATGTAGATGGGATATATTTTTCCCCGCCCTGAATGGAGAATTATGCTCTACCGTCGGTAGGTCGGTTTGGCGAGCTCTTTTCCAGTTCAACCACTGGAAGGGACTCTGGCGCGTTGGCCTTCAAAGACCAACAAAGTCAAACTTGGCTACCCACTATTCATTCAATATAACCGTCAATAATGTACTTAAGAGAACCAAACACAATAACAGCCTATTAACTCAACTATGGGCTAAGTAAGTATCATAACATTGTGACCCATTAATTTACATAACATGCATTCATCCTTCAAACATCATGCATCTCTATTATATATTTTCTCCCCCGCCCTGTGTATTCATAGAAATATACATAACATGGCGCCCAACGTGGGGCTCGAACCCACGACCCTGAGATTAAGAGTCTCATGCTCTACCGACTGAGCTAGTAAGTAATTTGGTAACCATGGAATGTACTGGTTAGTTTAGATCACCGTTAAGGACCGGTAGTTTCACATAATTTTAATAAATCATCAAATTTCAAAGTTAATTTTCAAGTTCTGTTTTATTTCAGTTCTGTCAAGTAATTGGCCTATAGTGATATAGTAACAGAAATTGAATAAGACATTCACAGAACTCTCAAATTAACGTTGAAATTTGATGAATTGTTCAAATTCCATGAAACAATCCGTCCTTATGAATTCTTATTCTTCATCATCATGTAAATTTACCCATAGCTGGATCAACATGGATTTATTCATGAACGGGGTCAAGCTTCGAGGACCAACAACTTTTTTTTTGCGTTTTGCAGTAAGTATTTCTCGACAGTGGTATAGTCCTCATCAGTACTAAACCTTCAGGGCTTCAATTTTTGATACTGACAATCGTGGACGAAATTCATTATAATGATATATTGAAACAATTTAAAACTTTTTCCACTTGTTTTATAAATTGATCATGACCGGTTTCAGCTTATTATAGTCGTCTTATCTTCATAATGGTGCAATTATTCCCCAAACTATGGTTTATATACACAACATTTTGGGGAGGGGTATACAATGATTTTTTTTTTCAATATTCCCATCTTGGTTGCTAAGTGATGGTTCACGGATGAATTTCCAATTATTTGGTTACTACCAGCAGGCATTATTACCTCGGTATTAGAGATTAATTTAATTTAATTAGTTTTTTTAAATCGAGGTTAATAATATTGTTCGAGGAACGGACAAGGGTTGTGATAGCCGTATTTTGAAGGGCTATTCCACACAGATGAAACATGGATAAAGCCTATGGCTTATGACAGGCGAATGCGATAACACAATTTGTAAGGTTAATTCACAGTCAGCTTACCGGGTGGTGAACGAAATCTGCATCTAGAGAATCATCTGTCAGCACTAGAACGGTGATCGTTGTACGGTAGCACTCGTTATGTTGAATTGGATTGCGATAAAATACGTTTAAGGGATTATTCCGATAAATAACCGGCGATAGTACACACATTTGTTTGACATAACGAACGTTTTGATGCGATTATACGGCTCACGGCACTCCGTGATTATAGTTGACGTGTGTGAATTCAAACTGTACAGTTCAAAATCTGACCATACTATTGATCAGCACACAGCCTGTCAAAAGCAAATCGGCTTGACGGAACAATAGGGTTGTTCTTGAAAACCCTGGATAGCAAATTTTTTTATAGGGTTTGGGTTAATTTACGCTGCATTCTAAATTAAACTAAATTTGTAGAATCGGTTTGAAAAACACGCAATTCAAAAAATCAACAGAAACCTTAAATCTTGAATTTCGCTGTCAACCCCTCCCCCCCTTAATGAAAACAAAACAAATCCACTTGTAGGTCGCGGGTTGTTTGAAAAATAGTCGAAGCAACCCCTCTGCTGAAAAAGATGTACATCACTATCATATACCCAGTGAAGGGATATACCTTCATAAATACGTTTATTTTCATTGGTTTTTAAAACAAAATCGACTATGAGTAGTGATACAAAAGAAGACGTAAGAAGAGAACAAATTTGCAAAGTTCAAATTTTGCATGACTTTCCGCCGATTTTATGACAATTTTGATGGATGGCAATGTTTCACATAGTCTACAATCTTACACAGGTAGTGTCATAAAAATATGAATCCGTCCTTAAAGCGATAGAAAATTCCCGCTAGCCGGTCACGGTTAATAATAAAATTTGTGGAAAAAGGTAATAAATTGTTTCAATAAATGATTAAACCTTAGGGGCCTTACTAAAAACAACTGATAAACAACCGTCGTATGTAACAAGTATCGTAAATGGTTATTCATCAGTTTTATAAAATTAATGACACGCTTATTATGTTACGTAAAATACTACTTTATGTCATATTATTTTGATATGCAACTTTTTTTATTACAAAAACTTCTTGACATTAATTCTATACTATCATATATTTCAATCAATACTAATCTAACCTAGTCTACCTATAAGTTTTGCGTGTACTTGTATCTCTAACTTTTTATATTCATCTAGAGTTTCTGATATTTGTATATTTTCTGATGTCACTGTTTATAATTTACTGTATATGGTATATTTTATACCGTTGATATTAAAATAAAAAAAATAATATCTTTGTATTTGTGTATGTACTTGGTTTTAAAGTTTTATTTTAATGTGTGACTAAAAACAAGCTGAACCGTTTTTCTTTACGATATTTTTATGGGTAAACTAATCTCAATACTGAAAAAAGTCGACATTCATACTTTTACCACTAGGCCACACAATGGTTAGGAATGCGTACAAAAAAATCTCAAGTGTAAAAGGTGTGCGCGTTTTCGACGTAATTATTGGTCAGATAATTTGGACCAGTGAGAAACTGGACGGACAAGAGCATGCTGACCTTTGTTGCAGAGCGGTTAGCTCATTAAATCCAGAGTTCACGGGTTCGTAATCCAATGCGGGAAAAATTGTTTGATTTAATTAAATTCTGTGAGTCTGAATTTAATTTACAATTCACAAATATAATTTGAATCCAAAAATTATACATAGTACCTAGTCGTACATAATAATGTGTACTTCGTTCCAGAATAGAAGATTACCTGAGTTTGACCCTAGTAGGAGACTACCAATCAGAATCTATCATTGCAATGGCTCTAAGAAATTTAAAATCAAGATAATATGTTTTATGGGTGACCGGATAAATCATCACAATGATAAATCATCACATCTTTAAAAAGTTATATAAAGTCATGGAAAGTGATGAAACAAATTTTTTATTTACTGGGTTAAGTAGGTTAGGTTAGGTTAGGTTAGGTTAAAAAAAATATATTTCATCGTTTCTAATGACTTTATATCACTTTTTAAAAGTGTGTTGAGTTGTCACTGTGTTGAGTTATCATGGAACCGTAATAATAAAAATAATAATATTTGGATGATTTGTATAGCGTCGTTTTTTGTGCAAAATCACCTCAATCACCTGTAGTGTTGTTTTGATTTATTTTACCTTCCTGTTACATATTTAACCAATTTTGTTAGTTTATCAGTTCAACGTTATATGCTTTAAAAACTTTGTGTATAATTTTCGATAGCTCACTAGGTAGGTACATTCTTTTAGAGGCAAAAGCTTAGTTGGGTGTTAAAGGCATATAATAGGCAAGGCAGATTTCCGAAACTACCAAAATATGTTTATTATTACATCGCTAGGTGGCAGTAAGGATGCCTTCACCGATGTACAATATTCAACATTATACGTGAGTTATGAAGAGACATATAGATATTCAAGTAAAAAAACAAACCAATAACAAAATGTGGCTTGTTTATGGAACTTACAATTTGGGTAGAGTATTTAGTATGATCTTTTTTACAAATGTTTCATCATTTGCTTGTTATTGTAAATCATATTAGGTTTGAAGAGCTGACAATAGGTTTTTAAGTTCGCGATATTATGTGAAAGGAGGAAAGCAACCGTAAGCGGCGTTTTGCACCGTTAGCGGTTGCTTGGTTCCTTTCGTGGTCGCGTTTCGTTAGGGACTGAAGTGTAGGTAGGTAGGTAGGTAGGTAGGAGTGAGCGCTATTCCATTATAAACGGTGTTTGGGATCTCATGGTTCAAGTAATCCATTAAATTATTATCAATATATTTGACATGTTATTTAATGTTATCATGTTATACATTTTATTGTTACTGTATTTGTAATGTTAAAGTGTTGCTTTGCTTGATTCTCCGTAATGGCAATCTTGTATTATTCTTCTTATATATTGACCTCGAGAAATAAAATAAAGTTTTTTTTTATATTTTTTTAATTTTTCTGTGTTATTTAGTACAACTAAACGACAATATTTTTTAACCATGTTGTCTGTCGTGCAAGGCCGCAGAAAACCATGACAAAACTGCAGCGACACTCACTCTTTATTTTAATAAAACAAATATAATAATGAGAGTTTATTCCAGAATGTACAAAAATAGTACAAATATTGACAAAATAACAATGCATTCATACATAGAATGGAACAGAAAAGAAACAAAAAATATAGTATATGATAATAAATGTTCATGGGGGATATTTGACAGGCTCCTGTTTCGTTTGAAGGCCATCAGGGGGGACTCCATCCAGGCAACCATGGCAGTGATGATGGTATTCTTCGACTGGCGTAGTCTGCGCCATAAGCTTCCCCTGCGGTGGAACAAAGGTTTATTTTAATATACACAGGATGTTAAGGGACGTACTTGACTTACTTTAACCAGTGATTCCTGACATTATTTAGAGAAAAAATGTAAATAAAATTTTGTTCTCCTGTGACTTTTTCAAAATGTCACCGGAAATGTCACATCGAACATCGAAAATGTCACCGGTGACCGTAAATTCATTTACAGTTTTTACTGCAAATAATATCAGGATTTACTGGTTAAAGTAACTCAAGTACGTCCCTCAACACCCTGTGTATATGTTTAATACATTAAATAAAAGGAACTTCAAGGAAGGGTTCTTCAGAGTGAGCTCTTCAGAAAGTTATCTAAAATCGTATCAGAATCTAAAATTTGAACAATATTTACATTAGTTTCAATAACACGTAACAGATTTTTCTTGCATTTTTTAAGTTTTTCTGTTCGAATTTGTGTCGCTGCTTTTCGTTTTTTCTCCAACGCGGATATAATATACTGTGGGTCACGAATGGGCATTGATCTTTTAAATCTAGGATCTATGATTTCTGGTAATAAACAATCCATAAAGAAAGTACTTAATCTGCTTTCCATCTTTTCTCCCCAAAATTTGTCATCTCGTTTTATTATTTCTATCTTTAATGGAATTGCTTCACCCAACCAGACGGCAAAAATACATACAGACTTATTGGAAATGTGAAGTTGACCCTGTACTTGATAATACCAGTTGTGATTTGTATTTGTAAAAAAAAATTTTTTGTTTTTATCTTCCTTCCAGAACGTAATTTTTTTTTTTGCTATTGCTTCTTCAAATAGCATCCCACTAGCAGAAATCGGACATTTAATTTCTAATATTGTACCATTTACCAAACCATCTGGAGTGGCTCCTAAGAATGGGAAAATTTCATCAATAAATAAGCCACAGTCATCGACCACAATATTTTCTTGAATGCAAAGTTGCCTTTTTGCAACTTGCTCATGGTCTCTACCATATTGCACAGATTTTATATTATCTAGAGAGCGGCCGTATAATATTGATTTAACTAAATTAGCACAACTGATGATTTGACTTCGTTTACAGATATTACCAAATAAAGAAGCTGTTAACATGTTTCTTCTGCGTTGCAGCCACTCCCCGCTATCAGACTGCAAGACAGTTCGTCTTTCAACTGCCTTCTTTTCACTTTTTGAAATGTCGAGTAGCTTTAAGAATTCTGCCTTAGCACATTCATATGCATCATGTTCCATATCCATTTTTTCGCACAATTCGCCATAATGGATATCAGGTGCTCCTGATTTTGTAAGTAAATGTCTCCCTTGTTTTTTTCGTAAAGATCTTTTATCGTTTGTTTTAGAAGCCATTCTTCTTTTTTTTCTTTTCAATTCTAATCGTTTCAAAAAATTACTAGGGCTCCTGTTGAAAATCTGCTTATGTAAAGAATAATACGGTCGCTTGGAATTGAAAGAAACTACTGCAGCTGCACAACGACCCATATATGACTGTTTTAAAGAATAATTAATTCGTTTTCCACCAATAAATTTTGCAATAACTCCATTGAAACTCTCAACAATATTACTGTCTAAACAATGTACTAGACTCCGGGCATTGTTGACAAGACGAGAATTAGCTTCCATAATTTTTGAAAATATAATATTGTTTTGTAACTTTGGAACGTGATTGTGGTCTAATGTTTTATTTGGATCAATTTTAAATTTGCAGAAGTACAGTAAACAATCTTTATGTTCACCGAAAACATGTTTGGGTCCATTTAATAAATCTTTCCTTAAATCGATAATTTTTTGGTCTAATGTACTATTTGATTGCATCCTATAATTTGCAGCTCCAACTACCGCCTTCCTAAGACGAAGTTTGTTGGTTGAAACAATTTTTCTAAATTCCAAAGGAAAGCCGGTATCTTTCGTATTTTTTTCAATTTGATTGCTGTAGTTTCGAATTAAGTGGTTAGAGCATTCTATTTTCTGTACTGTAATATTGGGATATGGGTGACTACTTCTGATTCTGGCGTAAGTGCTGGAGTCTCCATCGGCAATGAGGGTTGAATATATAAGACCGTACATACTTATCGATTGTTGAAATCCGTCTAAAATTGCTTCAGCTTCCATTCCGCTTGAAGAACCAACATAATTTTTGAAGCATGTGTGCTCGGGCACAGGAATTTTCAAATTTATAGCTCTTGCGCAGTTCGTACAGTACTTATTTTTAACTGCCATGTAAATAATTTTTTTTGTGCGGTAACCGATTATCGTAGCAGCTCCTGAGAGGGCGGAATAGTTGGTTTTATAAGATCGTTTAGACCAACTTGCATCAGCTACTACAGTGATCATTGGCGTCCCGTTTTCATCAACATCGCCGCTTTGAATAGACAGTTTTTTTTCTTCATCGGCTGCCGCAGCCATACTGGTAAATTTGGTTTTCTCCCACCATTCACAAACCTTCTTATGGCATTTTCCATATCCAGCAATAGATAAGGACGGAACTTCAAGGGTAGCACATAGTTCTTCCATGCCCGAATAACCCGATCCTATGCTCATTATTCCCGACACAAAAGATTCGTTGATGCCAATGCCTTCTTGTATGCTTTCGGACGTTTTAAGTTTAAAATGTTTACCACATAACACACATTTTAAATTAAAAGTAGAGTTCAACCCATTTCTATTTTCTGAGGTAAATCGTAAATGCTTTAAATTGCAGTTAAAAAGGGAATCATGTTGACTAATACATGGTAGTTTCATGTGAATGTGCAGGGAAAAGTATTATGCCTACTTTATTTAATTTTTGGAAGCCTTTCCTACGATTTTTTATAATTTTGTTACTATTTTATGTGTAAATATTTAATATTTTTATACTATAGGCTAAAATAGCTTTTTGACATTACACAATTTGTGCGAAATAAATTACGCCTATTGATGTTAATCGCAATCTGCATTTGTTGTGTTTGTGTTCGACCCGTACTTAGAGTTTCCTTCCTTATTAATTTAATATTAAAAATAATTATTTATAATCTTTCACATGGAAATATGTACTTGCAAATGAAGGTTAAACATATATTTTACCAAAATTACTTAAAATATGCGCTAAAAACATTCACGAAATACATTTTTTTCTATTTTGCTACAAAACGCTAAATTATGCCTCAAAATGCTATAAAACCCTAAATTTCCAATTGTTAATGCTAAAAAATCTGAAAATTAATGCTAAATTTTGCCATCTCTAAATATAGGTAAATAGGCTATGAGAAATCGTCTTTTCAAACTTTGACACCTCATATCTCAGAACAAGTTAAATGAAGTTAGAACCCTATCCAAATGAGGTGACGAATAGTAAATGCGAGATATTTGAAGTATATAAGTACCTTTTCGACAGTAGTGGCTGATGAACCAATAAGAATATCCTCGTGGTCTAAATCTTCCAAGTTTGGTCCTTTGTGTGCAATATTTACAGTAGACTCATTTGGTTCTATCGTATGTTGGTGTTTTTGCTGTATTTTTTCCTAAATAAAAAAGCAAAAAAAAAATTATATTATGATGAAAAAGTCCAGAACCCCCCCCTCCCCACCACCGTGACTCCAACGCACTCAAATTCATTTGTTGCGCGAAGCATACCTTGTTTGGAGTATTTTTTCCGGCTGCTATGGATAAATCATGTGTTGATCTACAAAGAGAAAAATAATATAATTATTTGAAACTGTACAACACAACACATAGATAGAATATCTTTGATTTGACAATGTGTGAATGGTTACGTGTTTATACGCGGAAAGGTGATATGAACTAAAAATGATCTGGCGTGAGATGGTAATTTTTGGTTCAATTACCAAACGTGCCCTATGAAAAAACGTCCAATCTCCCACTTAGTCAGAGCGCGTAAAGACAATGAATTCTCTCACACACACTTGCATAAAGATGCCGCCAGTAAACAACATGACGTTAGTGCTAACCGTTAGGAAAAGGAACGCATATAGAATGTTGGATATTACACGTTTCAAAGAATTTGACACTTGAAAATATACAATACGTCAAATTTATATGAAAAAAGAGAATTTGTGAGTACTTACTGTTTTCGTAGCTTCATAAGATTATTGCAATTCTTTAAGTGAGTCGGTATTCTACTTTTAGACCCATTAATGAAACATTTTGATGGCATTTTCGAAATATATACGCCGTAAAACAGGGAGCCTATAGCTCCACCGCCATCACCGGGGGCTTCCATCCCGGAATAAGTAAAAAACTGTGAAATGCGTTGAAAATTTGGTGCAAGATGAAGTATTTATTTAATTGTTAATATCCACAGATAGCATAACGATAATAAGAGGCCGTACTTCTACAGATGTGTGTATTATATACATATTTTAAATTAAAAATATAGTGTAAAGCCGTTATTAACGCCATAATCATACATCCAAGTTTTAAAAGTGGGTTGTATGGTGTATCAATGTTTTTATTTTTTATAGTCGAATGCCTACAACAACTACAAAAAAAAATAGGCAGACTGAAAAATAATAGTCCATTAATTGGTATAAAAAAATATGAAGTCTGAGAATGACATACGAAAGGTAGTATTAAGCCGTTTTAGGGAGCTGTTTTCCAGCAAATCACCATTATGCCCTATAACCCACTCTTAAACCAAATAAAATAAAATTGTGTATATCTTTAATTAATAACATACATTCAAATTTACCTTGCAGGCAGTTAAGTTGAGTTGGTATGTACGTCTTAAGACAACTTTCTATTAGCCAAATCTTGTATTGGTTAAAAAGTTTTGCAAACATCTAATCAAGGTTGCTTGCGAAAATTTGATTAATAGATTTTAATGTACGTATATTGTAATATACTTCCTCAATTTTAGTGTTGTTGATTTTAAGTACATGGCTACGTGTGATGACGTTTTAGATAGTGGGAGATTCGGTTAAGCGTTCCATTAAAGTAATTGTCATAACCACGGGACATTCCGGCATACTATACAATACATCACGTGTGGCTCAAAAATAAGCAACTAACAATATGTTCTATTAGTGAATGGATAATACAAGATTACAGTGGTAGATACTGCTAGTATCGCCATCAAAGAGAACAAGACCATCATTTAGAACAAAACGTTTCTTCAATGTTTAATACATATTTTCAAATAATATGAACTCCTCCCACCAGTCCCCGAGGGAAAACAAGGGCCTTTCTCTTAGGGTATCTAGTGTGTAGTAGGGCTGTAAGGGAAATAATTTTCCTCAGGGCCTACGTCATCTTTGGGGATTCTTGAAGAGATCCATGTTCACACCTTCCCTCGTTTCTAGTCTATGTACCGGTTTTGAAGGGATCAATGATGCTAGTTCCTAAGAGCATCTTACATTATAATATCGGTAGAACAAGGACAGCATACCTACTTGACGCCCGTGCTCTAAATATTGCAATCCATCAAAAATGGACTGTTCGTTTTTTTAGGTATTTTGGAACTCTAGACCAGAGGTGGCTGCCAAATTCAACAGTGGGGCGCACTTGCGATTTGTAAAGCCTCAGCAGTTGTTTACTGTTAAGTGTTAATAAAGAAAATGGTTGCAGATGTAGTAGATTAATTAAGTCTTAGGTTATTTTTCTCAAACGGTAAACTGGTTGTATAATATGCAGGTATTAGCAATAAGTCAATACCTAGAGCTCCATTAGAGCCTGTAAACCTGTACTAGAACAGGTCTTATAGTGTACTGCAATTGCTCAAGGCGAGACAGGTGAGTAGGTATGACCTGTCTGCCTGGTGCAGTTCATGCCTACATTAAAAAGGTAAACATACAGCTCTTAAAAAACAATATATTAATCCATGATGTAACAGTGGTTGCGTTAAGACGAGACAATAACCTGAAATAATGCCTGAATCTTCGTGCACAAAAATTGTATTTGTATCAGACATGCTGTTGAATTTGCCATGTCAAATCTCTAAAATAAAGTGGGGATCTTAACGACATAAGTGATGAAGTCGCGTAAAAACAATTTTTGGCGTGCGGCCCGGCATAGTGGACGGACCTATGGTCGATTTTGCCCGAGCAGGCCTGGAAAGTCTATCTTTCCGTGGAGTTTATTTTTATTATTTCTGATGAACGTATTACAAAAATCACAAATGTTTCTTTGATTCATCGTCTAGAAAAATAAAATCTGGTGCTTACCGCTAATTTTATAGTTGAAAAAATTTTTATAATATTTTCAAACCGTTTTACTCAAAATATTTTAAAATTAAGGTCCTGTTTTTATTAATTTTAAATATAAATAACTTACATCCGAAGGGATCCCTCTAGAAATATTCGGAATTTTAGTAATACGTTCATCAGAAATAATTAAAATGTGAGCGTCGAGCAAACCCCCGTTATTAGAATCTTATGTCGCCTTAACCAGTAAAGTCCCTACATTAGTTTTGTTAGATTCCCTACTTGTCCCTTTTGGTTTTTCATTTATGAATAATCTGGCAAAGAGAAAAATTGATATAAGTGTATAGTAAGCTAATTTTCATAGTAAGCTAATTGTCATAGTAAGCTAATTGTCATAGTAAGCTAATTGTCATAGTAAGCTAATTGTCATAGTAAGCTAATTGTCATAGTAAGCTAATTTTCATAGTAAGCTAATTGTCATAGTAAGCTAATTGTCATAGTAAGCTAATTGTCATAGTAAGCTAATTGTCATAGTAAGCTAATTGTCATAGTAAGCTAATTGTTATAGTAAGCTCATTGTCATAGTAAGCTAATTGTCATAGTAAGCTAATTGTCATAGTAAGCTAATTGTTATAGTTAGCTAATTGTCATAGTAAGCTAATTGTTATAGTAAGCTCATTGTCATAGTAAGCTAATTGTCATAGTAAGCTAATTGTCATAGTAAGCTAATTGTTATAGTTAGCTAATTGTCATAGTACGCTAATTGTAATAGTAAGCTAATTGTCATAGTAAGCTAATTGTCATAGTAAGCTAATTGTAATAGTAAGCTACCCATGGTAAGCTAATTTTAACCTGTTTTGTATGAAAAGAAAAAGAACAAAACTTAGGTTAGGCTTTTTGAACGTGAATAATAATTCCAGTAAGTGTGTAATTCTGGCAGTTTAATATGTCAGTACCGCAAAAGAGTCCTCTCTGCTCCCTTCGCCAGTCCATTGTAGGTGACCTCTGTTTCTCTTACGCTATTATTAATCAGTTTTGATTTTTTAAAATTTTATTTGAGTACCACACAACTGTCCCAACTGCTCCCAATCGTCTGGAGCCAGTAAATCATGGCATCCCCAATCGGAGCACGTTGTAGGCTGAACATGCATAGAGAAATATGATTAATTTAGTGAAAATCTCTTCAAATTATTGGTAATCCGGTTAAAAACGGGATTGCAGGCCGTTTCCTGTACCTGCATTTACCCTGATAATATACAATGAGGAAAATATTAGGATTTTATGAACACGTGTTGTGACATCATGATGATAAATTCGTATTTTACTAAAAGATTATTAGGAAACCTATCAATTCATTCGAAGGGCCTGTAATCCCGTTTTTAACCGAATTATGATTAATTTGAAGAGATTCTTAATAAATTAAATATATTCAATGTTAGTATTTTCTCCAGATCTGGTCACCAAACCTGGAAAAAGCCATTTCAAGCGTCGTGTGATACTTAAAGTATCTACCAACTCTTGGGACCTCCGGATTCATAGAGAATCGTAACCACTCAATCATCGAGACCTTCAAATATCTTGAAATATTAATAATTCATTACTTTTGCGTTTGTATTGTTGATCTAACTCACATTTCTAAGACCGTGTACGGAAAGAAAACGTAAACATGAAATTATAATTGATAATAAAAAATATTTTATAAAATAATATATTGTGTTGTTGTCGTTTCGATTACTCGTGTAAACTACTTCGTAGGATGTTTATCAAACTATATTAATATATGCATACAACAGATCTCATTGAATTGTATGACGTAAGTTACCCAGGTTAGGTTACCTCCGGAATTAACGCCAAAAATTTGTGCACGGCTGATATTCGTCACACCAGAAAGGATCGTTTTTACGATTCGTTCTTGAGTTAAAAATCTCGGCTATCGAACGATTTGCGTGCATTAGCATTAATGTTTAAGACAACTTTGTGTTTAATAAAAAATGATAACGTTACGATCATTCAACATTCATTTTTCAGAAGGACGTGCACCAAATACAATAATAAATTTTCAGGTGCTGATATTTTCCATTTTTCCTCAGGTCAATTTACTAAATGCATATTTTAAAAAAACTGGTTTTTAGTACGAACCCTCTACCCCTGCTGTGAGTAAGATCCATAAGATATTTTCTCATTTTCATTATGTTGTTTTTCTTTATCTTTGATCATTATTTTCTGACATAAGTGTGTATAATTTTTATAGGTACTTTAATTTTAAATTATCCATCTATATTTTTAAATCTATGTTTTTTAAAGATTTTCTTTTTCTATCCGCCAGCACAATTTGTATAAAGTCCACTTTATACAAATTGTGCTGGATGGTGTTTAAATCCACCAATGAAATGGCCCCACCCTGCATACATCTCTGAACTATGCGTCCCGGAAAACACTGGTCTGAGGCAGTCATCTCTTAGATCAGCAACATCATCAGCTGTAGGCAGACTGATGGAACCTAAGCGCAAGCCAAATACTAAGTTTGGTGAACATCGGAGAGTTTTCGGAGCATCTGTGCCGAAGGCTTGGAATAAACTCCCTACGGAATTAAGATCCATAACAAGTCCTACAGAATTCAGGTCTAAACTAAAAACTTACCTAATGTAACTGAAACTTACCTAAGCTGTCATACCCTTAAATTAAATATACCATCTAATAAATTACAATAACGAGATACACGGACACGGGACGAGAAATTCTAAGCAAATTAGATTGCCAACAAGAAAAAAAACAAGCACCCAAAAATCTCTGATGTACCAGGCCGTTCAACTCTATAACAAAATCCCGAAGGAAATTGCTGTGATAGAAAATATTAATAAGTTCAAAAATGAATTAAGAAAATATGTCTATCTCAATTATTAATGTTTCTTTTTTTGTGACTTTATTGAAATATTTAAAGAAAGATTATGTTTGCCAAACAATGTACATGTTTATATGTTTATAAAACTATTAGCACACACGAAGATGTGAGCTAACTTAAGATTAATAAATAAATAAATCTCTGAGAGAAAGTCCAATTATATCAAATTTTCCAATTATGTCCTAAATCATGTATCAAAATTTCTCTAATAAACAATTAGTTGATGTTAATTAAGTGTTAATCTTCAGTGGCCTACCAGGTAAGTATGGTACTGTATATAATCTCCATATATAGTTAGTAATAATATAGATCATTGTAGAAATGTATTATATGTTTGTACAGCGCTCTTGAGGTGATTTTACACAAAAACGGCGCTATACAAATCATCCAAATATTATTATTTTTATTATATTAATTTTATGCGAAACTTCACTGGTTCATGCAACCATGAAACATGTAATTATTACAATAAAATATGCGTTTTTTTTTCATAAACTAAAATAAATCAACCCCACAGTCCCACCATAAAGATACTTGGTGCGAAGCGACGTTTATCAATTCAATTTAAATTAAATTTAGACCCGCGATACAATTTGACAAGATTCCTTTTAAGTATTTAGTTTCATTCTTCAGGTTCCTAACAAAACAAAATTATTACTAAATTTAAATATTTTTTTATCAATCCAGTACACCACAGCACTACTAAGCCAGGGTATCTTCAAAATAAGGTAACTACATACATACAAATTTTAGGTATATATTTAAATTCAACCAAATTGGTTGAAATTTTAAAATCATTCACCTTGTTTGAATTTTAATGTTTTTACTAAGGTTCTCGGGTTGCAAGTAGTAAAAGTGAAAAGAAATCCGTTTTTGAACCATTTCGCAACATGACGTTACATTACACCTTAATAATTGAATTGTTTATGAAACAGAACCGAATAACCTTCTTTTCTGCACGGCGATAATATCCGCATCACCGAAATGCATTTCAATGTGTTTTCATTAAAATAATACAAATTCGGCGGACATTGTTCGCCGGAATTTCTGTCGTCATTTGATTGGGTAATAATTAATTGCATAATGGTGTCGTTTACGGATTTGCAAAGTATTCATTTAACTTTTGTTTTACGAGCTAATTAACAGAACTTTTTTGTCCATACTCGTATATTTATCATTTTCCTTTATTATTGTTACTTTTCTAACTCAAAAGTACTCATCTTTGATTTGTGTAGGCGTATTGCCTTTCAAAAACCAAAATTTAATAACAGCTCGATACTCAATTTTTCCATTTTCACAAAAACACACACATCGACTCACTCAACGACTGTCATCTAAAAACTGCGCGTCCAAAATGGCCGACATTTTGGTGAGTAAATGTCAAAATATGCACAACTATATTCACTAGCTTTTATTGACGAGTACCGCCATCTTTGCGTTGAGGTCGGAAACTTTTCAGACCACCCTCGTATGTAGGATGCCTTTCGGCATTATTAAATGTGAAATAAGCATCTAATTGTGAATCCCACTATTATTAAGTTTCCAGGTTTTTCACTTTTGGAAACCGTGGACAATATTGATCGTATCCAGTGTAAACTTTTCGGAATTAAAAATGCCGCATAACTATTACTGCGTTTTCGCTAACCTTTGTAAAATTCACGTGCTTGACTCCCCAAATTCTAATTTCTGTGGTACAGGAGTAGGAACTTCAGCACACATATTTTTGGTTCTACTAGGGTTTACAAATCCCGAACATTTTTCCAATACCGTGGTAAAGCCGGATAGAATTTAGAAATCGCGTGGATGTCTATTAAGGCGAAGCTTAATGCTAAATCACTATTTTGATTAATCTTTATAACGAATTGGTGTACATCATGAATACCAAAAAATATGTTTTAGATAAATTGAAGGTTATACTATCGCTTTGTTTGAGTAGAATACAAATAATAAAATAAATTACTCAATAAAAAATTTAAATGTAAACTATTAAAAAAACATTTTTTAATATAAATGTATGAACGCGTAAAGGAAACAATTTAAAAAAAAACAATATTTTAGCCAAGATTATTTGTGACGGTTTCACTTGATTAACTTTTTTGTTTTCTTATAAAATTATTTAAAAAATAAATAAAAACCATTTTTTGGCTTCAAATCGAACGTTTCTAGACTCCGTTTGTCAAGCGATTTAATGCCTATTACCTACAATATAAGGTATAAAAGAATTTACACATTTTGGCTTGTAGCTTCCTCTTAAGGGTTATTGTTGAAATATTTTTAAAAATTAGGGGTTATTGTTGAAATAGTTCATAAACATTTTTCATTATTTGGTATCAATTATCTTTGATATTAGTATATTATAAAAAAAACATTTAAGTATTAAAATAGTGAGTCATTTTCAAGAGGAATTTTCGTATCAATCATCTTTGGTACCAGTGATATAGAAATGAAAATGTAAGTATTGTAAGAAGTCTATGGTAAAAAAAGTCCCGCACCTAAAAATCCCGCAAATAGCGAACGACACTCATTGAAGGGAGAAAGACAAATACTTTGGAAAATGTACCGCATTGACCCGCTTGTGATAGGACCAAATTCGGCCTTGTATAGGTACCTACTTCAGAAAGTCTGATAATTAATTTATTGTAATTATGGTGTTATTACTATTATAGTCTAATTCTTTTGACTAACAGCTTCAATAAAAACATGTTAAAGTTACACATTGAATAAAAATTGGAAAAGCTCAGATTCCATTTGGTACTAATGAAAAAAATCTTTAACTGGGCTCCAAGAAAACTGGCAACGTTGCATTTCTTATAGACTGTAACGAGGAAATTCCTGTCTTGAAAAAGTTATATCTGACATTTTTTTACTGTTACCGCATAACTTTAATGAGAATTCTATGAAAGTGATTTTTTCAACAACATTAAAGTTTTATGCATGTGTAGGTAATTATAAATCCAAGAAATCAACGTTTATGTTGCGCTAACAATGAAATCCAAAATGTGTTTTTTTTTTAATTCTCTGTGAATAAAAAAAATGATAGTTTTTTTCTTTTTTTTTCTGCATATATGAGATAAAAAGTGGGTGATAGTTTTTTTTTGCAGTTTACCTAAATAAAAGGAATGAGTTTTAGAAATGCCGTACTCAACAATTTTTCTACGTTTGGAGGAAAAATGTATGTTTTTTATACTTTTTTCATGTTATTTTTTTCTAGTTTCTTAAAATGATATTTGTTTTTACTGCATCTTCAAAAACCAGGAATATATAGCACATTTAATGTAACTTGGAAATATTCGTGTAAAGTTCTATGAGAAATTTCAAATTTATATAACAGATTCTACAACCTCCTTTCACTGTATAGACGATGTTTATATATCTTTCCGTGAACTATTTTATGTCAGTATTTCTAGTAGTAAGGTTTTCACATACACGGTTGTTTATCAATCGTATAAATTTTATTAGTAAGGCTGTTTATCTTTAAGCTCCCCTACCTACCTACGCCTACAAACAACACTATGAAATACTAAGCTAACAGTGGTTAACGCCTACTTTTCAGAAGTATGCAACCGTTTCAACAAGGGTGTTAACCAAGAAAATGAGCCAAAAATAAGTAAAATATCACTTCAAAATTATTCACCGATCTTCATTTTTTTCTTTTTTTTCCGACTTTATGTTCGGGTTCAATCTTCCCCACAGGAAAAACTAAACCCTTCCACACACTTTTCCACAAATGATCATCTAGTCAATCCACATTATGCAAGTGCATAATACAGGGTTTTCCAATAAGAGGTGTTATTTTGAATAGCCCGCTATTTCGGTAGATGTTACTTTGAAGCTGTCATTTTTTAACATTTGACATGTAAAAACTACGCCATTAATAAAAATGGAACAATACACGCTTCAACAACGCATTGAAATTATTAAAATTCACTTGAGTGAATCAAATGCAAATCATCTTTAGTGATGAGGCCCATTTCCACCTCGGTGGCTTCGTCAACAAGCGAAATTGTCGCATTTGTGGCACGGAAAACCCAAGAGTTATTGTTGAAAAGCCTCTTTATCCTCAACGTGTGACTGTTTGGTGCGGTTTATGGTCCGGCGGAGTCATTGGACCTTAACTTTTCGAAAATGAGGCTGGAGCAACAGTTACGGTGAATGGATTGCGCTATCGAGAGATGATTAATGATTTTTTATGGCCCAAATTAGATGGTATTGATCTGGACAACGTTTACTTTCAACAAAACGTGCTACCTGCCACACAAGCAACGAAACCATTGATATTTTACGATTGAATATTAAAATAACACCTCTTATTGGAAAACCCGGTATAAGCATAATAAATACAAAACAATACGTGAAATCACTAATTTTTAAAATTATTATTAAGTCTTTAGTATTGGACTATAAATGTATTTTTTTTGCATTTAAGCAAATCATTTAACAAAAATTAACAAAAAGATAATAAATAATATTTTAACAATTTGGCTCGTTTTCAAATAGGGAGCAGTAGGAACGCATTTTCAGTGGCGTGTTATTGCAGTCACACATCATGCTTGGAATAAAAAATGCACCTTCTATGATCATAATCACACATTACACAATCATATTATTGTATGTTGATACCTATTACCGTACCGAATAATGGCGAAAGTGTCTCGAAGCGAGTAGCAACCATGTTTGTAGACGATTTTAGTAGACATTGTGCTTAGTGCATATTAAATAATATGAACGATAATTATAAATGATCTTGTTGTTAATAATGTTGATAAAAAATATATTCAAATAAGTTTTTTTTAATACCGCAACGTTTCAACTGTTCGGAGACAGCAAGACCATGGCACCCCTAAATTAAGGCAATTTGCGTGAATGAAGGCTGCGGAGAGGAAACCCGTAAGATGAAGGTTGGGATGTACCTGATGGTAGATGTTTATTTATTTTAATATCAACGGTATAAAATATACCATATACAGTAAATTATAAACAGTGACATCAGAAAATATACAATTAACAGAAACTCTAGATGGATATAAAAAGTTAGAGATACAAGTACATGCAAAACTTATAGGTAGACTAGTTTAGATTAGTACTGATTGAAATATATGATAGTATAGATACATGATATAATATATTACAATAGCTAAAATGTATGCATTTATTTTCAGGTTTTGGTTGAAAGTAGGTAAGTGCCAATCAAGCTGTTGGTTCACCGCAAAGATATTAGAAGAACGAGATGTGCTATGAGCAGTTCATACTGTGTGGAATTTTTTTGCCGAGTGTCGCCGGTTTTGTTCACCAATACTACTGCACACCTTCGCTTACGCTAAGGTATCCGCACTAATACATTGAACAGATTTCTGTGCGTACACGTCCCGATACCGTTCAAAGTACCCTAATTAGGTAGTACTCCGCCTACGGTCCGGCGGCCAACATAGCATATCTCGTTCTTCTAATATCTTTGGTTCACCGTATTGAATATTATTATTGACCCAAGTTTCCTCAGTTGCCCCAACATTTTATATATACATATTTATTTGACTTTTTACGTAAGTATGAGTAGACTTACATTTTATTGGTCATGATTTAAAAGATATGATATTAAAGCCTTTTTGTACCTAGCTTCTGTGCTGTTAAACAGATCCGCTAAATCTGCGTACCTATTACTAATTGCGTACCTGTTGCTAATTAGGTGTGGGTCAGAGGAGAACATCTAGTTCAATGAGCCAGTCTAAGGCCTCAGACGTCGCCCTGTGAACCTCGTCGATCCCGCTGGGGAATGAATGCAGTGGGCATTCGTTGATCACACGTTTGGTGGACTGCACCGCGCTGTATTCACACATCGCCGATAATTTAAGGCCCCTCTTGTGCATCATGTGGGAACAGCGGCTATGGGAGGACCTTATCCAATTGATAGAGGACAAGAGTTTACGAGGCAGTGAGAATCCAGGCTGTCTCTCAGTGCCACTCAAGTTACCACGTATCTTCTGGAGTGAGAGGTAATCGGAGGAGCCTCTCTCCTTCATTCCAGAAGGGTTTTCAGGGACTTGAAGCGGTATGCGGAGTGAGAGACGACATCATCGTGCAAAGGTGATTAAATTACTGTCTTTAAATCCTGTCACTAAATACGGCTTAAAACATTTCATCCAATACCGAGATATCTAGGCACTTTCTGCAAATATAAAACCATTTTATTATTAGTTAGAAAAACTTCAATAGCGTATTTTCACAGAATTTTTTTTATACAGATTTATAATGTGCCATTTTTGATTCGTGGCCCAAACGGTATATTCGTTTTTGTTCGTGAATATGTCATTGTTGACATCACCACCACCGTCTTTTCGGGATTGTTTTGTAAATAAGTTTTTTTATGTACCTACCTATAATAAAAATTAAATTAAATTGCCATGGCCGCGAATCGAACTCCGAAAAACTGCTTGAAAGTAGACTATGGTGACACTATACTACATTTTCATAATGTTGTAATTACCTATTATTACCAGCTCGGTATTGTTTTTGTTACGTATGTTATGTTTATGTTATGCTTGTGTTGTGTTTATGTTATGTTTGTGTTGTGTTTATTTATCTTTATGTTGTATAATTATCTGTATATTTATATACTTCCATTTGATATATTGGTTTATAAGTTTGTCAATTTCATAATTCTGTTCTAAAAAAAAATATTACTTATTTTGGAAAAATTTGTTGTGTCAAATAATGAAAAACGCCCACTATTATTGTACACATATTTTTATAATTTTGTAATTACCTACTGTTACCAGCTCTGTACCGTTTGTATTAAGTATGTTGTGTTATGTTTATGTTGGTTTTATTTATGTTATTTTTATGTTGTGTCTGTATATTTATATTCGGTCATTTACTGTATTTATTTATAAGAAAAAATGTTAATTGTGTAAAGCCAAGGTCACCTTTAATGGGTGAAAACCAAAATAAATCATTAAAAAAAAAAAAAAATTACATGTTCGAAAACATTTTGTTTTAACATTTTTTTTTAAATTTTGTTGAATTATAATAAATTGTTTCCTAAGAAGGGACAAACATGTTCGAAACATATCGAAATATTAAAAAACAGTACTTAAAACAAAGCGTTTTATTATCATTTATATAAATAATTAAAATTTCGTACAAATATGTTACAGAAATGTAACAGTTAACACAAGAGTGAAAGCGGCAGACAAGACGCAGAGGCAGTTGAAGTAGCCGCGGCCGAGATTGCCTTGTTCAGCCAACCAAATTAGGATGCACTCTCACTTTAATACAAATATATCAGTACCTACCGCGTAGAGGTGATAATTAATATTCGTATTGTTATTCGACTGCGAGGATATTATAAGATATAACTTCCGGCTTCTAAAAAGGATGCAAATAATTATTGCTAAATTGTTTTACGCTACCTTTATATGCGTTTTCACGAGTCCTTAGATACCTACCGTACCCACGTATTATTATTTCAGTGTGGCAACTAGCCCCGGAAAAATATACGATAATTTTTATTGTTTTACCTTTCGATTAATATTTATATTTGACTAATAAATGGTAGGTTATCTACTCTCTATAGCCGATCTTGATCTTGAGAATGTTCGATTACAGTGCCACCGGATTCAGGTAATTTTTTTACGTAAATACCGCTCAAGAGTCCTAACTGAGACAAAGACATCTACAATTAGGGCATGTTGTATTAGTTATAGGAGGGGGAGGAGATGGGAAAGAGGAAGGTGGGGGTTTACTTGCGCACTCCACACCGCGGGGCCATCGTAATACTGTATTAGATAATAGTATATACTAGGTGATTTTGCACAAAACCGGCGCATTAGAAACCATCCAAATATTATTATTTTAATACTAAGGTGATTAAAACATACGAGATTTGCAGAAAAGCGAGCCAATTTTGATTCTTTTGACCTTGAAGTTCTTAATTCATAAGATTTAGATAATCGCCTAAATGAAATCACAGTCTGCCTGCAGAATCTCCACTTGAGGGAGCACGCATCGGCCGAGAAGGGAGGTAGATATCTAGTTAGGAGGTGTTTTCTTAGACCCACTTTTTTGGCACATAAATCGCAACAACTGATACCAGCGTAATTCTAATACGTTTATGAGGATATCGAAGGCTGGAGGGAAGAGTGGCTAAGGTATAATCATAATTAGTAAAAATACAAAGTACGAATAATTTGACAATTTTAGAAATCCTTAAAATACCATCACTATAAATGTAAAATCTTTGTTGAGCGATGATGGATGACTTAGCAAGGAGAGAGTTAAACCCGCGACGCCTGGGTGGGGTGGGAACCGACCCCTTGGACCGCTCGACCACAATCGATCTTGTTTTAATAGTAATAATAGCTAATAGCAATTTAGTTCAACTTCAGAGAGTTTCTACGACTCTGGATCTATATTGTGTCAAACTGACAGATCCCAAACAAAGAAATAAGATTCCGCTGCAGTTCCCCAATTGATAGCATAGTGTATCACCCCAACATATAATACGTATACGCCACGCCTAAATTATGCGCGCATAATGTAGCTTTGTGTGTCTAAGGTTTAAACAAACTGTAATTGAGGTTAGAGTACGAAATTAATAGATAACATGTTATAAAAATAACTAAGAAAAAGTTTATTATATCCACCCATAGTAGAATAAAGATGTGGTGAAAACTAGTATTTTTAATTAAACATACTTCAAATTTAGTAATAAAAAACATTCCAAATACTATCCAACCAGCTTTTTACACTAATAAAAAAAAATATATATATAGAGAGAAATTTTAATGGTGGAGTTAAGGAGTACCTCGGGTGTCTGAATGATAATTATTATTCTGAATTTGTCAACCACATTTTGGAAACAAATCATTACTTTTATATAAATAAAGAATTAAAAATATAATATTCAAATACAATGGGTAAATAATTAGATAACTTCGAAATTTTAGAAATTAGATAAAGTGTTAATAGTCAATTAAATATTATTAATAACCAAATATATTTTTCAGATAATTTACATTATTATTACTTTTTTTACCTTATTCTGTTATGTTGTGTTAATTTGTTAAAGCTTTTGATATATACGTTAATTGAATAATTACGTATTTTATTACAAAATAAGAGATGTTACTTTTGAAGCTGTCATTTTTTGACATTTGACAAGTAGAAACTACGCCATTGATAAAAATGGAACGATGCACGCTTCAACAACGCATTGAAATTATTAAAATTCACTTGAGTGAATCAAATGCAAATAATCTTGAGTGATGAGACCCATTTCCACCTCGGTGGCTTCGTCAACAAGCAAAATTGTCGCATCTGGGGCTCGGAAAACCCAAGAGTTATTGTTGAAAAGCCTATCTATCCTCAACGTGTGACTGTTTGGTGCGGTTTATGGTCCGGCGGAGTCATTGGACCTTATTTTTTTGAAAATGAGGCTAGAGCAACAGTTACGGTGAATGAATTGCGCTATCGAGAGATGATTAATTATTTTTTATGGCCGGAATTGGATGGTATTGATCTGGACAAAGTTTACTTTCAACAAGACGGCGCTACGTGCCACACAAGCAACGAAACTATTGATCTTTTACGATTGAATATCAAAATAACATCTCTTATTGGAAAACCCTGTATGTACGTTTATTTGTTTTTCGGAGCTTGCCCTGTTTTCCACTCAATTCTATTTGCCTCAAGTGCCTTTTTTTGAATTCATGATGGCTATAAAGATTGTAATGTTCCTATTCGTGAATTCAGAGAAGGAATAGTATAATTCTAATTATTGCAAGATTAACAAGGCCAGTTGGAGATGTGTGCTGTGATAATAAAATAATTTAAATGACGGATCTGAATTGTATAATAGGTACATAGCTAATGTTATTTGTCATGGAAATTATGCTTGTCAATTCGGTATAATTTTATAGTGTAAATTAGTGTTTATCTAGCTAATGATCACACTTTCTATGTTTATGAATTTATAACTAAAATGGAGAATAATTTAGTGTGTTCACATTATGACGCGACGAATAAACAGAATATATTTATGATAATAATTTTACATTAAGTCCAAACAAGAGGCCCTGAGGGAAAATATTTTTCTTAAAATAATTATAATTTTCTTCAGGGCCTACTTCGTCTTTGAGGAAAATTGGTGGAGGGTCTTTTTTAGGAAAGGAAGAAGTGAAAATGGGTCTTGAAAAGACCCATGTTGTACGAGGGAGGAAACACAGAGGCCGGCAAATTATTCCACAGCCGAGCTGTTGAATTCAAGTATGAGTCGTAGAAGCGACCCGTTCTCATGTGACATGACAAATATCAACCGCTGGAGGCGCGTTTGGCGTAGTTCCCGACTATGCATATACTATACTTACTCGTATAGGTATCTTAAACACAAATTGAAAATGATTGGCATTATTAAATTAGCACGTTTTTTTCTGTAAAATTTACAGTGTAAATAAATCAACTCGTATGGTAATTTCCCACGGAGCTCTGAATTATTGTTCATTTAACTATTAGTAAAATGCCGTAATGTTAATTCTATTTTTATTTTTCAATCCAAATCTCCGCCGCAGTCGGAAAGTACACAGAGGAAAATTATTGACAATCCGGTTAAAACGGGATTGCAGGCCTTAACGAATGAATTCATAGGTTTCCTGATAAACTTGTGTATAAAATTATACGAATAAATTATCAAGACTTCGGATTTTCATGAACACATTCTTGAAAATCCGAATATTTTCGCATTTCGTCTAGATATCATCATCACGACTCAGCATGCCCACATTGCGTCTGTGTATTAGAGATGGCAATCGGTCTGTTTACAATGGATTGTTAATCGGACGGACCGCTTTCCTTTGCACAGAATCAAGTATTGTGGTGCTCCAGCCCAGAGGTGGATCCCAAATTCAATTGTTGGGCGTCCTTGAGATTTGTATAGGGTTAGAAGCTTGTTACTATTTAAGAATCTGCTAGCGCTATAAAAGACGCCCAGTTTCTTGGAAGCCATATTTACTCGGGCTTCTACAGAGCCTCGATACTTGAACCGATCTGAAATACTTACTTCAATCATTTTAATAGAGTCTTTATTGGGGAGGGTGCTTCCATCAAATTGCACCAAACAGTTTTTGAGGGTTTTCGAGACGTTGAAACTGACCAGGTGAAACTTAAGCGAAATATGATTTTTAATTGTATTAGTACTAAATATCCGCTAAAGTGGTTGGGCTTAAATATCTGCATCAAAAATATGTAAAACCTCACAAAAATAACAGGGTTAAATGTTTCAACAAACTTTACCTAACCAAAAAATTAATAATAATAACTGTAATTAAACAATTTAATATACCGTGAGGTGAATACAAGAGGTAACGACTTGGAAACTAAGTGGATGACTATTTATATACAAAATACCCACATCCAAAAAACTTATAAAATAAGGTATTTTATAGTGGTTTGACATTACGAGAATTTTTATTTGAATACATAATGGCGAGATGCAGTGGAACATGGATAGAAAACATAACTGCATTAGTATCTTTTTTAGAAGTGAAATTACATAAAAGTAGTACAATTTCATGTTTCTGTGTTATATCACCAAATAATTATATTATTGACTTAGGAGAACTTCTCTTACAGATACTCTTTCGATTCAGCACGAATGAAATCGTAATAAACGATACCTCACTGGACCTTGTTTGTAAACCACTGCTTTGGGTGGACTTTTGAAAGTTGAAATTCGAATTCTGTGAAAAATCCATTCAATTTCCGTTATCATTTTAGCTATGTGTATAATTAATTTATATAAAACAACTTAAAAATTAAAGTTGAAATTATGTTGAACTGTCAAAGTTCTGTGAAACAACTAGCCTTGACTGCCAAGATATATCCAAATAGTGTATGTCCAAAATTTTATGAATGCATGAACTTTATCATTTATCAAACCCTTATTATTGTACTTATGGTAGCAGTCTTTGAACGCAAAATACTTCACTGTGCTACATCCAAGGATGGGATTTGATCCCCTTCACAAATGCTCTCCACTGTCTGCACTCCCTCGCCACTTTCTTCCAGTCCTCAGTCCTTTCGTTTACCTTTACCTTTAAATACAGAATAAAGCAGTCTATACAAAAACGATAAAGAACAGTTACGTAGTATAAATATACTAATATTACTATTAAATTTTATAACAAAAAATTACAATCAAGCTAAATAAAACAAAATTAATAAGTACTTTAAAAAAATACGTAAAATGATTTTTTGGAAGTTCTTTCGGTGCCATTAAAAATATTTGCTACTTCTGCTTATTGGATACATTAACTGTGTACGCGTGGTATAAGACAGTGTGTAAATGAATAGGTGCTGTCATTATTGCTGCTGTGAAAATATTGTTAGTTTGTTTGACTATTAGGAACATGAAATAAAATCAATTGCAATAATGTAGGGCTGTCTATAAGGCAACTAATTTTAAAAACTAATATCTTGCAAGTCTTAAAAATATGTGCTGTTTTTTTAAATAGAATCTGAGTCATTAATTAGTATATTAAATAAAATTGGGCCAAGGTGTGATCCTTGTGGGACACAACTCGTGGCAATAGAGTGATATCATCATACAGATTTAATTTTATCTTTAGGTTTTCTGTTTTTAAAGATAGCAAATTATCCATTCGAGAAGATTCTATATTTGAGACATTCTAAATTTGAGTCCTACAGAATCTTACTAGATGTTTATAGTACATTTAAAGTAAGTACCTAATGTAGTTGTAGATTCAATAAATTCGATGTGGACGTGTTTCATGATCCAAAATCACCGATCGGTCGCATATTTCAAATACAGAACTGTCTTTTATCATCATCGTGAAATTAGCATTTATGTAGATCAAACGTAATAGTAATATACGATGTCAGGCAGTGTAAGAGAGACATTTTGCGTGTTAAAAAGTACTAAGTAAGTGGTGACATCGGTCTCCATTCAAATCTACTTAGAAATGCAATTCCATTGCTCTATATCTTGTTATATTTAATGAAATGTGTAGGAGAAAACGCATATTTATTCACGTAACAACACATGGCGTTATACAAGTAATCAAGCAATAACTTCACAACATTTAATAATGATAAATAGTGAATGGGCGTATTTATCAAAACACATTCTCGAACAATTTTCCGCGTTCTATTTAATGGTCATGATATAATGACTATTGTTTTTCTCGGCATATTGTCCGGGTTATTTCGAAACCATTGTTTCTGAGCTTCCTGCCTTTGCGCTTACTTCGGAAGCAGTCTTATTACTGGTATAATAAGACTTCTACCTAAAATCATTCAGAGTAATAATCAGAAATAAAGTGTAACATAGATCGAGCGATGGTGTTGAACCAAACAGCAAACACTTAGGAGTGTGTGTAGTTATGTGTATTGTAACCTACACAATGTTTTTAGTGAGAATGTGGCAAAATTTAATTCTAATTTATTTATTATGGGAAGAGTCCCAACTGCTCCCAACCGTCTGGAGCCAGTGATATTATCTCTAGACCCAATTAGAATTACAATTAAATTTTGGGAGGCTGAATGTAGTGGAAGGGGAAGGAGATTGGGGGGAGGAAAGTGGGGAAGTACCTGGCTAATCAGATCTGATCACCAAACACGGCTAAAGGCATTTAAGCAACATTTCAATTGTGAATTGTGGTCTTTCAGCAGGACCAAACTGAGAGTATCTTCCACCGTGCATATTATTACATATTTACATAATATTATTTTTATATTAATTAATTGTGAAATGACATAAATTGTTACATACTGTTAGTGTACGATTCTTCTAAAAGTTTTACATAGTTTTTAGTTTCACTGGAAAAAAAAATCTGAAGTCGAATAGAGACTTTGAAACTTGCTGTATGGAAGCAATGCATCTGTGTGAATACTGTGTTCGTGTTTATTCTGGCAGAGATACCTATAACTTACAACCCATTGTTATTGTAATAAAATGTACATGGAAAATATATATAACATTCGAAAAATTATGTTTGTACAAGGTTTTCCAATAAGAGTTGTTATTTTGATATTCAATCGTAAAACATCAATAGTTTCGTTGCTTGTGTGGCACGTAACGCCGTCTTGTTGAAATTAAACGTTGTCCAGATCAATACCATCCAACTTTGGCCATAAAAAATCATTAATCATCTCTCGATAGCGCAATCCATTCACCGTAACTGTTGCTCCAGCCTCATTTTCGAAAAAGTAAGGTCCAATGACTCTGCCGGACCATAAAACGCACCAAACAGTCACAATTTGAGGATAGAGAGGCTTTTCAACAATGAATCTTGGGTTTTCCGAGCCCCAGTTGTGACAATTTTGTTTGTTGACGAAGCCACTGTCGTGGAAATGGGCCTCATCACTCAAGATGATTTGCATTTGATTCACTCAAGTGAATTTTAATAATTTCAATGCGTTTTTGAAGCGTTTATCGTTCCATTTTTATTAATGACGTAGTTTCTTCTTGTCAAATGCTAAAAAATGGCAGCTTCAAAAATAACATCTACCGAAATAGCGGGCTATTCAAAATAACACCTCTTATTGGAAAACCCTGTAGAAGATTGCATCGATATTTGCCTATACGCCAGGAGCTACGCCGTTTTGCCGACGGGCCAAGGCATAATTTAGAAAGCAACTATTTTTAAAGATTTGTTATTCTTATTTCAGACCGGAAGCTTTTTTGTTTCTGGGGGGTTGAGTAGGTAATTGGACCAATTATTTTTGTCAATATTTCAAGCCCGAGGCATCGAGGTCCGAATGATATCTCTTCACGCGCTGTTGGTTTGACACCAACTAGTTATATGAACACAATAATTACAAAATTTCACTAATAAACATAAAATAAAACTATTTTTAAAATATTACACATATATCTACATAAGTTAACGATGCAGATAATGCAGATCGACATACGCGAGTAACACTGGGGCATCTGTCTATGAATAGACGGCTACGTAAAAGTTCAAAATAGTAATAAATTGGCAATCTCGAAATAAAATAATTACTTTAATATGCATTGGCAGTCCGCAAGTACTTTTGGAGGTTGCGTTAAAAGAAGCGTCTTTTATCTACCGACTATCGGAATAATATTTTGACCGTCCTCGCAAATATCGCCATAATGACGTATTTTTTCAATATCGTATTGACATAGGGCTTTATCGATCGTCCGTGCTAGAAATCTTGGGCTGTGGACCAACATTGTTCAATAGAACTAAAATTTCGCAAATAATAATTGAAAATCTATTAATTTGTTTTTGTATGATTATTAAAATTCATTAAAAGAAGTTTTATAGCCAAGAGCCTGGATATTATAAATGAGCCTGATATTATTATTAAAAATATATATTGTAAAAAACTTGGTAATAAATAAACAGTAGGCTGCATGCGTACAAAACAATTGACACGGATTATTTCCAAATTATACGCGTTTTAAATTATCGTTAGAGAAGAATGGTGAAATTTGAGTTGTTTCTTAATTGCTAATGTGCGAAAATTTAATAATTAGTAAATATAACATTTTAACAAGATTCTGGTGTAACCGGAGACCTCGATTCACGGATGGAGCCAGTGGTGACGTGACTCGGATAAATAAATTATAAGATATTAACCAATTTTAAGGAAATGTGTATCGTTTCTTTGGTATTGTTAGAAATCATTGCAAGACAAGTGCGAATGAAAACCGTCAAATTTTTGTTTGTTCTTCAACACCCACATGTAGATAGTCGTATATTTAAATGTTATAAAAAATTTAAAGCAATTCTTCAAGACAGCACGGAGAAAACTTACTGATATGAAATATTGTTAATTTATTAAGAATCTGATAAAGTTATTCGTTTTCTTGCTATAAATGGGACTGGAGGCGATTATCGAATAATTTGTCAAAATTCATAATAAAATATCAGTAAAGCACGAATATGTTGAGAGGAAGTTGGACCACGTGTTCTTCAAAGTAATAATTATTTCACAACTCATTCAGTATATTTCGTCAAGGCATCTATGTGAGCAAGTGTTCATATATATCCTGAATGAATAATTCTTTATTGTGAAATGACCATGCAGTCACGTTTTTCAGTATAATGATAAAAAAGCACCTACACATTTTTCTCCGTGAGGTGATCTAATAAAATTTGAATACGGTGTGGTTTTGATAGAACATTTTAAACAAATCAAATTGTTTTGCACGCATAATTTTAAAATCAAATATGAATGCAAGTATTATCTAATGTTCTACTAGACGGGTATATTTATGTTTCGCTTTCCGAAGCACTGTAAAACTTCTAGAATACAATATTTACAAAGCTAAATTGTAACTGTTTTGAGTTAAAACAAATTTTTTTTTCTTCACTCATTTGTTATTTGTGTTTATAAGTTTATCTATTTCTTGATTCTGTTTAAAAAATGCTACTAATTTGGAAAAATCTGTTCTTTTAAATAACGAAAAACACCCACTATTTTTGTGCACGTGTTCCTATTTAAAAAAAAATGTAATTACCTATTATTACCAGATCTGTACGGTTTTTGTTAAGTATGATATGTTTATGTTAGTTTTATTTATGTTATTTTTATGTTGTATAATCATCTTTATATTTATAAACTGGCATTCGCTGTATTTGTTTTTAAGAAAAAAATGTTAATTGAGTATGGCCAAGATCACCCTTTAAGGGTGAAAGCCAAAATAAATAATAAAAATAACAAAAAGCAATATTGTTTTCAAACAGATCTTCAAAAAGTAACGATTTGTAAAATGTAGCACAATAACAATAAAACAAATTCTGCCACCATTACGAATGTGATGTACACAAGTAAAGGATTTAAATCTCTACTAAAAGCTTTGTTTTTGTTTCAAACTTAAGTCAAAAGTTAAGATTAGATAAGGAGCATGCAAATAGGAAATTTCTGCACCATTTTCAATGTACTCCAATGCGCCATGTTGGGTGCTGAAAGTGGGGTTTGTTTACATTATTTACGAGTTCTGTACAACTTCTGTACAACTCTGAAACTCTGGTATCTGTCGAAAAGTTCTCCGACACAACCACTTAGGCGTAACTAAAACTCTACTCCATGTTGCAATGTGTGAATAGTTTTATCATTTTTCTTCGAACGCGTACTTTTTTTTGTATGTTTTTATTTTTAAAAATCCCATTTTTATATCTAGTATAAACCTTTTAACAACTAATTTCTATGACATTAAGGACACTTTACAATATATCTAATACTTATTCTTTAAAGTTTTAGGCATAACTTACGAAAAGCAGCAAGGTTTTTAGCTTCTTTAACATCTGTCGGTAATTCATTAAAAATCCAGTTATTTTAAGTTCCCGACAAATTTGTTTTGCAAGTCTAAAATCTCCACAGTTTCTCGTAAGGTTGCCATTTATTTCGAAAATAAAATTTACATTCTTAAACATGTATTTCGGTAGCATCTTATTTTTTAGCTTAAATATAAATATTAGGGTATTGTAAATTATTCGCTGTGTCACACTTAACATTCCTAGTTATTTCTGCATAGTTTGCATGCATTTACGTACAGATTTATGGCTGATAACATGTATATAATAAATGGTATAAGGTATGTTAAAGGCCTGCAGTCCCGTTTTTAACAGGAAAACGAATAATTTGTCCGGATGTTTAATATTGACAATATTGTAGCGGTACGCAACTACTCGAGTCGGACGGTGTCGGGTACTACTTAGTGCACAGTACCAAGCGCTAAGGTTCTACGGTACCTAGGCCATCGTAGAACCTACTGGACACTTCGGCCGTTTCCTAGAGGTCAAGCCGGACGGTACAAAAAACTAACGCGCTATTCCTACAGGTACTGGGCGACCACTAGAATCTTCGGCGTGTAGCGATAATAACTAGAATGTTCGGGAACGTTCTTAGGTGCAACTTAAATCGCATTAGAACCTACTAGCGAAACACCGTGCGTACTGCCCATCTACCTACTCGCTGGATTATTCTAGATGCATTCGAACCTTATATAAATGACAGCGGGAAGGTACTCAGGCAGTCTACTTTTTACATATTTTTAATCAAACCAACTTAATTGTTTCGCGCAGCGATTACTTAAATAATCTTTGCTATGTCTGTTATGATTAATTACTTGTGTGGTATATAAAATATTGTTAAAATTTATTCCCGGTTGTTTTATCCTGGCAACAGAATAAATCTATTTTAAAATATTACGTAGTTTAGTTTCAACACCGAACACATCTTCAACCTTCGCAACCATATTTTATGTCAGTTAGTTTTCTCCTTACAAGCTAAATTCAGAAGGACAGTTTTTTAAATACATTTTGATGTGCTAAGTCCAGAGTAAGCCGCGACAACGCACCGAGCCTCTCCCACCTAGCAAATAATTAATTAAACAGTTTAAAAGGCAAAATAAATGGTCTGAAATCGATTGTGAGTGTATTCGGGCCTTCCCATCAAAGGATTAGCCATTTTAACGACATCACTAAGTTTCCTATATTAAGGTTAACAGAAAATAAAAATACGTCATGCGCCAAGCAATTATTGCACATTTATTAAAAAAACACAAAATGAATATATTTATCAGTCGCAAATCATTTCGTACATTATTTTTACTTTTTTCTCCAAAAGTAACTATGTTACTATCTTGGAGAAACTATATTTCGAGCTTTCCCGGATTTTTGCCGCGAACCGCGGAGTCTGAAAGTCTCCAACCATTTAGACAACTTTAAGAACAAATCGAACAAACGAAGATCGATCGAAATGAGACACGAAGAATTTTCAGTCCTGGCTATCGATTCTCCAATCCAGGCCGCTCGCAATTTCCGTCGAAAGTACATACTCGACATTCTTATTCTTGAGTCTCGTCGACGGTACATACTTACATACGCCAAACGTCAAAAGTCATTCTGCTCGAACAACGAGTAGGTCGAACCACTCGTTGTTCAACGAATGTCTTGCCTCTGGTCGTTTCTACGATGCATCCACTTAATTATCATCTTCGGTAATATGTGCAACATGTGTCATTTTGAGAGATTCATATTCAATTAATTTATAACAAAATTTAATATTTTATAAGTACTATCAAAAATTCATTTATTTCGCCAGATCAAAAACACGGGTGCACAGCTTTTCAATCGACTCTCCGGAACAGTCTAAATACTTGCGCTAATATAATTTTAATTCATTTTAGACGTCGAAATTATCGCAATAAATCTAAGCTGTCATATCATTTGTCTAAAGACAACGGAAATTCCATGGAAATGGGATATTTTGAGAGTCAGCACCAGTTACCGTATCTAACTCACTTTCCTCGGAATGAGACTGCCACTGGAATTTGCCTTGAGACGGAATCACCGTGCTGCATTTCCGCAATTCTTTTTCAGACATTGTTGATCATTATCTATAGTTCCGCAGCCCTGAAAATATGCAATAGTGTACGCCGTTCCACAAATCACAACTAAACAACTGAAAAATCTGCGATCAGCCCGTTGGATATTGCAGAAATAGGCTGCTGAAAAGGTCAGTTACTCAGAAATTTCCTCAAAAAGGAAGTTAAGTTTGTTTCGCAACTTTTCCATAGTCTTCAGTCTTCTTAGGAGTTCACAAGTCAGCTAACAATAAGAACAATACAATAATGGTTGATACAATAGCGAAGTCAGTGGACCGCTTAGTGCTTGTTTTCTGTACAAATCCTTTCCGCGACTCGTTGGAGGCAGATGTTCAGTTCTTAATTGAAATTGGATTATTTCGATTCGGGTAAAGAGATCTTTTCAAGGTGAAGTCAAAAGAAAGCTTTCAGAATCGATTCCCTTGTTAAATTTTTGTCGATTGTCATTATTTTCTCGTTTTATTAATTAGATTTCTACCGTTAATTATAACAATACTATTTTGTTCTTAAAATAATATTTCCGAAGAGCGGTAATTTTCGTTTAACATAATAATGGCCTTACAGCCATAAAAATGTTTGTGCGTTCCGTTTCGGTTTCCAAAAACTGCTGCATCTACTTTATCACACATGCAAGCCTTGCTTTGGCTATATGGCTAACTTTGACAAGGTTTCAGTAAAGATTTCATGTTTATTTGGACTTTATAATACGCATTTTTCGCAAGTTTCAAAAAAAGAATAGTCATTGATGTAGTTTACTGACGTTTCTTTGGATAAATTGGGTAATTCCTTATTTGAATTTTAAAGAAAATGTTACGTACAATTTAATGTAATATGCTTTATAGCTAGGTATGTAAGTACCCACTTACAAATCTTATGATTTCACTAATTTCAGGGGAAAATTATTGTTTTGTTTTTAAATAAGAGAAAAATAGAAATAATATACGTTTTTCGAATTGTTCACACAACTACTAATAAATATAAGTTCTAATACACTCACAGCAAGGCAACAACACAAGGCAGCGAGGGTGAGATTCATTGTGTACAGTGTACACGCTCGCCTCGCCTCTCCTTGCTGTTCCTCGCGTTGCTTAGCCTGTGCTCGGTTCCGGGTCGGTTGTATTTACCCGAACCAAAATACTCAAGGCCCAGAACAACAGTATATCTAAGAAACAATTGCACTTGTGACACTTTGTGACACAATTGTGACACTTTTCGTCTAGAGTGTAGAGCAAGATTATCTATTCCAATGCACATCGCGTTAAATACCATATCAGTCTAAAGGCGGGCTATGTTTATTTTATCGTGTATTTTTGGCAGATTATAATTTGGGAGGTTGGTTTGGCTACCGCCGCCCCGGGAACATTTATTGGATAACCAACACCTTTGCCATCGGTCATCCCAAGTAGTTCGCTACGTTTGGTGATTTAGTGGGGATGAGGTGTGTTCCGGATGTGCCTGCCCACCAGCTACGTGGCTTGCCAGATCGGGAGAGGATGACATATGCCCCGAGGTAAATTATTGTCCCGAGGACTTCCTGTGTGTGGCTAGCGTAAAAAAAAGATTAGTTGATAAATTTAGTATTATAAATAATGTTTAAAAACTTTAATTCTAAGAGAATCTCCATTTACAACCTACAATTTATTTGGAGCGGGAGGTTCAAGTTTGATGAACCTATTAAAATTATCATGGACGTAGTTTTTACAAGGTTAAAAAATATATTAATATGTGACCTTGCTTAAGTTCATTCAATATACGTATTATTTAATCACCAAATTGCTTACGAAAATTAAAATAATCGGTCACCTAAATCACTATCGGTTCATAAAAAAACTTCGGAACTCTCCAGCAAAAAGTTGATTTGTGTATGAACGCAATATCATTACATAAATATTACAGGTAAAAATTACTTCCTGTAGCCTATTAACCTAATGAACAGAATAACAACATTATGTTATTACTAGCAAAATCTACGCCTAATGACAAGATCTCAATACCAGGTACTTCTGTACAATCCTCCATTTCCCTTTACCTCTCCCACTTCATTCAGCATCAGCGTCACAGAATCCCAAAAATCTTAATGCCATTTAAAATAAATTAGGTTATAATTCGATCCTTTATTTTTAAAGAGGGACTTGTCCATGTTTTGGTAAAATTGACACTTGAACGCAGTAAACTCGTGTATAGACGCGTGTTTTGTGAAAGAATTGGACTTTATTGAATATTTCTTCCACTTCAACCACGGATCTAACATTTAGCTTTAGTTTTATATGGGGAAGTTTCCTGGATAAGTCCCGTTTTGAAACTATACCGCGCATTGACAGCAATATTTTATAGGCAGTTGTGGGTCAACAACTTTGGAACAAGTAGTCTGAAATCTGGAAATAGTGATTTTTTCACTTACCAAGGAAGAAAGGGATCTAATGAAGATTGTTATTTTCTAATAAAATATGTTGATTATATTCCTGATATTGTTGAGTGCGGTCTGTGGTGGTCAAAATTGAAACCATAAGGTGGTAAAATTTATAACGGCTTTAGCTAATTCCGGGAGATTCAACAAAATTCTTCAGAATTTTCCAACAGGACACTTTTTGCCAGGTGATGGAGATTTCGCAGTAATTAAAAGATATTTTCTATATAAGACAGTCGAATATACAGATATGATTGTAAAGTCCAGATCAGAGAATAACTTTGCAGTCAATATGATTGAGAACTCTGACAACTTGAATTTTAAAAAATGTAGGCCAAAGTATTTAAAAGGTCCCCTCTATCAATCGAATCCATGAGTATAGGTGTTCAAAGAAATGAAAAAGTCTTATTTGGAATATTTCAATATTCTATGTTGGAATATGACTGCATTATTCCAGGTTATATAGTCGCTTAGCAATATATTGATGGCGTGGTAAAAATAAACATAAAAAACAAGTTTTTGCAATGGTCCACAGCCAACCGTATAACTTTTCCTATTGATCTGAAAGGAAAAAAATGCAATAAACACTAAAAAATTACTATAATCGCAAGGTTTTGCAATATGTAGACGAAGACCACCAATATTTCTATCCCATTATCATAAACTGACCAACTAAAAAAGAGAAAATGCCGAAAAACCAAATTAATAAGCTGATTTCGACATTTTAATCTCGCTTATTATTAAAAAAGGACTTGTCCCACAAATGTTGTCATAAATAATATTATTCTTAATAAGTTCCTTTTTAAATTCATCTAATAATAGTAATGGCGTTGAATATGTGCTAAAATATCAAAAACAAAATAAATTACCAATTTAAATAAATTATAAAGATTTTATTGATTTCCCAACAATGTGATATGGGTGACATGTCCCCTTTAAAAAAATAAACTATTCATTTTACCCTGTTCTACTTCACCTTCACCATTCCCTTTATTCAGCCTCACAACATCCTTCAAACGGGTATGATATAGTTCTCCTAGATCCGAGCAATTGTAATTCTTATGCTGCATTACACCTATTTTCAAATACCCTAAGTTGTCCTTCCGCAATATGTGATTTAATCGGATTATTCGCGCCGATAGTAACAATTCGAGTGCAGTAATGCTAAAAGCTAAACACCGTCACGAAGCCGCCTCTTCAGGTGTAACATCGCAGAGGAGGGCGGTGCTCATCGGACTATGAAGAATCGCCGAGGCGCGTGCCACCGCCGACAGTCGAACCGTCTACCACACGCAGAGCGTACGTTCCCCAACCTTCCAGACTTGCCGAAACCGAAACTAACCAACAAGAAACCATACAAATTTATCGAATCATACCGAACCTAACCTAAGAGAAATCTCACTAAAAACCAAAGAGAAAAAAGAACCCCATTAACCAAAAAAATATATATTTTTAAATTCATTGCCAGAATAAGATTCGAATTATTTTTGAATAATATTCCAATGAAAATAATCATAATCAGTTGAGGCAGTTCTTACCTGGTTTCACTTGGATTTTCTCCCAGTTTATTAACATTTATTTGTGTCAGTTATTGAAGAGTTTCTTTGCCTTGTTAGCGCATTGATAATAATTTATTTTGATTCGCGCTGCTGAATTTCTTTAATTATTATTGTGTCGTGAAGTGATCTACCATTGGCGTGCGTGTATCAAGAGATAGGCAGTGACCGTTTGGAATCACGCAGTGTCCGAATTAACTGGAATAATATTTGGTATGTATGATATTACGATCTTCACTACATTTTTTCATTAATAATATCATTCACGTACGTTCACTAGGAAACACGCATGAAACCGAAAATGATTTATACTTCTTTCTTATTCAATATTAATGTTTTTTAAAGTCCGTTACAGAAAGATAAGTTCAGAGATTTTTGGATGCTCGCGAACTTATATTTTATTTGGCCTGGTCACAGTTTATTCTAGTGAAGCAAAATTCTCAACTTGTATATGTAACTAATTTACTGAAAGTTTCTCTCACAGGTCACTTTACACTAATCCGAAAGCTCATTGGGTACATAGAAATATATCTTCATCTTTTCTTGTTAAATTTCATACCTTATATTATTTTTTTAAATGAATAAGCAAACACTTTCTTGTTATTTAATTATTGAAGACAATATTAGAGACTCTCAAACGAAAGCATTGCTGAGCAAGGCTGAGGTTTTGGGTTGAATTCCTAAATGTCGCCGAATTCTTTTCTGATTTTAATGTTTAAAATTTTTCGTTTGAGATTCATTAATATTAAATTTGAGGATTTTCTCATAAAGTTATTAAAAAAATAAAACTTTCTGTTTTATTTTTATTAATGAAAATGATCATTCGCTGAACCGAAAGATGAGAATTTATTCGGTCACAAAATGCTTATTCCGTGTTGCTTCAGCTCCAGAGTGTTTGTCTTGCTACCAAGCCTTTGGACGTTATCATTGAACTGTAACCTTTTTTTGTTGTTTGTTTTTGGGGTGTTATGCCGTGTTGCGCTAACTCCTTCTTTAGCCGACGTTTCGGACAGCGTTGCAGTGTCCATCATCAGGGCAGATCCGGTAGATCCGAAGATGTGGATCACACATCTTCGGATCTACCGGATCTGCCCTGATGATGGACACTGCAACGCTGTCCGAAACGTCGGCTAAAGAAGGAGTTAGCGCAACACGGCATAACACCCCAAAAACAAACAACAAAAATGCTTTTGGCCGTGAGAATCTAAAAACTTACCGAACTGTAACCTTTTTTATTTCCTTGTTCCATTACCTTTTACGCTGACTGATTCTTGATTTATTCATCTAGCAGGTTGCAATATTACAGTAAAAATCATGAATAATAGTGATTAAAACATGAAACAAAAAACGTACACCCCATGACAATGCAGAGCGAACCAAATACATAGTGTATGAAAGTGGATGAAGACATAATTATTGTTTGCGATGACCACACTTAGAATTGACTGTAGTCTTCGTGGGCTAGATGTTGCCTTCCCAGAGTCTCAAGTTCAAGATCCTCAACTTTGAGTTTCGGGTTGATATCTGAGTGGTTCAAAGCGTTGAGTTCTCACCCAGGCTTCACAAGTTCAATCCTTTGCAAGTCCTCCACATCGCACACATAACATGGTAGTAGTAGGAAATCGAATCTTGTCAGATCACTTGTAACCAGAACCAAGGAATGTTGTCTTTCTTTATAAAAAAAAAATCACGACAGGCAAGGTATTTCTATACTAAAATCCTCCACCAAATTTCCCGGGATCATAAGTAGTAGGTATTGAACAATATTGTATTGTTTGCTTCTCAGGATACGTATGTTCTAAATATAGCTATTTTTGGCTGTTTAATAAAGAATCTCTATGTTAGCTTTTAAATAAACCCTTTATGACCAATGTACAAGCTGTGTTGAGGACGTATATATATGTACAATCCACATTTCTATGACGTGTTAAAACTTAATATTTCTTGTAAGTCGTCAATTCTCCGTGTTAATTCTTGGTTAAGTGTCCAAGTTCCATGCCATACAGAAGAAGAGAGAAAACATAATAGAGATACGTAAATACGAATGTTAGAGGTTATAAAAAAGATAATAATTAAGCGAAAATTGTGAAAATATTTAATAAAACAAGACTCGTTTAAAATAGAGGAAAAATCTCACGACAAATGCTTAAGTTACATTAAAAGGTACACTGTGAATTTTTTCATGCCTATAACATTTTCTATCGAGGGAATTTAATATAATTAACGGTTTGGCATAACAAATGTATAGATATTATCTTCAAAAATAACTTTTTGGAACTAACATAAAACAGTTAACGAGAAACTTGTTATAAATCGGTAGAAATTGACATATTTGTCATACACAATTATTTGTGTATGACAAATATACGGGGGCTTAAATGTCATACACAAATAGGTAAATGTCGTACATTACTGCCGGATATGTGTACCAAATACGACCGAACACGAAGAACCAAAGGAAAAATACCATTGTAATTAGCTCAGAAAGAAAGTATGCACTCATTAAATCATATTTTCGAGCTCGAATTTATAATAATTATTTCGTTTTATGTAACTTCTGAATTAAAATAATTATTTCGATGGGCACATGTAATGATGATTAGAAAAAAACAAATTGTTTACGTAACATAATGTAATAACAGTATATCGCTTGCTTTCTTGTATTTAAATGACACACGTAATACGTCGATTTAATTCATATCGCTTAAAAGTGTTTTTTTTTTTTATATTCGTAAGTTTACTTGCGCGGAACCTCAAAAAATCACGGAATATTATAATTCTGGTTATGATAAAGGCAATAGAAATAATTTTCTGTTAAAGGAGTTTATTAATAAGTAGGTACCTACGTTATCGATCGTCTGAATTATTCTTCATAAAATCAGTTTTTGAAATGATTCAAAGCAAATTTGAAGTCACCGAATTTCTGTAGTATTGACGGCCTCCTTGGTCGAGGGGTAAGGCTCTCGACCATCAAGCCATAGGCTGGGGGTTAAAATCCCGGCGTGCGCAAGTAAATTTTATTTGATTTATTTGTGTCATTTCACAATTTATTAATTAAAAATAATACATAGAAAAACAAAAAAAAAATAACCTAACCTACCCTCCTTAATCCAGTTAATATTTTTTTTGTTTCATCACTTTCCATGACTTTATATAACTTTTTAAAGATGTGATGAATAGTCATTTTGATGATTTATCCGGTCACCTGAAATTACAATTTGTCAAAATTGAGACAAAACTCCATATACGAATAAGAGCATCTTGAGACGGGCTATGGTAAGACCAGTAAAATGTCGAAAAAGCACGTAAAGTTATGTTTGAATTTCGAATAAAACATAACTTTACGTGCCTTTTCGACGTTCTATGTAAGACCCGTAATATGTCGAAAAGGCACGTAAAGTTATTTTTGAATTTCAAATAAAACATAACTTTACGTGACTTTTTGACGTTCTATGTAAGACCCGTAATATGTCGAAAAGGCACGTAAAGTTATTTTTGAATTTCAAATAAAACATAACTTTACGTGACTTTTTGACGTTCTATGTAAGACCCGTAATATGTCGAAAAGGCACGTAAAGTTATTTTTGAATTTCAAATAAAACATAACTTTACGTGACTTTTTGACGTTCTATGTAAGACCCGTAATATGTCGAAAAGGCACGTAAAGTTATTTTTGAATTTCAAATAAAACATAACTTTACGTGACTTTTTGACGTTCTATGTAAGACCCGTAATATGTCGAAAAGGCACGTAAAGTTATTTTTGAATTTCAAATAAAACATAACTTTACGTGACTTTTTGACGTTCTATGTAAGACCCGTAATATGTCGAAAAGGCACGTAAAGTTATTTTTGAATTTCAAATAAAACATAACTTTACGTGACTTTTTGACGTTCTATGTAAGACCCGTAATATGTCGAAAAGGCACGTAAAGTTATTTTTGAATTTCAAATAAAACATAACTTTACGTGACTTTTTGACGTTCTATGTAAGACCCGTAATATGTCGAAAAGGCACGTAAAGTTATTTTTGAATTTCGAATAAAACATAACTTTACGCACCCATTGTTAACACAATAATATCGTTACTTATTATTATCATCAAACATTATTTTTAAAAACTATATTTATTCCGATGCCTGAATTAGGGTTTACGCTTACTGCAGTTTAGTAGATGGGAGAAGTTACCTGACGGTTGAGCAAAAAAAATCTAAATTTCTAAATATAAAAAAAAACTTTAAAATTCTAAAAAAATAAACTATTAATGAACGAATGAATAAATTAATGAAAATGTATGAATGAATGAATGGAAGTGTAAATTAGCCCACGTTCCGACATCCGATCGAGCTGAAACTCGGCAGATTTTGTTGTCGATGACAATGCATTCCACCATATTTTGGTGGCACTAGCGTATTTTCTGTAACATTATAAAAGTTTACAGCAGTTAATAAACGAAATAAATTTCGGAATTATCCAATTAGAATTTGGCTTAAGTTTAGTTCTTCCCTGGTGATGGTTCAATCCTCAGTGAAACCAATATTTTATGTTAATATTTAAAAGGCATTTTAAAAGAAGGTTCAATCCTCAGTGAAACCAAAAAATAATATCACTATTTACTATAGACCGGTCAGTGGTTGAGTGGGCATAGCGCTTGGGTCTCACCCGAGCGTCGCGTGTTCGATTCCTCGGCTGGCTAAGTCCTCCATCACAACACAAGCAACATTTTCGGCTTTCTGTGGTGGTAGTAGGAGATTTTCAAACATTGTTGGGTTATTCGTAACCCGGGAATGTTTGTCTTTCTTTTAAAAAAAAAAAAAAAAAAAAAAAAAAAATATTAGTAAAAATATGTATTATAATTTAAAAAAAATTACGTTAAATACTTCATTAATATAGACAGGTTGGGATTTGGTCTCCTCCACAAATGGCAGTTGTTTTGGTGTTCGCAACCGAGGTTTTTTTACCGTGTAGGGTGATTAGTGATTGGCCCTACGACGAACACGGTCGTTCCCGGTTACTACAGGCAGAGTAATGTTCAATACGAATAAACACAATATTTTTGGCTGAGCTTAGGGAAGTCTTATTTTATCTCGACGATTTTGCATTTCATATGTCTATAAATGGGTTTTTGTTACGTTCCGGTTCCGGTTCAAGATGGTGGACGTTTTCAGTAAAGATTCTTTTTTCAAATGTAAAATCTTCAAGTGTATTTGGACTTATTAATCGTATTTTTTCAAATTACCTAACTGCCTGAAGAAAGATTTGAAAAAATAATTGTCAATGAGATAGTGACGTTTCATTGGAAAAATTGAACAATTTGTTATTGGATTTTTTAAAATGTTACATACAATATAATATATAGTTTAAAATTAAGTATGTAGGTATTTATGTACCTATTTACAAGTCTTATGATTTCGGAGTAAATTTTCGTTTTGATTTATTAAATAAGTGACATATTTTTTTGGTCGCGAGGTCTACTGTTCATAGAACTAATATTATGATCCGATCAACCGTGAAAGTTCTAACCGATGGAAGATACATTCAGAAGAAATGAATGATTTCTCTTTAGAATATCTGTTCAAAGATGAAGTAGCGATTTTGAAAATCACTTAAAAATTGACATAGAAGGCTATTTTAGTTGGGATAAACATTAATGCGATACCCCTATCTTCGATTGTCCCTGATTAATTTTAAAAATTGTTAGAAATAAAACCTAATTATTTCTAGTATTAGAAATCATATCTATTGATAATACCTATTGTATAAACGGTTCCACGATAACTCAATACAGTGACAATTCAACACGCCTTTAAAACAATTAAATTCTACGTATCCGCTAAACTCGATGGACGGTATTCCTCAATATTTTAAATCTGGGCTTCTGGAACATAAGATAACCCAGACTGGAGTATAGGAATAAAGGACTCACCCGTCGCAGTTGGGGTCACAAAGATTGCTAGCTTCTGGATGCATCACTCTTAAAATTAATTTAAAAAATACAAAAATTTACAAATTACTTTCCGCAGTCTCCTTTATATAACACATCGATCCTTCCTGTCTGAGGTATTAATTTACCCCGTTTACACGATTTACACTGAGCACACTGTGCACAAATAAACCATTCATACTGCGAATAGGAAATGTAGTTTTTGACATCTTCTTCTTCTTACAACAATTATTCTGGCCATGGTGACAATTTAGGATGTTGGGTCTGAGGCTTCCTATTCATTAAGTCTTCGCTAATACAGACCAGATCACACCAGACCTACCTACTCACATATATACTGCGCGAACAATTATAATAACTTAGATAAAAAAAATTCAATAAGTAGGTTTTGGCCCATTTATATTTTTAATATTAACTTATTTTTATTGCCTCACCTGTGACACGAGTGTCTTTTAAATTTGAGAATATCAGATAACGAAATACCATACATTGCGATGTACTCGAAAGGCATCGTCACACTTTGTGTATCATAACTGTATTTCATTTCAAACGTATGTTATTAGAATAATTATGTTCCGTGACAATTTTCTTTTACAAAGGCTTCTTATAACAGTTATGTAATTACATTTGATTTGGCTTTATACACACACATAGAAACTAGTTCATTATTGGTAACTTAAAAATGGTAACTTCAACGGGATTTTTTATTTTTAAATTGAAGGCTGAACATTTCTGAAACTTATTTTTGACAATAGTCCAGAGAATATCATGTAATACAAGATTATGTAACATAATGTTACCCTCAGCACCAGAGACAGATTATATCTGTAGTTTCCCTCAAGGTTTCCTATTTCCTACTTTGTTTGTTGAGAATCGAAGACTAGAACAATCCTGAAACATGTTTTTAGCGATAATTAAGCTGAGGTATTACAATTGTCAATTTTAAAGTATTACGTTATTCTGTTTCCCTCAGCCCACCATCCCTAGAGATATAATAAGTTTCCGGTGTTCCTCAAGGCCTCCTGTTTTCCCTCAAGTTAATAGAGTTTTTAACTACTTCTTGAAGGTTTTTGGCCACCTGTTACTAAGAAGAACATCATCCTATTTTTAGTACATTTTAGTGATACCCAATGCCTTTCGTCGTGGAACGCGCAGAAAAAGCTTTCAGATAGATACCAGTTTTGGGCGGTTTGTAAAATTGAATTTTATTGCATTTTTATGTATTTTATAATTTTAACCCCTGGAATCCCCCATCCTCTCGCGACCTAGTTAATGTACCAGTGGTAAAATTACAATCGCCTGCTGTACGCCGGCTGACACTTAATATTTTAATTATTTTTGCTAATATATATGTCTTACTAAATAACGTCTTTATATATTTATAAAAATTGTGAAATTTTATTTTATGTAATTTCCCCAGGATAGCCACTTTTATTCAGAGAAATTTTTGTTCTCTTTAAAAAAATAATATAATGAAGGTATACGAACAAATTCTAGTGTTTTATTATATTTTCCAGCTAAGTGAGTGTTCTTCCCGTAAATAAATATACTACTATGACTTTCAGAAATCGGATCCACATGAAATTTTTCCACGCGCTTTTACACAGATAAAATAAACATATTTGCAAGTGACAAAACGACATACTAGAATACTAGTAGGATACATAATTTCCTCGCCGAGCGAATATAACATATTTTAGTATATAAGGAGCATTTTTAATGTTTCAAAATACCATCAAATCGAAGCAAGTGCGGTGAGCTCCTAGCATCGTAGATTCGCCGGCACACGATGGGTACAAACTTCAAAAATGACACGGTGGATTTCTTGGCATAATGGAGGTTAATTTAAAACTATGATTTCATGTGCTTTTTATACACAAAAAAGCGATAGTTACCTTACTTACTTATAATAGTTCGGTATAAGAACGGAAAACGTCATGCCTAAAAACAGAAAAGTTTTTTAATATAATTAATATACCTACATTTACTTATTACATTTTTTTATCTGTCTGTTTTCTAAGATAAATCTAATGATTGCTTCAAGTAAATCCATACATGGCGTATGAACCTCGAAAAAGTTCTATGAATTCGAATATAGATATACGTGGGGATTTTTTGTCGGCATTTGTTCCAGCATTTAATATAAATATGAAAGACTTGAGTAAATAAAGATGGCGCTGCTAGAACACAATTTTCCACCATAGATAAATCACAGACCGTAGATACGTAGTTAAGTATCTTGTCTTTTAGAGACGAACTGGCATAATGAACGATTATGAAATAATGTGTTGTACTTTTGTGCAAGCATGGCTGACTTTTTGGAAATTGCAAGAACCGCCGGTAATTTATAGGTGACTCGACAAAAGAATGTGAACGGTTTAATTAATATTGCAAGTTATTACTTATGCGTTGAATTTGTACCTCCGTTACTTTTCTAAATAGGATAAAAGGTGTCGAACAAACTGTAGTGTATAAAATAATGCAAAATATAAGTTATGTCCGTTGTGTCACTTTACCACTGTTATAAAGATATAATCTGATGTCCTTCGAAGGTGGGTGAAGTAATTATTTGTTCCATCAGAAAACATTGGCTAATGTATCCAACAACACTTTTTGTTATCGTTAAGAATTCAATTAAAATGAATGATTTTGTTATTTAATTAATTTATGCTCGCATTTTGAAGACCGCAGTCTCTATATCGTAGTGGTTAGCTTGGTTAGGTTAGTTATCAGATGTACAGTCCCGGAGGCGAAATCCATAATTGGTTTTATTTTGGCTATGCTATACATGTACAAATTGATACAATATAAACTGTCGATATCCCGAAAACAAATAATTATGAATGAAAATATTAAAATTAAGCATTTTTAGTACAATGATCAGAATCAGAAAAGGAAACTTTAAATCTTCCACACATTTTTAACGGTATTCATGGTTTGTAAAAATAACCCATTGGGGTGTGTCGTGAGTGGTAGATACTTACAATAGTTCATAATAAATGTACATGTGGTATATTCTTTTTTACGTCACCTCACAACAGCGCCCCTGTCTGTACAATGTGAAGTCAAGGGTACTACAGGGTTTTCCAATAAGAGGTGTTATTTTGAATAGCCCGCTATTTCAGTAGATATTACTTTTGAAGCTGTTATTTTTTGACATTTGACAAGTAGAAACTACGCCATTAATACAAATAGAATGATACACGCTTCAACAACGCATTGAAATTATTAAAATTCACTTGAGTGAATCAAATGCAAATCATCTTGAGTGATGAGGCCCATTTCCACCTCGGTGGCTTCGTCAACAAGCAAAATTGTCGCATGTGGGGCTCTGAAAACCCAAGAGTTATTGTTGAAAAGCCTCTCTATTTTCAACGTGTGACTTTTTGGTGCGGTTTATGATCCGGCGGAGTCATTGGACCTCAGTTTTTCGAAAATGAGGCTGGAGCAACAGTTATGGTGAATGGATTGCGCTGTCGAGAGATGATTAATGATTTTTTATGGCCGTAATTGGATGGTATTGATCTGGACAACGTTTACTTTCAACAAGACGGCGCTACGTGCCACACAAACAACGAAACCATTGATCTTTTACGATTGAATATCAAAATTACACCTCTTATTGGAAAACCCTGTATATCGCCACCCGGTTGTGTAGAATTGTGAAGTGGGTTAAGATAGGGGCTTCAGTAATGGTTTATTGAAGCGATTTATGACTATACAAAGGAGTAGAAACAAATGCTCAAGAGCTCGTTCTTTATACGAGCCGACTTTCACAAAAAAAGTCGAAGAAACGAGCCGTTCTCAAGAAGCCAACATCAACTGTGAACGAAGATAAGACAATATAAAAATCAGATAATATAATATAGCAATATAGTTCATTAGCCGCCGTCAGCGGTAGTGAGTGGACGTATTGTAGTAAGAAACTATATTACTGAAAGTTGTTACGTCCTCTAAAGTATTTGGCGGGAGTGAGAGCGCAATAGTAGAACCGCGCAAGCGGTATCTAGCCTAACTCATTATGGACGTGCTGTCCGTATTTGAGATTATAAAGAGTGAAATAGCTAGCATATCAACTAAACAAGACGCTAAAGCAAAAACAAACCTGGAAGCTAATATTAAAATTCTTGAAGAAAAATGGACGGAAGAAAAAACAGAAATGATAAATAAGATACTTACTCTACAATCCAAACTGATTGAAAAACTAGAGAAAAAAATTGAAAATCCGAGTATTATGGGAGGAAAAACTTACGCAAGCAAATTAAAAGAAATCCCGGAATCTAAATATTCACTAATTATAAAAAGTGAAAATGACAACATGACTGCAGACGTAATAAAAGACCAAATTGTCAAAAAAATTAAAATTGCAAATTTGGGAATCGCTGTAAACGGAGTACGTAAAGCCGCACAAAATAAACTTATAATATCCTGCCCGACAAAAGCCCACGCAGAGAAATTAACAGAAGAAATTAACAAAACACTTAAAAAACAAATGGTCGCAGAAGAATTAAAAAAGAAAAAACCAAAAATTTTCGTTAGAAACTTACAAGCAGATTTATCTGAAGAAGTTATAATTGAGGCCTTAAAAACACAAAATGAAGGTATAAAAGATATTATGGAAAATAACCCACAAAACACGATAAAATTAATAAAAATGTTCAAACCTAAAAATCAAAATGGACTTACGAACTACATATTGGAAACAAGCGGACAATTAAGGACCCACCTCATCGAAAGGGAAAAAATTAATATTGGATTCAACAGAACACGTGTAGAAGATGCAAACCCTATAACGCAGTGTTTCCATTGTCTTAAGTTTGGACATACGGCAATCAAATGCTTCAACAAAGAAAAAAGTGCAACGTGTTTGCATTGCGCAAAGGACCATGAATGGAAGGAATGTACAAATAAAAATGAACAAGAAAAGTGCAGCAATTGTATCTTCCAAAACAAAAATCTCAAGATGAACCTAAATACTAACCATAAAGCAAATAACCCAACCTGCCCCTACTTCAAAAAGATGATGTTTATCGCCCAAAGTCGTATAGAATATGACTAGGTATGTTAGTACTTTAAAAAACATTATATTTAAAAATGAAAATAATGTTAATAACTATTATTTTATATTACTACTTCTTATCACCTTCTCCTAAAAATAATATTTTTTATACTTTACTTCTCAAGTACAAACTTTTCATATCCATGCGAAAATTACCACTAAACATATATTTAAATGTATTGTCCCATTACCAAAGTGTTAACAAGAGCATACTGAAATTTATTCTAATGCTCCAATTTACTTATTGTACTCATATATGTAGAGGTATTATATTCGTGGTCCTACTTCATGTTTATCTACTTATATGTTTATTTATATTCTTACAACATGTTTATAAATTATTGCTGCAATTTAAAATATTATTCGCGCACTCTTCGTTTATTCGTATGTGTAGAAAAAGTTCAATATGTAATTATTGGTGCCAATTAGTAAACCTACCTTGTTCTGTACAAAACTATAATCTAACCTGGAACATATCGGAAATACTTACTGCTATATTGTTATGTATCTATCGTATTTATATTTATAAATCCCAATACATGTTTATATATTATTGCTGCCAATTAAAATATTATTCTATATGGGTGAATTGAACTGTGATTTTGACACAGCAGAAATAGATTATGAACGCACGTCAATTTTTGAAAACTGGGCTACAAAAAAACATGTGTTAGGAAATAATAAAATAACTGCCCTCAACTTAAATATACGATCATTATCTAAATATTGGGACACTTTCCTATTAATTGTTCTAGCTCTTTGAGAAACATCGACTTAATTTCGCTATGCGAAACGTCTATTAATGAAAATAATATAAATCTTTATAAATTACCGGGATTTAATTCGTACCATTTTTGTCGAACAAAAAGATCGGGTGGCGGTATTATTGTGTACGTGAAAGATCACCTTACATTTGAAAAAATAAATATTATTACTAATAATTTTGAATGCGTTTACGGAACTATTTCAGTAAACAAACATGTTCGCTTACATATTTTAGCAATATATAGACCGCCTATTACTAAAAAAAAATTATTTCTTGATGAGCTGGAGACAATATTGGGAAATATTGATATAAAAGAATCCGTATTGGTTCTAGGTGATACGAATATTAACTTATTAAATGTACACGAACCCATAACTATGCAATATGAAAACCTCATGTCTCATTTTGGAATGACCAGATGTATAAATGATGTGACTAGAGAAGCGATATTGACTAACTATGTAACGGCTTCATGTTTAGACCATATCTATGTAAGAGTGAAGGAGACGACCGAAATCAGTTCATGCGTATGCGATTCAATAATAGCTGACCACTACCTAACTGCAGCTAGTATTAACTTCTGTTACTATGATAAATGTACCGTCGACAAATCGCACCAAGAGTATTACACTGCACTATCGGACAAAAGGATTGATTTATTGATCGAAATCACCGATTGGAATGCAATGTTAAAATTGTCTGAACCAAACATTATTTATGCAGAATTAAAATCGATTTTTAAAAATATTTATGAAAAAAGTACCTTTACAAAATTAAAAACAAAAAAATTTCGAAATAACCAAAAAACTTGGATGAATGACAGTCTCGCTGAAAGTATTCTAATACGAGATGCCATGTGGAAAAAGTGGAAAAACACGCCTAATAATAAAAAATATGAAATCACTTTCAAAAAATATAGAAATAAACTTAATAAACAAATATTAAACACAAAAAAGGCATACTATAATAACAAATTTAATCACTGTTTCAAGGACATTAAAAAAACATGGAATGAAATTAATACAATTTTGGGTAGGAAAAATAAATCTGGTTGCGATGAAGTCTTATCTAAATATTTCCTAAAGTCACAATCTTCTGATGCAGTGGCAGAAAATTTTGCTAACTTTTTTGATGAAGGAGTTAATAAGTTGTTACATGAATGTGATTTCCGAGCGTCTAAACACTTGCAAGAATCCCCACCGCATTCAATGTACTTACCTAGAGCTAATGCTAAGCAAATTGAATATATTATCGGAGGTATGAAAAATTCAAAGTCACCGGGCATAGATCTAATTCGTATGTTTGATTTAAAAAAACATGTCAAATTACTTAGCCCTGTTATTGCTCACTTTATCAACAGAATAATCGATACGAGCCTCATCCCCGATGAATTAAAAAATAGCATTGTAAGGCCTATTTTCAAAAATGGAGATCACTCCGAAATTAACAATTACAGGCCAATTTCTATTCTCCCGGCACTAGAAAAAATTTTAGAAAAATATATTTCGATAAATTTAGATAAATATTTGAATAATTTGAATATTATAGATGAATGCCAGTACGGGTTCCAGAAAAAAAAAAGTTGTGATCAATTGCTGGAAACATTTTCTGATTTTATAAATTCTCAACTTAATTCTAAAAAACATGTACTGGTGCTTTTTATTGACTACTCAAAAGCTTTTGACACTCTCAGCCATATCCAATTAATTAAGGTTCTTGAAAACATTGGAATCCGGGGTAAACTCCTCTCATTTTTTAAAAACTACTTAACTAATAGAAAAATGAACGTAAAGATTTTAAATGATATGAGTAAAGGAAGACATATTAAATCAGGAGTACCGCAAGGATCAATTTTAGGTCCAAAATTGTACATTATATATGTTATTGTTATGTCAAAACTCTTTAAAAAGGCCTTTAGATTCATTTTTGCTGACGATACTGCACTTGTAGTATCCAATGAAAATCCTATCATAGCTATTCAACAATTGCAAAGTGACTTTAACGAGCTACTTAAATGGGCTCATGATGTTGGTTTAATTATTAATGTTAAAAAAACAAAATGTATGTATGTAAAATCACCAAGCCTGGGAATATGGAATATACCCAAAATAATTGCTCATAATTCTGAATGTATTCATAGAAAAATTGAAAATATTTGCCACTGTGAAACAATTGACTATACTAACGAATATACTTATCTGGGACTAATAGTAGACAACAAATTTAAATGGGATAAACAAGTGGCTAAAATCTGTAACCAGCTCCGATCTTTTGCAAGTAATTTTTATAAACTGAAATTTGTTCTGCCTCATTGTACTCTTAAAATAATTTATTTTTCTATGGTCGAATCTATACTCAGATATGGCATACGAACTTGGGGGCACTCAAGCAATATTTATATTAAATATATACAAAACTTACAAATTGCTATAATAAAAAAAATTGTACCACCGAATATTTACAGACAAAGAAGTAATCTAAAACTACTGTATGGTTCTGAGGGCCTACTTCCAATAAAGGGTCTTCTTTGGTACATTATTATAATGGATAATGAGGGAGATAGCAAATATAAAAAGCAACCGGTGCATAATCACACAACAAGATTCACTGAAAATAAGGGCCTCATTATTCCAAGAGTAACAAATAAGTATGGAAGCCGAACGCTTAAATATTTAATACCAGAGATTTTCAATAAATTTAATAATTCTTTTAAACCTCAGAATAATGAGAGACCCTGCCCCAAAAACACTAAGCGTTGGCTAATAAGCGACGAATCAATGTATCTCTGAACTTTATTATTGATGTATTCCTGAACATCTCAACGTACCTGCCTAAATAATTTGTATATAGATAGGTACTTTGAGATATATTATTTTGTGATATTGTTTATTGTATAATTTTGTGTCATACATGTATTAAAAATTAAAAATGTTTATATATATTATTTGTAGAACCTACAGACAAGCCGTCATGTGTGACAGCTTTGTGGGACTGCATAAAACTTGTATCTTTAAAAATTTATAATAAATAAAAAATAAAAAAATTAAAAAATAAATAAAATTACAAGAATTAAATATTGCACTTCTTCTTTTTTAAATTTAAAATATTTTTTTCTTCTTTTATATTGGTCGGTATTTCTTTGGAAGATGTTCACCGCTCAATATATTAATGAGTAGGAACCTATTACAAGTACCGCCCTTGTGTAAGACCATCATTCAAAATCGAAACGTTGCATGAAATGGCAATAGCCGTGTTTGGTGACTATATTTGAATAACCACACTTCCTCTTTCCCATCTCCTTCCATTTCCCACTATCTTCTTCCTGACAATATACCCCAACGGGGGACGCCATATTCCACAGTCCACAGGCCTCTAACAGTGCGGTACTCTGAATGTTCACATAACACACCTCTTGTTGAATTTTTATCAAATTCGTAATAAATAGTGAGATCAAATTTATAGTCAGTAATAAATATCTAAATAAAAGTACGCTATATTTGGTAGATACCTACATATTATGTATTTTAACTTGTTACATGTATCTTATTTTCCGCTCTAAAAATTCAATGATCGGTGGGTAATAAAATAAAATACAATATACAATATACAATATATATCAATATACCTACAATCTAATGTTATGGTTATTTAGGTTTTCATAGTTAGGTTCTGTTATTCTCTAGCCTTACTACTTACTTATTATGAGGTAGCTAAACGAACTTCAAGCAACAGTTCAACTCTGAATGGTAACTTCTAAACTTCTTGCTGTAAAAAAATCACGAAGAATTAATAATTGAACTTGCTTTTACTCGGTTGACAAATATTTCAACACATTTCCCAAGCCCCCAATTCGGATGGGTTCAGGTGTCAAATAATACACATACAAGCCTATTTCAACAATTTTCCAAGGGGATTGACTAGATTCCAAAACGGTACACGTTGAGAGCACAAAACTCGCAAAATAATTACTTTTGAAAACTCCCTTTTACATTCCGTCTGGCCGCCTTCCGAACCCGGAATTTAACTTGAAAACAATAATCCACCGCTGGTAATTAAAACCACGATTTAATTCAATTTTATAAAAGCTCCTTCGACAAACTCCCAGTAAAATATCACCTTAGTGCTCAGATAAATCCACGTCTGCCGCCATCTTGAGACCTTGTCTCTTGCTCCGTTCTACTACCCACATTTCACCATATCTGCCCAAAGATGAAATAATTAAATATTTATATTCACTAAATCAAAATGCTAAAATTGAGTAAAAAGTTCAGAACATATTGTTTTATTTTTTTGTTTGTCATTTGTAAAGGATTTTTTCCCCACAATGTAAATTACAATCAGTTAAGTACAGCCATCAGATCTGACGGTAATAGTAATAAGGCTAAATAAGCAGCAGTACTAGTTAGATAGACACATGAAAGGGTTGTTATAAGCCCTAGTTAGTTACTAGTAGGATTACGAATGGATAGATAAAATAAAATGGCTAAAGAAGGAGGAAGCGCAGCAAAGCGTAATTAATCCAAAAAAGAATCCCACCAATTATTATCAATTTTATTCATAAATTGAAAATGTTAGTCTTTCTTTAATTGTTTTAAAAATTAATTGATGATTGAAAACCGGCGTTTATAATTATTTTTTAGCTATGTATAATTGTAATTTGTTTAGTGTGTAAGACGATCACAAGATATTTTTACATTAGTTCCGCACAGAAGACCTTGAGGAAAAAAATCCCTCAGGTCCTATGTCAACTTAGGTTATTTTTAGGGAAAGGAAGGAGAGGAAGTTTTGGGAAGGAAAAATGGATGAGGAATGGGTAGGAATCTAGGGATCAGTATGTCCAGGAGTGATGGACGTATAAGTCAGCCCCCACTGCGGTGCAAGGCGATGGGGCGAGAGTCCGGCTGGAGAAGTCATAACTCGATCCGGCAAACGCATCCACGTTTTCAGTCATCGAACTACGGTAGTGGATAGTCGTGCTCTGTGTTTGACAAATTGCCTACCTGCTGTCGCGGATTTCGTACAGATAAGAAATTATTGTTACATTTTTGTTTTCTATTATTTGTTTGTTATATTTAGGTTTTGATAAATTCGTGTGTACAGTCAATCAAATAGACTGTATTATTTTTTTTTTGTTAATTAATTTATAAATATGGAGGAAGATGAAAATCGACCTCCTGACCCCGAGTCCATATTTAATATTGGAGATGAGTATGAATCGGATGTTTCTATAATAGTCCCTTCCAGAAAACGAAGACCATCGCTCTGTCTTAATGTACCACCCAAAATTAAACCTTCGCAATCCGATGAAACCTCAAACCCTAAGGAAAGTCGTAAGGATACCATATTATCAGAATCTAAAAATACTGAACTAAGTTATTCCCCATCCTCCTCGGCTCCATTCATTGTCAATGTCCAAAGTACTGAACAAGGAAAAATCATTCATCCTCTGGATTTCGGGAAATTCATTTTTAGTTCAAAAAACAGTAACCTTGGCATAGTTAACGGATCTATTAAGCCGGAAGGCCGCTAAAGTTATCCCTAGAATTTAAATCCGCAAACTTTGCAAATGAATTTGTCCAAAAAATAGATACGCTTTCACACCACAAATTTAAATCTTATATTCCAACTTACAACCTTACTAGAATGGGCCGAGTGAGAGGTATACCAACCGATCTCTCAGAATCTGAAATTGTTGATGCACTTAATGATTCTCAAGTGACCCCTAAGGTTTTAAAAGCACGTAGATTAAATTACAAAGATACATCTAATGGAACTACTACATGGAAACCCTCACAATCGGTTGTTATTACTTTTGAAGGCCAAACTTTGCCATCTCGGGTATTTATTTATTACAACGCACTCCCTGTGGAAGTATATAAATTCCCGACGATCCAGTGTTTTAACTGCTGCCGTTTCGGACACTCAAAACCCATATGTCGTTCCCCTCCACGTTGTTTTCATTGCGGAGAAGACCACCCCTTTGATCTTTGCCAAAAATCATCGAATGATCCACGTTGCATTAACTGCAAGGGAAATCATACAGCGGTTAGTGTGGCCTGTCCAGAATTGACCAGACAAAGGAATATTAAACAATCAATGGCTTCAGACAACATTTCCTATTTCCAGGCATCAAAATTATTCCCATCTGCAATAAAATCGTTTGCTGAGGTAACATCTACCTCAATTCCTTGCAATCTATCTTACTCTAAATCTCCTCCATCATCTTCTCACAGGGAAACAATTTTTATACCACTCAAACCAAAACCAAAATTTATTGCTTCTATTGATAAAAATCAACATAATGATATTTTGTTTAACCCAAATGGGAATTATAAATCTCAGACACTCAATGGGAGTGCTTTAAATAGTTTCCAATCTTCCCCTAATTTAGGGAAAGTGGTGAATGAAAATTCTGCTTTCATTCAGACTTTAATTACCCTCTTAATTTCTATTCTTTCAAACAACAATAATATACCGTCCAACGCTGCCGATTGCATTAAATCTTTATTATCCTGTCTTCCTAATGTCTCCGAAACTGAACAGAATTCTTCAGTGGAATATCAGAAGTCTAATCTGTAATAAATTTGAACTTGTAAAATTACTCGATGAACATGAAATTTCAGTTGCCGCTATTTCTGAAACGTGGTTTAAACCCTCATATCTATTTAAGATTTCTGGATATAATTGTCTTAGACATGATAGACTGGATGGTAAAGGTGGCGCTGCCTTAATCATCCATGACTCTATCCCTTTCAAACCAATCATATTTCATACTCTCTCTAACAATTTTCAGATAGTAGCAGCTGTTGTATGTGATATTACAATACTATCAATATATGTCCCTCCCTCCACTATTTTTGATGAAAACGAATGGTCATCATTTATGTCTCAGATCCGTCCCCCGTATATGTTACTGGGCGACTTTAACGCTCATTCTACCTCTTGGGGTAGTGAATTAACGAATCGTTCTGGCCGTAATCTTTTAGATTTTATTGATTCCCATAATTTATGTATTTTAAACGACGGATCTCCAACCCGATTCACCTCCCCTCAACAAAGGAAAAGTGTTGTTGATTTATCTCTCTGTTCATCTTCGGTCATACGTAAATGTTCTTGGAACATACTTAAAGACCCCCTTTCCAGTGATCATTTCCCTATTATAATCCTCTTTCACCATCTAACCACCTGGCATTCCTTTACAATTAACAATAATTTTAAATTTAAAACGAAAGATGCGAACTGGAGATTTTTTTCTTCTGTATTAGACTCTCTTGTTCACTCTGTAAAATCTTATCTTGGGAACATCAGAACACAATGTGAATTATTTCCTAGTATAGTTATAAAAGCAGCAGAAAAATCCATTCCAAAGCGTAAAGTTAACATTAAAACTAAACATTCGACTCCGTGGTGGGACGAAGAATGCACTCGTGCTGTTAACTCTAGAAAAGAAGCAGTTTCCATTTACCGCAAATGCATGTCTTTTGAAAATTTCTTATCAGTGAAACGCGTCCAATCAGAAACTAAACGTATTTTGAAAAATAAAAAGCGGTCTGGATGGCGAAAATTTTGTGAAAACTTGTCTCCTGAAACTCCCCAGTCATCTGTTTGGACTAATTTAAAAAAATTCGGTTCGTCATATGCTCCGGAGCGTACCAAACATATTCCGGAGGAAATTATTATAGGTTTTGCTGATAAGATTGCCCCTCCTTCAGTTGCCACATATGAAGAAATGCCCTCTTTTATTTCATATCCATCTCACTCTAACTGGCTAGACTCTCCTTTCTTAGTTAGTGAACTAAAACGAGTAATCAAATCTCTTTCTGACTCTTCTCCGGGTCCTGATGGAATATTATATAGCTTCTTTAAAGCATTCTCCGATATGTCGGTTGAATATTTCTTATCCTTAATTAATAACATGGTTGAAACAGGATTTATTCCGGATGTCTGGAAGGTTCAAAAAATCCTCCCGGTTTTAAAACCAGGGAAAAATCCGTCCGAAGTCTCATCTTATCGTCCTATTGCTCTTTCGTCGTGTTTAATTAAAGTAGTGGAACATTTGATAATGAACAGATTAGAATGGTTTGTTGAAAATCACAGTATTATCCCTCCTAATCAATACGGCTTTCGGAAAAAGAAATCTACTATGGATAATTTAAGTTTGTTAACAACAGATATCCGTATTTCTCAATCCCTTAACTCTTGTACATTGGCCACATTTCTAGATCTTTCTTCAGCTTACGACGATGTATTAATTGATGTTTTGAAGGAAAAATTAATTAAAATAAAAATCCCCATAAAATTAGTTCAATTTATTATCAACTTGCTAACAGACAGATCCATTATTATCCACTCTTCCTCAAACATATTGAAGCGCAAACTTTGGAAAGGGCTACCCCAGGGGTCTGTTATCAGTCCATTATTATTTAATATTTATATGAGTGATTTAGACATTGTAATCCCTTCGTCTATTAAGCGACTTTATTTTGCGGACGATTTTCTCATATATATTATCTCACAAAAATTTATTGCATGCTGCGAAGGAATTAAATTAGGCCTTACATAATATTAAAGTTTGGATGTTGACAAATGGAATGAATTTAGCTACCTCTAAAACCAAGGTAGTGGCTTTTACTCGCAAAAGAAAACTGCCTAACTTTACAGTCTCTTTTGATAATTTCCCCCTTCAAATCGTTAAGCAAATAAAACTTCTTGGCCTGCTTTTGGACCATAAGCTTTCCTGGCTCCCTCATATTCAGAACGTTTCTGCTAAGTGTGAAAAGGGGCTTAATATGATGCGAGCTGTTTCCAGAGTATGGTGGGGATCCAATCCTACTACTCTTAAACTAATGTATAATTCCCTCGTTCGAAGTCACTTGGATTATGGCACATTTCTTTTCGACCCACTTCCTAAATATCTGGATAAAAAAACTTGAAAGAATCCAATCAAAAGGGCTCAGAATGATTATTGGGGCAATGAAATCTTCTCCAATTAATGCTCTTCAGATAGAATGTGTAGATCCTCCCTTATTTTTGAGAAGACAATACCTCGCGGATAGATATATCTTCAAAGCGTTATCTTTATCGCGTCACTCATTGGAACAGAGTCTCGATCGTTTGTTCAGTATTTTGAATAACAGAAGGAGGGTAATAGATAGAGATCGATTCCCTCTCTTATTAAAAAGTTTTCTATCATTTAGATCTCTGTCTTCTTACCTTCAAAATCTACAAGATGATCCAATCCTTCCTATTTACAGTACCCCGTTTAATGCTATTAATTTTATCCCAAACGTAATAATTTCTGACTTCCGGACGAACATTTTATCATCAGCTAATAACTTTCAAAATGTTGAAGAACATTTTAAAAACTTTATATTTTCAAAGTTTCCTGGATTTTCCCTCATATACACAGATGGTTCCAAATCCGACCACAAAGAATGTGGCGCATCGGTATATATTCCTGAATTCAATGTTAATCTGTCTTATAAATTGCCTAAAGAAATTTCCATATTTACTGCAGAATGCTTCGCAATTGAACAAGCTTTAATTCAAATCCAACTCCTTAATATTCGTCGAGCCTTACTGTGTACTGACTCTCTAAGTGCAGTATTAAAAATTTCCTGTAATATCGTTCGATGTCCAGAAGACTATGTTATTTGTAATATTAAAAAAATCCTCGATTCTTTAAACGAATCTATGTTTGAGACAATACTGGTTTGGGTGCCTGGCCATCTAGGAATTGAGGGTAACGAGAAAGCTGATTCTCTCGCTAAACTTGGAACTGTATCTGGATCTATTCCTTTAGATTTTAAAATTCCTGTCTCTGACGTCTTCTCTATTCTTAAATCCAACATGTCTCGTTCCTGGGAAGAAAATTGGACAGTCACGAAAACTCAAACTGGATCTTTCTATGCTGGAATACAAAATCATATTCCAAGTAAACCCTGGTTCCACGGCAAAAAAAAGTCCAAAAGATTTATTTCCTGTATCTCGAGAATGAGAATTGGCCACTGCTCTATTGCAACTCATTTGTTTAAAATTCGGGTGCTCGAAAGTTCATTATGCCAGTGTGGTGTGGAGGATGAGACTCTTGACCATGTTTTCTTCAATTGTAAAAACCATTCTTCTTTCAAAGGCATGTATCGATTGCTTATTAAAATCACCCACCAGTCTCCCCTTAGTATTCCATATTTGCTGTCTCTCAACAACTCTCGCGTATATTCTATTCTTTATAAGTTTATAGATTTGAATGACTTTAATATATGATATGTCCAGTCCCCTTATAGATAATTCACATCAGTTTAACCATATATCTTATCCCAATCGGCACAAAGCACTCTCTTTGGGGTGAATTGCCTAATACAAAAAAAAAAAAAAAAAAACGCATCCACTGCCAAGACGTATAAAAACCTCACCCCTGCTAGGTCACCAAACGTAGCGAACCACTTGGGGTGACTTATGGCAGGGGTGTTGGTTATAATGGTTCCCGCGGCGGCGGTACCCATACTTGCTTCCCAAAATTAGAAGGTACTGGCATTGTATTGATTTTAGAGCCTATAGAATTGAAGTACCTACCTAGTAGTTTTTATTATGAAAACATAAATGTTTTTCACGTACGATAGATTACGCCAGACAATAGATCTTTGAGTTTTTCTGAACAATCATAAAAGATGGCTGACTTCGCGTAAAACACATTATGGTGGTGAAAGGTTAGGTAGGTACTCAAATTCTTCATTGTTTGCCAACACATCGTCATGCTTTGTGGATATTAAAGTCTATTATTTGTGCGTTTTTTTTTATATCTGGAGATGGTTCTAAATATCTTGATTGTCCACCTAGAGTTAGGGAAGTGAGATGTCAAAAAATATTAATTACTATTTATACTATCCGGCTTCTTTCAACAGTGGCAACACTTATTTTATAAGTAGAACATTATTTAAAAAAATCAAATAAACAATGTGGCGTCTTGTCTAATTTTAACGCAACTTATTGAAACTTGTTCAGATATTTAAGTAAGCCATGATGGCAATGACTTTGTGAGCTCAAAGTATTTGTGTTGACCTAGAAATGAAAGACAGAAAAAGCTATGACAATTTAATGACATAATAGTTATCGTTTGAGAGATTTTTCTGCATCATTCGCAGTATTTGCATCGAATTTCTGAAGTCATCCTTTCAAACACAATTGAAATATTATATGATGGTCAAATTTTTATATCGCCGTATTTTGATTATATCACATCATTGGAACTTAAATGAAAATATTTTTATTTTTATTTTATAAATATTTAAAAAAATACATTTTTTTACTTTCTTAACTACAGCGCTAGGCTCATGCCCGTATTATGGCAGTCGTACATGATCAGAAAAAGAATAACAATAATGAAATATAACGGAAAAGGAAATTGTTATGGTAAAACAAAAACAAACAAAAAAATTCTTTAAAAAATGCACATCATTAAAGAAGCCATATTAGAAATAGAAATAAAGATAAAACTAAATAAATGATAGAAGTATAATGTTTCTTTGTTGTTTGTTTTTGGGGTGTTATGCCGTGTTGCGCTAACTCCTTCTTTAGCCGACGTTTCGGACATCGTTGCAGTGTCCATCATCAGGGCAGATCCGGTAGATCCGAAGATGTGGATCTACCGGATCTGCCCTGATGATGGACACTGCAACGATGTCCGAAACGTCGGCTAAAGAAGGAGTTAGCGCAACACGGCATAACACCCCAAAAACAAACAACAAAAATGCTTTTGGCCGTGAAAATCTAAAAACTTACCAGAAGTATAATGTATTTAGTTTTCTGACTTCTCTAAACAGAAGTTCTGATGAATATGTACATGGTTTAAATATAATTGTTTTTAATATTCATTGTTGTGTCATATTGACATATGATATTGTGGGATGGGGTGGCTGTACTGAATCTATTATCAATACAGTACAAAAACTATGTTTGAGAATTACATTTAAATGCCAACCTACCCACCCCTTAAGAAAGAATCCGATATATAAGTAACAACAAATGTTTTAAACTATACGTTAAAAACACACACACAAAATATAAACTGAATACTTTGGCATACTACATAAAAAGTAACGAACAAAATGACACATCCCTCTTACACACAAACCTAGCTTTAGTATGGTGGTAAGTAGGATGAAATAATTACTTTATTTTCTGAAAATTATTTAACATAAATATTTTTAAATTAATATTTAAAAAAAATAACTATTAAAATATAAACCAATAATATTAATGATATAAATATATATTAAAAAAATATATATATATATATATATATTTATATTATTTCCTGGTTATATAGTAACGCACCCATATTTATGTAATTATTTATGCTATACCTACGTGTAAAACCTAATTAATATTCTTGTTATGTAAATGTATATTTACTATCGTGTAAATATGTACAAAAATTCTAAAGATAACAAGATTGAATAATTTATTCTTAAGCAAAAAAGTGTTGGTTTAAAAACTGTGTATTATATTATTTGTATTGAAAGTTAGATTATTCCGGCCTTGGTTTTAGCAATTTTAATTAGATTATTCTTGTAACGCCTCATGTATGAAATTATTCAAAAATAAAACAATATTTTCGCCCGAAATGAGAACGCAAATGCACATTTCTTCATTGCGATGCGTTCACTAACCATGTCCGATATTCTGTAACAAAGTTTCATAAAAAAACATGTCTAGACCCCTATTTGTGCGGCCAGATTCTTTTCTAAAATATATATATTTCTTGCATTTATGTAAACAATAGATCTAGTGTCTAAAAAAATATTTTCTAATTTTCTCTTATTTAATAAATCAAAAGCAAATTGTCTGTGAAATCATAAGATTTTTTAAGTAGGTACTTATATACCTACCTACTTAAGTATAAACCATATATTGAATGTAACATTTCAAGTAAGTAATTATACAATTTGTCCACAAAACGTCACTCTCAATAATAGTTATTTTTTCAAACTTTCTTCGGGCAGGTAGGTACCATAATATTGATAAAAATCCGAATAAGAAGTCCAATTAAACACGACGAATCTTTACTGAACCATTGAAACGGCCACCATCTTGAAACGGAAAATAATAAATTCAAAACGGTCGAGTTAAAAAAGGATATCGCTACGCTCAGTCAATTGTCTTCCTCTTCATAGCTAGGCTACTCGAGCGATAGAGATTTCCGCGTATTCGGTTTTTGATCTCGCCATTCGATTTAATTAATATAATGGGTACCTCCAAATAACGGAAATATTTATGAACTTCTTACTGTGGTTTAACTTCAATGAATCCACCTAGATTTCACCATTAGTGTGCATTTTCTTTAAAGTTTGTACATCGAGTTTTTGGAGTGTACCACGATTTTTATTGTTTTTTTTTCATTGTTACGTGTTTTAAAATACTAAAAAATTATACATTCTTATCATGTAAATTTATTAATTCATTTTATTTAGTCAGTTAAATACAATTGTTGAACATGTATATATTTTTAATTAATTATTTAGACAAAAAAAAGAAATACGTGTTTACCATGTCCTATATCTTCATTCAATTAAATAAAGTCTGAAATCGTATTTAATATCAGGTATTATGTGAGATTTATTTTGTGTTGTTTTAAATAGCATAATAATTTTAGAAAAAAATGTAGTTTAAATTTGGACCAACATTGATAAAAATCATGTTTAATATTTCTAGTTTGCAAACCGTTATTTTCATTCCGTGACCATTTTTATTTATATATTAACACCCCTTTTAGTGATTTTTACATAGGAATAGTTTATAAAATTATACGCAAAAAAATATTAATAACTGAAGTGCCTTAGGAGAGGTTTAAAAAATATACAAAACTGAAGTGCCCCAAGAGGTTTAAAACAATATACAAAACTGAAGTGCCTTAAGAGGTTTAAAAAAATATACATAACTGAAGTGCTGCAAGAGGTTCAAATATTTAGTATGTATTGATGTGATAAATTGAAAATATCGACTGAAGAATTCACCCTCAATTAGAATTCGGGGCAGTTAGGAGTACATATTATGTTAGTTAGTCTCAGGTTATCTGCAAAAAATCCCGACTAATAATCTGTTATTTGTGCAAATTTATAAATAAAATGTAAATGTATTTATTACTTGTCCCATAAGTTTTCTAAAAAAAATTGAATCGTTCAATTTATAATTCATAAAAGGTATATTTTCTTTAGTCATTGATAAAGATCTTCTTCTTCTTCTTCTTCTTCGATGGCGCTACAGCCCATATCGAGCTTTGGCCTCCTGCAACAGTCGCCTCCAACTCCTCCTGTCCTCAGCGGCTGACTTCCAGTTTGTCACCTGGAGAAGCTGTGCTGCATCCCCTCTTACTTCATCTTCCCACCTCTGTCTGGGTCTTCCCACTTTTCTCTTTCCACCTGGGTGACCAGTCAGAATTCTTTTTGGGACGCGTGTATCCGGCATTCTCTGTACATGCCCAGCCCATCTCAGCCTGAGGAGTCTCATGTGTGCATTGATAAAGATCACCTACCCAAATTTGGCTATTGGATGAGCAATCACGGGTCCTGCTTTATACATCGTCATCAGATTAGAGTTTACTGCCTTCTTAAGGTCAGCCCCCTCCTTCTCTAGCCGACTTCTGTTAATTTTTCCAAACAAGGGCGCCATTTTTGATGATATTGGATTTTGTGCTACTTGCCCAGAATAGGTCGACTTGGGTTTGAAGATACTTTATTGTGTGAATACCGCACAACGTACAACAAAGTCCCAGCTAATCACAACAGCCTGGAGCCAGTGAGATTCCGGCATGTTGTGAGGTTGAAAATGGTGTGGGGAGAAGGAAATGGGAAAGATAAAGGTGGGAAACTCCTGGATATCTAGAACGGTTGATCGATAAAGGATTTATGGTTAAGTCGTCGTTCCTGAGCACAACTACAAATTAATAAAAAATAAACTGAGAACACTTAGTCGTTGTGAACTGTTGTTTGCTCTTTGGCAATCTGCAGTCATGCTCGGGAATGATGACAAATTACCGACATTATCGACTAAATCTTTATCGATTGACAGTGCTAGATACCCTGATTACCAAACACTAAAGCCAGAGTCAATTCAAGTAACTTTCTTTAATTCTAAAGGGTGTTCTTTCATCATCACGATACTAAGGACGGGTTGTTTCACAGAATTTGAATAATTCATAAAATTTCTAAAATTTCTCACTACGATGTGATAATTTTATTTGATTCAGAAGGCGAAACAACTTTCACGCGTATTTACACAGTAGAACTTGTTTGTAAATAAACTGTTTTTATAAATTGAATAATAATATTACAGACTATGTTAAAGAAAAACTTAAGAAAAAACAAACAAAAATAAAATTTATTATATAAAAATTGGCGTGCTCCTTATCATTCATCTTCCTACTTCGCAAAGAGACATATAATGGCTGTTTATGTGGTTGTTATTTTTGTCGCAACTTTATTTGTGACTAGCTGTACCCCGCCACGCGTTGCTGTGACTCAGTATGTCTGTGCAGATAGAGAATAATACGTTTTACATTTACGTCCAACAGATGGCACTGTTTTTACCTGTCACAGGTGACATCTATATAATATAGGTATATAAAAACACACATGTATTTGAATGCAACGTTGGGTCTAAATTTCAAAGCAATCGGTGAAGAACTTTCGGAGATTTAAGATTTTGAATAAACGAACATTTACATTTTTATTCATATAGATAGATAATCGATAATGATTTCATTTCTTATACATGTGGCTACAAAAAAATGTTTGGTTTTGTATCAGGCACTTGACCATCGTTTAGTGAGCGTTTCAAATTGCTAACTAACTCCGGAAAATGAATGTGGTTTGATTATTATTATATTATATTTTCTGAAAGCAGAAAATAGAACGGGATCATGATTATTTTGATCCTGGGGTAATCACCTAATCCCCGTGTATTCTAAAATGAATTTGGCCTCATTTAAAAAGGTCCCTAGCCATTTATTCCTAGTCCTCGAGCCTTCCCACTTCGCACTCTGCTCCCTGCTCCAGTTTTCTTCCACGCTGACCCTACACCTCTTCCTCAGTTCTCCCACTGGGGCACCAGCTTGATTTACGCTGTCTGCTTCTGGCATTCTTTCAACATGGCTAGTCCATCTAAATTTACAGAAACTTACGATGGTTTCTCGTTCAATAAAGTTTTCTTTTTGACGGTTCAATAATTCATGGCCCAATTAGTACCTACCCCTTTTTAATGTTCAATCATTCATAGCCACAGTAATCGCTTATATAATCATTCATAGACACATCTGTTTTCAACTATGAGGCGAGTTTTAGCTCATCAATTTAAGTCTAATAGTCACGTTTAGCATGTTCAAGTCATGCTCAGGCACGTAAAAACGTGCAACTATCTCATACCATTAATCGGATATCTAACAGCTATGCTGTAGGTCAGGTGTGGCGAACCTAGGGCACGCGTGCCCGAGGTGGCACGTTTGATCATTTGGATGGCACACTAACGATTTCCAAGTTCAATTTTCTCTTCTACATATGCTTGTGAGTCATTATTTTCAGAAATGAATTTCATAAAATTTGATTCAAGAACGAGAATGACTGATGAATCCAGTTGGTCGTGTGGGTTACTAAAAGTGATGAAATATGATCCAGATATTAAGAATTCGTCATCAAATGTACAACAGCAAAAATCTCATTGATAAATAACTAATATGTACATTTATTGATTATGATTTTATTTTTATGAAATTCTATTGTAATTTTTAAGCTTATGAATAAAATTTAAAAAAAAACTTTTTTTATTTTATCTATTTGGTTATTTTTTTTTTACAGCTTGGGCACGCCACACAATCTGGAAATAATATTTAAGGATTTTTGGCACGCGGGCCCAAAAAGGTTCGCCACACCTGCTGTAGGTCATACTGAGTGGTCCGTTGTGTGATTTAGCATGGGTGCCTGGGTTCATGGGATGTGGTTTGTCCAGGTCTTGGTGGTTGATACGTCTGCCCACCAGATGCGTGCTGGACGGAAAAAGGCTGGATGAGGAAGGCTCTTCCATCTCTTCAGCCGGACTCTCTAGACCAGTGCTCCGCAACCTTTTCTCACCTAAGACACACCAAAATTCTTCCTAGAATTCCGCGGCACACCAAAAGCTAAAATATATAGGTATTAAATCGATACACAAATTTATTGTTTTTTTTTTATTTGAAAAGTATACATACATATAACTATAACATATTTATTAATTATAAAATAATAATAAATTAACGTGATACCTGCGCTTGTTTCAATGAACACAAAAGTTTTATATTCGGCTCGATTTTTGACAGCACGACTTTGACCACTTATCATTTTTAATTAATACAAACGTTGAAAAACTTTGCTCACTTAAATATGTCGTTGAAAATGGAAGTCGTGTTAAGATTGCTGTGTCGAAAATGCGAAGATATTCGTATAGGATAACGTAAATCCAGAAAACATCTAATGGAACTTCGGAGAAGTGAAGTTGTAAAGTCATGTCATTATATAAATCTGTAAATTCCTCTCGAATTATATAGAGGCAGTGCTTCCGTAAAATTTATTGCATTGGTTGCAAGAGGATTTCGAATCCAACCGTATTGTTCCGTATTAATGGAATAAAAATACTGATAAAATTTTTGCTGAAGCATACTTAAATGTTGTTGGGCCAGATCCACAATTAATTGTATGTTTTCAATTGTACTTTGGTTGATCCTTTCCGTTACATTTCCAAACATTTTTCTGCCAAAGTTGGAGTTTTTTATTAAGTTCATTCAAATGCTCGAATATATTAGCCATGTATGCAAGTTTGATCAATCAGTAATCATCATCGAGGCGCTGATATAGTTCGTGCATATTTTGATTTAAAAGAAACTCACGAAGCTCAAAAAATCTAAACAAAGCTTTGCCTCGGGATAGCCAACGAATTTCAATGTAAAACAATAGGGATTCATATTCGGCTCCCATTTCAGCACAGAATATTCCAAAGATTCTATACTACATTTTGAAAAATAGACAATATTATGAAAAATAATTTGTCATTGTTTATTAAATACATCGTGAAATATTGTAAAATGTCAAATTCATTGAATTTGACCGCGGCACACCTGTATCCGGCTCACGGCACACCAGTGTGCCACGGCACACCGGTTGCGGAGCACTGCTCTAGACCCTTGCAGAGGGAGGGATGGATTCATACGTCAGTCCTGGACACACTGACCTCCACATTCCTACCCACCCTTCATGCCCTTTTCATTAAAAATACTTAAATATGCACAGCATCCCCAAATAATGAAGGAAAATATTTTCCTCTGAGCCTCCCGCGTGGATTTAATGTAAAAAAATCAATCCATAAAAAACAAAGTTTTTTTATTTATTTTAAAATGTCTTTTAAACGTTAAAAAAATGGTTTGACTTAGGATTGTACCTTCCTTCCCAGGGGCTGGAGTTAAACGCGCTAACAACCTTGCCGAATATCAGTCGGGTAGGACCGACATTTATTCAGAATATTAACTGCTCTAATGGCATCCGATTGTAGAGAAATGCGTATATATCCGCTTATGTACACGTGATAGCCACCAAAAGTTTGCAAGAATAAGATAGAATGCATTGTCATCGACAACAAGTCTATCCGCCAAGCTTCAGCTCGATCGGATATCGGGAAGTGGGTTAATTTCCACTTCCAAGATTTGCATTCATTCATTACCGAAAACAAAAGTGAAATTCAAATGGATGTTTTTGAAAAGAAAATGCTAACCTTTTTTTTTTTTTTTTTTTTTTTTTTTTTTTTTTTTTTTTTTTTTTTTTTATTTTTTATATATTCAATAATATTATTATTGGGTTTATAAAAACAGTTTATTTTTAAACAAGTTCTGCTGTGTAATTATTATTACGCGTGACAGCTGTTTCGCCTTCTGAAGGCATTATCAAACTGTGTGATAATGCCTTCAGAAGGCGAAACAGCTGTCACGCGTAATAATAATTACACAGCAGAACTTGTTTAAAAATAAACTGTTTTTATAAACCCAATAATAATATTATTGAATATATAAAAAATAAAAAAATAAAATGGAGTTCTACAAATTAAACTTAATAACAATAAATAAAAAAAAAATGCTAACCATTAATAAAAGAGCCAAATGAAAAAGAAAACACATTTTCATGCAATGATTCGAATGAATTTATGTTTGGCGGACCTTAAAGATGGCAGAATTTAACTAATTTAGATTTCGCGATGGATAGTGGAGTTGAATAACCAGAACATGGCATTCATTCCGGGCTGTCAAATCTACTAAACACGTTGAAGATGGTGAACAAATCTATCTTTTTGTTTTCGGAAACTTCGTGCAAATGAAGGCAAGTTCCATTGGGCATAAAATAAGGCACGCCTAATTAAAGAAAAAAATATTCCCAACGAGTGATAAAAGAACAAACAATAGGATTAGTCATTGATTGATTCCTTTGAGGTGATTTTTCACAATATGCACAATTAAACAAAAAAATAATATGAATACTGCACAAGAGTTCCAACTGTTCGGAGCCAGTGGGACGGAAGAATGGGAAGTACCGACCTGGATATTCACATGTGATCGCCAAACACGGATAAAGCCATTTCAAGCAACTTTTGGATTCTGTTTGGGGGTCTTGGATACTGAGAATATCTATCACTCTGGAACGCGTCGCAATCTATATTATTTACTATTATTATCTATATACACGGTGTCCAGAAACTTGTAGTACAAGTTTCCAAACACAGTACCAAAACTGGTAAATCATCAAATAGAGAACCCAAAAAATTTTCTTTTTAATATTTTTTAAATTTATTTCTAATGTTTTCAAAAACTAAAGGGTTTAAATACATTTTAAGTGAGGCCTACGCTTCGACGCATTTTAAAAGACTGCTGCTGATATTCACAGCGACCAATTTTTACCTAAAAATTCCAGCTTTGGACTCGATGAACTCGAAAACGAAAGCTCTAATCAAAAAACTTATACCACAGAATCGACTCCAAATGTGATATAGATTCAACAGTTTCCCGCTTGTACTTCGAGTTTCCGAACACAGTGTACGTAAAGAAGAATGTCTGTGGTTAGTTTCTTTTATACTGAGATTAATGAAATTTTGCACACTTGGCCTTCAAAATATGAGTAAGGTGACTGAGATTTTTTAACCCCCCCCCATCCTATTTTCCGACCCCTTAATGCAGAATAAAGCCCAGGAAACGCTGGGTGCTTCGGCTAGTACTATATATTAATTAAATGTGATTTATGTTATAATTAAATTAAAATTATTTGCGTACGATGGGATTTGAATCTGCAACCTCCGGCTACAACAATTTGAGCAACGCTGCAAAATATTATACATACGTTTATTTCAGATGAATTATTCAAAATAGTTAGACCTTGAGCTGGATTGAAGAATGCAAAACAATAACAATTTTCGGCTTGACTGTTAACAATTATTTGATTTAAATACAAAAGGAACTATTATCTGAGACCCATCTTCAAGGAGCTCGAAGCCTTGAAGGAACTTAACAATGCAACTAACATTTTGGAGTACGATGAACGTACCAACAAACTAACTACCGACTCACTCTCTTCGGCCAATGCACCATTGAAACGAATAAAACTGATTGTTTTGAAACAAGGTATTGTCTACATTTTCACAAAAGAAGTCACAATCGTTTGTTTAAAATGCCCATTACAAGAAGTTATGCAAGTTTTTTGAAAAATACCACTTTATGCTGAACACCCGGAAAACTCTTAATTTTTTAAATGACAATAAACCTTTTATATCTTGTTCTATAATTTGATAGTGATGAGGGAATGAATTATTGAGGGAATGAAAACTTACTCTCAAAACCTTGAAATATGTTAAAAAAAATTCTACGTACTAGTTCATTCAGTAGCAACAATAAACAGTTTTTCAGTGGTTTCTTGTGATAATTATAGGTTATAAATTAACTTTGCCTCAGCAAAGATGGATTTTTTGTATTCAGAAAACAACAGCTCAACAATAACTGATATCATAAATTTTCAATTAACGTGTAACTTGGTTCAAAGAATGCAAAGATTCAGAATTCAAAGAATTTGGATTTGCTATAAATGTTAGGTGTAATTTTCAAATTTGAAACTGATTGTATGAAGAATTAAGACAAGCGATAAAGTATCTACGTAAGAATATAATATAATATTTTTAGCAGAAAATTTATTTTCATTCATTCATTCCCTTGTCCTAAGCGGTTCGGGGACATCGCCATAAAGAAATAATACACCACATCACCTAGACAAGGCAATTTCAGGGATCTCTTCCAAACTCTTCTGCCCTGTGTGCACAATAAACCACTCACTAGATCGATATCTTCGTGCTTTTTGTATCAAACGAATTGGTGCTAAAAATGCACAGATATGCCGAGACAGTACAATTCTCATTCGGAGCCTACTTATTATACTATACACCAATGAAAAACTTTAGGATATAGTTAGGCAATCATATGACGTCACAATATTTCGGTTCCAATTTTCGATCGGAGTTTTATCCCCCTGCCTGTGTGACCCTGTCGTTCTCCGTCCATCGTTCATAAAAGATTCTTTTTCAAATGTGAAATCGTCATGTTCATTTGGACTTTCTTATTCGTTTTTTTTTTAAATTATGGTAGCCACCAAGGTTCGTAGAAAACGTATTTAACATACATTTTCTACGAACCTTGGGTAGCTACCTGTCTGAAGAAAGTTTGAAAAAAGAATTATCATTGAGATAGTTTATTTCACTGTTCGAATTTTTTTAAATGTTACACACAATATTATGTGGTTTAAAATTAAATTGGTAGGTATTTAAGTACCTACTTAGAAATCTTATGGTTTCGTGGAGATTTTTGATTTATCAAGTAAAAGAAAATTTGAAACATACTTTTTTTGGACGCGAGGTCTTAATGTTCACAGAACTACTAATATTTTATAATTGTGTTCGATACGATACGATAATATTTATATATTTACCAGCCGTTTTTGTGTTTTGTGGACTAAATTAGATATAAAAATATGACCTTTCTTTAGAAACGTATGAAACATATATTCGTAAGTACTAATGAGAAAAAAATGCTTTTCCAATATGTACAAATGCAGTCATTTCATGTCAAATATGTATGAAGAATAATGACATGCATCATTAATCATGAGAAAGTTCAATAAGCTTTGCATTATCTATCTATTTGTTTGATATTTTAGTACGTCAACGTCTGGACGATTTCGGCCCTCTGATTGGTCGAATTCAAATTTTATGTTTCGGGTAAATTCCGCATAGCGTTCGCGCAAAATATCACGCATTCGTTCCTTGAAAATGTCAATCCCTCCTTTACCGGCCGCTGGAGTAGTTTCCCTATTGGCCGACAGAGCGCACCTCTGGCTGCATAATAGCGAATAATTTCATTTGTAATAAATAATCCATAATAAATACGTACAATTTCATCTATTCAAACTACCGTTTTAATACGCATTTAAAAAGAAAACAAACATTTGATTCGAGTTAATGACAATAAACAACAACTCCATGCAATTACGACTTTTTAAAAATATTGATATTTAATATTATTTACGTAAATAATAATTTCGGTTTTTAACTGCTAGTATTATATTACTACCGCAGCCCGCGAAATATCAAGGATAGTCTGAATTCTTGATAGATCAGTACCAATTTTTAAAATGGCAATTTCAAAATATATAAATACTTTATTGCATTACTAAATAGTTCTCCAATCAAACACTTTCAATCATAAAAATGACATTTAAATTCAAAGAAAAAATTCTAGAGTTCATTGAACCGGAGTTACAGACTCACCGAGTCATTACCGAAATTAGTATTTTTATAATACGGCTTTTCTATAAAATTTAGGTTCATAAGTGTAAGTAACAAATAAGGTTTTTGATTTTTAGAAGTTTAATTGGAAATTATTGTCAAAATGAAATCTCAATTTGTGTATTCTTTACAGACATTTTGATCAAATAATGACATTACAAAAACATGAAGTAGGTACCTAATCATGAGATTATGGCATAAAATAGGTCAGCCGAAAATGGTTTCTTTTTCCCGGGTAACGGGGACGGTTGTAAAACAGCGTTATTTATATTTAGATACTATTTACAATGAAAAACTTCTATTAATGAGCTCTTTCAATAATTGATTTTTTTTCAATTATTGCATAAATCTTCGATTAAATCATTGAAATTGTAATCCATATTAGAATATGCCGGTATGTTAGACCCAGAGAGAGAGATCGTATCGTTCTGTATGTTGTCTTTTATGTTTTCATACAAGACATGTGAGAACGAAGATTTTAAAGGAAGATTTAAATTCAAAGAACCTACTACCTCTCTCTCGAACTACTATAGCGCGGATACCGTATATATTGTTTACTTAGAAACTAGATAAGTTTCCCCAATAATGGTGTCAGTCCGTATGAATCGAGGTGTCAGCACTCCGGGCAGCTTACGTAGATTAGAACAGCATTCTGTACCGGATTTGTGGTCTAGTAATTTCCTTGTGCCGCGAAGAACAAGTAAACTGCTGCTCACTATAAACTATAATTCCTTCTACCGACTGCTGCGTCACTGCTATTCGCCATGCTATTTGCTAGTGAATATTCTCACTCTAGATTTTCCGCGGAACGAGAAAGTACCTGACCCATTTGCGAGCCAAATAGGGCGATTAAACGTTCGTACAAATCAAATAATATGACGATGCATACGTTGGCCAATAATCACATCACATTGATTTTTATTAACTGATATTATACATTCATTTATAAATTAATATAGGTGGGTAAAATAAGGAAAAATTTGATTACTGGAGCAAAGAAATATTTAATTTCATTCCTCTTTTTACAAATTTTACCACCCTCACAGATTAGTCTATAAATCTATGCTGTATTTTTTAATGTTTTCTATTGGTGCAATGCAATACCAGCTCAATATTTTGTTAAAAACGTAGGTAATCCAAAAATAGCCAAAGTTTTAGTTTGTTTACTTATTTCGATAGACATATGAAATGCTTATTTCAGAAATTGAAGAGCAAAATATGGCGTATTAGATAAGTAGGTACCTGTACGATAAAATGTAGCAAAATATAATTACATTAGAAACACGTACGTGAGTAGAAAATCCGACGGTTCAAAGAATGTTGTAATCAAGTATATTTATGTACTTAATTAATTAATCTATCAAGCTGATAATGTGATGGAGCCCTTTATTTCAAAGACTGGTACTAAATCAGGTGCCAATAATTTATTATGTAGGTAGTTTTTTTATTTTTTATTTTATTTTATTATTTTTTTTTTTTTTAAACCAATATACATATAATACATAATATATAATAGGTATTAGTGGTAACAATACCTCCCTAATTGAGAAATTCTCGTGTTTAGGGAGGGAGCACTATCAAATTGACAGTACTATACATACTTATCAGTTGTTACAATTTGGATGCGTGAAGGACTACTTTTTTTATACATAATGAAAATATAAGTTGTAATTTTTTTTTTTTTTTGTAAATAATGAAATTTTTTTTATACATAATGAAAAATATAAGATGGCATTTGTTTTGTACATAATGGAAATATAGGTTGGCACATCGTAACACATACTTAGAAATTATATAATAGTAAAATGTTTTTTGAGTTTTTGTTTAAAAATTTCATAATTCCTCTCGGATTGTATTTCTATAGGGAGTTCGTTAAAGCATTTTATTGCCGAGTATGTGTAATGATGTTGGGCTGTTGTAGAATTAAGTTTAGGGATTATTATTTGTCCTAAGGTTCTCGGTCTGGTGCTGAATGACTTTATTGTTAGTTTGTCTTTATGGATTTGTAGCAATGCGTTTTTTTGATAAATTTTATTTATTGGTAATACTTTGAATTCATCGAATAATTTTTGAGTTGAATAGTCTAATTGTTTCTTTAGAATTATAATGATGAGTCTTCTATGTACTATTTCAAGTGGGGTTAAGTTGGTTTTATACGCTCCTCCCCATCCTATATATAAAATAATAATTAAATAATTTTGAAAAGTTTAGGCAAAACTGATTTTCCTTCTTAGATTGTGAACATAGGATTTAATAACATAAAAATGATAACAGAAATTATATTTTAAAAGGTAAAAAACTAGATTTTTGAAGTTCTTTAGAAAAAATGTTCAAACAAAAAAACGTACAAACATTTATTACATAAAAACGTACAATTTACAAAGTACTTATCTAATTATTTTCTTCCTGTTTTTGTTCCAGTAATGAGCCCCTGCGAGTGAACGCGCGCCTGCACTGTGCGCGCGAGCCATGCTCCCCGGCGAGCAATCTGAACAATTCGAGCACGCCGAGCACGCCTGAGCACGATGCGGAGTGTTGGGCTGCACGTCGCGTGCTGCGCGCTGCTGCTGCTGCTGGCGTGCGCGCGCGCGCAGCGGGCCCCGTGCCCCCCGCCCGACTCCATCCTGCCCTGCGTTTGCGCGACTCGCAACGAGGAGCTACAAGTATGGTAAGCACTAAACAATAATTTGATAGTCGATCTGCATGAGTTTTCTATATTTATTGCGTAATGAATAGTCCAAGATTTAAATAAAATAAAAAAATCAATAAATGCTTTTCTTTTATTTACTTTTATGTTTAAAATAAGAAGAAAAAAAAGTATTAAAGAGGAATGATGGGAATGATGAAAGTTTGTATCAGTACCCACAGTACCGTTCCGGCATTTGTGGCGGCCGGAGGGTGAATTATCTGAAAACTCGCGATCTCAATATGAGTAGGTACAGCGTGACACGTTAACTTTGTCGCAATAGTACATAAATGTTGTGGATTAAATTTTTTTTACATTAAAAAAAGACTTCATTCATTTGCATTTTGCTACAATTCCTTATTATTCATAAAAAGTGGCTCAATGTGTAATAATATTGTTCAATTTCGTTGCAGGTGTACACACAGCGATCTACCAAAAGTTGTAGAGGGATTAAAAACAATTGGAGAGTACATATCTCGACCCATCGATGAGCTCATAATAGAGCACAACCACCTTCCGGCACTCCCCGGGAGGGCATTCCGCACCTTGAGAGCTCTGCGCCTTATGCTGCGCCACAATAACCTGGAGAGAGTGGCTCCGGGATGGCTGTCTGGCCTAGAAGACTCCCTCATGGAACTCTTCATCGTAGAAGATGACCTTCGCAGTTTGCCTGTGGACAGCGTAGCTCACATGAAAAAGCTACAAGCAATTACTATAGAAAGCGATCAACTCAAGAGGTTGCCCAGCTTTTCAAGACTAAGTAACTTGAAGTATTTGAAAGTGCAATCTTCCTCGCTGATTGAACTCAACGGGAGAAGCTTTAAGCACCTTCCATCCTTGGAGAAACTGGAGGTTACCGGCAGTCCCAGACTTCTCCGGCTTGAATCAAATCTTTTACATGATCTGCCGAGACTCTCAATGGTCAACATTTCAGACTGCGGATTGACGTGGATTCATCTTAGAGCTATGTCTCTACTGCCGTCGCTAGTAGAAATATCTTTTGAAAACAATATGTTAACCGATGCTGGAATGGTGGGGCGAGTTTGTAGAGAGCTCCCGGCACTCGCCACTCTAAGGCTTGACTCGAATCGCATAGATAGACTCAATGAAGCGTCCTTTGTTGATCTGCCGGCATTAAAAGAACTGACAATATCCAAAAACAAAATTGAAGAAATTTTTCATGGAGCCTTTCACAAAGTACCGGCATTGAAGACGTTAGATTTAAATTATAATTTTGTACAAAGGGTTCACCCAGAATCATTTTTGCAGTCATCAGGAAGTGGAGTAGAAGAATTGTGGCTGGTTGGTAATGAAATTAACCATGTTACGGAATTAAGAGCCATACTCGATGCATTACCGAGGTTGAAATTCTTGGATATGAGCAATAATTTATTAGAAGATATTCCATATGGAGCCCTTCGAGGACATCCCACATTAGAAAGGCTACACTTAGATAGTAATAAGATAAGAACCATTGAAAGAGAAGCATTCATGGCAATGCCGGCCCTCAGAGAACTCAGATTGAAAAATAACTCCCTCTCAAATCATATAGATGGCCCATTTTGGAATTTACCCGAATTGAAGGGTCTAGATTTGTCTATGAACTTCTTCAGAAGGCTGGAACCTCGCCTTATTACCAATCTACCATCACTCCGAAGGGTGGACATAAGTAGTAACAACATTGCCATAATTGATCCGATGACTTTCCTTGAGACTCCACTGCTCGAACATGTCAATATGTCAGTGAATGCTCTAGCTTCCATCCACCCTGCTACATTTAGGCATCTGATGGGCTTGTATGAGTTGGATGTTAGTAGAAATCGATTGTTGGAATTTGTTCCTGGCCTACCCAGAGGAATTGAATATTTGCACATGTCACGCAATCAAATGACTGCTTTACCAATTCCACCCTCACCAGACCTAGATCTTCCATCATTAAGAATGCTGGACCTTAGTGCCAATACACTGCGCAGTATTCCGTCTGGAGTCATGACTTCATTACCCCAGCTAAGGAGACTAGATATTTCTTTAAATGGGCTTCAGCAAATAGAGGAAGGATCACTAAATGGGTTAGCTCGGCTTGAAATGCTAGATCTTCATAATAACATGATTGCTTCTATAAGCCCCAACGTATTCAAAGACATGATTGGTCTCACTCATTTAGATCTGCATGGAAACACATTAGAGAGTCTAAAGCAAGATATATTACGTGATGCTCCTCACTTGAGATCGCTAGATCTTAGTAGAAATAGATTGCAAGAGGTTGTAGTTAACGCTCTAGAAAAAGCAAGGAATTTGGAAATGGTGAATCTATCTTCAAACTATTTGACGTCACTCCCGGAAACATTTTCAGGGTTAACAAAATTAGAAATATTGGACTTGAGTAACAATCAAATGAAAATTATTTCTCCCTCAATATTGGGAACCCTGTCTGCTCTGAAAGAACTAAGAATGTCCAATAATAAATTACTGGAGCTTAAAGAAGGAGCCTTCCAAGATTTACGGAGCCTCGAGTTATTGGACTTGAGGAGTAATGAATTGGAAATGGTTCATCCCGGTGGCATTCGAACATTGCCAGAAATAACAACTATACTAATGAGTGAAAATCGAATTATTGAAATTCCCGATGCTACGTTTGCCGAGTTACCTTTACTGAAAAACTTGGAACTTCAAAATAACAACTTACACCGGATTTCAAATAACGCCTTTTACAAGGTGCCAACTCTACAGTTCATGAACTTAAGTAATAATGAAATAGGAGGTCTAGACTCGGCAGGACTGAGGAATGTGAAGTCACTTGAAGTATTAGACTTGACTAATAACAAGATAACTAGAGTAGGCACTATGGCTTTTGAAAATATGGAATGGATGGTGGAACTCAAGATGGACAATAATAAGATATGTGCTGTTCAAGGGGTTCCTTTCAACAACATGCCGAGATTGAAGGTGCTCAGTCTGAGGAATAATAAGATGACATCGCTCCCCGAGGACGCAGTGAAAACTCTCCGCAGTAACATTGCTGTTTTAGATATAGACGGTTTGTATTTTTATGTTAAACTAGCTTAACCCCGCCACACGTTGCTGTAGCTCAGTCTGTCTGTGCAGAGAGAGAAACAATAGCTCGTGTTGGTTTTACGTCCAACAGATGGCACTGTTTTTCATAAAAAGCATGTTTGTCCAACAGATGGCGCTGTTTTATAAAAAAGTATTTTTTTACCTGTCACAGGTGACATCTATATAATATAGGTATATAAAAACACATGCGCATTCCAATGCAATATTGTGTCAAAATTTCAAAGCAAATCGTGAAGAACTTCCGGAGATTTAAGATTTTGAAAAAACAAACATTTATGTACAGTATCTGTACCACGCCACGCATTGCTGTGGCTCAGACTGTCTTTGCAGATATAGAAACAATAGTGCATGCTGCTTATACGTCTTACATATGGCGGTGTTTTACATAAACAGCTTGTTTGTCCAACAGATGCTGCAGTTTTTAAAAAAAGCATGTTTTTACCTGTCACAGGTGACATCTAGATAATATAGGTATATAAAAACACATGCGTATTCGAATGCAAAGTTGGGTCTAAATTTCAAAGCAATCGGTGAAGAACTTTCAGAGATTTATGATTTTGAACAAACGAAGATTTACATTTTTATTGATATAGATAGATTTACTCCAAACAGGAGGTCTAGAAGAAAATAATCCCAGACTGTGTCATCTTTGGGTATTCTGTGTGAGGTGTATTTTTAAGGAAAAGAAGGAGAGGAAGTTCAGAAGGAAAAAGGTATACGGGGTAGGTAGGCGTCCAGGAGTGACGGATGTATGAATTCATCCCTCCCACTGCCGTCAAGAGGCCAAATGGTCTCTCTCAACCGGCCTCTCCCAGTCTGGCCCGCCACACAGTGGACAAATGTATTTGCAGCCAGACCTAGATAAATCTTACCCTATGAACCCAGGCTCCCCTCCCAAGTCACCCTACGCCTACCAATAATGCCTATGGCAGAGGTCTCGATGTCTTTTGTAATAATGGCATACAGAGCTCCGGTCCAAAAAGGCCCCTTTCTCTTTCATCGTTTATAATGGTTGTTGGAATTAGATGATTATCCAATGAATAGTTGAAGAATTGAAAGAAAAAATTGCAGAATTGAAAAATTTGCAAATATTCTGTAATATGTACTTATTTAAGTCTACAGCATCTGTTTATAAAAATAATTCTATGTCGTTACCATGTATATAAAAAAAAGGTTTTATGGAAAAAGTTTCGTTTTCCATCCCAGAACTAAAATTAAAATCTCGCCTCATTTGGAACCCACATAACGAAGTTTCTGACAAGTTTTTGATCCAGTCCCTTGGAAATTCTAATATGTAAGTACCTATTTAAATTGGTATACATAGTAATAGGAATCTTCTTTTTCAGGTAATCCACTTGTTTGCGGTTGCAGTTTAGTCTGGTTCAGAGCTTGGCTCCAAGAAGCTTCCCTCATGGGGCCACGCTGTGCTGATGGGGTCCTGCTTAAAGAGAGGAAGCTCTACCGGCAGGACTGCGACACAGACAAGCTGAAGGAGGAACCTGTCCTGCCAGGGTGTGAGAGTGAGATTATTGATACATCGCAATATGGAACATCTGAAGTGTTCTCTCCGTGGATGGAAAAAATAAGAGAGCAATCTCAACCAGTTCCACAAATTGGAAACAATGTCCAGATGGCGCCGTCGCCTGAAGAGTCAGAATATTTCTATGACGAATATGTTGATTACCCATTCAATGACACAAATATGGAATTAGGTAACTCAACAAAATACCTGTTTTTCAACCGAACTCACGGATTTAATTCTACACCGGCATATCATTTTATACCTGGAGATACACCCACATTATACGCTGGACCCAATCCAAACAAAACACACGCCAATGCTCAGATCAACAACATTAATCCCGGAACAGGATTCACATTCTTCGGGATGCCGTTGCCTTCCTTGAACATTGGAAAACTTTGGGGCTCACAGCGGAAAACTGAAAGAAAGATGCAAGATGGGAGGCCGAGAGATTCAGGAAGATTACAGGCGTTCCCTCCATCACAACCAGACGTTCAATCAGGAGGCTTTGTGCCTCTTACACCCGGAGCATCAGGCGGCTTTCAACCAATATCAGATCCAAGTTCTAATATGACTTACTATCAATTTGAGAGGGAAAAGAGTAACATCAAAGTTAATCAGTCATCCTGGCCATCAGATTTCCCATCCGTAATTGGGGTCAATCAAAAATCTGATAAGATTCTATTAGATCCTGGCCTGGGTGGCACTCCTTCAGCAGGGGAATCCGATAAAGGAGCTCTGTTCAACTCTCCTCTTAATTCTAACCTCAATGAAAGTGTCAGCATCGACGGATTCAAAGATTCATTTGCTTTTACGAGTCCAGGCTTCCCGAAACGCACCATGTTCTTTAACAGATCGATAACTGTGAAAAACGATCAATTCCCACCGGCTTTTGGGGAAACAATAACAAATAGAGATTCAGCTGGATCAGAAGAAGGACTAAGCTTGAAAAGTATAATTAATCCTCTATTGAATCCTGATAAATCAATTAAGGGCACTTTCTCATTAGGTGCGCTAAACAGCCCGTCATTCTTTTCTCCTGGAATCAATAATTCTACCAGGATAAGTTTCATGAATAATGCTTTCAAAGATAAACCAACTGAAAAAAAGAACGAGAGTAGCACTGAAGAAGCGGTCACTTTCCCAACGGCTTATATAAATCATCAGCTGTCCTTGTACGGCAAGGATTACGAAGAGCCTTCAGCATCACCCACTGCCATTCTGGCTGTTCCCGGAGGAAACCAGAGTCAGTACAATGTACCGATAGGAAGAAAGTCAGCAACAATCACTAAAGTGGAGCATCCCAATGCGCACACTGACAATATGCAAATTCCTTCATCGATAGAACCTTACAGGGTGAACAGTCGAGGTGGCAAAACTTCTTTCAACTCAGAAAATGAGCCAACAACCAAATCTAACCCGTTTAATTCATCTCTCAGTTGGTATTATAAGAACTATAACCAGAGTGGGCTGGAGCCCTACGTGGGCCCCGGAGTGGAGATGTTTGGCACTAACGGGGCAGGCATTTTGAGATGTGATATTTTAGGGTTTAGTGCTGTATTCCTTGTATTTTTTAAGACAATGTATTAGAGTTAAAGATTTAAGGAAAGGACAGCAAATTTTTTTTTAAACATACTATAAATAATAAAGATACCGTAATTTATAATGTTTGTTGATTCATGTTAGATAGAAAGCTTTGTTAATAATTTTAGCATGGAGATTTTATTATAATATTGTAAATAAAAATAAAATGTCTCCAGTGAAAGAAAAATGTTTTATTAATAAATATAATTATTTATGTATATTCAAAAAATATCATAACACTGAATTTAAGTTCTGCAAAAATGGTTTGGAAACCTGGAAATCCACAAAGGAACCACTTAGGGACTGTTCGCAGTGTCTTTAGTGACGGTTTGTGCGTAGATCAGTTGTAGCCACATACGCCTAATGACCATTCCAATACATTAAACCAAATGTTCATTACATACATATGGTTATTATTACTGATACACACTCATAGCTCCACAAATGACTTTGAAAAATAAATTTTATGTAATTTTTATTACTTTAACTAAGTTAGAACAGTTCTAACAGAGAGAAAACATTATAATTTATAAATTTTTCAAATACAGAATGAAATGATACTTAACTAATAGGGTTCTCTCCCTGTCCTGGACAAATATTCACACGTAAAAGCAAAAAAATCGTAACACTGAATTTGGAAATTGAGGTTAGAATGCAGCACCAGCCCGGTATAGTTATGTTTTAGTAAAGCATGGACTCTGGATACCGAACGGGTTAAAGATGAACAAACACATTTTCACAATGTTTTATTTTTATATTATAAAATAGTGGCTTATGAGACGTATGAAATTTCTATTTAATGAAGCAAGTATAGTAAGATTATGACTTCTTCTTATCTTCCTTGCTGTCTTTGTCTTTCGAGGAGTCTTTCTTGTCTCCTTTCGCCTTCTCTTCCTTGTTCTTATCTTCCTTTTCTTTCTTATCCTTGGCTTCTTCCTTCTTGCCTTCCTCGGCGTCTTTGTTAGTGAGCTTATTGTTGATAAGGTTGTGGAGGGCGATGATGGAGCGGACTAGCGCGGCCAGATACACCACCAACATCTGGTCATTGGTCTTCACGTACAGGTTGTCTGTGAAGTTGTCCTGGGTGATGTCGGGCAGAAGGTTGAATATGTCTTGCCATTGGTACACGATTTGGTGGTTGATAGGGAGCTTACCTTGAGCCACTTGAAAGAGGTAGTCTTGTATCTCTCTCAACTGCGTATAGAGCCCACGCAGGCCAAGGAGCTGATTGGTGATCCGTTGTGACAGACTTCCCACAGTTGTGTCCTTGATGTCTCTCAGTAAATGTTCTACTCCTACTTCCTCAGCTTCCTCCGCACCAATTTCACTAGGGACATGATCGAACGTCTTTGAAGTGGGGGAGCCATCATCGTGGACTTCCTCCACAGCTTGATATGCCTCAGTGGGAAGGCCGAGATCCTTTGGTTTGGCATCGATGATGACTAGGACAGAATTTGGACAATACCTTCGGACAAGTTCATTGATCGCAATATCGTTTTGGTAAAGTTTGGGTCCCGTGTGGTACCAGCCCACTACTCTCTCGCGGGCATTCACTTTCTTAAACATTCCGTACATGTTTTCCAAGTAGTCATGGTCGAGGAACCAAACTGACTTGTCTTTGTCATCCTCATCAAAAGGAACTAAAACATAAAAACACATACTATAGTTAGTGATACTATTGGATATCATTTTTCTTGGAAATTTTTGACCAAAGTGACAAGCAAAAAAATGATCAACGATATAATAATCATAGTCTGGGTTTAAAAATGTGTTATGGTATTTGTTAGAAAATAGATCGAACAGTACCTGCAAAACTGTTGGAAACATCAAGAACTCCTTTGGAACGCCAGCAACCGAGGAGAACACCAACAACACGTTTCTGATTACCGATTTTCCCCATGCGATTGAAATGGTCTACCACACTCAATAAAACAAGTGGATGAACCACCACTTTGGTCGCAGTTATATCTTGAGTCGGCATTTTTGTTTTATATTTTCCCAGTTCTAGTTTCAGTTTGTCAAGTCACCGAGCCAGATTCACCATAGACAATTTTGATTTGGTTGGAGCATAAATAAACCATGGTTGGAGTTGGATGACAGAGACAAATTCAAAACAGATGCGTCACGAAGCGTTCTCACCATAAATAAACCATTCGTTCTCACGATCGGCGACTGCCGGCAACTACAACCATTCATTTCTTTGTAACCATAAATATACCACTCTTTTGTAACCATAAAATTATTTTATTTCGTTAAATGCCCATTTCAGACGTGGCGATTTTAGTTGATCAACTCTCTGTTGAACGACAATGAAAGCTAATCGACAAGGCGTGTGAACACCCTTTCAACAAAGTTGATCAAGTTTTTTGCTGAGCGACTAAAATTGAAAACCACTTTTACTGTTCAAGTGTGAGTCATCACCGAATAGATACGTGTGAACACATGTTTCAACTCGCTTGCGATGTTTAGTTCCTTGCGTCCTTTAAGCAGGTATCAGATGGAGGTTGGCATTTTTGTTCATTTTGAAAAACGAAAACGAACTGCTTTTTTTAGTAAAACGCCAACTGTATTCCCAAAAATTGAAAAAGAACAGGCTGTTTTGATGCAATTCGTGTAAAATATGAAAGGGTTAGTAGTTAGTACCTACCGTAACTGGGGTAGGGGGGTATCCAGTATCCGTCCATAACGACCATAATAATAAAAATAACACAACCGTGCAGGGGCAGCTGCTATTCAAATTACACTAAGTAAATGGGTTTTTAAAATATCTTGATTGCGGCTGAATCCCGGGGCACCTTTGCTCAGTTACATTATTATAGGCAGATTTAACAGGGTCTAATTAATAGTTCTTGAAGACACAGCTAATTTTAATATCATTCTTATTAGGTCGTATTTTAGGTAGGTACTAAACATTGAGAAAGTTAAACATCGATTGTTGCAACAAATCAAAAGGATTCTTCTTCACATAAGATAATAAAAAAGTAATGAAATCAAAATAGAGTGGAGACTTGAAACTGCCAATGTCAGATATCTCAACGTTATTTCAAATAATTCATTTTTTTTAAATAAAGTTTTTCATTAGGGTAAAGTTGTCGAATTCCGCTGCACGTTTAGCATGCAAAAATAACGCTAGGTTAGATTTATTTACTAGATTTTGTTGAACGACTTTTATTAAACAACAAAAATTGAACAAGATTTACTTCAGACGTTTCAGTCCCTTTCAATACCATACTTTTTCCAGCCAACGAAAAAAATGTTTGTCTACATTATTGAGTTCTGTGATTTTTTTCAATATTTTTACAAAAAAATATTTTTTTTTTTCCATACGGTTTTCGAAATATTTCATGTTCCTGAGGAAGAACATTGGGGCTTAGGGGGTGTAAGTCAAAGAACGGGTAGTACAAGGAGCATACATAATTTTAAAATGTTTTTAATTGTTTAAATATAATATTATTTAAAATTATCAACGGTTATTTGGACAGCCCCGAACTAGTGAATATGATAAATTATCAAGTTCCCAATAAGTACAACACTAGACTTCATGCTCCATTCAATATAGTTGCTTCTCGCACTAATTTTATGATCAACTCTTGTCTTCAGAGATTGCATCGTGTGGGGAATGAAACATGCTCTGTTGATATATTTTTTAATAAAAACATCGCCTCCTTTAAAAAGCGTATATGTATGCAGATATTAAGCAAAAATCCTGTTGATTGTTAATAATAATAAACTTAATACTCTGTAACTACTTTCATAATACCTACTTCTTTTTGTTTGTAATTGTTGTGTACCTTTTATTTTTGTAATAATAATAAAAAACTTACGTACATTTATAATAGCAAAAAAAAAAAAAAATATATATATATATATTTTAAATTACAAGAATATTACTTACTTTTATAAATCGCTAGAAAATGTTTTGCACCACTGCCAACAGGTATGTTTCGAGTTTGTTTGTAATTATGTTTTGTGTAATATTGTGACAATTATAATTGCTGAATGTACTGTAGCCTGAGCCCAAATAAGTATTTGCTGGTTGAACTCCTCTATACAATATACAATTTACTTATCGTATACTAATACTTACCTGTGTTGTGCCAACTTGTCTTTCATGCTCAGCTTATTATCATAAATACTATGTTATACTTCTTATGATGCTATATACCTGTTATAATGCTCCTGTATAATTTACCTTGCATGTAAAAGCCGTCAAGGCGTGAACAAACAAATAAATAAATAAATAAATAAATAAATAGAAAATAAATACACAAAAATCAATTTTATTAATCTGTAAAGGCAAGCATATTAAATTGCAATTTAATTTTATGCTAAAATAATTTTAGTAAAAAAAGAAAAAATCAAAATATATATTTTTTTTTAAAAACGGACCATTACCCTAAATTAACGTAAGAAAAACAAATAGAACAAAAAATATTAGTGGTGAAATAAAACAAAACAATTTCTTTCTCTTTGGAGACACACACCGACATTCGTGCTTTTGCCCGTGTAAATTTCAAAATCATAGACGAGCCCACTGGCTCACGCTCAGGAGAAGACTTTGATGCCCCACTTGTGTGGCTTGTTTTTAATATATTGTTTCAAATTACTTTTCCCTTTGAACGGTATCATGTGCTCGTCTAAAGAATAAGGAAGTTGAGTAAAAAATATTTTGACTTATAAAAAATATGTTCATGTAGATCAAAAAATATCGATTCTAAATATATAAATATATTTCTATATTATTATTCTTAGAATTAGAAACGTTCTTGAAAAAGCATTGAATAGCAATTGACTATATACGCTCCACGATTGGTCGAAAGAATTCTGACGTCACATGTGTCGTGATTGTACGTACAACAGATCACCTATGGTGCATCTCTTTCTATTACATGAGACAGGGGCGTATAACTCTCGCATAACCTTGTAACCCTGATGGGAGGAGTTATCCTCAACCCAAATTCTTATAGACAAAGCTGTTGTGGCTGAAAGCTCAGATCTCATTGGCTCAGAGCAAAAATTGTATCTTGATCTCTCGCTCTCTACCGTGGCGACTCGTGTAACAGAAAGAGAAGCTAAGCATCGGTTATGCTCCGATAAAAAAATAACTGTAATTTCCAAGACGTCATTTCGCAGATTGAAGTCAGTTGAAGATTTTAGCGTAAATATTTTGAATTTTCTTTCACCCATCTAAAAATAATGTTGCGTGCTAGAATTCTTCAAGGTGATAAATTAATGCCGTGTTGTGTTAAAGTGTGTTATCCGGTCTATCTCCACCAATTGAAAGAAGGACCCGAACCCGTTGTAAAATACAGGTACTAACCTCTCGTTCTTTGATACAATGTTCCTGATTTCTGAATGTACTTCATTGGCTAATAATTTAATTAATTTTCCTTTTCAGACCTATCCGTATTCCGACGCGATACAATACCACGTATTAGGATGCTAAAACTGCTAAAAAAAAGCCACGATTACATCATACAAGGTCATTTAAACCTCTCCAGAATTGCATCATGTAAGTATTCAGATTTAACCAGCATTTTCCATGATGTTTGCTGACGACAAAGCTGTGGAAATTATATGAAACCCTTGCAGGAGAATTTGAATAACTTCTAGTGCTGTGGCAATAATAATTAACACAAATTTGTTGAATATGTATTTTGTGTATATATTCTTGTATTTTTGTGCAAGGTCAAATTAAATCCTATTAAGTTGTTGCAGTAAGACTGGGTTCGATTCCTAGTTGAGACCGTTACTTTTTATTTTTCTGTGTCTTGTTCTGTTTCATGTTTTGTTTAGATATATTAGTTTTATCTTCTACTTCAATGATAAATCAATGCTCAATACATCGGTTGTACTGACCCTGTTTTGTATTACTGTCCATTGTCTTTTTGAAAATAAAAAGTATTTTTATGTGTGCATAGCTGTGGGTTTTTTTTTTATTTTCCTTTTCCTGCATTCCAATATTTTTATTTTTATTTTTAAAATATAATTTTTGTGGGCTAATGAATGAACGATGTTAGCTGGGTGCAGTTATATTGTCTATGTTTGCACTTTTTTAAATGGCCTTGAGATTTATTTATGGTCCACAATATATTTACCTGTCTGGACCAAACGACCGTTTTATCTGTGGTCGTCTGTGGTTAAGGGGGTGACAAAATGGCGCCATACAAAAAGCCCGAAGATATCGATCTAGAGAGTGGTTTATTTATGACATGAGAGATGGTCGGTTTAGATGAGAGAGGTGTATAGGCCAAAGATTTATTTGGGTTTGTCAAATATATGTACGTATTTGTTGTTATTATTATATGAAATGGATTTCTAAAGATACATATTCGTAGAGTGCTTTATAATAATATGTTGTTTATTGCATAACTTAGAAGTTTTTATTATTATACATGTCACATGTGATACACTTCAGGCCGCCGGCCGCCCAGAAAAGTCAAACAGTGAACTGGGCTGTAAACCGTTATTTTACTATTGGTCTTTACTTTTCTGCGCGGTGGTCCTGAATTCGCGCGGGGAACGTCAACAAGTAGCGACGGCAATACCGTACAAGTACCGTACTGGGCGAGAAAAGCAAATATTCTAACTTAAAATATTAATTTAACTATGAAATCTTAATCAATTTTCTTTTTTTTTTAATAAAATCAATTCTAATAGACGGTTAACATTGGTAAAAAAATTACTGGAATTCCTTGTTGAAGAATTACAAATTTTTCGATACAAAATGCTTATGCGACGTGGTTTTCACAGTTCTAATGACGTCACACCACACCCCGCCTCTTACCGCTCGGATTCCGCTCGTTTTGGCGGGCTTAATAAAATTTAAACTTTGAGAATTAATTTAATTATGAAAACAAACTTTAAAAAAAAAAAAAATAGTAACAGTATTTAAGTTTGAATGCGAACATTGATAAAAAAAAAAAAAAATGGACTCAACTTCCTTATTGAATTCCTCAGGTTCGATCTTGGCCATATTTTCAAGGAGGGCATTTACCATCGGCCTTATTTTAAATAATTTGTCGTAACCCTCTTGTCCTCTTGGAATCAACGAGCTATTATCATTTAAATGAAGACACCAGCGTAACTTGGTGAAACGATTTCTAGGCATGACATCAACGATTGACATCATGACATCATGACATCATCATGACATCAACCATTTCACATCGTATCATTGGCCCAGTAAAGGTGGAATGCCGGATACTTAAGGATACCCATCATGATGTGGTGTTGACGCTGGTCCTATTTTCTTGAACTGAATACAAATTTGTCTGTTCAACAATATTTTTTATAATATTTTCATCTATGAAACATAAAAAAAAATTGTAGATCAGATATAATATATCCAGTGGTGGTTTTGAGAAAGTAACATCACAGTAGGAGTCCACATGATCGACATCTTTCTTGATCCACCGTAGATCGGTTCTCCATCCATGGGAAGCTGAGGCTTCACTGGGCTGTCCTTGCAGCACGGTGCAGGACCCTGGCTCGTCTTCCACTGGCTTCTGCCTCTCTTCCAAGGTCTATAATTAAAAATATATACTTTATGGTTTCATTTAAAACCCAAATTTGTTCATATTTCAATCTACTTCAAACGCAATAATCGCTATAATATAACAATAAAAAATAATGACAAAAGTACTTACATGGACTTCCACATCCATTCCAAGAGCTTGGCTCAATGCCTCCACATTGGTTTCCTCTGCAGCATCCTGGAAATATTCAACTGACCAGCCCTCTTCATCTTCATCTTCCAACTCCACGTCGGAAATATCTCCTTCCATCATCACGGTGATCTCCTCATGTGTCAAACCACGATGCTCCGTCTATAAAAATGAATAAAATAAGTTAAAGTCTACCGAAAAATAATAAAATAAATTAAAATATCTTGAAAGAATCAAATAAAAACAAGTAAAACAATATTAAAGGCCAAAGAAAGATTTCTTATGAAAAACATCCACGAACGACCAAAGTGCCAGCTCAGGAACATGAATGTTATTACCGAAAACCAAATGAAAAACCAATGTTTTTGAATGGAAATCATATTTACATATCAGATTAGACATGTATATACAATATAATAATTATTTTCAACAGAAATATGCGATATCTTACCTTTAAAATAATGTTGAAATCCGAGAAATGTCAAACCGTTAAAAGCTGCAAAACACGCGTTTTGAATTCGAAATAACAGTAATATTATGTGTTTCCAGTACCTACGACATTTGTTCTATTCCTTATAAGCAATATCTTCCTCAAGCGATATGCAAAATACGGGTCTATTTGGTTCGTAAAATCAAGAGAAATATTTTTTTTTCCTTCGTGTTCCTCCAGAAGAACTCTGGTAAGGAAAGGGTTAACTCGAACCGATATTGATAATAAAAATGGCGTTAAAAGTTATAAGTGCGCGTGTCTCTATAATTTATGACATTTTGCGGAACGAACTTGAGAACATGTCATTGAAAAAGCACAAAAACGTCATATTGGGTTAGAAAATGGATTCTAAAAAGAATTGAATTAGCCGTATGTAATACTATTTTGAGAAAGGTAGCATCACAATATAAAAAGATACTGAAGGGTATCGAAATCATTTACGAAATTCAGAAGAACGATTTGGTAAAGTTGCCGAATTCCGCTGCACGCATTTATTTATAAATAACAGTATTTGATTTCAACTTAAGGCGAAATAAGACTTCAAAAAAATATCAGTTATGGGGGTTTCCGACCATTGTTTTCAAAAGTTGACGCCCTTCCAGTGGGAGGAGCTAGAGACCGAAACATTTCATGATAAACTGTCAACCGGTTCGCCTCCTGTCAAATCTATTGTTTATTAAGTTTAAAAACAACAAATTAACTAACCAATACGCGAAAAAGTATAACCATTTTACAAATTGTGAGAGATTTATTCTGTGAAAGTGTTATCTGCGTTAAACTTGGAAGTTCAGAAATGATTTCTGACAAAAGTGACATTGACAATAACAAAACACCTCAGTCTCTGTAAGGACATAAAAAATTAAACAAAATAACTTTAAAAAGTGCAGTGAGACATGTGCATGTCATAATCCCTAATAAAGTGTCATTTGCCCACCTAACAGAACTAATCTCAACTTGAGTAGCACCTTTCTAGTGAACATTTGTACATTAAATAATCATTTTCAAAACATACAGATAACCTCTCTTATCATCTCTTTGATTAAAAATTAACCCTGCGGGAAAAAAAAAAATATATATATATAGTGTACATAATAAATACAATCCCTGTGAATAATTATATACAATTATCTACGTTTAATTTGCCCTAATAATCAAAATAATAGTAAAATAAAACTCGACACGATTGTGTTTTGATTACAAATCGAGGCGTGCTAGTCCGACTGCCCAAACACGAATCCTTCAGGCGCAAAGTGGATCAATAAAACCAGTTAAATTGGTGAACCGCTGTAGGTACGTCAATTATTCTGGAACAGATCGCCTGACAAATACTTCAGAACCAAAATTTATCACTCGTGTTACGAATTTTGCCTGCCAACAGGCGCAAGGACAACTTTACCACCTAACTAACTACATAACCACAACATGAATAATTGCAAAGCCTGTTCAGAACCCACTCTCTCCGACGAGTCCGTATTTACCTGTGCCGTGTGCAAGGGAATATTCCATTTGCACTGCAGCGGAGTGGCAGAGACCTCATACCGTCGACTCACTAAGGAGCGACGCGCCCAAATTAAATGCAAAAAATGCCTATCTGACACTCCGGCTTTCAATGTCACTGCCAGCGGTGCCTCAACCTTGGACAACGAACTACTATTAAAACAAAACGCAATATTCGACCAAAACACCCAAATTCTCGCCACAATCTCAGCAATGAGTAAACAATACGAGGATATTCTACTTCGAGTCCACGAACTCGAGAATATAAACAAAAAACTTAAAAAAAAAAACTGTGATCTTGAAGCGCGCTTAGAGCAAATAGAAGGACAATTTGAAAATTTAGACAGGGAAAACAGGTCGAAAAACGTAGAAATACGAGGAATCCCGGAAATAAGCGGAGAAGACTTAAAAAATGTTGTTTTCAATATCCAAAAAATTACAAATGCCGGAACAGAAGTGAAAAACGTGGAAGCAGCCTACCGTACTGGACAAAAAACCAACAAGGATTTACAACGGCCGATAATCCTCAGATTCAAAACAAACGATGACCGTGACATCTTCTTAAATGACATAAAAACATTTAACAAGCGATCTGCAAATCAGGAGTATAAACTAAACACAAATATCATAGGAATGGCAGGAAAGAGCTCCCAGATTTATATCAATGAACACTTGACATTTCGAGCTAAACATCATTGGTTTCTTGCACGTAAGGCTACACGAGACAATATTTTTAAGTTTGCCTGGACCAGAGGGGGACAAGTATATGTACGCAAAGACGTTGGGACGCCCGTTATACTTATCAATGAAAAAACCAAAAACCTTTTATCTCCCTCACCAAATAACTTATAATCAATTTTCATCCTTTGGTATACTTTTATTTTACTTGATTCTCCTGTATACTATCATATATTCATCTATATATTACTTGATACTCTCTGTTACAAAAAACATATTATTGGATTTTTCTAGCCCAAAGACATTTAACAAAAGCATGTACCCCATCATTGTTTTTAATCGATCAAATAACTTAATACAATCACCTCTTTCCAGTAATCTAGTTTTCTTATCATGTAAAAAATGTGTTATTGTAATTGCATCAAAACCATTACAACTTACTATGCTTTATACAATTATATACAATGCTTATTTTGTTATTGCTTTTAATAACTGGCGAACTCCTTCTCGACTATTGCCAACAACAGAAACCAGTGGTACAACTTATTTTAATAATATTCTACACATTGATACGATTACCCTTAAATGCAATATTACTTTAATTACTAACAAGAATGAAATTAACTTTTTAAATTTTATTGTTTTTAGTTCTAGGAACAATAAGAATTTTCGGAAATATTTTTTTCTTACATTACTTAACCGTACGTTATTTTTACCTACAAACAAGATTTTTATCTCAAAATCATTATTTCAAATCCCATATATACCACATATTCATAATACCATTGCTTTCAATTCTTATTTCTATAATCTTCCTAATTTCAAAATGACCAAGTATAAATTACATTCTTATGTTACATCTCCACAACAACTCAATACCTATATTACTAATAAAGATATCACTGTCACTACATCTCTACTATTAATAATTAACGCAATGCAAAAAACCAAAAAATGGAAGACTTAGCAGATCTACTAGATAATACAACACCTATCCCATGTTCATCAACCAACGATTCTGAAGTTGTACGTCAATTATTATTAATTAATTCTACCCTTATGATATTTTCAATGAACATTAGAAGTATTAACAAAAATTTTGATGAATTATCCATTCTTCTTACTGACCTTGCCTTAGATATCGATGTAATTGTCTTGACCGAATGCTGGATTCAAAAAAACTTCCTTCCTAAAACAATAAAAAACTACAATCACTATAACACACTACATAACCAAACTCAAAACGATGGCGTTATTGTATACATCAAAAATCACATCCCACACTCAGTCAAAGAGGTCAGAATTAAAAACGCCAACTGCCTTCAAATACAACTTGATAACCTCATAACAATCCTTACTATATACAGATCTCCGAATACACATAATATAACCCCATTCTTATACTCACTACAAGAAATATTAACAAACATAAAACACTGCCAAAACACTTACATAATTGGTGACCTTAACATAAATATAATCAACAAAACGCATCCTCAAGCCAACGAATACCTAAATGCACTAACTTTATTAGGATATTTGCCAGCTGTCACCACTCCAACAAGAGAATCAGACATAAACAATAGTAGTTGTATAGATCATGTGTTCGTTAAGAGTAAACTAGACAACAAATCCATTGTATATCAATCAACTATAACAGACCACTATGCAATCATTACTTCCATTACCAAAAAAATTCACAAACCAACTCAAAATGCTCGACCCCAAGTATTGATTTCTTATGAAATTCTCCTAGATCATGTCTCGAAAGAAAACTGGGAACTCATCTATTCTTGTACTGATGCCAACTCTGCATGCGATTTATTTATAAATACTTTACATAACCACTTGGCCAAAGCAACATCATATTCAAAAACTAAAACAAACCGATCGCAAACAAAAATTAAACCATGGATCACTGCTGGTATTCTCCACTGTATCAGAAAGCGTGATAAGATCCATCACTTCTGTAGGAAAAACCCTAGCGACTATGCATCTCTCATATTCTACAAACGTTATATAAATAACTGCAAAAAAATAATTGACACTGTTAAAAGGGATTATTACAAAAAAAAAATCAGTGAAGCTACCGATGATAAAAAAAAAATTTGGAATATCATAAAAGATATAGCCAACATTAATAAAACTGACACACCTATTGTTAAAATTAATATCGAAGACAAAACAATACATGTAAATTCTGAACCTGAAAAAATATCCGACCATTTCAATCAATTTTTTTGCAATATCGGTCCCAACTTAAAAAAAAAATTTTTAGCCAGAAAAAACGTCTCAGAGAAAGATCTTGCAAATGATATACCTATCAGTACTCTGACCTACAACCCGTTTCACTTCACTCCCACTACTGAATCAGAAATTATGGAAATAATAGCATCTCTCAAAAACAGTAACTCCACCGGAATAGATCACATCTCGGCAAAAATTATTAAACACCTCCAAAAATTTATCGCCCCCCCTCTTAAACACATAATCAACTCAAGCTTCAAAACTGGCACTTTTCCTAACTCCTTAAAACAGGCTACAATAATCCCAATCTTCAAAGCAGGTGACAAATTATCTGTAAATAACTACCGACCGATATCCTTACTAAGCACAATATCTAAAATTGTAGAAAAAGCTGTGAAACATAGACTCTGTAAGTTCCTCGAAGATAACAACATATTATCAGACAACCAATATGGCTTTCGCAAAGGTAGAAGTACATCTGATGCAATAGCTGCCCTCACGAAAATCGTTTCCTATAATCTTGACATTGGTCGCAAACCACTGGCTGTCTTTCTCGATCTTGCGAAAGCATTTGATACGGTCTCTCATTCCTTACTGCTAAAAAAACTACATCGGCTTGGAATAACAGGAGTAGCCTACACATGGTTTGAAAACTATCTAACGAACCGAACACAACAAACTCTCATCCACTCTGACAAAACACATATAAGCGAAAAATTACCTATGTCCTTTGGTGTACCTCAAGGCAGTATACTAGGACCAATTTTATTTCTTGTATACATAAACTCACTTTGTGCCATGAATATTGGAGGTAAAATATTATCATTTGCCGATGACACTGTTCTAATATTTGAAGATGTAACATGGGAATCAGTCACTAACAAAGCTAATAATGGTCTATTAAAAGTAAAACATTGGCTGGACACAAACCTCCTCACACTTAACATCGACAAAACCCAATATATGACATTTTCCATCCGCAAACATAATGTAGCCTACAACTGCCCTAAACCTATTATTCACTCGTGTTCACTCAATTTACACACTCACGAAATCACACCTAATATAAATTGCACGTGTTCTACCCTTAAATCATCAAATTCAGTTAAATATTTGGGAATAATCATAGACAACCAACTACGGTGGGAAGCCCATATCAGTGACACAGTAAACAAACTTCGTAAACTCTGCCATGTATTCTGCTCCCTTAGGTCCATCCTTGATTTACAGACTTTAAGAAGCGTATATTTTGCCCTTTTCCAATCTATAGCAACGTATGGTATAGTGGGATGGGGTGGTTGTGCTGAATCCATTATTAATCCTATTATTACAGTTCAAAAAACTAATTTTGAGAATTATATTTATATGCCAACCTACCCATCCCTCTAATGAACTCTTTGCTAAAATCAGGGTCTTAGATATACGACAGTTATTTACTAAGGTAAGCATTTGTTACATACGAAAAAATAACCTACTGTTGGCTCCACAACACCAAGCTCACACCCGCTTTTCATCAAACCTGGGTTGCGTGGTTCCTCAAACTAAAACCTCATTTGCTCAGCGGCAATTCTGGTTCATCGCGCCTAAAATATACAATGCATTGAGTACCGACTTAAAGTCAAGTAATTCTATATCCATATTTACTGCTCGTGTACATCAATGGATATTTGAAAGGGGACGATCTTTCTTTAAAGATTATATGAGTTCCTAACACAAAAAAAAAAAAAAAAAAAAATTTTAAAACTTCTTTTCCAACTTGTCTCATATCACGAAAATTAAAATTAAGTGTTGAACATAAACATGTTGTCTTATAGATAATACCTAAGATAAATAAACTTGCATAGTTTATACACCGCTAACTATTATGTAATACCATTTTACAAATGTACTTAAAAACGAAATAAAATGTAATTTTGTAATGTTTTTAAAGGAATAAACAAATTGAATTGAATTGAAAATAAATTGAATTGCACACAAACAATTATATGCATTAAACAATCTATATTAATTATTTTTATATTTTAATCTTAATGTTTAATATTTTTAATTTTTATTTGTATCTTTTTAAATATACATATACTTTTTCTTTATTTTTCAGTTTACTATTAATTTTAATATGTTTGTTTTTAGTTTTATTTATCATTAAATTTGTTTTTTTTTCTCTAATTCTTTCTTATGTTTCTATAAAATAGTATTTTTAGTTCTTCTAAGTTATTTTTATTATTACTTCATTATGATTTATACTTACATACTTATGTTACTATAAGTATTTTTTAGTTCTTTTATGTCATTGTTATTATTATTTCATGTATAACTACCACAACACGGGCATTAGCCTAGTATGGTAGTTAAAAAATGTCTAAAAATGTAACTTGTAAACATTTATTAAATAATAAAAAATAAAAATAAAAAATTTACGCTCCATTATCGCACAGTGTGACATGGTTTGATTTCACACGGACAAGTTTTATAAATATAAATTTCAAAGGATAATAATAGTTATCATTATTGTTGGCATTAGTTAATGAATTGCATAATTTGCTTGGTGTTTTTAAACCGTGGTATCTACGTACAGTATATAATCATCTGCAGCATCTATGGGAATCCAAATAATCATAAATCACAAATCTTTTTTGGTTATTATATTTTTTCTTGCTAGAGCAATCCCGATGAGTTGAACTTACAATACGAGGTGGGAGTTAATAAGTAGAATTTTAAATTGGTATTTTGATATCGAAATTATAAATTTCACGTACGAAACAGTACAAAAATAGAAAAATATAATATTTTTACTAATAAAACTTTTACATAAAAAATAGTTTTAACGTTGCAGTTAATTTTACATCTCAGATTTTAGATTTAATTTATTTTCTTTTTTTTCTTGCTAGAGGAATCCCGATGAGTTACATAACTCAATGTTTTTTTTTTTTTTTTTTTTTTTTTTAATGTATATTTTATTTACTTATAAAATTTTACATCTTATACCTAATACATTATTTTCTATGACTACTACAATATTATTTACTACTTACATGTAGGACCGGAGGAACTTACAATACATAGGCCGGCATAGTCCAGTGGTAACGCATTGGACTGCCATTCCGAAGGTCGCGGGTTCGAACCCGGCGTGCGCAAATAAATTTTATTTGATTGATTTGTGTTATTTCACAATTAATTTATTAAAATAATATATAGTATATTTTCGGCACGTGCAAGAGTGGAAGATACTACCAGTATCGCCCTGGTGTAAGACCACCATTCAGAATTGAAACGTTGCTCCAAATGGCTTTAGCCGTGTTTAGTGACTAGATCTGAATAGCCAGGTACTTCCCCACCTTCCTCTTTCCCTTCCCCACTTACCTTCAGCCTCACAACATCCCCCAAATGGGGATGCCATAGTCTCACTGGCTCCAGACGGGAGCAGTTGGGACTCTTGTGAGGTATTCACTATAAAAAAATAAAATAAAAAAAATAGGTGGGAGTTAATGGGTAAAATTTTTTATCAGTATTTTGATATCGAAATTATAAGTTTAAGATCTTCGGTGACGCCCGCTCAGACCTTCACCGTCCAATGCTTTGTTTTTCTTTTGAAGTGGAAAAATATTTATTATTTATTTATTTAATTATTTATTTACACCTTTAGAGCTTTTACCTAAAGTAAGTCTCAATAAATTATATTAGTGCATTAAAACTTATTTTTATTCAAGAAATACAACAAAAGATCCAGGACATGGAAATGTGCAAGAAGTCAACTGTCCTCATAGTCTGATTGAAAGGCATTAACGACACATATATAGTCAGTTATCACTGCTGAGATCGTTGATGAAAACGAAGTCAAAATCTTTCAATTTTGAATGCATTCAATTAAAAGGTTCCGATTTTTTGTCTTTTCACGAAGAAGCAATGAAATTTTCCTTTTCCCAAATTCCTTACTTCAAAACTAAATTCATTGCTCACAATAAAAGCTCTTGGAAGATTATCTCTTATAAAACACGCTTTTTTGGAGAGCCTACTTCAAGGTATATACTTGACCTAAAAATTCTATCAAAAATTTGTCCAGTATTCAACTTAAGTCTCTTAGCAGTTCTATTTCGAAAAATAAAATAGACGATATAAAACGTATGTACAAATATACGCCAGAAGTTGACAAAACATATATTCAAGCATTATTAAGAAGGCTTGAAATTGAAGACCCCAAACAAGGTATTGAAAATATTGCCGGAACGTCACAAAAAAAATAAGCCTTAAAAGAAAATAAAAAACAAGAAAAAAAGAGTACCCACAAATAAACAGTAATTAATTTTTAAATAAAAGTAACTTAGTTTTCCCTAATTATATATATATAAATTTTTTTTTATATTAACTCCACACAGGAGGCCCTGAAGAAAATAATTTCCCTCAGGGCCTATGTCATCTTTGGGGATGCTGTGTGGAGGGTCTTTTTGTGGAGAGGAAGGAGTGAACATGGGTCTTGAAGAGTCCCATGTTGTAGGAGGGAGGAAACACAGAGGCCGGCAGTTCGTTCCACAGCCGAGCTGTTGAACTTAAGAACGAATCGTAGAAGCGACCCGTTCTCATGTGACAAGTGTCAACCGTGTACAAATGTTGGGCACGCGTTTGGCGTGTATCCCGACTACGCACCGGTGCCGAAGGGATCAATGACGCTAGTTCCTCAGAGCATCTTCCATTGTAATACCGATAAAACAAGGACAGCATACCTACCTGACGCCTGTGCTCTAAAGATTGCAGTCCGTTTGTTAAGATTGGGGAATCTATCAAACGGACCGCCCGTTTTTGCACAGAGTCAAGGGTTTTTTTCAGGTATTTAGGGGCTCCGGACCAGAGATGGCTGCCAAATTCGACAGTAGGGCGCACTTGCGATTTGTATAGGGTCAGCAGTTGTGTACTATTAAAGTATCTGCGGGCCCTGTACAGTAAGGTGGAGCGGTCTAGTATGGAGAATTTTTTTTTTCGTAATATAGAATTCGGCATACGCGGGATTGGTGCTCCGTTATGTACTTATCTTAAATAAAAAATATAAAAAAAATATTTATTTATAATTACGACATCGCCACCACTTTGAATTTTTGATAAAAACACTGAAAACACCAATAATGTTCTCCCGATTCTTAGAAATGCTTATAAATATGTAAAAAAAAATTGAGTGTTTATTTATTACCTATGATATAATTACATTATTATTTTAAAATATAATAATAAAGTAGGACTGTGGGAACACTTAAACTATTCCCACACAGCAACGAATCCTTCTACCCCAAACGCGTATCAAACAGAGTGAAGTGTATCGCGTATCATCTTGGCGAAGTTTCCGATCCGCTAGACATTATCTAGTAGATCGGGGTACTGACGCTATTCCTTCTTGTAGTTTAAACTTTAGACTCTCAAAAAAATGTGCTTCGTCTTCAATTCCTCAAGAAATAATGCAAAGTGAAGCACAACCAAATAATTCTCACCATGAGGTGAAAGACAGATATTGTATTTCAGATCGAGCAGGAGCTGCAATTGTTTTCGCTGTATTACAAGATGTTGGCTTAATTTCACAGAACGATACATCTCGCGTTGTGTATAGGAGTAAAATTCGTTGAGCTCGAATGAAGAAAAGAACGCCCTTACTAGTAAGCCGTAAGTAATCGATTCCAATCAATTTGGTTTATACTTCGATGGACGGAAGGACAAAACTTTAAGCATGGAGGACAACCGGCGAAAAATAATAACTGAAGAACACGTCAGTTTAGTAAAAGAACCAGGTAGCGAGTACATGGGACACATTTCATTAAAAACCGGAAAATCTGAAGCAACAAGTAATGGAATTATTTCATTACTGTCTTCGAAAGATATTGCTTTGGAAAAAAATGTTACAATTGGATGTGACGGAACTGCAGTTAATACGGGGTACAAAGGTGGTGTTATTCGGCGCCTTGAATCACATCTCAAACGGCATTTACAGTGGATTGTCTGTCAATTACAAGCAAACGAATTCATTTTGCGACATCTCTTTGAGAACATCGACGGAACCACGACTGGACCGCAAAGTTTCACTGGAATTATTGGTAAATCTTTAAATAAGTGTGAACAACTTCCTGTCTTGAAATTTAAAATCATTCAATGTTCATTACCAAGCATGACAAATACACAGGATTTAAGTACAGATCAGCTGTATCTACTGAAAATGTGTAAAACTATTGACTCCGGATTCTGCAATGAAAATTTATCAAAAACAAATCCCGATAAAATTGTACAATCCAGGTGGCTCACTACAGCTAATCGGATTCTTCGGCTTTACATTTCTACCCTAACACCATAAAAAAATATGGTAACTTTAACGACATTTGTATTAACAATTTACGCACCTATGTGGTTCAACATTAAGACCAAACCATTATGTTTTTCCAGTGCAAGGCATTTACACGAAACAAAAGTGCTTTCACGGTATTTGCCGAGTGATTTAAAAGATATTATTGATCCAGTAATCCAGCGTAATGGCTTTTTTGGGCATCACGAAAATATATTGTTAGCCATGTTAAACGACAACCGAAAATATGTAAGACAGTTGGCGTTGAGAAGAATATTGAAAGCTCTGCAAATGAAAATGCAATCAGACTTTATTTGTACCTTCAAAGTGCCTGTTTTTGATTTTTCAGCAGATGGTTATATTGATGTTATAAAGTAAAGAGAAATGTGTGAAAATTGTACCAGAAGCCTCAGCCGCTGTTTGTGGACCCTTGAGACGAGATGGATTAATAAAAACAAGGTTAGAGTCACGACACCTTATGCCTATTTTCAACACCAAAATGCAGTACCGTTCATAGTAACTTTTGTAATTTTCAAGTTTTTCAATGCGGTAAATAATATATGTACATTTTTTATTTCCACTATTTGTTCCATTCTAACAATCTACGAATGTATTATCTGGAAAATAAATGGTAAAATACAAATTTTATGTGTGTTTTATTTCGCGTATATGAGCTATAAATACTTACGTAAAATCGTGAAAATGATAAAATATAAAGCTTTGGCGATGTCCAGGTATTGCAAATATATTTTTTTTTATTATTTTTGTTGTAATTGTTAATATATGGAGCATCTTTCCCAACTATGCCGATTTCGAAATTCTCAAAAAAAAAATTTCACTCCACCTTACTGTACAGTACGCCCAGCTTCTGAGAGGCCAGCTTTACTCTGGCTTCGATGGAGCCGCGATGGCTGCGATAGGTACAACAGCGTAAAAAATTAAATGTTACTTCTCTAATAAATAAAATTTGCTTGTGTACTTTTGTGTTTTTCCCTTTTCACTTTTCTTTTAATAAAACTATTATTTAAAAAAAATTGTTTTAATTATAAATACAATTTTTTTATATTTATTTTGACATCATGATGTAAGTCGGCTCTAGGGTTTGTAAATCCCGAACATTCTTCAAATACCGCGGGATTGAGGAATGTAATGTAATGATTTGGATTTGCAAATCCAAGTCTGCTCGTATATGGAACGAGCTAAAATAAGGTATCCGTCTTTTCTCTTTCATTTTAGTCTGGCCTCTTCAACGCTCGCATTAAAAAATTTCAAAACAGCCCCCTCCTTAACCCATCTCACAACGTTGCCCAGGCGGGTGGCGATATAATTTCCCTTTTTGAGGCGTGCACCGCACAGAGAACAGCACTCTTGTGAGTAGTCACATAAAAAACAATACTTAAATAAATTTTTGTGTAGGAACTACAATAAAACCAACTAGGCACATGACCTACAATAATAAATGTATTGTTATACTAGCGCAGATCCATAACCCAAATAGCGGGATATTATAATTTTAGGATTTTAAGAGCTGAAAGTATTTAAAAAAATAATATTTTACTCACGATAGTCCACATAAATAATAAGCTCACGGCAAACAAGACCTTTCGAAAGAAGAAAATTATCTTTCTAAGGTAAGTAAACTTTTAAAATAACATTTGTCAGTGTCATTAGGTAACGAAACAAACAAAAAAATAAACCAACACACATTTCAAATAAAGAATTATTATTATTATTATTTTTTTTTTTTTTTTATTTTTTTTTTTTTATATTTTCGTAGAAAGCAATCACTTTGTGGTTTAACATTTTAATGAAATAAAAGCAATATTTTTTGTTTAAAACCACGAATTTTTATTAATTTTAAGACCGACCGGTTTCGCTACACTCGAGCATCGTCAGGGTACAAAATTGAACTGAGTTTAATTTTGTACCCTGACGATGCTCGAGTGTAGCGAAACCGGTCGGTCTTAAAATTAATAAAAATTCGTGGTTTTAAACAAAAAATATTGTTTTTATTTCATTAAAGAATTATTAATTAATTTATTCGATTTAATACTAATCAGTTCCAATTTTCAACTGAAAATTAAACTTGAATAATTTTACACAACACTGAGAATTATGTGGAATACCGCACACAGTCTCAACTGCTCCCAACCATCTGGAGCCAGTGAGACTATGGCATTCCCAATTGGGGTATTTATTTATTTATTTTATTTTTTTATTTTTTTTATAATATAATAATGATTACATTTTATGATTTTGACTGTCCAACTAGGAAGGATTCCCGTTTCAGGACAGTCAAATTTACAAGTTTAGGTATATTCGTATATTGCTAGGCTGAAGGTAGTGTGGAGGGGAAGGAGATGGAGAGGAGAAGGAGAGGAAGGAGGAGGAAGGAGAAGAGATTTAAAAATGTCGCTAGAAGAAAGGTATTTTTCGCTCGAATAATCGCGTAGACCACAAGGTTCTCCTCGGCCGAATTTCGGCGGAACGACATAATTTTAATTTGGTAGGCGGGAATGGGTACCGCCGCCCTGGGAACCATTTATTGGATGACCAACACCTCTGCCACAGGTCACCCCAAGTGGTTCGCTACGTTTGGTGACTTAGCAGGGGTGCCCGGGTTCATGGGTTAAGGTTTGCCCAGGTCTTGGTGGCGGGTGCGTCGGCCCACCTTCTGCGTGGCGGGCCGGTTGGGAGATGCTGGTTGAGGGAGACCCTTTACAACCGGTTACCGCTGTCCGGGCCGCTCGATAGTACAGGGGCCCGACCCTCAGGCTCACGACTAAGGGTGGGCTGCCCCATCAGCGAGTGAAAAAACCCTGCCACTGCTGTTGTGCCGGTTCGTGACCGGAGGGCACCCAGCAGAAGCGTTTGGGGCGCATTGGATGCCCTCTCCAGCCGGACTCTCCCAGCCTATCACCTAGCACCGCAGTGAGTGGGCTGGAACCAAACGCTCATCACTCCTGGACAGCCTGAACCCCATATTCCAACCCACCCCTCATACCTTTCCATTCCAGACCTTCCTTTCACTTCATACCCTTTAAAAAAAAAAAAAAAATCATGAATATACATAAAACAAACTTAACATCATTACAGCGGTGAGTAGCAGGCGTCCCCGGTGCGGCCCAAAACTGTTGGTAAATTTTGCCAACATTCGCGGTCTGCATACTAATTTTAATTCTGTTCATCACCATCTTTTGTCCCAACGTCCCAACCTTCTTTTCCTATCCGAAACTCAGATAGCCGAGCCGCCAGACTCCTCCTATCTGGACTGCCCGGGCTTTACCCTTGCAAGCAAGTTCCGACTCAAAGGAGGAGTCTGCCTCTATAGTCGAGCTGACATCAACTGTGTACGATTATTGAAAACTCCAGATTCGACGTAATGTGGGTGCGCGTCAATCTTGCCAGTACGGCAAGATTCTACGTATGTCTATACCGCTCACTGAACCATAGCGAATCAGACACTTCCGAGCTCTTCAAACATTTGAGAGATACTATTGATGATCTCTTGCCCCGCTACCCTTCGGCCGAGTTTATTGTTCTGGGGGACTTCAATGTTCATAACGAACCATGGTTGAAGTTCTCAGGCCCAACGGACTCGGCTGGCCGACAGGCGGAATCCTTTGCCATTTGCTACGGATTAGAGCAACTGGTTCAGGAGCCTACAAGGGTTCCTGATGTCCAGACTCACCGTTCCAATCTGTTAGACCTATTTTCAACTACTGTGCCACACAGTTATAAGATTGACGTCACAGCGCCTCTGGGATCATCTGACCACTGCCCAGTGACGACATCGATCCCCGTTAGCCTCAGACCAACCAATGAGAGGCTGAGGAGAAAAGTGTGGCACTATAGGTCAGCAGATTGGTTCGGTATGCGGGCCCATTTCAACGCTTTTCCGTGGTCAGCTGTTTGTTTTCGGACTTCGGACCCTTCAAGATGTGCCCAGGAGATTGGTGAAGTCATCAAATCGGCGATGGATGGCTTCATACAATCGACTACTAAAGAAACTGGTGTGGGCTCAAAGCCGTGGTTCAGTCGACAATGCTCCGAAGCAGTTCGACGAAAAAACGCGGCTTACCGAGCCTACAACACATCTCGAACGCCCGAAAGCAGATCAGCATACAACAAATCGGCAAAGGAATGCAAGAGAATCATTAATAGGTCGAAATTCGAACACGACCTGCAGATCAGCAAAAAGCTGGCTGCCTGCCCGCATGGCAGCAGAGCATTCTTGTCCCTTGCAAGCTCAATATGTCGGAATTTTTGCAAACCCAGTCTGCCACCTCTTACCAGACCTGACGGCTCACTAGCAAACACCGCCACCGAAAAGGCTAACTTATTAGGGAAAATGTTTGCGGAAAACTCGACCCTCGATGACGGAGGTGCTGTTCCGCCGTCGGTTCCTCACTGCGGCTTCTATATGAAAAAGCTGAGGATCCGGCATCCGGATGTACTCCACGTTTTACGGGGGCTCGATGTTAACAAAGCTAGTGGACCTGATGGAATACCTGCCCTGGTATTGCAGAGGTGTGCTGCGGAAATAGTTACAGTTTTGACAAAGCTCTTCAAAATGTCCCTGAAGTGTGGCACTGTGCCCTCTGGTTGGAAAAAAGCGGTCATTCACCCTATTCCCAAGAAAGGTGACCGCTCCAACCCGGCCAACTACCGCCCCATAGCGATCACATCAGTTCTGTCCAAAGTGATGGAACGTGTGATCAACGACAAACTGCTCACATACCTCGAGAAGAACAAAATTATCAACGACCGTCAATACGGATTCCGGCGGAACCACTCGTGCGGTGATCTTCTCGCGTATGTGTCGCATGTTTGGGGGCGGTGCCTGGAACGTCACGGTGAGACCCAAACGGTCGCACTAGACATATCCAAGGCCTTTGACCGGGTCTGGCACCGAGGACTTGTCAACAAATTGCCTTCTTACGGACTTCCCGCATCCCTGTGTACGTGGATTGCTGACTTTTTAAGGGATAGGTCGATTCAGGCAGTTGCTGACGGTTTCACCTCATCCTCACACTCTATAAATGCTGGCGTCCCACAGGGATCGGTTCTGTCTCCGACTTTGTTTTTGTTGCACATCAATGACCTTTTGACATGTGCACCGATTCATTGTTACGCGGATGACAGTACAGTTCATGATAGCTTTTTGTTTGACAAGCCCCCAAAGGGCAAACAAACTCCAACGGCTCGGAGGGCTTTGAAGCAGAGAATGGACGGTTATCTCGAGAGTATTTCCTCCTGGGGTAAAAATAATCTCGTCGAATTTAATGTTTCAAAGACCCAATCCTGTCTGATTACGTCTAAAAGGGATCCAAATGATAACCTAGTCTCCTTCAACGGAAGCAATCTTCCGAACAGGCCTTCCATTGATATGCTTGGTGTAACTATAAGTGACCAGCTCAGGTATGGGGGCTCCATCGAAGCCAGAGTAAAGCTGGCCTCTCAGAAGCTGGGCGTACTGTACAGGGCCCGCAGATACTTTAATAGTACACAACTGCTGACCCTGTACAAATCGCAAGTGCGCCCTACTGTCGAATTTGGCAGCCATCTCTGGTCCGGAGCCCCTAAATACCTGAAAAAAACCCTTGACTCTGTGCAAAAACGGGCGGTCCGTTTGATAGATTCCCCAATCTTAACAAACGGACTGCAATCTTTAGAGCACAGGCGTCAGGTAGGTATGCTGTCCTTGTTCTATCGGTATTACAATGGAAGATGCTCTGAGGAACTAGCGTCATTGATCCCTTCGGCACCGGTGCGTAGTCGGGATACACGCCAAACGCGCGCCCAACATTTGTACACGGTTGACATTTGTCACATGAGAACGGGTCGCTTCTACGATTCGTTCTTAAGTTCAACAGCTCGGCTGTGGGACGAACTGCCGGCCTCTGTGTTTCCTCCCTCCTACAACATGGGACTCTTCAAGACCCATGTTCACTCCTTCCTCTCCACAAAAAGACCCTCCACACAGCATCCCCAAAGATGACATAGGCCCTGAGGGAAATTATTTTCTTCAGGGCCTCCTGTGTGGAGTATTAACTCCACACAGGAGGTATAAAAAAAATAAAAAAAATCGTAAACACGGAATTTTTATCTAAATTCTGACATCGATTTCATTAGTGTGGCCGATGAGATATTTTGCCGCATCTGGAGGATACTTACAATGTCATTTGTTAGGTACTTCTCCCCACACAAAAGTTAGTCGAACGATTTTTTTTTTCATAACAAATTTGCAATCAACTTTTGCCGTTTGTTTTGTAATGTGGCACGTCGGATATTTTCATCCCAAACATGACACCGGAAGTCGTCGCTTTCCAGGACTCCTCCCGGGCCGAAATCTGGATGAATGCGTTTTTTTTAACTAATCTTATTTGGGGTTAAAGCCCAGTACTAATTTGGTTCATATGGCCTATGGGATGGGATTTTTACGGTCATCGCTTGGACTATTACACATATTTATAAAACGAAATGACCAAAATCGAGAATTTTTTATAATATGCCTGTAAAAACAATAAAAAAGTCTCCTGTAAAATTTGCTAAATGGTATATTGAACATACAAGCACTAAAGCAGCGATTTTCCAAAATAAAGTCCGCGATAAATACAATCTAAAATATTTGGAACTGGGTTATTTTTGTGGTTGAAAAAATGAACTTGCCCAGCATAGCTGGGAAACAAAATATGTTAACTCTAGACCAAGGCTGCCCAACCTTTTTAACAGTTGGGCGAAATTGACGATTTTGAATCACTGGCGGGCCACTGAATACGCTGAGAAAAAATTCCGCGCACCCAAAAACATCATGTGATTCCCCACAACAATTTTTCGAATTCCATGGGGGGGGGGGGGTGGCTACAAGATTCCATTTCGAATATTACATCAAAAACCGGTGTATTTTTGTTTAAAAAGTAAGTTCAACAGGTTAAATTTTTTCGTCGCTGATTCTCGTTCAGAGTAGCCTAAATAGCGATAAATCGCCTTCGTTGGCAACACTGGTGACCGCGCGCCAGCTGCATTGTTTGTTTTTCCGCGGACCCGCGACACTTTTTCAAATTGGCGGATTGGCGGGTTTTTTGAAAATAGTTCACGCGGGCCACTTATAATTCGTTCGCGGGCCACATTGTGGCCCGCGGGCCTGGGGTTGGGCAGCCTTGCTCTAGACCAACAAAAGACAAAACACAATGCATAGTGCCCGTTTCGCATTGCGACACAATGCGCGGGCCTTTTCATAAATGTGCAAGTGAACCAAATCAAAATTGATTTGGGGTTATTTCTAGGTGAATAAGCCGTGTCTAGTTGTAATTGGTCAATGCGAAGATGCCATGTTCCTAAATATAAACGTCTTCTATTTTTATAATTTTATGATAATCTACTGTTACCAGCTCTGTACCGTTTATTTATTTATTTATATATATATACGCCTAAAAAGGCTTTTACATAGAAGTGATACATGATGCAGTACAATAAGATAATGTGTATTATACAGGAGATATTGACAGTAAATAGATGTAATCCATTTTAAAGAAGGAAAAAAAAATAACATAAAGTAAAAAAGAAATTACAACAACATTACATATAAAACAAATCATTAAAACTAATTTACCAAAGCTACTCTAATTTGTAGGATTCAACAAAGTGTTGATGTAGATTATGCTTAATTCTATATATGGAGTCAATAAATAAATCAATAACACCCCCATACTTGTTGCCCAGATCATGCATCCTATTGGTCAGTGAGTGTGTCTGATAGTTGGTCGAGTATGTATTACAGAAGAATGTTATATTTTGCCTTGTATTCCTAGTCGGCACATGTAGTTTAATAGTGGCAAGGATGGCAGGACTATCAATTAAGTTGTTAATGACTCTGTGTAACACAACCAGGTCTGAAATAATTCTCCTGTCAGACAGTGTTATTAGATGCAATTGATTCATCAAACTGACATAATTAATGTAATCAATAGGAATTCCGAGCTTAAAATTTACGTACTTAAGAAATTTGTGCTGAACTCTTTCTATATTATTGGAGTGAACTTTATATAAAGGGTTATGTTAAGTATGTTATGTTTATATTTATGTTTATTTATGTTTACGTTTACGTTTACGTTTATGTTTACGTTTACGGTTATGTTATGTTATGTTATGTTATGTTATGTTATGTTATGTTATGTTATGTTTATGTTATGTTTATGTTATGTTTGGTTTATTTATGTTACGTTACGTTATGTCATGTTGTGTAATCAATTTTATCCTGTAATTTGTTGTATTAATAATAAGAAAAATAAATATATATAAAGAACACAATTTTAAACTTTTTTCCACTTGTTTTTATTTGACCGTGACCGGTTTCAGCCTGTTAGGGCCATCTTCAGACTGGTAAAATTTTTGTCTTAAACTAGGGTATATATACATAGGCAAATTACATTGAGGGGAGGGGTTAACATAGTAGGTTGGTTTGAATTATGAGGGGTTTTTTCGTGAAACATGATATTTCCCAAACAAGTATTGTTATTAAAATCAAATGAATTTATCTGTAGAACTATGATAATTATGCCTATTAGGACTATCAATTTAAGGATTTACCCAACATAAAGTTATCGGTAATCTATTGTGTGGTTAGGAAAAAATATTTTAATGGATTTTATATAATTCAAATACATATTTATGATAGGTGACACACTGATTATAATGGATATAGCAACGGAGATTTAGCAACTGATTCTAATTTTGTGTTCATAACATTGTTGGAGTTTACTTTTTTAGTTAGGCGGGTTATCTCTAATGACTCTAGCCTATCTAATTTATGACCTTTGTCGCAGGTATGTAAAAATTTTACATCTCTATCCTTGTCAAACGAGTGTTTATTCTCAAGTAAGTGTGCCGCAACATTCGACATTTCGCCTTTGTCATTTACCCAGCTTGAAAAATGTTCTTTTATGCGGGTTTTGAATGATCTACCTGTTTGGCCTATATAGTAAGACGGGCAATTGGCACAGTTGATTTGGTAAACTCCTGAGTTTTCCATTTTATCCCTTTTATCTTTATTATTTATTAGGATTTTACCTAATGAATTTACATTATAGAATGCTGTTTTACAATTGTCTTTATTGGTTATCCTAGATATTTTTGTGGATATATCACCAATATACGGTATTTTAACCCATTGTTTTTTTGTGACATCATTTTCATTGTTGATTGTAAGACCTTGTGATATGATTGCCAGTGTGAGTTTTTTATTCTTTTTCTTTAATAAACTATCAATAAGTTCACTACTATATCCATTATTATTTGCTATGGTTTTAATAACATTGAGTTCATTATTATAATTTATACAATTCAGGGGTATATATAAGAGTCTGTGAATGAGTGACTTAAATACTGATAACTTGTGAGAAATGTGGTGTCTAGATGTGTTATGTATAATGTTGTCGCTGTATGTTGGTTTTCTGTAAATTGTGAATTCTAGTTTTTTATTAATTATTTCAATACCTATGTCTAAAAAATTAATTTTATTTCCCCCCATTTCCATTGTAAATTGGATGGCTTTGTTGATTTTATTAATTTCTTTTAGAAAATTATCTAATTGTCTGTGAGTTCCCGTCCAGATAATTAAAATGTCATCTACGTATCTACGATAGAAGGTAACCTTTTTAAATGATTTTAATTTTTCTATCTGTTCTTCCATGTGATCCATGAAAAATTCGGCCAGCACCGGTGATATCGGGCTGCCCATGGCTAGTCCATTAGATTGAATATAAAAATTATCATTAAATCTAAAGAAGTTTTGTTCTATACATGTATTTAGTATTTCAGTTATTTCTTTCCGTTCTATCAAATTAGTATTACGTTTTTCCATGTAGTTGTTAATAATTATCTTTAATTCGTTTGTCGGTATGTTAGAGAATAGGCTGACAACATCAAACGAAACCAGAGTGGCATTGTTAGGTATGTTTATGTCTTTGATGAGGTCTATAAGTTGTAGGGAATTTATTATGCCGTATTTTGATTTAAAATTGAGAGTGTTTTTGATGATTTTATTTCCAAATTTTGCTAATTTATAGGCAGGAGCTGAATTGTATGATACTACTGGTCTTACTGGCATGTTATTTTTATGTACTTTAGGTTGTCCATAAAGGCGTGGGCATTGGGGATTCATAACAGATAGACTATATTTATGGAATTTATTCTTAATAAGGACTTTGCTAGAGTTTAAGATTGAGTTTACATCAGATGTGAATTTCGAGGTGGGGTCCTTTTTCAATAGGGTTACTTTACTAGTGTCCAGCACATCTTGGACTTTTTCTATGTAATCTGATTTGTTTAAGATTACTGTACTATTCCCTTTATATGCTTTTGAGATAATAAGGTTGTTTTGTTTGATTTTACTTTTTAATGATTTTATTGTGTGTGCTTCGCTTGAAAATTTACCCTCAGTCGTTGCTTTTTTAATTATTTTAGCGCATAGGTATTTATTGCTATAGTCTGACGTTGCTATATCTGTGTCTATAGCTAGATTCTCGAGATCTTTTAATTGAAGTGGTAAGTTTGGGCAGTATTTTAAACCTTTTTCAAGCATTTTAATTTCGGTATCATTAAATTCTACATCGGTTGTATTTACTACCTTATCGTAAAATAATAGGGTGGGTGAATTTCCGTAGGTGTTAATTTGACTTGGTTTTCTGTCCAATATGTTAGTTTTTTAAGTTGTCTTTGGTAAGTTGCGTGTATTTTATTGTTAACCATAAGGGTAGTATCATTAAAAAGACAATCAAATTCTACGGGGTGTAGTTGTGATGTGAGTGCAGTGTGTACATAATATAAATAATTATTTACGTTATCTCTAATGTTGTACCATTTTTTCATCTCCTGCGTGGTCCATGTTCTGTGGGCTGCGGTAACTGCAAGTTTGTTTTTGTTTGTTCTTTATATATATTTATAATGGAATTCCACCACGAAATAACAGTTTCAAATATTAAAATATTAATAAGAAAAATGTTGTAATGTATGGCCAAGATCACTCTTAATGGGTGAAAGCCAATATAAAGAATAAAAAAATAAACGTCTTCTTTTGCTAGAGGACGCAAGGAATCATAAATAAACCACTCACCATTCACCAAGGAACTAAAAATCGCGAACGAGTTGAAACATGTGTTCAGACGTGTCGATTCGGTATAAAACTCAAACTATGACTCAAGACTCAAGCTTGAACAGTAAAAGCAGACTGGCTTTCAACTTTAATCGCTTAACTAAAAACTTGATCAACTCTGTTGAAAGGGTGCTGTAACGCCTTGTCGATTAGCTTTCAAGTGTCATTCAGCAGAGAGTTGATAAACTAAAATCGTCGTTCTGAATGGGTATAAGGAAAAAAATAGGTTTCTTGTTTTTACTCTATGCAACTCTATGGTAACATTGCTAACTTTTTGACGTTTCCGAAATTTCTTTAATTATTTGCAATTATTTGTATGTGGTTTATTTCAAACTGAACCAAATTGAACGATTGGAAAAAACGTCGACAATGTCGCTAAAGCCGATAACGTTTGTGACTGGCAATGCAAAGAAACTAGAGGAAGTAGTAGCCATACTAGGAAAATCTTTTCCTAGAGAAATTATCAGTAAAATGTTGGATCTGCCGGAGTTGCAAGGAGAACTGGATGATATTTGCAAAATGAAGTGTGCGGAAGCAGCAAAACAGCTGAAAAGCATTGCGCCCGATGGACTTGACTGTCCTGTTATAGTCGAAGATACATGTTTACGTTTCAATGCCTTGGGAGGATTACCTGGGCCTTATATCAAATGGTTTCTCGATAAACTAAAACCCGAAGGCTTGCACCAATTGCTAGCAGGCTGGGAAGATAAAACTGCAGAAGCTGTTTGCACTTTTGCTTACTCACCAGGTTCAGGTCAAGAGGTGACATTGTTCCAAGGAATAACTAAAGGTGAAATAGTCTATCCCCGAGGAACCCAGGATTTTGGATGGGATGCGTGCTTTCAGCCCGATGGTTATGATAAGACTTACGCTGAGTTGCCAAAAGAAGTTAAAAATACTATCTCGCACAGGTACAAAGCTCTTATTCTGTTGAAGGAGGGCTTGAAAAATGAGAGTTGATTTCTCCACAGAAGGTTTTCTTGAAACTTGTGATATTTTTAGTTTCACAAATTTGAGAATGTGCTAAAATACCAAACCCAAGATCGTACGATAGAATGCAACGTTGTACAGCAGTTAATCGATGTTTCAATATCAATAAGCAGGTTTCCAACCCAAACTTGTTTATTATAATGATGTTTGAAAAATTGAAGAAAATTTGAGCGAGCTTACAGGGGTAGGCATGAAGCTATAATAATATTCTTCTTGTTTTTATATCATTTAACTGTTTTTCCATTTAGTGTTAACTTTTCAAATCTTTATTTGAAAATTTATTTATTGAAAAATAAACTGTCATAGTTCGCTCAAATGATTTTTCATTTCCTGTTGTGTTTTCATTTCAAATTTTGATATATAAAATGTATCTAATGAAAAATAAACTGTTATAGTTGGCTCAAATAATTTTTCCTTGAAACCTAAAAGTTGGGTTGAATTCCAACGATTTTTCGAAGTTTCCTTTCCTTAATTTTCATTTACATTATCCATGTCTGTGACTATCACAATCTGTTGATGCTGTGGATAGACACGGCATATTATTTTCTTTTATATAGATACTGTGGGGTCGTTCAATTCATCCTGGCTGGATAGTTGAGTATGAGTTAATAAGTATTGCACTTATTGGAACTGGCCTGCCACAATGTTGAGGAAAATCCCCAAAACCACAAGAATATGCCATTCTTATGCTTTGTCATGGATAAAAATATGGCAGTATTTGGCATTAGAAGTTTGAATTAGACTTTTTTGTAAAAAAATAATCTACTTCCGGGAAACTATTGAGTCAGAGCTTGCACATTTGAGTTACATGACAATGGGGTCACTCTGATTCCTTTGCTTACAGCCAAATATGGACCAATTAACACATCCTGATCAGGATGACCAGATTATGACCTCCAGCGGCCGGGAGAAACGGATTGCTGGCAACAAAAATAACATTGAATCATCTAAAGCAGAATGACGTCTTCACAAGTGCAAAAACAAAAAAAATTGTACGGACAGAGCAAGTAAGTAACTTAATTTAATAATGGGAATCAGGATTATTCATTTTTAACATGACAAACAATACCTTATTTTAATTTCTACACTAGATTGAACAAATGCTTATGTATGACTCACAAGATAGGGTAAAATGAATTTCTGCCACGTTTTATCATATCTCCTAATGATAGTGCAGGGCAGATAAGTAACCATATTGAATGTTCTAACAGTCATAATATTTAACTGATTGAGAGTGTTGTCTGTCCGATATACAGAATTCACCTTTATGTGATTAAATTGCAAAAATAAAAATGGCGGAGTCCAGAGTGGTTTTGGTAAATAGAATATTTTATTATTTAAAAAATAAATAAACACTAAACGCTGATTTTAACACATATATTGAATTGACGAGTAGTTATTCAAGTAGGTATGGACAGATTTAGTACTCTGTTAAGAAATGGGATACACAAAAATAAAAGTGAAAAGAATGTGCAAAAGGTAAGAGTGATCTCACCATGCTCCCTAGCACCAGATTTCCATGTTGATTGTCTTTGACATAAGTCCTCCATCTCCATAAAAAAATATTAAATGCTTAATTTGATGGCAGTGAAAGTATTTAATCTTGTATCTATATAAATAAAAGGTAATGGCTTCACACAATCAAATGAATCAAATATTTACGTATTATAAAATGTGGCAGATATGATGATTGAAGAATAGTGTAAGGAGAAAGCATGACGTGGAAGTGAATGGTATAAGAAGTCGAGGAAGACACAACCCGATCAAGTGAAATAAATATTTAAAAAAATAACCTTTTTCAATTCTTTACTATAATATTATTTCCACCTTAAAACTATACCCAGTTTTGAGGGAATTCACAACCTTACAACTTTACTCCAAACCATCTGTAACCAACTCTGGGTTCATACATACTTCAAATCAATCTGGATATCTCTCTCTGGTTTCAATCCTGGGATTGGTTTGCAGCAATTTTATCTACTCTCCTCTTCCATTCTTCCCTGTCTTGTGCGGCTCTTTTGACTTCTGCATATGATGAGCAGCGCACGTCCACCAGCAGGTCCTCCAGGTACTCTCGGCGTGGGCGTCCCCTAGAGTTGGTCCCCTCGGTCATACCCTCTATTATGACATGCAAGAGGCCTTCTTGTCGTATAACATGGCCGATCCATCTTGCACGCCTTTCGGACAAGGTCCTGAGCAAGTGCCTTCCTCCTTCGATTCTTTGGAGAACCTCCTCATTTGTAACATGGTCTCTCCAGGAAATTCCTAACAGTCTTCTATAGGACCACATCTCAAAAGCTAAGTTTCACAATATAAATCTGGATATAAAAACCTTGAATTCTTGGAAAATAAATTGGAAATAATTTGTTTTCCCAATAATTTTTTCATGACTTTCCCCTTCATTTTCATGAATTTTATTTGCATTCAGAGTGGTTAAAAATTGGGAAAATCTGCAATTATCAGGGTAATGTAATAAATAAAAAATTTTAAATAGAAATTTTAAAAATATGTTTCTGTAAATAATATAAGAAAGTGTTAGATGTATTGATGTTAGAAGAAGTCGGGGACGACCAAAGAAAACATGGCAAGACCAGGTGAATCCAATAATTGAGTCGGTCTCGTCATCATCATCATGAATAACTAAAGATTATAAATGAGACGATGCATGAATGTGAATGAAGCAAGGAATATGTGCAAATTGTGTAGCGGTCCACCATCTCTGTCTATGTTAGATTACGAATGTTAGTTTTTTTTTATACATATTTGTGTGTCTAAAATAAAGGTAAGATTTTATTTCATCATACAGAGCGCTATAAGAAATTCTTTTTTTTTCTCTTATTTTTTTATTTGTCGGAAGGGATTTGACTTTTTAGAAGGCAGGTTATCGGAAAGAATTTTTTTATTTGCATGCCTTAATCTCCTGTCAGATCAACTGAAGTAAAAAATAATGAACATAGTAATCCGTTATCTCGCTATAAGAATGGGCCATATTTTATCAGTGGATTTGTTGTTGGAATCCATTTTCTTATCTTGAATTTTATGACTTTTATCAGAAATTATCCGATGATTCGCATATTAACTATTTTCAACATACATGTACCATAAAGAAGTCTATCTTTTTTATTATATTTTTAAAATACATATATTTTTATTTAACCCTTTGACAGAATTAATCTGATTTTGAATATTATTTAATAAAACCTAACCTTTATTTATGATGCAAAACTATTTTTTTATCTTTTGATACAACGCACTACCGCAATGAGGAAGGTTGGGAAGTACCTGGCTATTTAGATATTGTCGCTAAACACGGCTGAAGCCATTTCAAGCGACATTTCGATTCTGAATGGCGGTCTAACAGTTGTTTAGTATTTAATGTTTTTACCTTCTATTGATAAATTTTGCTTGTCTTGAAAACACGTCTGCAAGGTTTAAGTGTGATGCAAACAAGTATAGCAATACATATAGACTTGTTTGCAAGAAGGTAAAATGAATGACACACGTTCTCTTAGATTATGGTGAATAATTTAAGAACAAGTTTCACAATATAAAAAACACTGTATTTCTTATTTATGGTCACTGAACAGACAGTAAAACATAAAATGAACACTGACATAACAACATTTAAAAATATTAGGTTAGATTAAGTTTTTTTTTCATTATCCACGTAGGAGGCCACCAGGAAAATAATTTCCCTCAGGGCCTATGTCATCTTTATGGATGCTGTGTGGATGGTATTTTTAAGGATAGGGACGAGAAGAAGTTCTGGAAAGAAAAAAGGTACGAGTGGTAGGTAGTGTGTACGGACATATAAATCCATCGGTGTAAGGCCTTGGGTCGATAGAGCCACGAACCCGGCCACCCTTGCTAGGTCACCAAACGGATTGACCTATAGCAGAGGTGTTTGTTATCAAATTAGTGTTTCCTGGGGCAGCGGTACCTATAGTAATATTTGGCTCAGGGGCGCTACCTGCCTACGAATTAAGTATGTTCTTTGTTTGTTATTTTTATTCTTTTTTCTTCAATGTTCTGTATCCTCATGGAACCCATGTTTATAAATTGTAGCCTTTTTAGAATAGATGCAATTTGGTAAAGATAATATATATTTTCTTCAATGTTCTATATCCTCATGGAACCCATGTTTATAAATGGTGAAAGCCTGTTTAGAATAGATGCAATTTGGTAAAGATAATATATATTTTCTTCAATGTTCTATATCCTCGTGGAACCCATGTTTATAAATGGTGATAGCCTGTTTAGAATAGATGCAATTTGGTAAAGATAATATATATTTTCTTCAATGTTCTATATCCTCGTGGAACCCATGTTTATAAATGGTGATAGCCTGTTTAGAATAGATGCAATTTGGTAAAGATAATATATATTTTCTTCAATGTTCTATATCCTCGTGGAACCCATTTTTATAAATGGTAGCCTGTTTAGAATATATGCAATTTGGTAAAGATAATATATATTTTCTTTAATGTTCTATATCCTCGTGGAACCCATTTTTATAAATGTTAGCCTGTTTAGAATATATGCAATTTGGTAAAGATAATATATATTTTCTTCAATGTTCTATATCCTCGTGGAACCCATGTTTATAAATGGTAGCCTGTTTAGAATATATGCAATTTGGTAAAGATAATATATATTTTCTTCAATGTTCTATATCCTCGTGGAACCCATGTTTATAAATGGTGATAGCCTGTTTAGAATATATGCAATTTGGTAAAGATAATATATATTTTCTTCAATGTTCTATATCCTCGTGGAACCCATGTTTACAAATGGTGATAGCCTGTTTAGAATAGATGCAATTTGGTAAAGATAATATATATTTTCTTCAATGTTCTATATCCTCGTGGAACCCATGTTTATAAATGGTGATAGCCTGTTTAGAATAGATGCAATTTGGTAAAGATAATATATATTTTCTTCAATGTTCTATATCCTCGTGGAACCCATGTTTATAAATGGTGATAGCCTGTTTAGAATAGATGCAATTTGGTAAAGATAATATATATTTTCTTCAATGTTCTATATCCTCGTGGAACCCATTTTTATAAATGGTAGCCTGTTTAGAATATATGCAATTTGGTAAAGATAATATATATTTTCTTCAATGTTCTATATCCTCGTGGAACCTATGTTTATAAATGGTGATAGCCTGTTTAGAATAGATGCAATTTGGTAAAGATAATATATATTTTCTTCAATGTTCTATATCCTCGTGGAACCCATGTTTATAAATGGTAGCCTGTTTAGAATATATGCAATTTGGTAAAGATAATATATATTTTCTTCAATGTTAGTTGCGCGTGAGGTTTAAAATTGAATAGCCTTAAATGTGTACCCTTCACCCCCCTTTGCCCCTTGTCCCCTTTCCTTGATCCGAGCCAAAGACAAGGAGTAGTGTTATCGTTGCATTCTTACCGCGAACATTCGTGTCATCTTGAAACCCGCATATGTTTGAACTCGGCTGTGACTGTTTTGGAGCACACATCGTCCAGTGAAACGTTTTACCCGCAGCAGTGGATGTCACTGTCTTTTTTGTTTTGTGTTAAGTGAGCGAATGTTAATTGTATGCAAACTGATAAGTGAAAGGAACCAGCGGCTTAAGGAGAACGAGACCAGGGTAAGTCTTTGGCCTTTCCTACTCATTTTCCTCTTGCAAAACACTAAGGCAATTCAATTCGTTTTTTTGTTTGTCTTAGTGTATATCGCACCACCGCAACCGCAACCCCCCGCACAATTGCGAATGAAGGATTTGCGCACAACCATCAAATTGGTCCAATTTCGAACCGGATTATATTGTATTACTTTCGTTCGCAATTGCAATCTATAATCATTATTTGTACCAAAGTCATGGCATTTGCATTATAAATGGGTTAAAATTTAGTCCCTCAAATAGCTAAATTAAAAACGGATTACATTGAATTCCTCGTTGCAAATTATAGGTTGACAATAATTTAATCGTGTAAGTAGGTACCTTGTTTAACGCAAGAAATCGTATTGTCTAAGTAGGTACTTGTATTCAATACTAATAATACGAGTAGGTACATACTTCGCTAGCGTTACGTAGGTAGCCCGATCCACTATAATAACAGTTGGTAAACAAGAAATAATAATTCTGTTATTTATTGAGTTTAATTTGGAAACACTTCTCAGAAGAATTGTTTGCTTTAATCAATTACGCTAGCGTTAATTAAATTATAGCGTTATTTAAATTATAATTAATTATTTGGGTTAATTATTTATTGCTAAATAATGACTACTAAAGAAAAAAAGTTGAAATTACTGACGGCTCAACGAGATGCGTTAGATTTTTTTTTTTTTTTTTACAGTAATACCGCACAAGAGTCCCAACTGCTCCCGTCTGGAGCCAGTGAGACTATCTATGGCATCCCCAATTGGGGTATGTTGTGAGGCTGAGGGTATTGGGGAGGGGAGGGAGATGGGGAAGAGCAAGGTGGGGAAGTACCTGGCTATTCAGATCTGGTCACCAAACACGGCTAAAGCCATTTCAAGCAACGTTTCAATTCTGAATGGTGGTCTTACACCAGGGCGATACTGAGAGTATCTTCCACTCTGGAACGTGCCGCAAATATACTATATATTATTTTTATTTTAAATTAATTAATTGTGAAATAACACAAATTAATCAAATAAAATTTATTTGCGCACGACGGGTTCGAACCCGCGACCTTCGGATCTGTAGTCAAAAGCGTATACCACTAGACCACGCCGGCCGTCAAAGATGCACGTCTTACTAAGTTATTTGAACTATGAAATAAAATTTCCGACCTTAGTATTTATTCTAGAGGAGTTTCTTTCGTTAGTTGAAACTCTAGACTTGACTAGAAGTAAGTATGAGGACATATCTCAACAAATAAATATATTAAATTTGGAAATCGATTCAAACTTTGAACCTGATTTTGAAAGATGGTCAAGTTCGACGATATGTACGGACATATCAAAAGAAAAATATCATTAAATCGGGAAAACACTTCACGGGTGGTTAGTGAACCGAAAAAATGTAGTGTAAAACTCCCACCGATTGAATTGGCATATTTCGATGGGGAAATAAAAAATTGGCCCATATTTTATTCAAGTTTTATTAACACCGTACACAATAACGATACACTTTCAAATTCAGAAAAGTTATATTATTTGTTGGGAAAAATCAGTAACCGTGTTAAATCAACGTTCGCCGGGATCATTTTATCGCCGGAAAATTACGAAATTATTTTTAACTCGTTGATCGATAAATATAACGACAAAAGAGTAATATCTTCTGCATATATCGATCAAATTTTGGATTTTAAATCCTTTGCTGTCGCCAATATCAACAATCTGGAATCCTTCATTGATCATTTTGCGTCGGCTGTTGCAGCCGTAAAAAATGTAAATTTAGATAATTTGTGTGACTTTATTTTCTTACACATTGCATTGAAAAAACTTGATATGGACTCGGTGAAAGGATTCGAAACATACAATCGGGAAAATGAATTCCCCTCGTTTGAAGACTTGGTGAAATTTGTGCTTGAACAAGTTAAGATCTTGCAAAAAACCGGTTCTTCAAGAAAATCGGTGGAAAATAAAAGTGAAACGTTAAAACGGTCACAAAGATCGACGCAAGCCTATATGAGCGCTGGTAGTGAGGAAAATCGTCAGCCTATTAAATGTTTACTTTGCAAAAATCAATCGCACGGAAATTTGTTTAAATGTTCAGAATTTAAAAAATTGAATGTAAGGGAACGGTTCAATTTTATCAAAAGCAAGGCATTCTGTTTTAGATGCCTTAGTGATAGACATGAGGCTAGGGCTTGCAATTCAAATCAAAATTGTCATAAGTGTAATGACAAGTTTCATCATACAATGTTACATTTTGAAGAACAGGGTGCATCACACAAGGGGCAGTCAGACTCTCAAAATGCCCAAAGAATTGAAAACCAGATAGCTGATCAATCGAATGATCCAAAACCGGGCTGCTCCGATTCTGATGTAGCTTTGTGTACTTTTTCAACTGTTCGATCTCATAATCTAAAGACTCATTGTACTGTATTGCTGGCTACCGCACGAGTGGGAATAATAGACGCACAGGGAAATGAACATCTCGTTAGGTGTTTATTGGACAGCGCATCTCAGAGCAATTTTATTACTCGGGATTGTTGTAGAAAATTAGGATTTTTTGAATATCAACGCCCGTCTTGTTCCACCGTTAAGGGTATTGGAGGATCGTCTAAGCCCATTACAGGCTCCATACAGACCGAAATTTACTCTCGTTTCAATCGAGCAATAAATTATAACATTACTTCATTGATTGTGAATAAAGTTACAGAGCGCTTACCTACCGCCAAAGTTGATGTACCTTCATTGTCATATTTGAATGACTTACCGTTGGCGGATGAGTCATATGGAGAACCAGGAGAAATTGACATGTTGCTAGGAGCCCAGCTCTTCCCGCATCTCCTGTTGTCAAAAAGGGTTCAAGACCCTTTTCAGAGGCATAATCTGCATGCTTTAGAAACAGTTCTAGGATACGTTATTTTGGGATCAGCACCAACTCGGGTTGAGGATAATGTTAGCGTATCTTGTTGTGCCATGCTAGAAGAACCAGATGATATTTGTCTCAAAAGATTTTGGGAATTAGAAGAGGTAAACGTACCGTCTATTAAAAGTCCTGAAGATCGTGAATGTGAGGAAATATATCAAAGAACAACCACAAGAGATCCTGAAAATGGAAGATATATAGTAACTTTGCCATTTAAAGGGGATGTTTCAACCCTTGGGGATTCATTTGCAATGGCAAAGAAACGTTTTTTATGTCTTGAACGTAAATTAGAAGCCTCTCCAAAATTAAGAGAAGCTTATAATAATATTATCAATGAATATTTAGAGAAGGATTATTTGACTCTCAGCACTTCAAATGAAGGAAATGAGATGCCTTCATACATAATTCCGCACCATGGAGTTGTAAGAGAGGATAAAATCACGACCAGTTTGAGAATAGTCCTGGACGCTAGCGCAAAAACAAGCACATCCGTGTCATTGAATAATATTTTATATAGTGGGGAAAATTTACAGGGAAATTTATTTAATATAATTATGAATTTTCGTGTATTCCCAATAGCTCTCTCAGCTGATATACGCAAAATGTTTTTGTGTATAGGAGTGAACGATAGTGATCGGAGATATCAACGAATCTTGTATCGCTTCTCGCCCAGCGAAGATATTAAAACTTATGAGTTTAACCGCGTTTGTTTTGGTCTTACATCCAGCCCATTTCAAGCTTTACGCACTATCAGGCAATTGGCCTCCGATGAAGGAGAAGCTTTTCCTGAGGCAAAGAAAATTATTGAAGAATTTTTATATATGGATGATTTTGTATATAGCATGGAAACTGAAGAGGGTGCAAAGGAAACGTCCTCTCAGTTAATCGCATTATTGAAGACTGGCCAATTTGACCTCGTCAAGTGGACCAGCAATTTATTAAAACACGTTGCTTTTCGCAATAGACAAAAGAATAATCTTTATTGTTCTTGAAATATATTTGAAATGTTACACATTGTTTCAATATAGATGGCGCCACTAAACACATTTGATAATTTTGTTACCATTATTCTAATACTCCCACTTAACAAAATAAATGTGAATTTTTAAACAGAATACATAGATATTGTTTTATTTAACTTTAATTCCCAGCATGTGCATGAACTTATAATGCTTAGTTGACAAAAAACCCTTGGTTAACAAGTCAGCGGGCATTTCCTGAGTTGAAATGTATTCAATATTAATTAATTTATTTTTAACTGCATCTCTATTTAATTAATTTATTTTTAAGAGCAAATAACATTCTCAGCGTAGAATGTTTTATGACAGGAGAAAAAATGTTCTCATAATCAATACCACGTCGTTGCGTAAAACCTTTAGCCACGAGTCGGGCACGATACCGCACTTTATCATTCACATCTAGTTGTTTATTTAACACCCACTTGTTTTGCACAATTAATCCATTACTTGGTATATCAACAATTTCCCACGCATCGTTATCCTCGAACGACTGAAGCTCCTCTCGCATGGCCTGTCTCCACTGATCAGCTTCTGGTCCATTCAGCGCTTCTGAGAAGTCTATTTGTTCGACATCTGGATTGGAATTGGAAATACAGATATTACCAAACCCAAAACGTTCCGGAGGTTTTCGTGTTCTCTTCTCCTGTTCTGGTAATTCTGGAATTGGTTGCAACTCACTGATTGAGATATCTGTCTCTATGTTTGTGATGCTTGTATCGTCATCATTTTCACTAGCCGGATCAGTATATACAGATGTATTTGAATTTTGGAGAGATTCATCCATTGAAGACTCCCCCACTGAATCTCTGCTATCTTCGTTTGTTGCCGGAGACTCATGCCCTTCAAATTCAACATCATCCTGTATCCATTCTGCTATGTTTTCTGCATTGATTTCCGATGATACTGTTTCTTCTTCTATCACTATTATATCTCTCTTTATAGTTATAATATTTTTTATGGGATCATATTTTTATTTTTTTTTTTTTTATTATTTTAATATACATCATATGGGTTACATTAATACATACATATTTTGCAAAATATAATATTAAGGTTCATAATTGGTCATGTATACCTTATCAGAAAAGAGGAGCTCTTGTGCCTGATAAGGGAGCCACGATTCTTACTTAGATTCATAATTCATTATGTGATATAATAGTAATAATATATATTATAATATATATATATATTTTTTTTTTGTTTAATATAAGTTTTTTTGGAAAAAAAGTTTGATTTTATTTATTTGTTCACACGATATACACGATATCCCTTTACTGTTTCTGAAAATCCTACAAGAATCTGCATTTTAGCCTTCTTGTCCCATTTTAATCTTCTTTCCTTCGGTATGTGGACCATAACGGGGCTGCCAAATAGGCGTATATGACTTAAATCTGGTTTATTTTTATACCACGCTTCATAGGGTGTTTTATTTCCCAAACTTGAAGTTACAGATCTATTTTTTAGGTATACTGCTGTATTAGCTGCTTCAGCCCAGAACTTTTTTTCTAATTTCGCATTAAAAAGTAAGCATCGCGCTTTCTCTATAATAGTTCTATTAGCCCGTTCACAAACACCATTTTGTTCAGGTGTGTATGCAGTTGTCTTCTGGTGTATAATTCCTTCTCTGAGTAAGTAATTCTCCATCTCACCACTACAAAATTCACCACCATTATTTGTGCGTAATATTTTTATTTTTGTTTTCTGACTATTTTCAGTCATTGCTTTAAAATTCTTAAATATCTTGAAGACTTCATTTTTATGTTTGTGGAAGTATATGAAGGTCATACGACTGTGATCATCAATGAACAAGACAAAATACCTAGCACCACCTATGGACTTCGTTTCCATAGGACCACATACATCTGCATGTATTGTATGTAGTATTTCTGTACTTATTTTTCCAACATGATGAAATGGTAACCTCATTTGTTTACCTTCGCAACAGGTCACACATTTCGCCATTGTCATATCACTGGTACCCGGGTAGGACAATCCATCTACAATGCCGTTCTTCATTTTATTTAAATCATTACTGTTAATATGCGCTAACCGCCTGTGCCAAAGATCTGCATTTGCTACAGCAGGTGCTGCCAGTATACAATCTGCTACTTTGATGTTTAGCTTGTACACTCCATTTATTGACGTTCCTGTGGCCACCAACACATTCTTAGTGTTACGTATGTAGCATTTGTTTTCACCAAAAACAACATTGTTTCCGTTCTTGATTAGTTCGCTCACTGACAACAGGTTTGTTGTTAAGCTCGGTATGCAAAGCACATCTTTAACCATGATATCGTAGTTGCAGTTAGTTATTATTTGTACATCTCCGGAACACAAAACTGGCACTTTCATATTATTCGCGATGGTTATCTCTGATAAATATGGCGTAAAATTTGCGTGTTTTATCCACTCTTTGTTGGCCGTCATATGTGCACTTGCGCCACTGTCAATGTACCATTCGTTTTTATTGTATTCTCCGTTCAAAAAAACTACACTAAAAGCATTAGATTGTTTGTTTTTTTGTAACAATGGACACTGGTTTCGATAATGACCCGTCTGTTTACATTTGTAACAAGTGATGGTCTTGTCACCTGTCACTTTTGAATTTTTCGATGACGTCGCGCCATTTTTAAATTTCTGCTTGTAGCTTTTATTTGCAGCAAATGCTGCGCCGCTGGAATCCACGTCATTCTTTGAAACCTCCATATCAATCAACTTAGATTTTATTAAATCGGTGGTAATCTGCATTCCTGAGTGCTCCACCGCCATAATCATTGGCATGAATTTTTCTGGCAGACCTGCGAGAAGTAACGATCCGACCCATTCTTCTGTAATTGCAAATCCTGTGCCCTTCAATCTCTGAGCTGTTTCGACCACTTGCGTGACGTAGGAAGTCATGGAATCACAATTTTCTTGTCGTAACGAGATTAAATGTCTTAGTAGAGATATTTTACGAGAAAAGCCTGAGTCATCAAATATAGACCTCAGTTTAATCCATAACTCTAAAGTTGTTTTTGTTTCCTTAATATGCACGTACAATCCAGGGTCAATAGTTAAAACTAGCTTCGCCTTGGCTCTTGCGTCATCTGATGCTTTTGACTCGAAATTTTTATCTGGCTCCGACTTGATATAGTTAGCAAGGTTGTCAAGCACCAACAGATTTTCAACCGCAAAACTCCACTGATCATAATTCTGGCGTCCTGTCAGCTTCTCAATACTTTGAAAATAGTTTGCAGCCATATTTCCACGAAAAGTCAACAATTTTCGACTGTTTTATACTAAATTTACACAGTAAAAACCGAAAAATATATGGATATTTGCCCATAACCTATTAAAACACGTTGCTTTTCGCAATAGACAAAAGAATAATCTTTATTGTTCTTGAAATATATTTGAAATGTTACACATTGTTTCAATATAGATGGCGCCACTAAACACATTTGATAATTTTGTTACCATTATTCTAATACAATTCGCAAGATGTTCTGGAATCTATTCCAGATTCGCATCGCTTATCAGCGATAAAGGAATTTGATGAAGTGAGCATGCATAAAATATTGGGCTTATACTGGTCACCAAATTCCGATTTATTCTCGTTCGTCACTTCTACACCTAAAACAGGTTGTACAAAACGAAATATATTGTCTTGTGTCGCAAAAATATGGGATATTATGGGCTTCATCGCGCCTGTCGTTTTATATGCCAAGCTTTTAATTAAACAATTGTGGCTACACAAATGCGATTGGGATGATGAGCCTCCCGACGATATTGTAAGGATATGGATGCAATTCTGTGAGGAACTTTTCTCGCTAAATAGAATACAAATTCCGCGCCATACTGGCATCACGTCCAGTAGCATCGTAACCATTGTTGGTTTCGCAGATGCCAGCGAAAAGGCGTATGGAGGTATAGTGTATTTCCATGTCCAAAATCATGAAGCAATTTCAGTACACGTTGCTTGTGCAAAATCGAAGGTTTCTCTTGTGAAAATTGTTTCTCTCGCACGATTAGAACTTTGCGCTGCATAAATACTTGCAAAATTAATGCATAACGTAGTAGAAACCTTAGAAAAATGCATGAAAATTGAAAATATATACGCATTTACTGATTCCACTGTAGCACTTTGTTGGATTCAGTCTTCTCCGCACCGTTGGGGGACATTCGTGGCTAATAGAGTTGCTAAAATTCAATCTGAATTATCAGCTACCTGTTTTAATCATATCGCAGGCATAGATAATCCCGCTGATTGTCTGTCACGAGGGCTTACCCCCAATCAAATTTTAGATCACCCGCTATGGTTTCATGGCCCACCGTGGATGAAATTTAGGCCTGATCGGTGGCCCATTACCACATTTGATGTTACCGTGGTGACAGAACCACCCGAACAGAAGTCTATTTCGTTAGTAATGACTTCTGGTTTAGAAGAATATGATATTCTAACCCTGTCAAAGCGCTTTTCCTCGTGGAATAAATTATTACGATGTTTGGTTTACGTATTTCGTTTTCTTAAGGTGTTGCCATATCGAAAATATATAAGTGGGTCAGATTTAGAGTTCATTGAGCTTAAAATATTGCGCGAAATACAACGAGCGTACTTTCCCGGGGAATTGATAAATCTACAACAAGGAAAAACGTGTAAACCCGTATTTCAACGTTTGAGACTGTTCTTGAATGACGGACTCATAAGGTTGGGAGGTCGTTTAGTTAATTCGGATTTAAATTATGATCAAAAGCACCCCGTAGTTCTCCCGCGAAAGGATCACGTTTTAAATTTGTTGGTTGATTATTATCATAAAATTCATTGTCACTCGGGTCCCGCATTATTAATGTCTATTTTGAGGTAAAAATATTGGATACTGTCAGCCCGTAGTTTAATTCGAAATCGAGTACATAAATGCAATTCGTGTTTTCGGCTACGCCCTAAAACAATTGCACCTTTATTGGCGGATCATAGAGATTGTCGTGTCATTCAGTCTATAAAACCATTTACGCATGTGGGTATAGACTTTGCCGGGCCTTTAAGGGTAACCGTATCACGTGGACGTGGAATTCGTTCTCAAAAGGCGTATATTTGTTTATTTGTGTGTTTGACAACAAGAGCTATACACCTTGAATTGGCGTCAAGTTTGAGCACCGAATGTTTTCTGAACGCATTCAAACGATTTCTTTCTAGGCGTGGTCCTGTGTCAAATTTATACTCAGACAACGGAACTAACTTTGTAGGAGCCAAGAGAAAATTGAATGAATTGCACGCATTTTCGTCATCTTCACATTTTGGTGAAGAATTCGCAAGTATTTTGGCCAATAATAGAATAAGCTGGCATTTGAATGCGCCAATAGCACCCCACTTTGGAGGAAATTGGGAATCCAATATTAAAAGCATGAAGACTCATCTTTTTCGAGTAATAGGAGATCAGATTCTATCGTTTGAAGAGGCAACTACAGTACTTGCACAAGTAGAAACCATTCTGAATACGAGGCCATTGTGTAGAACGCTCTCTTCAGACCCCTCCGAACCCCTTGCGTTAACGCCAGCTCACTTCTTGACGACAACTCCCTTAAAACACCTGCCCGCCATGGAAATCGAGAAGGATAATTTAAACCTTCTATCGCGTCATGATTTACTCGATAAATTAATTCAATCATTCTGGAAGCGATGGAGATTAGATTACTTGCATACTTTGCAAGTACGTTCAAAATGGAATACTCCTACTAATCCAGTAAAGGTCGGCTTAGTAGTAATAGTGGGAACTGAAAACACCCCACCATTACATTGGCCGTTAGGTGTTATTGATGAAGTTTTCCCCGCAAAAGATGGAGTAATTCGTGTTGCTCGTGTTAGAACAGTGCTGGGATCTTATATTCGCCCAGTAATACGGCTATACCCTTTGCCAACTCAATAGTAGTCTAGTAGCATTAGGTTTAGTCAATGTAGGTTAGGAAATTTAGGATAACTGTAGGTTATGTTAATTTATTTATATGATAAATGCCATGACAATGCGGTTTTAAAAGGGGTGATTTCGCACCCTTTCAAGACGGGGGGGATAGTTGCGCGTGAGGTTTAAAATTGAATAGCCTTAAATGTGTACCCTTCACCCCCCTTTGCCCCTTGTCCCCTTTCCTTGATCCGAGCCAAAGACAAGGAGTAGTGTTATCGTTGCATTCTTACCGCGAACATTCGTGTCATCTTGAAACCCGCATATGTTTGAACTCGGCTGTGACTGTTTTGGAGCACACATCGTCCAGTGAAACGTTTTACCCGCAGCAGTGGATGTCACTGTCTTTTTTGTTTTGTGTTAAGTGAGCGAATGTTAATTGTATGCAAACTGATAAGTGAAAGGAACCAGCGGCTTAAGGAGAACGAGACCAGGGTAAGTCTTTGGCCTTTCCTACTCATTTTCCTCTTGCAAAACACTAAGGCAATTCAATTCGTTTTTTTGTTTGTCTTAGTCTATATCGCACCACCGCAACCGCAACCCCCCGCACAATTGCGAACGAAGGATTTGCGCACAACCAAATGTTCTATATCCTCGTGGAACCCATGTTTATAAATGGTGATAGCCTGTTTAGAATAGATGCAATTTGGTAAAGATAATATATATTTTCTTCAATGTTTTATATCCTCGTGAACCCATGTTTATAAATGGTAGCCTGTTTAGAATAGATGCAATTTGGTAAAGATAATATATATTTTCTTCAATGTTTTATATCCTCGTGAACCCATGTTTATAAATGGTAGCCTGTTTAGAATAGATGCAATTTGGTAAAGAATATATATATTTTCTTCAATGTTCTATATACTCGTGGAACCCATGTTTATAAATGGTGATAGCCTGTTTAGAATAGATGCAATTTGGTAAAGATAATATATATTTTCTTCAATGTTTTATATCCTCGTGAACCCATGTTTATAAATGGTAGCCTGTTTAGAATAGATGCAATTTGGTAAAGAAAATATATATTTTCTTCAATGTTCTATATCCTCGTGTACCCATGTACCCATGTTTATAAATGGTAGCCTATTTAAAATAGATTCACTTTGATAAAGATTATATATTTTTTACTAGGGTGACCACATTTGGGTTAAGCCATTCAGTCAGGGGGAATTCGAGATCCCCATCGGCTGCAAGATCGTTAAGTCCGAGGGGAAGAAGATCACGGCTCGAGATGATGATGGAAAGGAGTTCTCCGTGGCCTTTGAGCAGGTGCTCAAGTCTATGCACCTCACTTCCGTGCGAGGAGTCGAAGACATGATCACACTCGGAGACTTACAGGAATATGCTATACTCAAGAATCTACATATGAGATACAAGGATAAGCTTATTTATGTGAGTAACTTTATTGTGTAATTTTTTTTTATCTGATTATCATCTTAAAATAGCTGTATGTACACATTAAATATGTAAAATTATCATCAACTTATAATTAGAATGAATAACTTTGTTTGGATACTACTAACACAAGCAACATTTTCAGCTTACTCTGGTGGTAGTAGGAGAATTTCAAATATTGTCAGGTTATTCGTAACCCGGGAATGTTTGTCTTTCTTTTTAAAAAAAAAAAATATATATATATATAATCTGCAGGACCTATGTGCAAAAAAACCGGCGGCAACTAGTTATTATTGTTATTATATTCAACAGTGAGGACAAAAGTAGATAGGAAAAAAGGGTAACCTTCACTTACTTTTGAATGTATTCCAAGTGTTAGTACATAAATTAAATTGAATAATTACAGCATTTCATAAAATGGTTATGCTGTAAGTCACCACCTCTAGGCACCAGAACTTAATGGCAATCTCTCTTTATTGTACAATCTCGCACAAAATGGTTATGCTGCAAGTCACCACCTTTAGGCACCAGAACTTAATGGAAATCACTCTTTGTTGTACAATGTTTTAATAATTACAGCATTTCATAAAATGGTTACGCTGCAAGTCGTCACCTCTAGGCACCAGAACTTAATGGCAATCTCTCTTTATTGTACAATCTCGCACAAAATGGTTATGCTGCAAGTCACCACCTTTAGGCACCAGAACTTAATGGAAATCACTCTTTGTTGTACAATGTTTTAATAATTACAGCATTTCATAAAATGGTTACGCTGCAAGTCGTCACCTCTAGGCACCAGAACTTAATGGCAATCTATCTTTATTGTACAATAACGCACTTGTTTGTTACAGACATACACTGGTTCCATGCTCATAGCTATAAATCCATATGAAATTCTACCAATTTATACTGGGGAGCAAATAGCTCTTTACCGAGGAAGGAAAATTGGTGAAATTCCACCTCACATATTTGCTGTCGGAGATTCTTGCTATAGAGAGATGAAAGAGAAACTTCAAGATCAGTGTATCGTTATAAGGTAAAATAAAATATTATAAACCTTTTTTAGAAAGTTTTCAGAATGTTAACATCTGTATTGTTTTATATCTATTTGAGTTTTGTTTTAGTGGTGAGAGTGGAGCAGGAAAAACAGAAAGTACCAAACTGATTTTGCAATATCTGGCAGCAGTCAGCGGAAAGCACTCCTGGATAGAGCAACAGATTCAAGAAACTAATCCTATTTTGGAAGCTTTTGGTAATGCTAAAACTGTGCGCAATGATAATTCATCTAGGTTTGGAAAATACATCCACATTAACTTTAATACTAAAGGATTCATTGAGGGTGCTAATATCGAACAATACTTATTAGAAAAGTCCCGTATCGTGTCACAAAACCAAGGAGAGCGCAATTATCACATATTTTATAGTTTGATAGCGGGACTGAACAGCGAGGAAAAGAAAAAGCTGGAACTATCTGATGCCTCTAATTACGAATACTTAAAAGGAGGGAAGACACTGACTTGCGACGGGAGAAATGATGCCGCGCAATTCGCTGACATTCGAGCTGCCATGAAAGTTCTCAACTTCTCCGATGAAGAAATGTGGAACATCTTCAAATTACTAGCTGCAATTTTGCACATGGGAAATTTTAAATATAAATCTACTATCGTCAATAATCTGGAAGGTTCCGAGATAACTGACGGAGCAAACGCAGGCAGAGTGGCTTCCATGTTAGGGCTGAACAAGTCTTCCCTTTGCGACGCTTTAACGAGAAAGACGATACAAATACAGGGAGACAGAGTTGTCTCTTCTATTTCCAAACAAAGCGCCATGGAATCAAGGGATTCCTTCGTCAAAGCTATTTATGGACAAATCTTTGTTATGATTGTGGAAAAAATTAACCAAACAATTTTCAAACCATCTAGCAATAGTGTGAACTCCATTGGAGTATTGGATATTTTCGGATTTGAAAACTTTACAGTTAACAGCTTTGAACAGTTGTGTATTAATTATGCTAATGAAAATCTGCAACAGTTCTTCGTAAAACATATTTTTAAAATGGAGCAAGAAGAGTATGCAAAAGAAAGCATTAAATGGGAAAATATTAATTACGTAGACAATCAAAATATTCTTGAAATGATCGGAATAAAAAGTTTAAATATCATGTCTCTAATTGATGAAGAAGCCAAGTTTCCAAAAGGGACGGACCTGACTTTGTTGATAAAACTGCATTCCACGCACGGATCAAAGTCCATTTACTTAAAGCCAAAATCTGATCACATGCATCATTTCGGAGTTCAACATTTTGCTGGGAACGTGTCATATGAAGTTGTAGGTTTTCTGGATAAAAACAGGGATACATTCAGTCCTGATGTTCGTGAGCTAGTCAGGCAATCCACCAACAATTTCTTGAAGGGACTCTTTGGTGATAGTTTAACTGATATGGATGGTGGAAGGAAACAGATTACCCTGTCCATCCAGTTCCGATCATCACTGGAAAATCTGATGAAATCCCTTTACTCGTGCCATCCATTCTTCGTCAGATGCATCAAACCCAATGAGCTGAAGAAACCCTTGGTAAGGAGAACTTTTCATATTCGTACATATTCACATATTTTATAAAAAAAATCTATTATTTCTAAATAAGTTTTAACCCTTTTCTGCCATATTAGATATTCGATCGCGGCCTCATTGTTCGGCAGCTCCGCTACGCAGGTTTGATGGAAACAGCTCGCATTCGACGTGCGGGATACCCAATTCGCCATTCTTACTTCGACTTTGTGAACCGTTATCGATTCCTCGTTCACAACATCCCACCGCCTCACAAGACTGATTGCCGAGTAGCAGCGGGAAAAATCTGCAAGGAAGTGCTCTCGGAGCACACTGAGTTTCAACTCGGAACTACCAAAGTGTTCCTGAAAGACTCTCACGATGTGTACTTGGAAGAGATGCGAGAAAAGATATTGGAGAAGTATATACTGGTGCTTCAAAGGAACATAAGGCGCTGGATAGCGAGAAGGCGATTCTTGCAGATGAAGTCTGCAGCTCTGGTTATTCAGAAGCACTGGAGGGCACGAGGGTACAGACAGAGGTACTTGGCTATGCGCAGAGGATATCTACGCTTACAAGCGTGTATCATGTCTCGCCAGCTAACGGCCACGCACACCAGAACAAGAAAGGCAATGATACAAGGGCAAGCTCTTGCCAGAGGGTTCATGGTTAGAAAAGTGGTAAGAGAAAAGGGTAAATATATCAAACAACAGCTCGTCTTGCTGAGAAAGAAGAGGGATGAAGAACTGGAAGAGATGAAGAAGAAGGGAACACAAAACTATGAACAAAAGGCGAATGATAACCTTGACAAGAGAGTTAACACCCTGTTCCAGAATATTTGGGTGGAGAGGATTGGTGAGAATATCACACCCACCAAGAAGAATGCCCACGTCGATGACAGCTATGTTGACGACATGTTTGAATTCCTCCAAGATGGCTCTGCAGACAACCAACTGAAGGGAAGTGTCATGGTAATACTACTATCTTTTTCTTATTATTTGTATCACCCATTATTATTTATGTTAACCCCTTTTAAAGACGCTTTCAGAAGGTTGGAGAATTTGGGTGTGTTTCTGCTTTGTAATAAAATCAAAGTTAAAGTTAAAAGTAAATGTTATTAAATTCCAGGTGCGACAGCAGAGTGAGCACCAGCAGGCAGATATAGATATGCCGGAAGTGGAGGAGCCTGAAGAAGACCTGTCCGCCTATGACTTCAGGAAGTTTGCAGCTACGTACTTCACGGGCAACAGCAGCTACCAGCACAGCCGGCGCGCCCTCCGCCGCCCGCTGCTGGAGTGTGGAGACGAGGGCTGGGCCGCGGCCCGTGCCCTGTGGGTTGCCCTGCTGAGGTTCATGGGAGATCTACCCGAGCCCAGAGATGCCGGTGATGCAGATGCTATTCCAGTCATGAGCAAACTGACGGAAACCCTGGGCAGGGCTTTCCAGAATTCAGAGGAATATCAGGTGCATAACCTCAAATTTTATGCTGTAACAATTTTTATTTTTATCTTGTTTAAATTTAAATGTCTGGTATCAAATCTAAGGTTTTGCAATCAGGTAGGTGTAAATAGCAATCTTATCAACTTTCTGATTAAAATATAAATTTTCTGATAGGCAAATCTTTCATTCAGCTACATTATAGGTATACATACTCTTCTGATGAAATACATTGAGTCCAGAAATTGGTGAAACTACCCCACATTTGGAGTCAAATTTGTGTTAAAACTTTTTTGATTTGAGCTTTAGTTTTCCAGTAAATTAAGTTTCAAATTGAAATTTACTCAATGAAAATCAGAAGGGCCGACCCTGAGCCAAACTGCGCCTGGCGCTAGTAAAAACTTCACGGGCGCTGTGTTAGGTTAGGTTAGATTCATTAGCGCCTTGGAACCTTGGTTCCTTGGCCCTTGACAAGTCTATGCCAGCCCTGACTGTCAGCTATTTATTGTCTTTTAAAATGTGTTTAATTTATTTAACCCTTATGGCAAAAATAAGAGGAAAATAAAAATAAATTCTCAAACAATGTGTCATGTTCGTGCTGTATTGAGCTCCTCAAAAAGTAATGCTTTTTTTATAATACAAGGTGCAAAGAATGTGTCATATTCTTGCTGAATTGAATTCCTAAAAAAGTAATGCTTTTCTATAATACAAGGTGCACACAATATGTCATATTCATGCTGAATTGAATTCCTAAAAAAGTAATGCTTTTCTATAATACAAGGTGCACACAATATGTCATATTCATGCTGAATTGAATTCCTAAAAAAGTAATGCTTTTCTATAATACAAGGTGCACACAATATGTCATATTCATGTTGAATTGAATTCCTAAAAAAGTAATGCTTTTCTATAATACAAGGTGCACACAATATGTCATATTCATGCTGAATTGAATTCCTAAAAAAGTAATGCTTTTCTATAATACAAGGTGCACACAATATGTCATATTCATGCTGAATTGAATTCCTAAAAAAGTAAAAGAAATAGCTTGGTTTATAATAATAAATTTACAGGTAGCTTTATCAGTATTTTGGGCTATGCTCTATGCTACATAGTATGCAATTTGCAGTTTGAACATGGCCAGTTAGCTAACATCTGTCACAATAATAAAAAAACTAAAATACTTGCAGAACTTAATAATAATATTATTAAATTTGATTTACATAAAATTTTTAGCATTGCTATCAATACAAATTAATTTACAAAAAAAGGATTATGAAATGATTGTCAACTTTTGTTAGGTTGTCTGTGTTGTATCCCATACAAACAATTCAATGTTTTTTACCTAAAAACTACCTTAACTGTGAAATTAGCATTACCTTGAGGTGCATTGCAGTGTGTTTTGCTAGGTTTTAGAGTTTTTAACGCATTTCATTACTGTCCATGAAAATTCCAAAGTAAAAAAAATGATTTTATATAGTCGTTTCTATTATTTCAAATCTAATTTTCAATATTAAATTTGGCTCTGAGATATTTATAAAATTCAACCTGTGTCATAAATAAGTTAAATTGCAAATTTATTAAAAAAAATTCAATTTATTGGTAATCCGGTTAATTATTTTTCCTGCTTGTACTGCTCGAAAAAGAGTAAAAAATTTACATGAAATTTATATTTTTTAAATTTTTCTTTATCCAGTGTTTTTTTGGTTTTTTACAATTTTTGGTGTGGTGGTTGAATATTAGAATATATTATTATAGTTAGGTTATGCCTAGAAATGTATAGACTGATAAATTTTATCATTATGTACTAATGTGCTTTCTACTTTCTAAACCTAGTTTTGTTTTAGAATGTGATATCTAATAATGAGAGCGCATACACTAGTGAAAAACAACGCAAAAAGATGATAAACATGACATTGAAAAGACAAACCAAAATACGGGATGAACTTCACAGAGGACTTTTAGAAGATAAGCAAACAAACGACTTCTATGAATTGTGGCTCAGTGGAAGAACTTCTAACTTAGAAAAGCTTCACTTCATTATCGGTCACGGTATTCTAAGACCGGAATTGAGGTAAATTTAATTCACATGTTTAAATTGAACTTTTCTGAACACTTTTGTATTTTATTGTTTATTTGATGTTTCTGTATGATTTTAGTGATGAGATTTACTGCCAGTTGTGCAAGCAACTTTACAATAATCCAACTAAAGCTTCGCACGCCAGGGGTTGGATTTTGATGTCTCTTTGTGTGGGCTGCTTCGCCCCCAGCGAACGGTTCGCCAACTACCTTCGCGCATTCATACGGGAAGGTCCTCCCGGATATGCACCCTACTGTGATGGTCGCCTTAACAGGACTCTCAAGAATGGCCCGCGAACACAGCCTCCTAGCTGGATAGAACTCCAGTCAACCAAATCTAAAACACCCATTGTGCTTACTGTCACCTTTATGGATGGAACTACTAAAACTGTACAAGCAGACTCGGCTTCTACAGCTGAAGAGGTTGGGAACCAAATTGCGGAGGCCATCGATCTTAAAGACATGTTCGGCTTTTCACTATTCATCAGTCTGTTTGATAAAGTGCTTTCACTGGGCAGCGAAGGCGATCATGTGATGGACGCTGTTTCCCAATGTGAGCAGTATGCCAAGGAACAAGGAGGCACGGAGAAGAATGCCCCCTGGAAATTATTCTTCCGCAAGGAACTCTTCTCCCCGTGGCACAACCCGGTTGAAGACCCCGTCGCCACTAATCTCATATACCATCAAATAACAAGGGGTGTCAAGTTTGGCGAGTACAGATGTACAACTGAGAATGATATAGCCGTGTTGGCCGCTCATCAATATTACGTAGAATATGGTCATAAACTGGATCCTGCAGTATTACAAAAAGTGGTAAACAATTATATTCCAAACCAATTCTTGCAAGCTGGAGACAAAGCTGTTGTTAAATGGGAAGCCTTGATTAAGACAGCTTTTGAAAGCAGTAGCTCCATTAAACAACGTGTTGATCCTATTCATTGTAAAGAAGACGTGGTTATCTTTGCCAAACTCAACTGGCCAATTCTGTTCTCCAGATTCTTCGAGGCAATCAGAACAAAGGGAGCGTCGGTAACAAAGGATAATGTTATTATCGCCGTCAATTGGACCGGAATATATATTGTTGACGACCAAGAGCAAATTCTTCTAGAACTCTCCTTTGTGGAAATTACTTATGTCGGCTTCAATAAAGACAAAAACTCCAAATTCGGTAAGTTCACGCTAATGACTATTCAAAAAGAAGAAATCGTATTTGATTGTCTGGACGCAGAAGATCTGAGTAACTTGGTCATCTTCTTGATAGATGGTCTCAAAAAGCGATCACTGTATGTCATTGCCCAGAAAGACGTCAAGGAATCAGCAGACACTTCGTCCTTCCTGGAGTTCAAGAAGGGCGATCTGATTACTTTGGTAAATGATGTGGGTGATACGATCATGACGTCAACCTTTGGCAATGGGGAGTGCAATGGTCGCTCCGGAATATTTTCAACAGAGCATGTATATGTATTACCAACAATGAGTAAACCTCCGCAAGATATTTTGAATCTGTTTAAGAAAGATGGAGCAATGGACAAATATAAACAAGAGAAATCCAAGTACAATACGATGCAGCGCAAGAAAATGCACACCTTACAGAAATACGCCCAGGAACACTTCAGAGAAAACTATAATGCCACGGCCACAATATCCAAAGCCTCGGCAATCATGACAGTTAGAAAGGGAGCATCGGAAGAGTTGTGGAGACACGGGCGTGAACCAATCAAACTGCCACTTCTGCAAAAGTTGCAAGGCAATGCAATGCTTTGTAAAGAAGCCTGTTCCATATTCGTCAGCGTGCTGAAGTACATGGGTGACATGCCCGCCCCCAGACCGCGTATCGCCTCAGAATACACAGACGAGATATTTAGTCCCGCTTTGAAACATGAAGTTCTCAAGGATGAAGTTTATTGCCAAATCATGAAACAGTTGACGAACAATCGCATCCAGTTGAGTGAAGAGCGTGGCTGGGAATTGATGTGGCTAGCTACCGGTTTGTTCTCGTGCAGTCAGACCCTTGCCAAAGAATTGGTAGAGTTTTTGAAAACACGTCCTCATCCTATTGCCAAGGAATGCCTCCAACGGTCATATAAGTCTCAGAAGAGCGGACAACGACAGTATCCACCATACTTGGTGGAAGTGGAAGCCATACAACATCGCAGCTTGCAGATTTACCACAAGGTTTACTTCCCAGATGATACTGACGAGGCTTTCGAAGTTGATTCCACTACAAAAGCTAGAGATTTATGCCTTCAAATAGCTGAGAGACTGGACCTCAGAAATAGTGATGGATTCAATTTGTTCGTTAAGATTGCCGACAAGGTATTCTCAGTACCAGAGAACTACTTCTTCTTTGACTTCATACACGAGCTCATAGACTGGATTAAACAATCGCGACCGGGACGTAATAGTAAGTCATATTTACATCAATTAGTATCTTTAGTCAAAGTTATTTTTGTACATATGAGGAGTACCTAATAAATACTCACTTATTTATTACAGCTGGTGCTCCAATACAATTCCAATATCAGATATTCTTCATGAAGAAGCTGTGGATTAATACTATCCCTGGGAAGGATGTCAATGCCGATCAGATATTCTATTATCATCAAGAGTTGCCCAAGTATCTGCGCGGATATCACAAGTGCGGTAAATCTGATGCAGTCATGCTGGCTGCTTTGATATACCGGGCGAGATTTGGAGAAGACATTTCCCAAATGGCCGGCGCTGCTTTCCAACTGCAGAGCCTTTTGCCAGTGGACTTCTTGAAACTGCAGCCGCAATCCGAGTGGCGCAAGCAGATAGGAACTGCCTACATGAGGGATAGTGAAAAGACTCCGGAGCAAGCCAAGGAAGCCTTCCTCAATATTCTTTACCAATGGCCAACATTTGGAACGGCATTCTTTGAAGTCAAGCAGACGACAGATGCCAGCTACCCTGAAGTGGTTATTATTGGAATCAACAAGAATGGAGTCAGCATCATTCACCCTCAAAACAAGGTAAGATTAATCAATCATTACTGGTTCAACAAATACCGTTCATATTAGTACATATTATGTAAATAATTTATTTATACACCTAAAAAGGCTTTTACATAAAAATGATATATGATGCAGTGTACATAGGAGAATATCTGTATTATATAGAGAATAATAATAGTATTTAGATGTAATCCATTATAAAGCAGGTACAAAATAGATCTATGAATACACAAATATAAAATTGTGATTACAAGTATAATGAGAATATAATGAACTAAAGATGAAACAATAATAGTTAATTGTAACAGTAACATAAAATAAAATAGAAATTAGAACAATACTCCATATTAGACAAATCACTAAAACTACATTACCAAAACTAACTATAATTTGCAGGATTCAACAAAGTGCTGGTATAGATTACGCTTAGTTGTATAAATGGTGTCATATATACCAATAGAACCCCCAAACTTGTTGCCTAGAAGATGCATCCTATTGTTTAGTGAATGTGTCTGGGTTGGTTGCGTATGTATTACAGAAGAATGTTACATTTTGTCTTGTGTTTCTACATGTAGGTACATGGAATTTTATAGTGATGACGATGGCAGGGCTGTCAATTAAGTTATTAATGACTCTGTGTAATACAACCAGGTCTGACATAATTGTCCCGTCAGACAGGGTTATTAGGTGCAATTGATTAATCGAACTGACATAATGAATGTATTCAATTGGAATAATTTTGAGCTTAAAATTTATTTACCTAAGAAATTTGTGCTGGACTCGTATATTGTTAGAGTGAATTGTATACAAAGGGGTCAAATAGGTGAATTATATTCTACTTGACTTCTAACTAATGGAATATATAATATATGAACTATAGGAATATATATGGAATATAATCTCATACAATCTAATTACTTAAAATCAATTAAAGTTCTGCAAAGGAACCAAGCATCTTTGCCAAGCCTTATTGGTCATGTTGTTTATGTGTGCAATGAATGGCAAGTTTTCATTGAATATTACAACCAAGTCACAAATTTGTGACACCGGTATTAATTTAATATTATTTAATGCATATTCATGTAAGATATTATAATGATAACTGATAACAACAACAATCACGGACGGTTCAGTTTTAACGTCACGATGACGGAAAAAGTGAAAAAATGTGTAAAAATCGTTATTAATGAACTTCTTACGTTTTTATTCAATAAAGTAGATGTGTTAGATGAAGTGTCAATCGTACAAATTTGTTCTACGCACTTCAGTGAAGACGAGGTGGAACTATCGAAAGATCTCCTGTACTCAGAGGTTGACGACAGAAGAATCACCAGGAAGGGCGATGGAAAAAAAGTAAAGAACCTTTATGATATGATCAAAATAATAAATGAAACCGAGCCAACAGATATGCCAACTTTTGTGGCTAAAAATCTGCACAAATTACCTCCAGTTTGTTTTGATTCAGTCGACACAACCTCACTTTTAAAAGATATTTTGTCTTTAAAAACTGAGCTCTTTACCACAAAGGTACAAATGTGCAAACAAAATGATGTAGAAGAGCTACGAGAGCAGATGACCCTTTTGAGGAGCGAGCTGAAATTAAGAAATGTCAATAATCAAAATGATAATTCCAAACGTATCGAAGAAATGCCCTTGGTTAATGTCAAGGTCACGGAGCAGGACAGTATTAGTACGCACACCAAACAAAAGACGTATTCTAATGCACTAGCTAATAAATCATGCGTGGAAACCCAGAAACCGTTAGACAACGGCCTGCGGTCCGATACAAAGACATCTCAGAATTATCAAAACAAGATAATACCGGTTTTACGATCGTGAAAAAACGAAAAGTAAATAAAAAATACAAGAGAACAGGGCCATATCTAATATTAAGGCAGCTCCTCTAAGAACGGCAATCTATGCCTCAAGATTCAAACAAAAACGAGTGCTGATGACCTCAAAAAATATTTTACTTCCAAGAATCAATCTTTTATAGACGTAGAATGGATTAAACCATTCAAACCGACCCCATTCAAAATAACAATCCTCGCGCAGAAAATCAGTATTTTTATGGAAAAAGATTTTTGGCCCGAAAGAATAGTGTATCGAATCTTCAAAGAAATAAATCACAGCTCAGACAAAAGTTCAAACAATACACATAATGGATCCTCTTAAAATTATTACTACCAATTGTAGATCAGTGAGAAGGACGGTGAAATTTATTCACGACATATGTGAAGAATATGATGTCATTTTATTACAAGAAACATGGCTATTACCCACTGACATTAATTATCTTTCAGAAATAAACCCAAAATTTTCAAGCTTGGGCACATCTACCATAGATACAACTACCGTCATACTTAGAGGGCGTCCCCACGGTGGAACGGGTGTATTATGGCGCAGCGCAATAAGGGCATAGGCTATCGACTGCAATGACAATAGGTTATCGGGAATAGAAATAAAGCTGGATAAAGGATTGTTGTACATTCTCACAGTTTACATGTCAACTTTCTGTAATGATAACATACCCGAATTTTCAAGATGCCTGGCAAGCCTGCATTCACTTATTGAAGATAAACAATATACGAACTGCCTTATTATGGGTGATTTTAATGCCAATCCAAGAACATTATTTGGGAAAGGTTTATTATCATTCTGCAAAGAAAACAAATATCACTGCATCGATATTGAAAAACTGCCAGAAAATTCTTACACATATGTTAGTGATGCACATAACACAACGAGCTGGTTAGATCACTGCACAGGGCCGGCCACAATTCAAAAGATGACAAAAAATATTTCTGTAAAGTACAATGTTGACTGGACAGACCACCGGCCCATGTCAATTTGATTAGAAACAACAGGTACAACCGCAACTGAGGAAATTTCTCCGATGGCTTTGGATCCAGTAAAATGGAGAGCAAGTAATAAATCTCAGATCATGTCCTATTCTGCAACAGCATCATTTTTAACAAATCGCATTAAATGTAGCAGCGGGGTCGAACTCTGTAAAAAGTCAGAATGTAAAAATAACTTTCATAAAGATGCCACCGACGAACTATATGGGAGGATTGTAGAGTCACTAAGCACTGCCGCTAAAAACGTCTTTGAAAGTGGGCGCAAACATAATAGAACCACATCCAAACATATTCGTGGATGGAATGACAATGTATCGATTCATTATGAAGCATCACGAAATGCACTTATGAAATGGATTGAAAATGGAAAACCCCGGTCGGTTCTCTTGGCAGAAAATAGAAAAATACTGAGAAGAAAGTTTAAATGTGAATTAAGAAAATGTCAAAAAACAGCGGAACAAATAAAAATGGACAAAATATCAGGTGCAATTGAGAACAGTGACTTTAAAAATTTTTGGCTAAAAACAGGCAACGTTTTAAAAGCTAAAACACAGATATCCACCCATATTGAAGGAGAATCGGACTCGGAAAAGATTGCTAATATTTTCATAATCAACTTTTCAAAAATATCGGAAAGAAATGAACCCACCATCTTAGAAAAACCAAGCAAAGATGAGGATAAAAACATAACCGTTACGAAAGATATGGTCAAAACAGCTGTAAAACGAATGAAAGCTGGAAAATCGCCCGGTTATGATAGCCTGAGCATTGAACACGTTAGAAATGCCGGTGAAAAACAACATACACGCTTCTAGCAACGCTATTCACACAGATACTTCAACATATGCATATGCAAAGGAACTTCTCACATACAATTATAGTACCGTTAGTTAAATCCAGACAAGTTTAACCGTTTGAGTGCCAAAAAATTCATACATTTGCTTGTAAAATGCCACCAAAAAAACATTATTTTTTATGAAACTATATATTTTTTTAAAACCCCAAAAATTCTTTGAATTTTCAAGGATTTCGATAAATCAAAATATGATATTGGTTTTGAATCACGCGGAGGAGGATCCCGAAGTCCAGGCGTTTCGAAAAAATGAGAATTTTCGGTAGAAAAATTGGTTCCGGGAGGTACATTTGAAAATGAGTAATTTCCGGTGTTACTCTCCATTTCTTGGTCACGATCCGAAGAATTACTGGAAATTCGCATCCTGCGGTTGGGAAACACAGGTACGACATCACTGACATCACTCTCATCAGAGCTACTCTTACTCGAACTTGAATTAGAGGAGTGGAAATCGTCGCTCCCGCTGTCAGACATTTCAGAGGACGCCCTCGACGTTATATTTTTTCAATTAACTAAAATAAAAAAAATAATAAATGAATCTGAAATTTAAATGGTTTACTACGATCTTACAACTATTAAGATAATATTAGAATAATATTTACCAACGCCGCAGCACCACACCCGACGTACGCGCGATCAGAACACGACTGACGCAATCGACGGAAATCGACGATCGGCAATCTTCGTTAAAACACGAATCGACGAAAGTCGACGATTGGCAATCAAACGGTTAAGGTTATTTACGTCCGACAACCAATTTGGTTTTAAATCTATACAACAGTGTATGCTTGCTTTCTAGACTTAAGTAAAGCTTTCGACCGAGTATCTCATGCACTGCTTTGGAAAAAACTAAAAGAAAGGAAGATGCCCAGTTCAATAATTAACATTCTAGCAATCTGGCATCATCAACAAGAGAACCAAGTTATCTGGAAAAATAAAATGTCAGCACCAGTGAATACGGAATGCGGTGTCAGATAAGGGGGAAGCTTATCACCGATTATATTTAACGTCTATATGAATGATTTAAGCGATAAACTCACCTCGGCAAATGTAGGTTGTTACCTGAGAAACATTTGCGTAAATAACATTGCGTACGCAGATGACATGGTTATTTTGTCTCCAAGCATTAAAGCATTGAGAAAGCTGTTAAAGATATTCGAAGAATATGCCGATGAACATAACATGGTCTACAACCCAACTAAATCTGTGTTACTAGTATTGAAGTCGGGCACAGGCTCTACAAAAGTACTACCCGTAAGTCTAAACGGCAAGTTTTCTAAGTCAAAAACCGGAGATCAAATACTTAGGACACATCGTAACAGTGGAGCTCGATGATAATATGGATATTGGGCGACAGAGAAGATCACTGTGCATCAAAGTGATTATGATTTCTCGACGATTTAATAAGTGTAGCCCAAAAGCAAAAAGGCAACTTTTTAACGCATACTGCACGAGCCTATATACCTCGGAGCTGTGGACTAACTTCAAAAAAGCATCTCTAAAAAGAATGGAAGTACAGTACAACAATTCATACCGAATACTTTTTGGGCTGTCCTGGTACTGCAGTGCCACTGAGATGTTTGTAGAAGGGTGTGCTCCCGGATTCCGAGCACTAATGAAACAACGGATCACCAGCTTTCGAACGCGACTAGCCACAAGCGTAAACGGTCTTGTGATGGCAGCACTGCACTTCTGGCAGGGACCTATTTACAAGCGATGGGGCCAATTCCTGATGTCGTAGATTAAAAAAAAATAAACATATATTTTTTTTTTATACTTTTTCTTTTTTAAAAAAACTTAAGTCTCATTATGTTTTTTTTGTATTATTATTTTGTTTTTTTTCGTTTACTGTGTTACCTTACAATATTTTTTATATTTAATTTATATATTCTTTGTATAATATGGAGCTCGTGGGATTGCACCATCCTCCCCGAGATCTGGAATAAACAAGAAAAAAAAAAAAAGAATTTTAGAAAATCGTATTACTTGACATTTCAGTATGTTAAAAAATAAAGCATTTTGTTAACACCTTTGATGAAGTTGATCTAAGTTGATCTAGTCTGTAAAATTTGGCAATCGTATACATTTCGTATTCTTTTATATATTTTTTTAGTCGTCTGCAAATAGTAGGACTTCAACATCTTTAAATTGGTCAACAATGTCATTGATGAATAATTCTAAAAATATTGGGCTGAGATGGGGGACCCTTGAGGAACCCCACTTGTGGCCTTAAATGTATAAGATTGTACAGAATTAATCTTTACGCTAAGCACCCTATAGTATATTGATTTATGCCTAATTCTGATATCCGCATATACCAGTTAATAATAAAATGTCAAATGAGAAGGTGGGTAAATTAATTTTATCTTGCTGCAATTTGTGAGGTGGGTTTGGGTACCGCTGCCCCGGGTACCATTTACTGGATAACCAACACCTCTGCCATAGGTCACCCCGAGTGGTTTGCTACGTTTGGTGGCAGGGGTGCCCGGGTTCATCGGGTGAGGTGTGTTCAGGATGCGTCTGCCCACCAGCTGCGTGGTCTGGGAGAGGCTGGTTTGGGTAGACCCTTTAACCTCTCCAATTGATCTCTCACCATACGCCTTGCGCTGCAGCGGGAGGGATATATTTATACGTCACTCCTGGACATACTGATCCCTAGATTCCTACCCATCCCAAGTTCAGGGAAGGAAAAAGGTATGAATCTTTTTCCTACCCTGAACTTCCATTCCTTTTTCTCCTTAAAAATACCCACTGCACAGCATCTCCAAAGATGACATATGCCCTGAGGGAAATTATTTTCCCCAGGGCCTAATGTGGGGTTAATGTAAAAAAAAATTAATAATTTGTACACATTTCTCAAACATTTTAATTTTTAAGAGTATGTTATGTTTGTTTAACAGTTTTTTGCATGGCTTTTGATAATTATAGAAATTCCATTAAAATGTTTGATTCGCAAATCAAAATCACCCTTTTCTTTTCTCTCCTCCATTTCCTTCCAGAGGTCAGTTAACCACTTAATACTCGGTTTTTTTTTTAACAAAAATAAAACTAAAAAATCATCAGGTTATTTTATTTATTATTTAAAGAGTTAACATAATTTAAAATTGACCAGTTCAAAAAAAAAAAACAGTAAAAAAATCTAACCATAATAATTAAAAAATAGAATAAAAATAACTACAGTTCCATATAATAATAAAAAAGTAATAAAATTAAAAATTTGATTATGTGTGGTATATTTCGAAACACGGCTCCAGAGACCAACTTCACAATTTGCACACCAATAACAACTTTTGCTTCGGATACGTTTCCCTGTAATAATAATAATAGTATAAGTCGTAAAATAATGTAAAGTAATCAATGTAAATATATAAATAATAGTAAAGGTCGTAAAAAAAGCAATGAATCAGTAATTATTGAAATATAATACTTACAAAATATTTTTGTGAAGATTTCAAAAAGTTGATACAGAAGAAAAGATTTGCGCAAAGCGTCAAGTGGCAACTGGCAGGTGGCGAGCGCAGTTCGTTTGTTTATCTTGTATAACGCAAACAAGTCAAAACACGCGAGCAGTGTTCGGGTTGTCGCGGTACGATACACGCGCCGTCCGCGAACACCGCTCGTTCAAAAGCATTAAGTGGTTAAATGTTCTCTTTGTTGGAGGATTGTTGTTGGTCCTATCCGGTTTCATTTTTATTCCGTTATAAAAATATTTTTATTAAAAAGTATAAGTTTTTCCAGCTTAGGGTCTTCAAATTGTACTTTCATGGGCCTGGTTTTGTTTGAAATTTTACTACCAAGCCCGTAAATTTTAAGTTCTTCAGGTTTGAACTCACTATTTCACTAATGACAGCTGAGACTTTTTTTATTGAAATAATATATACATGTAGCATAAGGTAATCAGTAAACAGCAAAGAAAAGAGTTTTGAGTTGAGTAGGCAAAGTCGCTCCTTAGTTATGTTTCTTGCGATGAAAAATATTATCAGTTAACTAGCTGTAGTTCCAGGCGTTGCCCGGACTTTACGCTAAGTTTTTCAAAATCAGCTGTAGACAGTAATTTTCCTCTTATTTTGAACGTCAACTGTGGGGGTGATTTTAGAAATTTCATGTAGACAGTGAACTTCCTCCTGTTTTGAATGCAAAGTGTGCAAAATTTCGTCAATCATAAAATAGTAGATTTGTATAAAAAGCTAAGCTATGCCCCCCGCCACAGAAACTCTTTTTTTATATGCATTGAAAGATATATAAAATAATATGGAATTTTGTTGAACCAAAGGGATATAAGTGAAGAACACAACAAGGTCGAAATTTTGAGTACTTTTTACTTATCTCCTTTTCCATTCACATACAGATATGCATGTAGGTTGAAAAATCATTAATCTTAATTTGGCATCAAGAATGCAAACATAATGACAAATTTATTAGATTGCAATCGATCGATTGTGATAATTATTTATTGAGATGAAATCAATTCATTTGCCATTTACCTTAACTTTATTTTTGATAAGACTAAATTATTTATATATTATTCATCAGAGATGTACAGATTTTTTTGGTGATAAAAATAAGAGATTATAGTACATATTTACAAACCACAATAATTCAGTTAACCTACTTGGGAGTCAATTTTATATACTAGAATAATTTGAAGTTGACCGTAATAGATAATTTGAAATTTCCTGTTTCAGAACATATTGGTGACTTATCCATTCTCGGAGTTGGCCAACTGGTCTTCTGGTAATACCTACTTCCACATGACACTTGGCAACTTCATGAGGGGATCCAAACTACTGTGTGAAACATCTCTCGGATACAAGATGGATGACCTCATTTCTTCATACATTGATCACATGAAGATCGCGGCCGAAAAGAAATAGTGAACAACCAATGTCTTTCGAACAGCTTTATCTCAAGTATTTATTGATAACATCATGGCGCTACGTCCCAAGGTGGGATTTGGCCTTCTCCATAAATGTTCTCCTTCGACTACAGTCTTGAACCATTTACCTCCTATTCTCAAGTCTTCCCATTCTGTTCCAATATTTTTCCAAAGTTTTAGTTAACCTACCTTTTCCTCTGGGTCACTTCAAGTATTGATTTTTGGTATTCATTCTACATGGCTAGCCAATCGCTGTCTTCTGAACCCACAAGATCTAACATTTGAAAAAATTATCTTTAACTAACTATCTATCTACACCTCTCTAATCTACACTTATTGTGCAATCATCTTTTATGCCTGAGCTGTGAGATAAGCTTAATTAGTCAATTTTTCTTCAGCATGCAAAAACTCCATACAACAAAATATGATAGACACAAAGTCACAATGAACATGTCTCTTGTGCACAACTTCTTCAGAATACATAATAATAGCCCTTGAGTGCGTTTGTGATTGTGCATGTTTTAGTGATTTATGTGGTGACAGTATGATATTAAACCTATTGTCCCACAGGTCGGTAAGAAATTGACATAAACCAAATGCTGTTAGACCCTGCGCAGAAAAGTTTCACACCGAACTGCACTGCAGACCGTTGCCGATATAGCGAACTTAATTTTCTGCACAGGGTTTTGCAGCATTCGGTTTATGTCGATTGCTTACCAACCCATGGGACGAGAGGCTTAAATTGACACAAAAGACAGTTTTTAAGATGTTATCCTTTGAAGATCATTCCAATTATTGTAGAGGCACTTTGGGGTGTCGGAAAATGACAGTTATAGCCATGTGTCCAAAGTTTTTAAATTGACAAGTATAGGTCAGAGAGCAAACAAAAGTGTTAAAATCATTATTATGTTATTTATTTATTTCACGCCAATTAAGGCTTTTACATACATATATAAAAAACATTTATGTTATGTTTAAAACCAATGGTGAGCTCTCAGATTTATTTAATAACTTGGGTAATATCCGCATAACATTTTTTTGTAAATAATATTATCTTATTTGTATATGTATTAGGTAGTCACAAAATATGAATTACAATATTAAAACAAATTTTTAGTTTAATGCGGTTGCATATTTTTTTATATATTTATTCTTCTTTAGTTGAATACGCTTATTTTATTACAAAAAAGTTGTTTAGGATGGCCTTTGTCTTAATGTGGAAATAAGAAAGACTGATAGAAAAGGAGAAGATCAATCAAAATACATTTTATGTTCAAACTTCTGAATTGGTAATTGGAGATACGTAGCACAGACCGGTGAATCTTCTTCCCTTGATCAAATTGATATTAACTTTGTTTCCATCATACTCCAGGTTGATTCCTATTCCAACTTTCCGCAGGAGGAGAGTCACCTTGTGTTCCTGACGATGAACTTTGTAGTCAAACCAGGAGTTGGAGCGGTACCCGTACTGCAGGGCCGGGAGCTTCTCGTCATTGAGGCTGAACTGGAAGTCTCCGTGGGTGTGAATGTCAAGATGGTCGTTAAATGCCACGACACGTAGAGCCTAAAAAAGTTATAGTATTAGCATTTGAGCAAAAAAAATTGTTGAAACCTTATTAAAATAAATTATAATCCTAACCTGACATGAACGTAATTAAAACTAGAATGAAATATGGGTTTCTGAGAAGTTTTGGTAATTCATTTATATTTTTAATTAATAACTCAGATATAGACGGTAACTCTGTAAGAATATAGGAATTTTGGGATTGAGACCACTGATTAGGATTAACCACTGTTAGGTGAACCAATTTTGAACAGATAATTTTTGGCAAAAATTTTTGATAAATTTCATTATAATTTTATGTTAAATAATTAATGATAAAATCTTACCAATGGATAGGTTTCATCCACCTTCTTGACATAAATTTTAAACTTTGGATTGTCGCTCCTTTCTGAAGCAAAAAGAATCCATTCCTTTGGAATATGGTTCTCCACTTGTATACCGAATTGATTCACAACAGAATTAGGTGTAATTTGGCAAATGAACGTCATTCCTAAGACTTCGAGCATTGGGTGTAAGTCTGGCACCAGTGTACTGTAGGGGTGAACCATTCCAGTCCAGAACCAATTGCTGAGCGGAATACCTTCGTACTTGTGGCATCCGTTAGGGGTGTATATGGCCAGGTTTAGATCATCAGTAGCCACTGGATAATCAAGCACCATTTTAATGTTACCAGCTTTGGTTGTCTTATCTTCATCAAACACACGCACAAAGTGGTGGCCGTATTCTGCCCTTAGCCAGTCCTTGAAGTGGATCCATGCGTGGAGATACTCCTTGGGCATATTGGTATACTTGGCATCGTACTCATAATGACGTAATGAGGATTGCACCATCATACACTGGAGGGGGTTATAGGTATCAGGACGACATTGAGGGTAAATGGGCAATTTGGAATGTTGAAGCTGCTCTGATGACAGTTCATTCTTTGCAGTTATATCCATCTTCATTTCATTGTGAGGACATTTATTATTGACTGCATCTCCGCCCAGCAAGTTCCAAAAGCTGGACATCGATTCTTCGTTCTTTTCATTGCGTCCATTTATGCATAACTTGTAATCGGGTAAACCAGGCTTCATTCTAGTCACGGTGATAGCAGTGTTTGTTATTAGAGTTTTAGTCAAATCAGCAATTATATTAGCATCCCAACCCTTTACAACTTTGTCAACATTCTTCAAATTATATGTAGATCTGATGTTAATTGTTGTTGTGTTGACATTCTCATTCTCCGTTACCAAGCGAACAGTGAGATCAGCATGAGTTGCGGGAGAATCGATACTCGGGGAAAAGCGTATTCCCATTCCACACATCCCTGGATTAGCTGACAACGTGACGTAAGCCCACCAATGCCTTAGTGCCAGGAGCATCTTCAACATTGGTAGGTTGCCCCAATTCTTATTGTAGTTGCTTAAGAATTCCCTCTGCAGGTGAATGAGCCTGGAGGGTGTTATTGGACGTTCACAGTCGAAGATTGCAACTTTCAGATGGAGGCCTATGTCTTCCAGTTCCCTATCCATCACAACATGCTGAAATATCACAGTTTAAATAATACATAGTTCAAAAAAACAACATAATACTACAAAGGGTAACAATTATTTTATAAGCGGGATCCCGTTGGCGTCATGTATCTTTTATCAGAAGATTTTTCAATGTGGATGAGTATTTCAGGCTAATAATTATTGCTTATAAAATAATTGTTACCCTTTGTGCTATGCATAAAAAATCTTGTCTTAAACATTAGTTTACCAAAAAGATAATAATTAACATAATAATAATCAAAATGTATGGATTCATTCAATTTTGTCTTCATTATTATAATAATATAAACATGCATTACCTCTTGGCGATGTTCCATCCCTTCAGAGACCCTTTCATAGTGAATAAACTTCAGTTTGTCCATGTCATATTGGTAAACTTGCGATTGAACAAAAGCTTGGAACCCAAAATGATCAGTCACCATATCCTTGCTAGGAATGGTGTTGAAAGATATCTTAGCTGTTTTCTGCTGATTGTTGAGACTGATATCAAGCGAGATAGGAAGATACTGGTCAACTGTCAGGAACCTTCTGCTGCCGTGCCAACTATTGGTAATAGGATCAAATACATTCATACCATACATTTGGTAGTTCCATTCAACCATATCAAGTCTAATTTTCAAATTCTGCATGTTATTAAGGGTCTCGGGCTTGTAGAACCAATTTAATTTTTGTACTGTTGGAGTACTGACATAAATATAAGTTGGTATTCCAATATCTGTGGCTAACAGAACTCTCCCTTCAACCGCCTGGGCAATATCATAATTGATAGAGTTTTTGTCTGCATCAAAGAAATAGTCAAGGAGTTTTCTCAATTTTCCTGGCTCATTATAATATTCAACAGACACAACGTGGTTGCGGTGCAGAGTAATATATTCAAGGTGGAAATCTCCAGCCGTCACCTGACTGTCTGGTTCTAAGATGGCTGTGTAAAAGTCAGTACTTGGAATACTATTACTTGTAAAGCCGGTACTCATCTTGGACTGCACGATTTCTCGGAGATGTTTGCTGATAGTCAGCTTTATGTATGTTGAATGTCGATTGACCATTAGATTTGAAACATGCGATGATAACTGGAAGTAGAGAGCTGTAGACAGGTGTGTCATGAGGTTTCCCACTTGTGAAGCTCTTATCATGGAGCCCATGTTAAATCCTGAGTCATAATAATCAAATTGGTAAACAGAACTTTCAGTTGTAACATTGGCCGGTCTACGAATGTAGTGCAGAATGCGTTTAGAGTTCAAAGATGACGCTTGGTAGCACGGGCTCACAGAAGCAGCTAGAGTTTTTAGAGTAGTATAATATACATTGTAAAGATGTTTGTCACTTTCTGTCATCATGAACCAGTAAATCTTCATTTGGCTATTCATGGAAGGATTGGCCATCAGTACAGACAGAGCACTTGTGCGAACCTCTAATGTTTCTTTATCATTCACGAGGATGGGCCAGTAGATTCCGTGAACCATGTCAGGATGTTTTAGGTGAACGCTCTTGGCTGCCCATATAGCCAGGTTACGTAAGTGTGGTGTTACTTTGTAAATTGCAGTTTTATGATTCATAATCAACGGTTCCAGGAATTTGGTCACTTTCAATGACTCGAGATTCTGTAAAGCGCTAACATACAACATTTGGTCATAGTAGTCTTTAGCTGTTTTGAATTCTTCAATGAAATGATTAATGTAACCATTGACTTCTGCATTGTCTGGATGAGCCTTCAAAACTCTGGAAACCAAGGTGGAGAAGCAGAGAACGGCGGCACCCCTTACTTCCTGTTTGACATCACTTCCCCAAGTAGAAAATTCAACCAGTTCCTTCAGCAATACTTCATCAGGAAATTGTGTATAGAAGGCCAGTTGCTGTAGCATTTTTACAGCTATTTCACCGTTGACACTTTTGCTTTTAATAATGTCCCTGATGAAGATATTTGAGGCGTGCGTTCCAACAAATGGTAAGATTTGGTAAAACACATCCAGCATCGCTTGGTCATTTTTATCTGTAGTACCAGAAATAATTCTGTAACAATGGTTCAAACTCTCAACATCGAAAAGGCGGAGATAGATTAGAAGCTCTTGAATTGTTTGTCCCTTGGTCCAATCCGGTTCCTTCAAGGTAACATGGCTGGTTTTCAGGTATTCTACTACTTTTTGCAGGGAAATTCTCATTTTTGGCATCACATCCTGGAGGTCAACCTTGGACCTTCCTAAAGTCATGTCAGGGAAGCTGCCGGGAATAGAATTAGGTTTGTAGAGTGGAATCCTAACACCATGTGGCAACAGATGTTCGAAGCTGCCAACATCAGTCATAGGTGAGACATTCAGTTTCTTCATAATCTGCTTAACGTGAACAGAATGAGCCCCCCCCTTGCCGCTCACCGGGTAGAAAAGGGTGCTTCCATCGCTCTCAATGCGGTTGATCATAAATGCTTTGTTTGTCCATTCTACATCATAAGTGCGATAGCTATTTTGCTGGATGGAGTTATCGAAACTAGCCTCACAATGGCCAGGGGATACAACATTGAAGTTCATCTGCCACTTATGATCCTTGCATGAGGAAACCCATTTTTTTATTGTGCTGCTGGTCTTATTATGTGGTACGATGTCATACTGAATTTTACAATGACCGTACACTAATTGTTCATCCGAGTTGAACGAGTATGGTTTTGTTTTAGTCAAGTCCATTTGCAAGTAGTCGAGCTGAAGAAGGGAAGCTATGGCTTGCTTCATGTTAATCGACCATTGTTGATCATCTTTATCTGTAAGAACATTGAGTACTTTCCCATCCAGGGTGTACTGAACGAAGAAAGGAAGTTGAAGACATTCAGTCTCTGGAGGAATGGGATGAGTGTTTGTCTCATCCACAAGTTTACCCTTTCCAAGATAGGTGGAGTATGTTAGATCTTGCAGAGAAAACAGACTGCCATTGTTGAATCCCTTGATGTGAATATTAGCATTGATAAAGTACTCAGATGTGAAGAGTGTTGGATCTTCTATGGAGTTCTGAACGTGTCCATGGTAACTGAAGACTATTTCTTGACCGCTTTGGAAGAGTTGTGCCTGAGCCACTGCTATTAATGCAAGTAGCAACGCTGTTGAACATAAAATAAAAATCAGTTATTAGCTAAAAATATTGTCAGAAGTACACGGGGTAAATACTTGATAGCTAACTCTGCGATTTAGGTGGGCGAAGTTCAATTTGTTTGATATAATTGAACTCACATTCTTATGAACTTCGTCCAAGTAATAGCTTAAAGCATGGGTTGCCAACCTTTTCAGCAGCCAGGCCAGATTTTAGAAATGAGATTTCTTACCGGGCCGTACTAGAGGTGAGTCGTACTAGCTCGTCTTGATACTTGGAACTGGTACAAGTATGAATAAATACCTAGTCCAATTATTAGAGAATTTCTGTGAAGGGTAATTCCCCACAAAGATTTACGATGTATGATTCCACACAATGATTTTTCAAAAATCCATGGGGGGGGGTAACTAGAGAATTCCCTGTCGAAAAATTCCCCACATTTTTTTTCATGTCCTCTAGTGCATTTACTTTGTGGATAATCCGTATTTCGGTTAGAGGAAGATTCTTCTCAGCATCCAGGGGCCGTACGCGAGCTGCGGGCTGCGGGTTGGCCACACTTGGTTTAAAGGGTATGCTAAGAGTGAAGGCTCCGAAGAAAATAATTTCCCTCAGGGCCTATGTCATCTTTGGGGATGCTGCATGGAGGGTTTTTTAAGGAAAGGAAGGAGTGAGGAATTTCTGGGAAGGAAAAAGGGATGAGTGGTGGGTGAATCTGGGGGTCAGTGTGTCCAAGAGTGACAGATGTGTGAATCAATCCCTCCCACGCATCCGCTGCCAAGACCTGGACAAACCTCACTCCAAAAAACTTTGGGAAATACTTTTCTATATCAACATTACCATAGTAACAGTAATTTGGTAAAAACTTTGCAATACGTACTGATAAAAAGACCATAAATAAAATTAATCTCGCAAATTTGAAAGAATGTTGGGTGATGACAGAACAACCATGCTAATATTCGCACATAAAATATAATGTAATTGTCAGCAGATAAAACAAAATAAAAACAAGATACACTTGAAATAATCTTGGTGATAAAAAATTATATAACATTTAAATTCAACAAAATAAAATATGGATTGTGAACAATTTTACTTTTTTAAAAAGATAGTATTTTAACATTTGCATCAAATTCATAAATGATTGAGACCTACTTTAATACTTTATGAAATTTAATTGAATGCCTGAAATCTTTCCAGAACTGAAAAAATCCTGTTTATAAATATTTATATTCATAAACGACTTTCCTTTTTCTACACAAGTTATTCTTATAGAAGGTCTGTACTATAAATAAATCTTAAGGTTTATAGCAAATGTAAAAAAAGGGTGCAACCACAAACATTCAAATTGATAGACCAGCCAATCAGGGGAAGGGGAAAACCAAGTGCGTGGAGCGCGGGAGGCGGTGTGACCGTCCCCCTTTCTGAGATTTGTCAATAACTAAATATGACAGTATACAAGCAACTCGCATTTTAATATCACTATTCAGTTAAATCTGCTTACGAACTACTAGTTCTTTTTACAATGGGGTGCAAATTGCTGGTTGCGTAAAAAACTTACTGCAAATCCCAAATCGGGTTAAAGTTCAAGCTTGTTTATGAAAGTAAATATTTTGTTATATTAATTAGTAATGACCTTACTAAAAAACGCAGTGTAAATATTATGCCGCGCGTAAGGTCAGAACAGTGAAAAACTTGACATATTATCATGGCATTTGTTTGGTTAAAACTGTCTTAAACCAGACTCAAGGCCGGCTATACCACACCAATGTTGAACGGGCGTGTAAGAATCTAATTAGTAAGACAGTTATACTTTAAAAAATGTGGTACAATTTACCTACCTCACTCATTTTTAGCGTCTCTACGCCAGGCGGTTTGTTTAAAAATGAACATTCAGATCCTGCGTAGAAATGTCCCACAATGTACTGTGCTGCAAACTTTTGTCATACATTCTCGAATCGTAATGCTCGTCGCAATGACACCCGTATTTCATATTAGGGCAAGTCTATCAATTTAGATGTCTACAATGGTTTTTAATATGTTTGTCTCACCGGGAGAAGAAAGGCGTAGAATACAATTATTTATTTATTGCACATTCAATACTCTGTCACTAATCTGCCTCCCTAAAAATCGGCAGTGTCCAGTTAGTGAAAGTGGCGGATAATAGTGCTTACAGAAAAGATAATAATATGCTAAGAATGAATTCTTAGCATATTCTTTCTAATATATACATATAAATGACTTATGTAATATTAATATACCTGGTAAAATTTTCTCATTTGCTGACGATACTGCAATAACAGTCCAAGGAAAATCATGGGAAGATACTACTAATGAAGCTAACAAATGTATTACTATTGTCAAAGAGTGGCTGGATAGAAACCTACTTACCCTAAATTATGATAAAACTATTTGTGTTCCTTTCTATAACACACAGAAGTCGGCTCCTAAAACCAATCTTAATTTGAAGTTTCGTAACGTAAATTGTAACCCAAACACATTCTGTAACTGTGAGGAGATGAAATCTGGAAAACTTATTAAGTATTTAGGTGTAAGTATAGATTGTCAACTTAAATGGACCAGCCATATTGAAAAAACTGTTAACAAATTGAGATACCTAAAATATATTTTTAAAAGAATGAGTAATGTAATAAATATAAAAACTATGAAACTAGTTTATGACTCACTAGTTCGTTCATCTCTTTCCTATGGAATAATTGGCTGGGGCGGAACTTTCAACAATCATGTAAAACCACTAGAAATTGCCCGAAAATCAATTTTTAAGATAATGTACCAAAAAACTAAATCCTATCCCTCTAAACAATTGTTCCAAGAAACTGAAAATTACCTTAAGCAGACCTATAGTGCTCAATGTCTTAAATTTATTTACACGTGACCAAACAACTTTATTAAAAATTCAAATCGTGCCAGCCAACGACATGGCGCTTGTGATTATGCTGTGCCTCACTGCAAAACCAGGTTGGCCCAAAGGCATATTAGTTTTATTGCTCCAAAAATGTATAATTCTTTATGTACAACCTTTAAAAGGGACACTTGTGTAAACCTTCAATCTTTTAAAAAGTACATCAAATCTTGGCTAAAACATACTGAATTAGATATTTTTTTCTTATAAGTTTCAGCAAAGCTATCTGTAACATTTATATCCATGGAGATTATTTTTTATTATTTCACATACATACAAAACAGCGGATATATTTTATTGTTTGTAATGCTTTGTCTGCTAATTCACTTTTTAAGATGTCTTCTTTAAAAACTAGTATTTACCTTATTTTTTGTATTATTTTAAAACTTTTACATATTTCATGATTTAGTTTCTTGTATTGTATCTCTACAGTAACTCTTTTAAAATAACTTAAATTTATATTTGATATTGTATCTCCACTTAAACCATGGAAATAAGATAAAAATACTTATAATACTCACACTCAGGCTTCGCCTTTGTGGGATTTTTTTTTTAAATTATGTACATTTATTACAATATTTTTTATATATTTTTCAATATTTTATGTAACTATCCATGTATGTTTAAAAAAAAAAAAAAATCAATAATAAATAAAAAAAAATTCAGGTAATACATAAAAACAAACTAATACCCCTATTTTACGCCTACGATAATCCTAATAACAACAATAATTAAAACATTTAGCGACATAAGATTTTAATATCTGTGGTGTGCTCAATGCTATATATATAATTATTTCAGATGAACATATTACTAAAATCTCAACTGTTTCTAGAGGGATCTCTACATAAAGATCGTCTTTCTATCTAACCCTGCTAGGGCAAAGTAGACCGTAGATCTTTCCATAATGCCGGGCTGCGCATAGATTATTGTTTTTACACGACTTCATCACGTATGTCGTTAAGATTCCCACTTTATTTTAGAGATTGGATAGGGCAAATTCAACCGCAGGTCTGTCCAATACACCAGGGCCGTGCATCTTTTTTGTGCACGGCTGCCTCACTTAAGTTAACACGTTAAGTTTCAGGCTTTATTTTAGGGTATTGTCTCGTCTTAAGTCAGCGGTCTTCCGCTGCGGTTTGCAGTATTATAAGAGAATTCAATTTATTAATTCTGAATTTAAGTTAGACCAAAGACCAAAGTTGATGTCAATGAATTATTAACTTTAAAATAACCTTGCTTAAAACTGCATAAAGATATTCCGTTGCGGAGATAATAAACAAAAGGTTGGACATAAAAAACAATGCAATAAAAGTTAAGGAGAAACTCACCATATAAGACAGCCATGGTGACCTGGGGCCACGCTGCAACTGAAGCTACACTGTTGATTCCTCTCTTTAAAGTCTCGGTATTATCAAATGACTGATGACCTTAGAGGTACAAACTTTCCTCAAAAAAGATAAATATACGATAATATTCGAAACTAAAATAAAAGAATTATTCTATCGGAGTGCATGAAAATAAATTGCATTTTTTAGCTGCTTGAATTTCGGGGTATTAAGTTATACTGTGTTTCCACTTCTTTCTTAAGACAAAGTTTCTGACAGCCGCAGCGTTGGGGCAGATGGATTATTATATGACCTGATGTTGGACACTGCAAGTCTATACGAAACGTTGGCTCAAGAAGGAAGAGAAAGAGCAGCACATATTAGTATGAAATAAAAAGAGTACACACGAGTATATCCACTCGAGCGACGGGTGCTCAGATCGTTCAAGTGGATATTATAAAAATAACATAATTTAATAACATTGGATACACATAAAAATCTTAAGTCGTATCTCATATTGTGTCTAAACATGGTATGCAAGCAATGACTTCTCTAGGAATGCTGTGCGGAGGGCATGTTAGGAGAAGAGGGAAGATGAAGAGGATTAAAGCAATCCTTGCTTACAGATATGTAATTTCAAAGCCTAGACATTCAGCATTAGCATGGCATGACTCAACTAGTCATGTTATGTTGCGTATACATTTGGAACCGAAACAGCAAATTGTGGTTGCTTCATTCCTTTCCCATAATTTGAGGCTCGGCTCGCATTTCGGTTCGTAAATGTATACGAAGCACTAAAGCATTTCTAACTTTACACTGGCATCGAAGAGGTCAATGATGCTTTTTCAAAGTCACCAGTTAATTAGTGACTGCGGTGGATTACAGTGCACACATACAAAATATGCAAAAATTAAAATATTTCGTAAAAACAAACAACCACTATCAATCTTCGGATATTTTTTTGTTTTTGTTAGTTAAGGCCTTATGTTTATGCTTGAGAGAAGACTCTATTTTATTTATTAATTTAAAAGCCCTGATGGGCTTTTACATGAAACATATTTTACAAGATTTACTGCATAGTACAGCGACAACAGAAGGTTTTTTTTTATTTTTAAAACAACTACAAAAAATAACAACAGTAAAATAAATAACCAAAAACTTAACATTACACATGGTACACATAATTTTCCATTTAAATGTACATAAAAACTGAGTAACTGAGATATCCTAAAGCAATAATAATGAACCCTGGTGACTGGTAAAATGGTCAGCAAGAGCAAACTATAGATGGCGGCATAGTAAATGAGAGTCAGAGTGCCACAGAGCAGTGGCGGTTTTTTCTAAAGTGTGTTTGTGCAGTGAACCCCAATTAAAAATACGAGAAAATAAGACAAACTTGCAAAATAATAATATTAGGACATTATAAACAGCCCGAGTGCTTTAGCCTCTAAAAAATTAATAAGTTCACCGTGATCTTCAAATATACAGTTTTGTAACATCTAATTATTAAAACTGTTGGAGTAAGGCTGAAGGGAGTGGGGAGGGGAATGAGATGGGGAGGAGGAAGGTTTAGAGCAGTCGCCCGGTTAGCAGAAGATTCCAGGGTTCAAAAATCAGTAGTGACAATAACCTATCTTCTCCGGATATAAATTAAAAATAGATATTTATATGTAAATATATATTTCAAATATTAACTGGAGCGAGTCTATGTGTATTTTTAGAACGCCGTGCTTTATAATATGTCAATATGAAAGTATGTATTGTCACTTATCTTTTAATAAATAAATATTTATGTACATATTTATTTTGTCTTCAAAAGGTTACCTATCAACAGTGATTACTACCAGAAGTTGTGGTGCACTTGCAACAGATCCAACAAAGTGATTTCTGAAATAAAATAAGAATGGATAAACAACATTATTTACAAAGGTTGATGTCAGCTTCTAAAATAAAGTAATCACAAACTTGAACTTGAAGCATATTGTTATTGTTTTATTCTTATCTTATTGTTGGCAGACAGCAGAGCGAGTAAACGAGTAAACAAAAAAAACTCAACATTGAAAAGGTTGACTATGCTTAATCCTCCATTGTTTGTTTGGTGGTACCCAACTTCTTTCGGGTCGCAACCCCATTTTATATAAGCCATTGACCCACAGTTAATATATTTTTTAGAACTCAGTGATACAAATGATGTGCAAATTTGAATAGGATAATTTGTTTGCGCAAATATTGTGAAGATGCAGTATTTGCTTTCATATATTTTTTTAATCAATTGGAGATGGTTTATACAGTTCCCGTGAGCTCTCAGGCATGACAGTAACCCGGTCCCTTTCTGTCCCACAACCCCAGGTAGTTGAGCCTGGTTCCCATCATGGCGGGACATTGGCACCATAGGTGAATTTTCACATTTTTGCATGGATGTATTGGTGTTTACCACTCCCAACAGCTGCACGTGTCTCCTGAGGTGACCTTGTCCCATTAGTAGTCCTACCAGTTCCCTCAGTGAGTGCGCGAGTATATTGAGTAGTGGCCTGGTTTGTCTAGTTTTATCCGTTTATGAGTATACAGTAGCGTGGTCTGTCACGGGCATCTTTATTTTGTCATCATTGTTTTGGACTGCAGTCTTGTGAAATTTCACTGCAAGTGCGGTTTATCATATTACAATACATTTACCTATCATACACATATTTTCTATTGGAGTTTACTTAACCCTTTCAGCCCCCGTGTTAATTCAAATGAACATGAACTTTGTGAATTTTTTATTTTGTAGCGATTCAGAAAAGCCATATTTTTGTTTTCTTATAGCTTGTAATCTTTTCTGTGGCGTCTTATTTTTTCCGCTCTTTTGAAATCCTTATTCCCGCCACAACAACAATAAATATTTTGACATCTGCTGATTGTGAGTTTCATTGAATTTCTGCCGTCATTGATTACTTAATTTAAGGTGAGATATCAATACTTTCTACTCGAAATACAAATACTTTAACGCATTAAGATGTGTTCTGTAATAACAACAGTTCAATTCACTGTTCACAGTCAAATTTTTTTTTGTAAATGAATTTCGATGTTCATTCAAATAACACTGGTAGTGACGGACATGTTATCGACTAGTATGGTGAATTTTTAAAGATTGATTACTTCTTTATTTCTAAATGAAATTTATTTAAAATGTTATTTGTGTGTACCTTAGAGATTATAACTACATTGTAAATGTGCATTTTTGACATGAAACAGTTATTTGTATTACTTTTGTGTCATGTTTATTTTACCTTACTATTTAAAAAATACCCTCTGAAGTCCAATGTTAATCCAAATTAACATAGAATAATTTAAAAAAAATTAAATACCAAAAATTTTCTGAGGTATCAAGCATTACATGTTTTATATATGTATGTGGAAACAATAATGTGGGTGTGAAAGGGTTAAAATTACTCTAACGAGGGTGCCTAATAATTTCCCTCAGGGTCTATGTCATCTTTGGGGATTCTGTGTGGAGGGTCTTTTTAAACAAAAGGAAAGGGAAGGAAAAAGGTATGAGGGGTGGGTAGGAATCTAAGGGATCAGCATGTCCAAGAGTGACGGACTTATGAATATATCCCTCCCGCTGCGGCGCTAGGCGTTGGGTCGAGAGACCAGTTGGAGAGGTCAGAGTCGTCCCAAACCAACCTCTCATGATCTGGCATGCCACACAGTTAGTGGGCAGGCGCATCCTGAACGCACCTCACTTGATGAACCCGGGCACCAGTGGCGGCCGGTGGTCAAAATATGTGGAGGTTCACTGGATTACAACATTAAGGCGATGCACTACGTCGTGTAATATTTTTAATTGAGCTGCTATCAATAACAACCCTTACGTAGATGGCGATAAGGTTTAAATTCCCGCTTAACACCATCCGCCTGTTTTGATTTATGCAAGAAAAAAATATGGCCAAAAAGTGCGTTTTATTTTATTTTGTGGATGTTCAGGCATAAATATTTATTTTTTTTCCGATCATTTTATAAATAACTTAATTTGCCACATTATACAATAAAATCATAACCGAAAATGGGTTCGTAAGTAGGAGATTTTGAACTTTAAATCAGTTTTCATAAGCCTTATACATAATTTTTTTCTGGGCTTATAAAAAGACTTATCTAAAAAATACTCGATTATTTCAAAGGCCAAGATGTATTCTACTCGCAGTATTTAATTAAAGCATCTGAAAAATTTCTAGGCGACAAAATTTTCAAACCAAAAACACAAGATTTTGCATTACCACATATGGCATCGCCTTAAGTCAGAAAATAAATTGTATAAAGGTACATACCTATTTATAAAGAAGTTCTATTATCCCCGATCCTTTTGTTTAGCGAAGACCTCTATGACTCTCGTATTGAAATCAGGCATAGACTGAATTAACCTTTTTACAATGCTTCACACTAATAGTGCATTCAGTCTGTCCTGGCTCAACGTGTTTCTTAAAGGGGATTTTATTATTTTTAACGTTGAGAAACATCTTTCAACAATCAATAAGTTTGGACAGGATGTTTGAATTTTTATAAACTAGCGCATTAAGGTTTTTAACTTGGACATGGTAGCCTGAATCCAATTGCATTCTGATATCAACTCTTCCTAAAACCTTTTTGTAAATTTAGAATTATGTTTTTTGATATTTTTAGAAAGGTGAGTTAAATCAGTAACACCGCTGATTGTCCAAACTGAATCAACATCGTAAATTAAACACGGAAAACAAAATTAACTATTCAATTGATCACATCCACAGAGCCAGGAAGCTTTATTATACATTGTTTTGTTAAATGATGGAGTAAACTTCTTCGATCCAGATTTGCACTCTTGTTTTATTATCACTTTGTTTTCAAAACTCGACCTATTTTTCTTAATATATTCCACATTCAAATTGATTCTTAATTTAAACGTTGAACAAACACAAAAGTAATCATAAATTGGTATGCCTAATTAATAATTGATATACAAGATCGATATAACCTGCAATTAAACTTCGAAACTTTCGCAGAGTAAGAAAAGTTTTAAATTCAACAGACAATGCCCGGCAACGGCGACAACTGACTGAACTGATAATAAGTAATCAAACCATCACTCATCTCTTAATGACAAGTTTTATCTTGTATGCTTGTATCGAAGAAGCGGAACATTCGCTGAAAATGATGGTAAATTGAAACCACAATATCGACAATAATATCAAACATACGCCTTTTAGTTTAACTTTCTACTGAATAAACCGTTCCTTCTGATGTGGTGGTAAAGCTCCGGACGCCGTCCTTGATATGGTATTATTTGCAAAGAATAGTATGTACCCACGCTTTCGACTGTTCCACAGAATATGCGACAAAGCAGTTAAATTTTGGATCGCAATCGAAAACGAACTGCTACGAACATAGGCACAAGTCGAAGTCGGTCTGCAAGTTAAGCGCTCTTAATAAGTAGGTACCTTTTGTACGAGATATTATAACCGAACCGAGTTTTGTATTGTGATTAGACATGTCGTAAATCTTGTTGGTTGTTCGGCGCTCGGGAGCACATATTAGCTGGCCGCCACTGCCGGGCACCCCTGTTAAATCACTAAACGTAGCGAACAACTTGGGGTGAACTATGGCAGAGGTGTCATGTTAAAGTCGGTATCAAAAAAACAGAGGTAACAAGTCCTACTTTCTGTACCGAATCTATATGGAAAGATTACCAGCATGGAATCTGTATGAAAAACGTAAGGTGGATTCTATTAATATTGTGCACCGCTGGTTATAGGTTTTCGGTTAGCGGTACGGTGGGTGTCGTAAAAATGATCAACTTGGTTATGCAATGGTGCATTATAACTTAACGACTAACCGTTAGTTTGAACTAGAGGAGAGGCGTATTTATCGTACCCAGTAAAAGTACCGGGTATATTCATGCCGTACTTTGTACTTGTGACAAATCTCCAAAATACCTGGTTCCAAAATATTTGGTTTAATATTTGTACCACAGGTCTAGAAGTACTTCGTCCTTTAAAATATTACTGACTTCTCACTCTCGTCGGTTAGAAAGTTATATGAGGAAAAGGGACAAAGAAATATTTTTGCTTTCGGCACTGTAAAATACAGATGCCTTTTCGCTCGCTCCTATTAGAAAGGTGTACGAGGAAAAAGGATAGTTATGAGTATTTAGCCACGGTAATCTCCATTGTCTGATGGTGAATGTCTATGGAAAAACTGTTGACAGCTGAGTGTCTATGGCATGGTGTTTGACATTTTCACATCTTGAACTTTGTGTAGTTACTGCGCCGTTGTGGAGATTTTATTGGCAGATTTTAATAAATTGTTTATCCGATATTAGCGAAAAAGTGTTGAAAAAGTGTTATGAATCGATCAATTGAAACGAAAACATTGGCAAAACCAATAAATATATTAATTCATTGCTTTAATGCTTTCAGGAAGAATAGGAATGAGTATTAGCGTTGATTGGAATGAACCCGAAAATCCAAATTCTGCTGCCGATGTCGAGGCGTTTTAAACAGGTTTTAAGTTAACAGTAAGTTACCTATAGAGATGATATTACAGACAGCAATGTAGGAAAACGTGTTAATTTTTCATGACCATATAATATATGTTTTGTTAAAATGATGTTAGTGTTTCATGCTTAATAAATAATTTCTAGGCAGTGTAATACGCCTTACAACATTACGCTACGAATGTACAAAAATAAAAATCATATAACAAAACTTGCAAACATTGTTTATTTTGAACACCTGTAAGTAATATTATTCCTTCTTGTTCCTCCCCTCCCTTTCCCTCAACTTCCCTTCTCAGTGACAAGCACGCCTAAGGACCCGTGACTCACCGTCCCCAGATACCCATGGTAGGTATAAAATATTTAAGAATATTTTGTACCTCAGCACGCCTCAGGTCCCCGTCACTCTCCGTCCCCAGTACCCAGATACTCAAAGTAGGTATAAAATATTTGGAAGTATTTTGTACCGGGTATTTTTACCAGGTATTTTTTTGTACGTGTACTCATTGTACCCAATATCGGAAAGTACTCACAGGACTCACCTCTAGTTTGAACTATTTTCTGATGTTTTTTTTGTTGTTTGTTTTTGGGGTGTTATGCCGTGTTGCGCTAACTCCTTCTTTAGCCGACGTTTCGGACAGCGTTGCAGTGTCCATCATCAGGGCAGATCCGGTAGATCCGAAGATGTGTAAATTTTTGGTTGTCGAGTTTGTGCTTATTTATTTGTGGCCTGGGCCCGTCCAAGTGCAAAATGCCAACGGAAGTGGCGACATCTTGTGTCGAATTCTGAAAGCACAGTATTTATGTTAGCCTGGGGCCCGTCCAAGTGCGAAATGCCAACGGAAGTGGCGCCATCTTGTGGCGAATTCTAGAATTAGAAAACCGATTAACAGCGGAGTTAGCGCAACACTCTAAAAACAATCTAAAAACTTACCTATTTTCTGATGTGCCTATATGTTCATATAAAGTTTTTGTTAACAAAATAGATGTCCTGTCGGCTCGTCACCCACTCACCAAGTGAAATTACTTGTGAATTCCTTTTATGTATTAAAATACTGTTTGTTTATCGAAACGTTACCACCGAGGTATCGAAAAACATATTATTTATTTAACCGCTTCTGTGCCAAGAGCGAGTTTACTCGCATTCTTGGCCGTGCCCAGCAGGCCAGCCACAGAAAAATAGCGAGTTTACTCGCTCTTCTTTGAGCCTCTGTATCATACATATGTCCCGTTTTTTTTTAAATATATTTATCTAAGTGAAGGGAAGCAAAAACGTCGAATATTGAATAAATTTTGGTTAGTCATTTAAATATCCTTTCAAGGTGTAATGTTTTTAATTTATAAAAATAAGATTTAAAAATGATTTATTTTGAGTAAAAATTCACGGCCTGCTGTGCACATCTACACTTCTACCTACTGGCATTTAAAAGTTTAAAACCTAATTATATTTTATTATAAAAAAAATAGAAATCGTCTAAACTTTGCATCGGAGTCGTGCGGATTTTATCTCTTGATAAAATTAATTAAAGATTGAAAGATATTGACATGTTGATATTAACATTGAATCATTAAAAAAACATGTTTTAACCATAATATTTATTAACAGACTAGTATAAATGTAAATAATAAAAAAAAACATAAAATCTACATCTATTCAATTAAGAAAGACCATTCGACCGTGGATTCCATAACAGCATACATATTCGGTATTTTCCAGTAGTACAAATGTTCCAAAATTAAGAGTAAACTGAAAAATGTGTGCATGTAAAAAAAACTTACAGAAGTAAAACGACCTGCATCGATGAAGCATCAATATTTAATGAAATGCTTAAATTATTATGAAATATTGTTTGCCACGCAGTTCGCAACAGTGTAAACCATTGAGAAAAAATAAATGCTATCAACTTTCTTATAGAGCTTCACTTCAAATATTGTTTATAATATACAACACTGTTCACTGTTTATTGCTGCGCTGGGAGGTTCAGGAGAACATTCTGTCCACTGGGGAGGTATGTGATATTCCTGGACTTGGATAGTTGGTAAGCAATGTCTTCGGCAGCTTCGATACGTCTGAGTTCTACCAGACCCTCTCCAGCGATACCAAAGGACTTGGCAAGAAGGATAGCAGCCTGGGCGTCTCCCTCTGCCGTGATGATTGCAGCCTTCTTGCTCTGCTCAGCCTTCTCTACAAGGAATCGGGCCTTTTCTGCATCCTGCTGCGCAACCTGCTTCAGCTCTACGGCCTGTGTGAACTCCTTGCCAAAGGTAAGATGCGTGATGGAGATGTCGTCCAGGATGACTCCGAACTGCTGTGCTCTCTCTGTTAAACTTTCGTTTACTTTCTGGGAGACGATCTGGAAGGAAATAATAAAGTATTATTGGAATGTTGCTATCAAAAACTGGCAACAAATCCACCGTTTTTGATGTTATTCTTGCAACGCCATGTTAATGCACACTTGTTTAGAGCTGCTTGCGCATTTCCCAATTGTATATTCGTTATCTCAGTAGTGTGATTAGGTAGAAAGTGAAGTGCGGCAGTGGCTTTGTAGAACTCCAACGAACAAATGAATTTTTACCTTTGTCCAATTTTTTTCGTATTGTTCACACTTTGTCACATAAAACTAATACATATAAGTAAAATATTTTTGTGACACTGCAGTTCTCAACAGTTTCTGACTGTGTCACAGTCACATTATCAGATGGCCATGAAAAAATCAAGGAGTGTTTTTTTGTTGTTGTTTTAAATTAACCCAACACGAGAAATCTAGAGATCAGTGTGTTCAGGAGTGACAGACGTATGATCTATCCCGCTGCGGCGCAAGACAATGGGTCAAGGCAGACCAGTTGCAGAGGTCAAAGGGATTTGGCACGACATGCAGCTGGTGGACAGGCGTATCCTGAACACACCTCACACGTTGAACCCGGGCACCCCTGCTAAATCACCACACATAGTGAACCACTTGGGGTGACCTATGGCAGATGTGTTGGTTATCCAATAAAAGGTTCCTGGGGCGATGGTACCCAAACCCGCCTCCCAAATAGATTTCAATGAAAGTCAATTTAATTGATTACAATCAAATTATGCAAATCTGGATCAAATTCTGAAAGGATTTTCAAGGAATATTCTTTGTGTTAATACTAAATCCAGTTGGAGGTCAAATATTTCTTTAAAACGTGAGAGAATTTATTCAACATTATGGTATGCAGTATTTGGCTCACAGCAGCTACAAAAAATTGTGAATATTTATAAGTATAGCGGTAGAGTGTGCCATGACAGCAGACAGTGGTTACAGAAAACAAGCTTCAAAATACCTTTATAATTTCAGATTTTATCTTCATGTCCGACATTTGGAAATTGATCATATCATGGGGTATAGATTACCCACCAAATTTTAATTTTATACAAATAATTTTTATATTTCAACTGCCTTCAGGGAGAAAAAGTCACAAATTATGAGAAATTTTAAATTATTTATTGAAACAGAAGAAAAATTACATTGGGTTTTTGGAAATGATTGAATAAATTCTCTTCTTTTCCTGATTTCACGGGTCATTGTGCAGGATTAGATAAATAATTAAATTTTAAAAAGAATTGGTTTGTACCTCTCTCTGCGTGATAAGTTCTCCGGCATCAAACTGTGCCACCACCGCCTTCAGGACCTCGGTGGTAATGGAGGGGAGGACTCTCTCATCGTAGTCCACTCCGAGGATGGTGTAGATCCTCGGTAGCTGGTCGGGGATGGGTCGGAATAAGATACGCAGGGTGATGTTCACATTCTGGAGATCTGGAAATAAAATTAACTTAACTAATTAATGTGTTTCATTTTTAAAATATTGTAAAATTAATGTTCCACTGCTGAAACCATTGGATTTATTGCAGAACTAATATTTTTAGGAAAAGGTTGTGTAGAGGAACAAATTGAGAAAGGACAGAGAAAGGCAATGAGAATCGTAAAAAAAATAATTAAATAACAACCCTTGGGCTATTCGTATACGGAGATCCTTACAAGCTAGTTGTGTTTTGTACGCATCACTCGTGAGTATGCGCCATACTATTTACGTAGTGTTCGTACACAACGCGACATGTCGATTACAGGTTTGATATCAGGCATACACATACACTACTCGTTTGACAGAAATGGTATCCAAGCATGATATCAATGTTAAATTTGTTCTGGAAGTGGGAAAATAGCCATGTTTATATAACTATAATTTATCGGAGTACGTGAGAAAGGATTTAGCAGAGAAGGTGTGGATTGAGGTTGGAAAAAAAGTGAATATGACATAATTTCAAATAGTTCCTTGGCGTTTGCTCTACAATTAATATTTGTTTCGGAGTATGGGTGAACCCAAAATCTTTTTTTAATGTTTTTAAAAAAATATAAAGAAGAACAATTTTATCTTCATCGCTAGAGTCACTTGACATTGTTTTAACTCCACGAACTATCAAATTCAGTATAATTACTTACGTACATTTATAATAGTAAAAAAAAAAAAAAAACAAATTATATATTATTACAAGAATATTACCTACTTTTATAAATCGCTAGAAAATGTTTTACACCACTGCCAACCGGTATGCTTCGAGTATGTTTGTAATTATGTTTTGTGTAATATTGTGACAATTATAATTGCTGAATGTACTGTAGCCTGAGCCCAAATAAGTATTTGTTGGTTGAACTCCTTTATACAATTTACTTATCGTATACTAATACCTACCTGTGTTGTGCCTACTTATGTCTTTCATGCTCAGCTTATTATTTTATTTACTATGTTATACTTCTTATGATGCTATATACTTGTTATAATGCTCCTGTATGATTTACCTTGCATGTAAAAGCCGTCAAGGCGTGAACAAACAAATAAATTTAAAACTTGAAACCGGCATTGAAGAGTAGGCGACTTGTGGTTGCATTGCAGTCACACGGATTGTAAGTATATCTGTGTATGAAGGATCTTATTTTTAATCTAGTATATAATACTACAGGGTCTTCCAATAAGAGGAGTTAATTTGAATAGCCCGCTATTTCAATAGATGTTACTTTTGAAGCTGTCATTTTTTGACATTTGACAAGTACAAACTACGCCATTAATAAAAATGGAACGATACACGCTTCAACAACGCATTGAAATTATTAAAATTCACTTGAGTGAATCAAATGCAAATCATCTAGAGTGATGAGGCCCATTTCCACCTCGGTGGCTTCGTCAACAAGCAAAATTGTCGCATCTGGGGCTCGGAAAACCCAAGAGTTATTGTTAAAAAGCCTCTCTATCCTCAACGTGTGACTGTTTGGTGCGGTTTATGGTCCGGCGGAGTCATTGGAGCAACAGTTACGGTGAATGGATTGCGCTATCGAGAGATGATGATTTTTTATGGCCGGATTGGATGGTATTGATCTGGACAACGTTTACTTTCAACAAGACGGCGCTACGTGCCATACAAGCAACGAAACCATTGAACTTTTACGATTGAATATCAAAATAACACCTCTTATTGGAAAACCCTGTATAATACAAGCAAGTGTTTTTTTGGCTTTGTTTTTTATACAAATCTACAGTTTTATTCTGATTGATGAAATTTTCCACACTTATACAAATGTGTATATATGAGTTTTTCGTGTTACGTTTTTTCTCTGTTTTTAACTTTGTTTGTTTTTTTTTTTTTTTTTTTTTAACTTTATTTTTATTTCTTTACATATATTGTACATATTAATAGATACCATATAATAACATAATATATAATACCAAATAGTATACTCAAGAAATGAAAACCCACTAAGGCACTGCCTGAGTGTGGGTAATATAAAACGATTACTATATTTCAAGTACCTAAAGTATAATATACATTAGTAGAAAAAGTTTTTTTTTTTTTGTTTATAGTTATTATAAAAAGTAAAGAGATAAACATTATGTACAATAGTTTATAAAGTTTCAGCAAGTGAGTTGTAGAAGGGATCAATAAATTTATAGTAAAAGCGTTTCAATATATGCGTCATTCAACTATAATTTTACCTCTTTAATATATTCTATCTTTTTATTTATCATTTGAGTTTGTAGTGGTAGAAGGTTAAATGTACGAGGACCAATGAAACTGCTATGTGTCTGCATTAATTTAGTATTGGTTTGGGGGGTGTAAAATATATTATTTGTTCTTTTGCTCATTCTGTTTTCATTTATTTTGAAATTATTTTTGTTTTTAAATAAATATTTCATAGTTTGTAATATAAATAATTTATGAATGTTAAATAATTTAGATTCCTTGTATAATAGGTCGGTCGAGAATGTTTTATTTTTGTTATATATGACTTTAATTATGCGTTTTTGAATTATTTGTAGAGGCTTAATAAATGTATCAGGTGCACCACCCCATCCTATTATGCCATAAGTGATTGCAGATTGCACCAGGGAAAAGTAGATCATTTTCAATTTTTCAGCGTGTTTAAAATTTCCTTGAGTCTATAAAATATGTAGGTAAGATATCTTAGTTTAGAAGTGGTTTGATTAATATGTGATTTCAAATTAAGATTAACATCTATTGATACTCCTAAATATTTTATATTTTTGACATTAGCGAGTTCGTTGCACAGGAAGCACATTTCTTGATTGCAAGTTGTATTATGGATTCAAATTTTAAGGTTTTCTTTTGGTTTGTTTCTTATGTTTTTTATAAAAAGGTAAGTAAAATGTTTTGCTGTAGTTTAAGACAAGTTTGTTGTATTTTAACCATATTGAAACAAGTGAAATACATACAGTTGCTTTCAAAAAAGTTTTTGTCCAATTATTACCATCCACTATTATTGCCGTGTCGTCGGCGTAAGAAACAATTTTACCAGGGATTACAAAATTACATAAATCATTAATATAAATTAAGAATAAAATCGGGCCAAGAACAGTTCCCTGCGGAACTCCGTTTTTTATCTGTGTCTCTGAACTATAATTATTCCCAATTTTTGTTTTTTGTGTTCTGTCTTTAAGATAGTTTGATAGTAATTTTAGTGTGTCTTTTTTGAAGCCCAGTCGAGTTATTTTTTTAATGAGTAAATTATGATTAACGGTGTCAAAAGCTTTACTTAAATCTAGGAATATGGCAAGACATTTCTTTTTTTTTATCGATAGATGTATAAATATTTTTTGTCAATTCATATATGGCATCCTCAGTGCTTAGATCTTTACGAAAGCCGTATTGGTTTTTCGATAGAATTTTATATTTTTCTAAGTGTTCAATGACTCTAAATTTGATGCATTTTTCGAATATTTTTGATAGGTTTGAAACAAGGGATATTGGTCTGTAATTGTCTAATTTATGGGTATCCCCAGATTTATGAATAGGTATTATAATGGAGATTTTAAATTGTTCTGGAAAATGACCATCTTTGAGGCATATATTAAAAATATGTTGTAATGGCGTTAATACATGTTGTTTTATTTTTTTTAATGTATCACATGATAGTCCATCATTTCCCTTAGAGTTGGATGGTTTAAGGCTATCAATATATTTTTCAATTTCATTAAATGTAATGGGAGAAAAATATTCTATAAAGTTAATTGAATCGTTATTAGAATCTAATTGAGGAGATGTCTCCATATAATCATTATTAACATTAATGCCGGAAGATTCAAGTACCTCGTCTACTACATTTGTAAAAAAGTTATTAAAACATTCTGCAATGGTCGATTTGTTAGTTATTATTTCATTATTTATTTTAACCTCATTTACAATATTTGAAGACATAATTTTTTTGTTGGAAATTTCATTTATAATATTCCAAGTTTTTTTAGTATTATTTTTAGCATTTTCAATTTGTTCACAATAGTATTTCTTTTTGCAGTTTCGTATCAGTCTATTTAGTAAGTTTCGGTACATTAGATATTTTGTTTTCAGATAAGGCATTGTTCTGAGATTATTATTTTGGCAATCCATTTGATATTTTAACATTTCTCTATATAATTTATCCCTTTGTTTAATTGATATAATTAATCCAACTGTAATCCAAGGTTTAATTTTTTTATATTTTCTGTTAGTGACAACTATTTTACTTTCACTTTTTAGAATATAATCTCTAAGAGTATTATAGAAATTCTCTAATGCTATATGTGGATTTTCTATTGATATTACATTTTCCCAGTTTTCTGACTGAAGTAAAGAGTTTAGAGTTTTATAATCAATGTCAACTTTTTCTAGAGTTACAGAATTTCAGTTTAAAGGTGTATTTTTGAAATGGTGTCCATAAAAGGTCGGGTAGTGGTCTGTGATATTAGTTTCAAGAATTGAAGAGATAATATTGGCCGCCTTGTGCGACTTGACAAATATGTGGTCTAAACATGCAGAGTTACTTAAGGTTACTCTAGTTGGTGAGCTAATATATGACATATATCCAGAGCTTGATAAACAATCTAGATACTCATTTTGGCAATTTACATTTATATTGTCATCATTAATATTTATATTAATGTCACCTGTCAAAATGAAAAAACTGACTTTAACACGACACCTCTGCCATAGTTCACCCCAAGTTGTTCGCTACGTTTAGTGATTTAGCAGGGGTGCCCGGGTTCATTGGGTGAGGTGTGTTCAGGATGCGTCTGCCCACTAACTGTGTGGCATACCAGATCGGGAGAGGTTGGTTTTGAATGACTCTTTGACCTCTCTAATATATATATATATGCAAATACAGAGCGACCCACCGTGCGCTGGCTGACACTATTTTCGTAATAACTCATTTTTGCAAAATTAGGTTTTTGTAAATTGTACCTTGTCTTACCAGATAATGTGTATGTATATTTATAAAATTTGTTTTATAATATCTATCCTATATAGTTTCCCCAGAATGGCTACTTATAATTCAGAGAAATGTTTACTTTTCTCTCTAATCTAAAAAAATAAATATATATATGTAATGAAGAAGTACGAAAACATTCTTAAGTTTTATTATAGTATTTTCCAGCTAAATAAGCGTTCTTCACAGTAAAAATAAGTCATATACGAGGCATTCCTGTAAACATATAATACAGTAATATGACGTTTGAAAATCGAAACTGCGACATTTGACGGAATTTTGCAAGGTGTTTTTCAGATAAAACAAATATATTGACAAAAGGAAGAACTATATTTATTTTCCTTGCACAGCAAATAAAATATATTTAACTGTGTTTTCTGTATTCGAAATTCAAATGGAATGGAGATCTAAGATTTCAGGCGAGTGTAAGTGAGATGGAACAATGGGAGGTTGGGCTAAATGGAACATTTGTTTCCTTTCAAATTTGTATGGACGGCCCTTCTGGTGTTATATTTTTTGTACTATGGATTAGATAGGTATACATAAACCATATTCGGTACAAAGGATATTTAAAAAAATCCTCATCTATTTTATCAAATTAAAGTGGGTTTTAAAAAATATTTATTAGTACGGAGATTATGAAATGGGATTTCTAACCTTTGCTGCCGGTGATGACGGGAATATTTCTGGGTCTGGACCTGATATCGAATGTGATAGGTCTCTGAACCCACGGGATGAAGAAATGGGTTCCTTCTCCTGTGACTTCTTGCTTGATTCCCGCAAATCTGTCGAAGATTACCGCTCTGTGCCCTCCATCAACTGCAAACACAAATACAATATTAGTATTGCTAATTCTTTGATGAATACAAAGTGATATGTCTGAACTTGAACAAGCTATTACGATTTACAGTAACATTATATCCCAAAATGCACAAAGGTATTTGCAAATAAGAACAAAATAAGGATTGAAAGAGTATTTCAGGAACTTAATTATATTAATCTATATATACAAAAATCTCGTGTCACGATGTTTGTGGTCGCACTCCTCCGAAACGGCTTGACCAATTTTTAACCTCGTCGAATTTAATGTTTCAAAGACCCAATCTTGTCTGATTACGTCTAAAAGGGATCCAAATGATAATCTAGTCTCCTTCAACGGAAGCAATCTTCCGAACAGGCCTTCCATTGATATGCTTGGTGTAACTATAAGTGACCAGCTCAGGTACGGGGGCTCCATCGAAGCCAGAGTAAAGTTGGCCTCTCAGAAGCTGGGCGTACTGTACAGGGCCCGCAGATACTTTAATAGTACACAACTGCTGACCCTGTACAAATCGTAAGTGCGCCCTACTGTCGAATTTGGCAGCCATCTCTGGTCCGGAGCCCCAAAATACCTGAAAAAAACCCTTGACTCTGTGCAGAAACGGGCGGTCCGTTTGATAGATTTCCCAATCTTAACAAACGGACTGCAATCTTTAGAGCACAGGCGTCAGGTAGGTATGCTGTCCTTGTTCTATCGGTATTACAATGCAAGATGCTCTGAGGAACTAGCGTCATTGATCCCTTCGGCACCGGTGCGCAATCGGGATACACGCCAAACGCGCACCCAACATTTGTCACATGAGAACGGGTCGCTTCTACGATTCGTTCTTAGGTTCAACAGCTCGGCTGTGGAACAAACGCCGGCCTCTGTGTTTCCTCCCTCCTACAACTTAGGACTCTTCAAGACCCACGTTCACTCCTTCCTCTCCACAAAAAGACCCTCCACACAGCATCCCCAAAGATGACATAGGCCCTTAGGGAAATTATTTTCTTCAGGGCCTCCTGTGTGGAGTTAATATTAAAAAAAAAATCACTTTATGAGGGTGAAAACAAAGGTTCCATTCGAGAAAATGGATTTAGTTTCTATATATTTTCAAAAATAATATTGAATGAATTTTTTTTCATACCACACCCCAAATATAAGATTATTGTCTGAAATTAAAGCCTACTTTTGCAATATGACTCCATAAACTGAAGTTAAAGACAGTGTTGGACCATTTGGTGAAGTTTTATTTGTGAAAAATGTATGTTTTTTTATTACATTGCAATATTTTTTTTTTGTTTAAATAAAAACAAAAACAATCCGCATGCATCTCTGGTGCAATAAGTGTAAGGATGTATTACCCATTCAACAGGTTTAAATATAGTTTCCTTTTGATAAAATATCCTTCCACACAAAATACAAGAATTTGAAGATGGGGAACACTTGGTTAGCATTTTTTAGTACATATACATGTAGTTGGGACCTTTACAAAGAGATTGATATAAAATATGTATATAGAATTATCGAAAGGCAATGCCTTTTTCGCTATCCAAGTAGGACCGGTGTAAAAGGTAAAACTACCCGTTCCGCTGGAAGTGTGTTAATAGTTAAGACAGTAGTTAGAAAATAATGAGAAGTAAGTTTCCGGAAATGGAAAATAATGCATTTTAATAGTTACTTCGTTAAAATTAAAATGGATTGCTCACTTGGCAGCCATTGTTATTTTTTTATATTTTAAAAGATTACAATTTTGGTGATTTTCTCAACTACCATACTAGGCACAGGCCCTTATTATTATGCGAAAGTTTTTTTTTTTTTTTTGTCTTATGTAACCCAAAACATGATCCTGTGATAATAAAATACGTTCTTAGTTTGGGTTTAATTAAGAAATATAACTATTTTAATATTATAATGTCAAAACATGGCGTGAAAAAAAAACATCAAAATATCCGTGTTTTTAACAAAATAACTACTAAAATACATTATTTTCCATTTCTGGAAACTGAAATACCTACTTCTCATTAAGTGTTTTCAAAATAAAATATTCGCATTAAGCGCGTCCCTATTTTCTGTATTTTTTATTTATTTATAATTGTTGACATGATTAATAAATTTATTTAGAGAAGATATATTAGAACACCATACTAGGCAGCTGCCTGTTTCATGGTGCCCAATGGAGGAATGGTTAGTTTGAATTTAAGTCTAGTGTAAACATATTTTGGTAGAATTATATAAAAAAAAGAATTTGAAAATTGGTAAAAAAATGTTTTCAATAACTCACAAAGTTTTCTATAAGATATAGACAAATATATAAAATAGTACACATATGTACATAGATACACATGCACACGCAAGTATATATACATACATACATGTATATATGCATATACATACACATACACAACAAACATATACTTACATACATGTATCTTATTCCTCACACATGTAAACAATATATACACCTCTATCTGAGTACGAGAAGCAGGTTACCGACACTATCCCATTTACTCATCAAGAAATCCCCAAGCGCCTTCCTGAAACTGTCGTATTTGGCAATTGACTTTATTTCTATTGGTAAATTGTTGAAGATTTTAGGAGCAAGAAAATTAAATTGTGACTGCGCCATTGAGGTTCTTGTTGTTGGAATAGTATAGTTGGATTGGTTGGAATTTCTTGTGTTATAGGTTGATTCAAAAATGGTTTTTTTCGTATGTTTGAATTTGTAGTAGGAGGATAAGTGTTTGATGTATATTATATATAATTACCAACATTCGGTTAGACAGCAATATTTACCATTATATAGGGCAGAATTAATAACACCCCCAACTAGAGCCACTCCAAGGCCGAGCTGCCCGATTCGGTTGAAGAATTGAGTTGTCATCTTCCTTTTCCTAAAAAGAAAACATTCAACATAAATTGCATCCACTATCTCGGTAAAAAGTAATAGATTGTTGCATTATTTTTTTTCTCTAAATACTACGGATTCCATGTGTTCAGTAAGATAAGGATTCTGCAATAATGCGTGTGCAGTTTCATAGGTCAAACTATGTACTAAAACCTTTTTCTATGTATGGAAGTGGTTCAAAGGACAGCAAACAAATTATTTCTTGAACGACGGATATTTATTGAAAAGGCTCAAATTTTTAATATTGTATACTCAATATGTTGAAAACGTACTAAAATAGATGTTCGATAAGTTATAAACTAGAAGAAAACCTTTGACAGATCTAGGAAATATTGCACAATATTTTAGTTAAGTTGCCTACACATCCTTAGGATAGAGGTTAAATGACAAAATATACGACGTTTTAACACTATTCGCATTGAAACACGACTTTTTAACAAAAATAAGAAGTTTATTATTGGTGTAAAAAGCCGAGAAATAGCTTCTCTACCATGACATAACCTAAAAAACTATTTTACAGGCAAGTTATTAAAATGTATTAATTAAATTATCTAATAGAATTTAAATGGAATCCAATTTTCATAAATTTGGTACCTTTAATTAACAACTGAAACGGGGAAGAAAGTAAGTTTATAATCTTAAAACTTATAAATCCGTCACACGCCCGGCGAATGTGTAAAATGGCGGAAGCATAAACAATAAAATTGCGTAATATCACAGAGTAATTGTACAAATGGCGCTGACGCGCTTAATTCAAAAAAATAAATATATTGGTCACCTGTTTTGGTACTAATTATTTACTTGACCGCCGCATTTTTAGGTTTATAGATTGTGGAAATTACACTGCATTTCAACAATTACTAAAAGAAACAACTATTTACATGCACAAAGTAGGTTAGTTTGGGTAAATCGTAATTTATGTTTATTTAGATTGAACGAAACTTTCGCAAATGTCACTCCCATTCTAAAGAAATCCGAAATGGCGGCAAAGGCATCGTTTTAAATTAAAAATGTTGAACTTCGACATAATAAAAATGGAAGTTTAATGCATCTTTTACCATCTGTCCAATCGTTATAAGTTGTTTTTTTATAATACTTGGGTTGAAACGAATGTAATTTTATAATCTGTGCCTATGAAAAGTGCGGAGGTTAGGTAAATAGTTATATTTTTTTACCGAGTATGCTTTCCATTGAACAAATGCGATATTCAATAACTTTTTATATTATCCCTAATTTTCAGTAAAAAAAAAATTCGCAACAATCCAGAAATCTGCGATAAAAAATTATAACTTGAGTACCCACTCAAATACAATTCATGGCGACAACTCGAGAAATATAATGAAATATTTCGGAAGATAATTTTTTAAATCTTCAAACAGTTTTTACAGCACGCTGGTGTTTACAATAATAGTTTACATTAAAATTGGGAAAAGTAGAAATATAAATTTATTATAATTTGCGATTCTTCAAAAAGAAATAAAGGTTTCAAAAAATGTGAATTCTGAATTAGAAAAAATGGTGACATTCGTTTCAGAAGCAATATTTGTTTAAAGAATTGTACTTTATTGTTACTCAATTTTGAAATAATTTACAATCATTTTTTTAAAACCCTGAGAACATTTTGAAAAGTTAAAAATTGGCATTTTCATGGTTGATTAAGCACTGAAGTTGATCTTGCCACCACAATAATATTATTATATTTATAATTATTTGGCTACTGTTATAATGATATAACTACAAGCGAAAAATAAGCTCCATTATTCTAACAGACTTGTATTCGATTGCGCTTGCCCCTTGCATGAAAAATATTTGATAATAAAACCGTAGTATAAAATTAGTAAAGCCTGAAATTTCAGTTACTGTGTATGCTAGCTATGAGCTATATTTACGTTCAAGTTGTTGTCTGGTTGGAGCCATAAATAAATGGTTGGAGGCCTAACAAGCTATTGCCGGTCCTAAATGTTCTCAAAATAAGTGCTCTTGGTGCTCTTCCTGCCAACAGTGGCAAGAACCAGTGTTGCCAACGCATCTTGGCCTAATGTCGCCGTTTTTCAAACATTAAGTAGCCTAATGTAGCCGAATTTCAGTTGAAGTAATTCTAATGAACTCGCATAAATTCTGCCCACATATTCCCCACAAATATTCTACGTGAGCTTGATTCCCCCTTTTATTATTCAAAATCCATGGGGGGGATATTATAAAGTATTATAATATTATAAATATGTTAAAATATTATAAAGTTCAACAGGTTTTTGTTATGGTTTTGTTTTTTTTATAATTATTATTTGTGATTTGGCTGATTCAAATAACTTGTGTCTGAAGTAGCCTAAAAGGCGACCAGTCGCCGTTTAGATTTTTTCGTCGCCGATTCTCGTTCTGAGTAGCCTAAATGGCGATAAATCGCCTTAGTTGGCAACACTGGCAAGGACAGTACCCACAACCATAAATAAACCCCCACAACCCACAATAACCGAAAGACCACAGAAGAATGTTTTCATTTTTTATTTATTTGAATTTGTCTATGTTTCTTTTGACGTATGGTTGTGGATTATTTATGTTTTGAATTTGAAAAAGTAATCTGTTATCATTTCGCAGTTGCTGACTTATATTTTGTAGCTTTCTTGCCTGATTGTGTTAAATTTATCTACCATGAGAGCAGGCGATGATTTAGATTTTAAACCTAGCGTTCTTCTGATCGATGGTATCGACATGCAGTAAGTAACTAACACCTACAATTCGAATATGTTTTTGCAAAGAATAGCACTTGAATTTTTTGGTAACATGATTACTAAAACACTGCTTTTGTTCGTAGGAAATTGGAAAAGGGTATGGTGACATTTGAAACCGACACAGAATTTCTTCACCAACTTGAGTTAGATACTCAAGAATGTGAACTCTCAGGTGACGAATACGAATGTCAATTTTTTGGTTACAAAGACATAGATGATTGGAAAAAAGAGTCGTTTGGCAAGTTATGGTCTCAAATGACCCCTATTGATAATAAGGAGCTCATGAGAAAAACTGTGATTACCGCAAGTGATGGTCCATTGGTGGAAAGCAAAGCCACCATTAAAGTGAGACTCAGCGGGTTTTGTGAGGGATCTGATGAGCCTTTCACTTGCACTATTGACAAGAAATTTATGGTAAGTTAAATAATTTTAGAATAAAACTATACCTTTTTATATTTTTCTTACAACATTTTATGGTAAAGTTTCCTTACTCAGCTTACTGCTAAATATGCCTAATTATTGAAGTAACACTTCGTTTCAACTTATTTAGTACAATAAACAACTATTTATGTCGGGGAGATGGAAAAATATGCGCAAAATAGGTTCTCATTTTAAGTTATTTAAATAATTTGTGCATATGTTGATTGAAGTAGAACATTTCGGCAAACATTTACTAAGTAAATCCAACATGGCGGCAAATCATCTTTTGACAGGGAAATTTTGAACTTAATTTTAGTTGAAACATAAAGGAACTTTTATATATCTTGTACCATCACCTCCAACATAAATAGTTGTTTCTTGTATTCATTAAGTTGAAACGAAGTGGTTTTAAATAATTTGTGCATATTAACACTAAAAAGACCGTAGACATCCTTTTGATGTCCGCCTGATGTAATGTGACCATATTTTGCTTGAAGTTTATTGTATTCATTTGATTTTTTTTTTGCTTTTAATGATTCCTATGGTGAAAAAACAGGTACGTATCTAATTTACTTTTTAAAATATAATGATTTATACCTACAAAGACTGCCGTCGTCAGTGTGACGGTTCGGGCCATTAAGCTGAGTTTGTTTACAACCTCAAGTTTAAAACACACCCATTCCACATCGCAAAATGATGGTACTAATCTCTTTCATTCGGTATCGCGATTGGTCACTGTCTTTTGGTGTCAGTTGTTAGTATTCTATTTCATGTTGATCTCTGCGGACATATTTCAAGTCGCCGAATATTCGTTTCGTTTGTGTTTTTGTAGATTATATTCTACCAAAAGTGTACCTAGTATTAACAAGTAAATGGAGTAAGGGAACTTTAGTCATTTTTTAAAAATAATATGAAGATGTTTTCTCAAAATTTTATATTTAAGACAGTATGAAACAATTACCAGATATACCTATTTGTTTATTTCAGTATTTGCATCATAATGGGGGTTTTTCTTTGTTGAGATTAATAAATATTCTTATATTTCACAGTCTCAAACTACTTTAGTATGGATGTTTCAAACTTTTGTCACATTTGTTGTCCATCAAATCGTTATCAGCACCATTTTGAATTTTTGACAATTTTGTTACATTCTTGTAAACTGATTCCAATTTTTCCAAAATTTGAAATGCATCGATTATCAGCATTTAACGGGGGACCGTTCAAATGTCAATGCTTAAAAAATAGCGATGGTTTTGTAGATCAAATGTGGTGAAATTTTTTAAAAAATTAAAAAAAATATGTTTTACTGTTCTGAAAATTAGATATTTGTAATTTTTCTTTGAAATTTTTTATCAGTTTGCCAAGTTGAAGAATAACAATATGGTTTGTAGGTATTACACATTGACGACGGCGGTCAGCTGGAAGGCCTGGACATGGCGCTGAAGACCATGAGGATCGGAGAATATTCCCGCTTTTTACTTTCCTACAAAGTCATGTATGGGGAGTTGGGATGTCCACCACTCATACCCGCCCGGGCCAACTGTCTCTTCAATATATTGGTGCTGGAAGTCGTTCCCGCCGTTGAAGATAGGCAAGCTTATTCAATACATTACTATTATATTGCGGCAATAAGTACTGATGAGAATAATTGAAGCTTTTATACTTAACGGCGATCACTCGTTTTGAGGAGGTATTCATAGTACTGTGGGTTATGGTAGGTAGAGAGTTTATTACATAGACAGTACGTAATGTTAGGATGCATATCCGCTAAGAGGTCACATCACGTCAGGATCTGTGTTCAGTGATGTTGTGGTCAGCTGGTGGTGAAGATCACCGATCCTTGTCCACCAGTGAGATGCTCAACACCGTGGGTGGTGGAGATGAACGGTGGCGAATCCTCCAGGCTGATGTTCGACACCGTGGGTGGTGAAGATAAACAGTGTTGAATTCCAGAGTGTGGAAAACCTTATCTATCTTCTATCTATATAAATAGAAGGCACTATCCGAGTGTGTCCCTCATAAACTATTGGACCGATTTCACTGAAAATTTCAAAGTTCATTCTCATTAGTGCCAGAGAGTGTTATGAGAGTGATTTGGATGGTAGAAAATGTTGGCTCGAGAAAGACATGAATCAAATCATTATTTGTGAGACATATGTGATGGACGAAGAAAGAGGTGTAAGGAGATGTATGACGTGGAAGAGAATGGTAGAAAAAGTTGGGGATAAAAGTACCTTTTTAAAGAAGTTAACTTTTCCATTCTTTAAATGATATGTATATTTCCACTGGAAAAATGCACCCAGTTTTCAGGTACAGTATAATACAACCTCAAAACTTTGCTCCAAACCATTCATATTCCTGAACAATGCCGGGTACATGTCAGCTAGTAGCTAAAATCAAGTCAACCAATCTATTATTACATGTATTACGTTTTACGAATTTTTATTCTTACTTTTTGTGTTTATTATTTCAGAACTGACTTGAAAGACGAAGAAAGCACATGCTTTAAGGGCATATATGAGAAAGCCGTTGCTCTCCATCTCACTGGCAAAATGTTCTTTGGTAAAAAACAATATCATTATGCGATAAGATCTTTTAAATCTGCCGTTTACTATTTAGAAGTATGCAGATTACGAGACGAGGAGGAAGAAAAAAAGCAGACTAAATTCCTCGGAAAATTATATTTAAATTTAGCTATTTGTTATAACATGACTAAATTGCCACTCAAAGCCTGCTGCATGTGCAATAACTTGAACTATTTGGGTTTGTTGAATAGTAATAGTAAGGCGCTCTTTCACAATGGCAGAGCGCTGATGATGATAGGAGATTATAAAGCAGCTTTAAGGAAACTTCAAGCTGCGGCCAAACTCGACAGGAATTGTCCCAACATCAAGGCCGAGTTGGCGCTGCTGCAAGAGAAATGGGATTTACGCATTAAGAATGAAGAGAATCTCAGAAATACATTCGAGCACACATTTAAGGAATACAGAGAATGCCGTAATGTCGAAACATTGTCGAAAGAATTCACAGAGTCGATAGAAAATTTTTGCGCTTCTTTCTTGAATGAAGAAGATGTAATGAAGGCGAGTCTGCCTGAAGGCCTCTCCCAACTAGAATCTGAAGAAGTGAGAAGAGTTGCTATAAAACATCAATTGTTCTTTGATGAAAACAGCATTGTTACTTACCTTTCAAAAGTTAAGTTGGAAGACCCCGAAGAAGAGGAAGTTATTGACGATCAGTAATTTTTTATTTATAATTCAATTAAAAAAGTCACTCTATTCCTTAAGTTTTATAGTACAGACCTTACAGCCATTATTGTTTCCAATCCTACTTTGCAACTATTCAACAGAAATTTTGCCTCAACAATGCTCAAATCGCGAGTCTTCCTACGTATATCACCATCTTTAACAGACTTTTTGGTATTTTTATTCTATTAAATTAAATCCACGCAATTTATATTAAAGAAAATAATTTCACAAACACATTTCACAAGTCCCATTACAAATAAATATTTTTTTTACCTGTTTTTGTGTTTACGTTATTATTTTTATTATTATATTTTGTTAGAAAAATGTTTTCACTAGCCAATGGTTAAGATCCAGTTTTATGGATGTTTGAGGACTCACCTTCCATTTATGTTTAAAAATCCCTTTGAATGTTACTTTGTACATCATTATTATTATTATTATTATTCCTCTAAGGTTTACAAATATTTTTGATAATAATTCATTAAGCGCAGAATTCACAAACTCATACATTCTGACATTCGAGTGGTGAGCATCTCATACGTTGATGCTATGTCTAGGGAAATTTCCCTACATTTAGGAAGAAATTTTTTTTAGGGAAAAGGGAAAAAGCAAAATATATAATTAGGAAAATTATTATTTTTTTATTTTGTTGTCAAAATTCTCAAGTCAATTTGGGAAAATTTTTGGAAACTTATAATTATTTAGAACATAAAACTAACCACCCCTATGATATAAACAAATATTCAGGAAAATTGAGCACTTGAGTACCTTATACAAACTCATTCTGAAATCTAGGGAAATGCAGATCTGTGAGTGAATTCTGCACTTTATTGTAAAAATGTTTAATTTTTTGTTCCAAAAGTTATATTTTAAATACAATATTTTGATCAGTAATCTAGTGATTATTTTATACATTTAACATTTAATGAATGACTAATTATTTATTAGAACCATTTATGTATTGGACAACCAACACCTCTGGGTCATTCCAGGTGGTTCGGTGTCTTAGCAGGGGTGAGGTTTGTCTAGGTCTTGGCGGAGAATGTGTCTGCTCACATACTGTGCGGTAGACCGAATCGGGAGAGTGTGGTTGAGGGAGATAATAATAATAATATTTGGATGATTTGTATAGCGCTGTTTTTGTGCAAAATCACCTCAAGGGCGCTGTACAAATATATAATACATTTCTACAATGATCTATGTTATTACTAACTATATATGGAGATAATATACAGTACAATACTTACCTGGTAGGTCACTTGAGATTAATACTTAATTAACATTAACTAATTGTTTATTAGCGAAATTTAGATACAGGATTTAGGACGTAATCGGAAAATTGGATATAACTGGACTTTCTCTCAGGAATGGTATATTTCATTTAAGGGTATGACAGCTTAAAAAGGTAAATTTTTAGTTTAGACCTGAATTCGGTTGGACTTGTTATGGATCTTAGTTCCGGAGGGAGTTTATTCCAAGCCTTCGGCCCAGGTACTCCGAAAGCGCGATCACCAAACTTAGTATTTGGCTTGCGCTTAGGTTTCATCAGTCTGCCTACAGCTGCTGATGTTGCTGATCTATGAGTTGACTGCCTCAGACCAGTGTTTTCCGGGACGCATAGTACAGAGATGTAGAGTGGGGCCATTTCATTGATGGATTTAAACACCATCCAGCACAATTTGTACTAGATTCTTTCAGGACTTTCAGGGATTTCTACAGCAGGACTCGGTCCATAGCCTTGCACCGCAGTGTGAAGGATGGATTTATAAATCCTCCTGGATACACTGACCCTGATTCCTACCTACCCCTCATACCTTTTTCATTTCCAGATCTTCCCCTCCTTCCTTACCTTAAAAAAAACTTTATTAAATTATTTTCCTCAGGGCCTCCTGTGTGGAACTAAGGCAAAAAATAAGATTTGGAGTTATTAACACAAACCATTAACAAAAGATGCTGGGTGGGCAATATTTAAAAAAGGAAGTGATGCTGCATGATAGTCCCAACTGCCCAGAATGAGTGGAACTATGGCAGATTTGGGATTATTCTTCTTTTTATTCCAGAATGTGGGGAAGTAAGTGCAATCCCACACATCCCATAGAGATTATCTTAAATACACAGCTATATACAATATACATATACAGGGATTCAATTAATAACATATTTACAAATAAGATTAAAAATAAAACAATGTAACAATAGAAAATAAAGTAGTATTGTAAGAGAATAATCATGGGAATATTGGAAATATAAATAAATAAAAAAATATATATACATACATAAATACAGATTCCCGAGCATATTTGTAGTAAAAAATGTAGATGGCATTTTGTTGTCTGATGATTTAAAAAAAATTAAAATACTAATATTTTTCTATTGTATGTTGCAATTGAGTAGTGCCAGCATGGGTCATGTGATATGCACTCTGTCTAGTTCCTGTAGCACGGTAACCAAAGATATTAGAAGAACGAGATGTGCTATGAGCAGTTCATACTGTGTGGAATTGTTTTGCCCAGTGTCGCCGCTTTTGTTCACCAATACTACTGCACACCTTCGCTTACGCTAAGGTATCCGCACTAATACATAGAACAGATTTCTGTGCGTACACGTCCCGACAGTATTCAAAGTACCCTAATTAGGTAGTACTCCGCCTACGGTCCGGCGGCCAACATAGCAAATCTCGTTCTTCTAATATCTTTGACGGTAACGTATCACGTGATCCCGTCGCCATGCGAGAAGCAGTGTCATCAGTGGCGACGTGTGACAGAAACAATTAATTTTTATTTTTGATTGAAAAAATAATCGGGGAGGAAAATGAAATCTACGTTTTTTACTTCAAATATGCTCAGGAATCGCTGGTTAAAATACTCCACGTTCATGCTGTTACACCCTGCACGTGTATATTAATAATAACATGAAATCACTTAATGATTGTTTATGGGCGTTATTGGTCAATTGGATCGATGATTGTACGTGACGATATCTTTCTCCATTGTTCTTCGATGCTCGATCCCGAAGTCAGACGAGATTCGATGATGAAGACATTTCTAGAGTTGTTGATCCTTCGCCAACCTGGTTCTTATTAGAGTTGCCCAGGAACTCGTCCTTCCGTGAACATCGAGGAGTCACTGCTGTGCCTGGGAAGTCCGAACATCATACGGTATGCATTATTGTATTGCACCCAAAGCCTTTCCCTGGTTCTCTTTTTGTAATTCGCCCAGAGCTCACATGTCTACAAGGTAGTACAGAAAGCTAAAAAGAGCGCCCTTTCCAACTGTGGACTGCAGAGCCGAAATCTTCTATAAAGCATGTTACATTTTATGCTCAATGTTCCCTCTGTCTCAATTATGAGGCTGAACTGTGCTAGGATAGGATAATATGAAGAAGTAAGCCGAGCAGTATCAATTTATTGAAATCTATTCACTAAATAATTTCAAATGGGATACAAAAGTATTAAAGATAAAAGAGATCAGCGACAGTTTTAGGGAAAAGACGCAAGAGTGCAACTTAATAAGAGGAGAACGTGAATGAGATCTGGAAAGTGATAAAGACGAAGATTATAACTACGGCAGAGGAAACTATAGGCAAGGAAAAACCCCAAGCAAGGAAGGAATGGATAACCGATGAGATCCTAAATATGATAAAAGATAGAAGAGAGCTCAAAAATGATAAAAGAGATGAATCACAAAAGGAATATAAAGTGCTGAGAAACAAAATAAATAGAGAGTCAAGAATAGCCAAAGAAACATTCTACCAGAATAAATGCGATGAGATAAACGACGAACTCAAGAGGGGAAATGTAGAAAAAGCTCACGCTGCGGTGAAAGACTTCTTTGGGATGAGAGTTGGAAAGGGTAATGCAATAGAAGGAGAAGATGGTAAAATACTCTTCGAAAATGACCAAATAGGAGAAAGGTGGAAAAGATATCTCGAAATGCTGTACAATGGAAAGGGAAATTGTGACAACGAAACATTGATAGAAAGAGAAAATGAGGTAGACGCAGATGATTTGGGAGATCCAATCACTAGAGAAGAGTTTGACCTCGCACTGAAAAATCTCAATAACGGGAAAGCACCCGGAATCAATGACGTTCCGGCTGAACTAATTAAGCCAGCAGGAAAAGGAACCATAGATGCCCTGTTTTAAAATGATACAAACCATGTATAAGACTGGAGAGATACCAGAGGATTTTGAGAAATGCCTAATTGTCGCATTACCAAAGAAGGTAGGCACGACGAAATGTGAACAACACAGAACTCTTAGCCTAATATCCCATGCCTCAAAAATATTGACTAATATCATTCTAAAAAGAATCGAACCAAAAGTAGAGAACATCCTTTCCGGAGACCAGTATGGCTTTAGAAGAGGTGTAGGAACCAGAGAAGCAATATTGTCACTACGAATACTACTAGAAAAAATAATAAAAAGAAACCAAAACACATTCATCGCATTCATAGAACTGGAGAAGGCTTTCGACAAAGTAGAATGGAAAAGACTCTTCGAGATTCTGAAGAGAATTGATATAAAATATAGAGATAGACGAATAATCCAGGCGCTATACAAGAATGAGGCCGCTATAATTAGATGTGACAATGAAACAAAAGAAGCCAGTATAAGACAAGGGGTGAGACAGGGATGCTCTCTGTCACCTGTTCTTTTTAATGCTTATATACAGAGTGCGATTGATGACTTGAGAGAGAGAATGAGTCACAGAAAAGGTGTAAAGATACACGGGCAAAAGGTGGATATGATAAGGTTTGCTGACGATATTGCTTTGGTTGCTGAAAGCGAAGAAGAACTGCAAGAGGCCTTAACAACCATGCAAAACATTCTTCAAAACAACTACAACATGAAAATAAATAAAGACAAAACAAAGCTGCTGACTGTAGGCCGAACGCAACATCAGATGAGAGTAGAGATGGCAGGAGTTCCACTAAAGAACACCAAGGAGTTTGTCTACCTCGGGAGCAAAATAACATGGGACGGTCGGTCTAAGAGCGAGGTCGACAGCCGTATACATCAGGCTAGGCTTGCATTCAATAAAAGGTCGAAAATAATAGAATCGAATAATATAGACCTAAAACTGAGAATACTCCTCATCAAGACCTATGTATGGAGTATCTTGATGTACGGCTGCGAAACATGGTGCCTACCCGAAAGAGATAAACGGAGACTAGAGGCTTTTGAGATGTGGTCCTATAGAAGACTGTTAGGAATTTCCTATAGAGACCATATTACAAATGAGGAGGTTCTCCAAAGAATCGAAGGCGGAAGGCACCTGCTCAGGACCTTGTCCGAAAGGCGTGCAAGATGGATCGGCCATGTTATACGACAAGAAGGCCTCTTGCATGTCATAATGGAGGGTATGACCGAGGGGACCAACTCTAGGGGACGCCCACGCCGAGAGTACCTGGAGGACCTGCTGGTGGACGTGCGCTGCTCATCATATGCAGAAGTCAAAAGAGCCGCACAAGACAAGGAAGAATGGAAGAGGAGATTAGATGAAATTGCTGCAAACCAATCCCAGGATTGAAACCAGAGAGAGATTCACTAAACATTATCATTTCAAATAACATTTGGATTTGGAATGTGGGGATTATTCAGTGGTATGATTGGGAGATCAGAGCACTAGGGGTCATTGCTTTTGAGAAAGTTTTTATACTTTAGTGACTTGCAGCCTGAGCCAAACTGCACCTGGCACTTAGGTATTATCAGCGCCTTGGCAAGTCATCACCCGAAGGGAACTGCTCTTTCACTAACAGGGTTTTAATTACGCATTTTTTTACCTCCTTACCGGAACATATTAAAAAATGTATAACATTCCGATAAATAAAAAACAAGTTTTTTGGTACTATTAAAAAAATTCTAAATATGGAATAGCATTTTGCATTAAGAGCGACGAATAATTTAAAAATCGGCATAAATCTACAAAAACATTGTTTGAATTAATAATTTTTGCAGATCATAAATACGTACCTACCAGTAATTTCAACGGTTCGTTCCTAAATAATCCACCCACGGTTACCAGTACACCAGTTTTGCTCTTTATGCTAGCTAAGAGAGATGTTTGTATCTGTCAAGTTGCACTTTGGTAGTGGCCTAACATAAGCCTAGTGATAACAGGCCCTACTTTGGACACGAGCTTCCTTGCTCAAAATTCTGCTAAACAACACTGAAATACCGTTGAAATACGCAGAAAATCACTTCCCGCGTTGCATTATGCATTGGTTGGTTTGTTTATTTAATATAAATTGAAACAATGAATATAAAATATTTTAGTAAGTACTTACCTACTTTAGTGCAAACCATGGAGGAAACTTACCTCCAAGGTGCAAATATAAAAAAGATGTCCTACTATTACTATTATTATCACCTTCCCTAAATTCCTACATCTAAAAAAATTTGAAAGTGAAGAAAATTGATTTTAAGTGGGGGCCTGTCTAGTTTTCTAGTCTCAAATCAAATGGGATATTTTTTCGGAAATAAATATCAATAATTGAATCTTTGATGAGGGATATTGCTTGAGGCAGGATGGCGTGATTTATCTTTTAATAAATGGCGGCAAACTGTTTGTTGCCCTCCTGGTTTAGCCATCGGCAACAAAAATAAAAAACATGTATTTAAACTCACCAAAACAATAATTTATCCGCCAATTTGTGAGAATGTTTATCTGTCAAATTATTGGCGGGAAATGTGCACGAAATGAAATCGGATGGATCGTTGAACAGATCGAGAAAAAATAGTATTGATTTGATTAGGGTTATTATTTGATTAGTTAATATTGTCATGAATTATCCAATCAGAGACGTGTTTTTATTTATTCATTTTCAGATATCTGCAGTAGAGTTGTGTAGAAAACGCGTTTTCAAAACCATTTGACCTCTCAAACTGGTCTCGCGATATATATTTATACCTACGTCACTCATGAACACACTGAACTCTAGATTCCTACTTACCCCTAATACTTTTTTTCCTTCCCAGTACTTCCTCTCCTTAAAAAGACCCTCCATACAGCATCCCTAAAGATGAAACAGGCCCTGAGGGAAAATATCATCTCATGTGTGAGGGATATATACATATATGAAACACCTTACTGCGGTTTAAATCCAATTAATCCATCTAGATTTCACAGTTTATCCCATATTTTCAGCTTCTATAAATTTGGCACATTATGGCAAGCGATCATATGCTAAATATAGCTCGAATGGTTAAAAAGATTGCAGTACTTAGCTACATACATTCTTAAGTTACATGGTAAGTGGGCAGGTAGGTACCTACACCCTACATTTTAAGCCATTTTAATGAAACCATTCTAAACTACCTACAATCATTGTAGGAATTGAAACTGAACCATTTTATTAAATCTAAATTATACACAAACTCCAACGGCTCGGAGGGCTTTGAAGCAGAGAATGGACGGTTATCTCGAGAGTATTTCCTCCTGGGGTAAAAATAATCTCGTCGAATTTAATGTTTCAAAGACCCAATCCTGTCTGATTACGTCTAAAAGGGATCGAAATGATAATGTAGTCTCCTTCAACGGAAGCAATCTTCCGAACAGGCCTTCCATTGATATGCTTGGTATAACTATAAGTGACCAGCTCAGGTACGGGGGCTCCATCGAAGCCAGAGTAAAGTTGGCCTCTCAGAAGCTGGGCGTACTGTACAGGGCCCGCAGATACTTTAATAATACACAACTGCTGACCCTGTACAATAGAAGTGTGTCGTTCCGCTCATTTTTCGGACTCGAATCAGAGTCCGGACTCATTCTAAAGGACTCGATTCATTGGATTCGCTCCGACTCCTTCGAATCAAGGCGATCAAACCGCTCCGCCGGACTCATACTACAAAACGAATCAAGCGAGTCCGGCGGAACGGTTTGAGTCGGAACGTTTGAAATGAGTCCGGCGGAACGGTTTGAGTCGGAACGTTTGAAATGAGTCCGGCGGACTCAAACTAGAAACCGTTCCGCCGGACTCATCTTGATTCGATTGAGGTTCGAGTCCTGTGGACTTGAATTTGAATCAGCTGGATTCGCAGAACCCGGTGGAACGTCACAATGAGTGTCACGAAATAATAATTTTGTGTATCCTGTTATCTGTAAGGCTGGCTTTAGACTTGTAAGTTTTTTCGTGGATTTGCGACTTCTAGCCAGTGGGCATATTGGATTTTCAAAATGCAATATGCCCATTGGCTGGAAGTCGTGAATTTGCGAAGGGACTTACAAGTCTAAAGCTAGCCTTATACCTACTTCGCAACTCGCGATTTTCGAAAGGTAAAGGATTAGTTACACATATTATTATTAACTACAGGAAGGATACTTAAAAATACAAAATTTGCAAGATTAAAACAAAGTCAAATTTAAAAAAAAAATCTATTTAAAAAAAACAAAATTTTCAAAAAAAGTTAAAATTTTGAAAAAAAACAAAATTTTCAAAAAAGTAAAAATTTTCAAAAAAAAAATCAAATTTTCTAAAAAATTCGAATTACCCAAAAAAGGCAAATTTTCAAAAAAACACTTATTTTCAAAACTTTAAAAAAATTACCAATTTAAAAAAAATCAAATAAGTAGGTTTATTTAATAATTTGTTTATTTGCTTCACTCAATTTGTGAGGTACCCACCTTTCAAGCTTTTCACCTTGCGAGTTTCGAGCGAGAGGCGAGAGCGAGAGGTGAGAGTTGAGAGCGAGAGGTGAGAGTGAGTCCGGACTCGATCCATTTTATTTTGCGGACTCGGATCGATTCAAACGCCTTCGGACTCGGACTCATTTGATTCGCTCCGGCCGGAACGACACACTTCTACTGTACAAATCGCAAGTGCGCCCTACTGTCGAATTTGGCAGCCATCTCTGGTCCGGAGCCCCTAAATACCTGAAAAAAACCCTAGACTCTGTGCAAAAACGGGCGGTCCGTTTGATAGATTCCCCAATCTTAACAAACGGACTGCAATCTTTAGAGCACAGGCGTCAGGTAGGTATGCTGTCCTTGTTCTATCGGTATTACAATGGAAGATGCTCTGAGGAACTAGCGTCATTGATCCCTTCGGCACCGGTGCGTAGTCGGGATACACGACAAACGCGTGCCCAACATTTGTACACAGTTGACACTTGTCACATGAGAACGGGTCGCTTCTACGATTCGTTCTTAAGTTCAACAGCTCGGCTGTGGAACGAACTGCCGGCCTCTGTGTTTCCTCCCTCCTACAACATGGGACTCTTCAAGACCCATGTTCACTCCTTCCTCTCCACAAAAAGACCCTCCACACAGCATCTTCAAAGATGACATAGGCCCTGAGGGAAATTATTTTCTTCAGGGCCTCCTGTGTGGAGTTAATATAAAAAAAAGGTATAACCCCCAAATTATTGTAATTCAGTAAGAACCTACTACCCACTAGTAACTACTAACTACTTTCTTATTACATACAATTACCTACTTATCGGAATGAATTGCATTTGCAAGCCGAAATAGCGCATTAACGCGTCAGAAACGCCACTGTTTTCGTGTAATTCGTGAGCTTATTAGTGATTTATAACATGATTCTTTGCGTAAGAGGTTCAGGCCTTTGCCTCGCCGCGGGCTCCATTGGCCGGGCCTAGCGTGACGTCATTAGGGGTGTTTAGTCGGGCTGTTAGCCGTAAATTTCATTTTGTCGGCCGCCCGACAAAGGGTGGCGGCAAGTTACCTGGTAAATATGGGAACTGGCGTACAACGCACTGCACGCACCCGAGACCTGCCAAATGTATATCGCGAGAGGGAGGGATCAGAGAGAAAAAATGAATTCCTCTTTTTACTCATATTTTGTTTGTAACTACTTAAAAAACAACCCTTATTTAACTATACAAAATCCTTCTTTAACTTCCACCGACTCCGCTGTGCCAAACCGCCGAATATAATTTTAATTGTCTTTTCAATATAGAAATATATAGCTATTATTGATAATTATTAGTGACAGCACCGACATCGTGATTTGACGGTCGCGCACCGAGGCCTGTAACTACTAAACTTTATTAAACTTTATATCTCACATAAACTCAATTAACAATAAGGGAATGAAAATGCTTGGATTCATTCTTCGAAACTCCAGAGGCTTCAGAAATATTTCAACCTTGAAAATTTTGTATACATCTTTAGTTCGAAGTCAAGTCAAATATAACTCCTCGATCTGGTCCCCACATTATAAAATACATTCAAATTCAATAGAAAAAATTCAACACAAATTCCTAAGACACATTAACTTTAAACTCGGTATTCCCATTGAAAGTATAAACTATAATTACTTAATGAAAAAATTAAATTTATTAAAACTCTCAGATCGAAGAATTATATCCGACTTAATATTTATGTTCAAAATTGTAAATAGTAGTGTAGACAGCCTTGATTTAATTAACCTAATTGAATTTCATGTACCCATAAGAGCTACTCGTTCTAAAACCCTCTTTAATTGTAACAATTCTAAGACTGAACATTTCAAACACTCGCTTGTACCTACATTACATGAAATTAGTAATAGGTACGCAGATGTAGCGGATCTGTTTAACTGCACAGAAGCTAGGTACAAAAAGGCTTTAATATCATATCTTTTAAATCATGACCAATAAAATGTAAGTCTACTCATACTTAGGTAAAAAGTCAAATAAATATGTATATAAAATTAACTGCCTGGGGCAACTGAGGAAACTTGGATCAATGAGGTGAACCAACAGCTTGATTGGCACTTACCTACTTTCAACCAAAACCTGAAAATAAATGCATACATTTTAGCTATTGTAATATATTATATCATGTATCTATACTATCATATATTTCAATCAATACTAATCTAACCTAGTCTACCTATAAGTTTTGCATGTACTTGTATCTCTAACTTTTTATATCCATCTAGAGTTTCTGTTAATTGTATATTTTCTGATGTCACTGTTTATAATTTACTGTATATTTATGGTATATTTTATACCGTTGATATTAAAATAAAAAAATAAATAAATACTCTTGTCGGCGCTATATAGGTACACTATGGTGATTTGTTTTTGGGGTATCATGCTGTGTTGCGCTACATCCTTCTTCAGCCAAGGTTTCTGCCCTGATGATGGACTCTAATGCTGTTATGCTAGAGATGGAGGTAGCGCAACAAAATGTCAAATCATGTATATTGTGGACCATTTCAGTAAATCTTCAATCTAACTTTACTATTAACTAGATAGCCGGTTGAAAGAATAGGAAATAATCTACACCAGGGTACCTAGCACGGTCGATCGATAAAGGATTTATCGATAATGTCAATAACTTGTCATCGTTCCCGAGCACGACTGCAGATCTCTAATGTACAAACAACAGTTCACGTCGTCTAAATTAAGAACACTTAGTCGTTACAAAACGTGTTGTTTGTTCGTTGAAGATCAGCAGTCATGCTCAGGAATGATGACAAGTTATCGATATTATCGATATCCTGTTTACCTATAATTTTACCTACCTAACACAAAACTAACATTACTGCTCTAAAAGACAACTAAAAATGTACAATTTTCCTTGGTTCCTGGAAAGGCGATAAAATCGTTTGCTCCAGTCCTGCCCCCCAAATATTGATCAGATTGTTTTATTGTTCAGAGGCGGAAGCTGCGCCGCGGCAGAGAAAGAATATGGGCATCTTCCAATCCATTGTTAATTCATATGTGCAGTCGTCAGTCTGAAAGATCTTCTCTGGCCGCAATTCGTTCGGCATTGTTGGCCGTAATTTGGCAAAGGGCCCGTGATTGACTGTACGCGTGGTGGGGGATTTTTAATGTATCATCATTATCAGGAATTAAAAGGAACAAATGGACGTGGCGTGTTTGTCCGCTCGCGTTTCGGCCGTAAGGAGGTGCTCATTAATTACAAACTTAGTCTAAAACGAGCCTTTAACGAATTAAGAAGAGCACTAGTTAAGTACTTTCCCAATCAGTGGAATGGTTGGTAAATTATGTTGTAGGTAGGTACCTACCCTTCTGATAAAGTGGTTATCGTTAATGTGTGGTATTTTTACGAAGATACATCATGTTAAATTAGAGTGGTTCACTGGCGGGAATTAAATTAAATAACTTACTGATAATACCCATTGTTTGAACAAATAAATATGTAAACAAATTAAAGATTTATTGTAAGCACACTGAATATTTCTAAGTTTTGTAAGTCCTTTATAAAAATAACAATACATTAGAAAAAAAAACAACTGAAAAAGAAGCATTCTTTTTTAAAATATTTTTTTGTGAATATCTGCCACAGAAGTTACAGTATCAGAAGACAGCGGAGTATCGCATTGCAAAGATGCTCTAAGTATAGCCCTGATGAAAGATCACCATTCAGAATTGAAACGTTGCGTGAAGTGGCTTTAGTCGTTATTGGTGACCAGATCTGAATAGTGAGGTACTTTTTCCCTATCCCCTTCTCCTCACCACAATCTTCAGCCTCACTACATACCCCAATTTGGGATGCCATAGTCTCACTGGCTCCAGATGGTTGGGAATAGTTGCGCTATCCAAATCTATCTATGTAAATGTTCGTTTGTTCAAAATTATAAATCTCCGAAAATTTTTCATCGATTGCTTTGAAATTTTGACACAACGTTGCATTCGAATACTCGTGTGTGTGTGTTTTTTTACCTATCTTATATAGATGTCATCTGTGACAGGTGAAACATGATTATTTGAAAAACAGCGCCATTTGTTGGACGTAAAAGCGTCACGCGCTATTTTGAGAAGATGAGAGAATTCTTAGGAAGGGGAAGAGAAGAGAAAGGTCGGGATGTACCTACCAAACTATTCATGTCTGGTCAAAAAATTTTTAAAGCAACTAAAATAAATGATATTTGCCATAACAGTATTAAGTTCAAAAATCGTTTCTCAAATATGTTTTCTCACCAGGAATCACTAAATTATATTATGCAGGTACTAATTACTACTTTATTTTTACTTAAACCCCTCAAGCTAATTTGTTCGCATTTGGGAACAGCTCATAATATATTGTGTCATAGAAATCGTTGTCTTCTTTACTGCCATGATTATACATAATATGATCTGATCGGAGTTAGAAAGAGAAAACACCACGCTTTATATTCATATCTCGAAGTTAACCGCAGAAAAAGTCAAATATACACCTCTATGAAATCGATGGTTCCAACCGCAATTTCAGAAAAAATAAAAATTAAGATTATTTATACGTGAGCCATTTTTTAAATATTTGATGGTAGCAGAAGTCGGGGACGCCCGAGGAAGACATGGCATGACCAAGTGAATCAGATACTTGAGTCGGGCCATGTCAAGAGTCAGAACAATAGAAGAGTATGTATGAATGTGAATGAGGCAAGGAGTGTGTGCCAAGACCGAGTTGTTTGGCGGTCCGTCCTCTCTGCCTACCCCTGCAGGGAAACGGCGTGATGGTTAGTAGTTAGTTATATTTGATATTTTATAAATTATAGATTTATTTCTAACAATAAAATTTGGATGCCTTTGAATCAACTTTCAAAAACAGTTTTAAGTTTCCGAGTACGTACAAAATGATTCCATTTATTTGGATTTTATTGCAAAGCGAAAATACTCCGACCTTCTGACAGAACGTGCCAGAGGCCTGAGGGATTAAATAAGCCAAAAGCTGATACTCTGTTATGGAGGTCGTCAAAAAAAGAATAGATTTTAATTTCGAAACTGTGAAAACGTCTCGATGCTGATAATTTTGCAGATCGAAACTGAAAGTATGTTACAAAGACTTCCCGGAAATATTTATAATTTTTACTCGAAATTTAGTACATAATATCTTATATGTTAAGAAATGTACGTACCTACTTTCCAATAAATATAATATTATGGTAAATTGTACTCCCACGTACGAATGAATAATGAAGTAGGTATGTAAGTATGCATTTAAGATTCAATTTTATTGTATTAAAATAGGTACACAGAATAATTTTATTTATTTATTACGGAACCTTTCGTTTAGTGGAACTAGCATTGTTTTATGGCTGAAGGGAGTGACAACGGTGTTCCCAAAGTTCCCACGTGTCTCTGTCACTTCCGTCGTAGAAACCAGTACCCCATAATAATGATAACAAACAATTTTATTGTATAAATAAATTGTCTTAGTAAATTGTAGCAATATTGGCGAAACGCTTTTTGAATCACGCGGGTCTCATGGAATCCAGTGCACTGATTTGACCGGAGCAATCCGGAACTACGCTCCTGTTATTATTCAGTAATGTTATGATCACGTTTTGAGCTAAATATCTCAAAATCAAATGCGACCGGAGTTAACTGGAACTTCGCTCATATTCATGAATTTAGTCAGCTGAGAAGTGTTAGGATCATATTGGGATGAACATTGCCAATAAGCCAGCAAATAACTGAAATTCAAATGCGTTGATTGCTACGCTATGGAGGTAATGATTGAAGAGGTGACAATAGTAGCCTAGGCGGGGACACGCCTCAAATCCTTCCATTTATATCGATTGCACGAGCATGAATAGAACAGCTATATTCCCAATATTCTGTATGAAACCATGCAACGCAGAAAAAAAAACGAATGCGGAAAAACTGTGCAGTCGTAGTGCAAATTTAGATAGCTGCACGATACAATAATTTAAAATAGAAAGAAATAGATAGTGGTTGTTGGTTTCTTCGGTAATATAATATAAATTACTTTATCTTTTAGACTTGCGTCAAATGCGTTAAAATTCACGGCCGAGACTGACAATGGCGGCTATTTCTGACACGATAGAAAAAAATGCTTTATGTTTTTGATATCCTAATATCCTAAAACTGCTCTTGAAAACTTTATCAGGGTATTGTCGTTCCGGTTGATAAAACATTCTAATTCGATGTTCTGACTGCCATGGTTGGAATGCAATGAATGTTGGGTGCCGAGTTCACCATAGTAGAAAATAATGACTTGCATGGTCATGTTCAAGGGTTCAAGGGTCAAAATTAAAATACCTTGGTATTCAGCAGCCGTGCGCAACGGCCAACGGACCTCACAAAGCTGATATCACGAGGAAATCAAATATAATGTCAATGTAACCAAGCATTTGAATAGTACGAAGACTGGAAAGCAGATGAACTAGATCAGTTTCTTCAAACTGGCAACTCGCAAACTAATATCCAAAGATGTTTTCATTCAGTTAAAGAGAGTATGGAGTTATAAGTTTCATACTACAAGAGATATGATAAGGGAGATGAATTTCACTGCAGTGGCAAACTATTCATTATAAGTTAACAGGATTTGAAAAACGTCATTATAAGGTACTCGGTCACGCGACAAATAATGAAACAGTCAATTACGTACCAAGAAAGTAATTTTAATGTGATGCCCAGAAGAAATTAACAAAACAAAAATTATCTATATCAAAAAAACACTAAAAATTCTTAAATCAGGGTTTAAATATGATAGAACAAATAATGTTTACTAGGCATCATACACATATTATTATCATCTCCTATATTCTAGACTTCTGGGTGTACCGCAGGGATCAATTCTTGGCCTTCTGCTTTTTCTAACATTTATTTGCACATTCATAATCTTTGATATAAATAAACTGTAACCTATGTTCTATTATTGCGATAACCTTAAATAAGTACTTACACAGTGTCTTGCTTACCAGGATTTGAATGATAGTTTCTACCTCAATTTCTTACTGCAATTTGGAAAATTAATTAAACTAGTTCAGCATTTCCGTCAATATTGGCAGAATGCTGGCTAAAACAAAAAAAAAATAACTCCACCGTGCGTGTCCTGGCAAAGGAAGCCATGTTAAATAAGGCTGACAATTATTAGTTTGATGGACACATTAAGTGTAGGTACGGCTGGAGAGTGCCGCATGAAAAATTACTTAAAATCACGTGGAAGAAAAGAGTTTCAAACACCGACTAACATATTTATGCATATTATATCGATGGTTTCAAATGATGGTCCTTCATTTAACATCATACTTGTCAGGAATCGTTGTAATTTTTTAAAATTATGCTCGTAAGGTTTCGTAGATTTTTTGCTCTTTGGCTGAGAACTTAAAGGTTGCGAGGTCAAAACACGACATGAGGTAATAATGTGGGTTACTTCGCATATATATCTATTGACCAATTGAATATCGCTCTGGTGAGAAACCACAGTCCGAAATGAAACGTTGCTTGAAATTTGAAATAGTTTTAGCTACGCTGAATGACAACACCTGACATCAGTAATGTTGGGTGAAATTTCCTTTCATTTTCTCCTTCTTTTACCATTTTCAGCCTAACAGCATTTCTCACAACAATGGAGGTGCCATAATTCCATAATCTCTTGGCAGTTGGAACTGTTGTGCGGTATGACATTAACCATATTTTTTTTTGCAAAAGACTTCACAGATTGAATATTCTGCTGAGATTAGAGACTAGTCGCCAGACCTCCCTCTCCTCCCTTCTGGTCTTCTCGTGCGTGTCGCGTGTATCGTTTATGCAGAGGTTTAGCCGGGAGCATTAAGCAAGCATGCGTGTCCCCTGGTACCGTTCAGTTAGTGGTCGCTAAGTAGATCCAAGTAGTTTCTCGATGGTAATTAGAACAAGTCCAAGGCTCGCGTGTGTTCCAGGCAGCGGTAATTCATAAAATGAGGCTGTCCAGATATTCGGCATTTACTTCTTTGTCGAGGGTTCGTTGCGGTCTATACCCATTCAGTCCCAGAGGATATGGACCAATTTCGGAGACTGGGGAGGAAGTGAATCGTTATCCGGTGGCGAGAATCGTGTTATTATCTGCAACGGGAGTTTTCGTATCCGTGAAAACGAGACTGTTCTTTAACCGAATTGTCCACCCTGGGAAAGTAAACATGTTTAATTATGTTTTCCATTCATGTATTTTGGCTTGAACGGTATACTCCCGCAAGGAAGTGGACATCACGCTTGTTGTGTAAATATTTAACCTGTCACATTCTTACAGTTATCTTAACAGATTTCTCTAAAGATTTACTTTTTATAAACCAGTTTGCTTCCTCGCTTATTGACAACTATTCAATGTCGACAAAAAAGCATAAATTCTATTTGATATTTTCAGAAAAATTTGGAATTAACAAATGTTTTGTTTTATTTTTGGATGTTAATTCAATTTCATGTTTTCTTTTATATATTCAATAGTTTTACTATTCAATTAAAAAAAAACCTTTAAGGGTTAAAAAAGTTCTGCTGTGTAATTATTATTAGGCGTGACAGTTTTGCCTTCTGAAGCCACTTTTATTTTTATTTTTGATATTAGCTCCACACAGGTGGCCAAATGATCCCCCTCAGGGCCTGTGTCATCTTTGGGGATGCTGTGTGGAGGGTTTTTTTAGGAAACGAAGGGGAGGAAGTTCAGGAAAGGAAAAAGGTATGAGGGTTGGGTAAGGAATCTGAGGGTCAGTGTGTTCAGGAGTGACGGACTTACGTTTAGAAAAGAAAACACCTATCTTAAATTAAAATGAAATTAAACTAAATATTTTGATTTTTTCCGGATTTTACGGGTATGAAGAATACGCGTACTACTTTGTAATGCAATACTATATATTTTTCACAAAATTTGCAAGTCAAGAATCGTGAGACGTCAATCATTCTCACGCTTGGTGGTGGTGAACAAAGAAAACCGCCTTAGTCTTTAGTGGAAAATGTACGCAACGTAGGTACATAAATTTGTGTTTATTCTTTGGGGGGGGCTGTAATATCCACCAATCTTTTAAAAACTAAATAAAATGGGAAAAATAGAACAGCTAGCATTATTTAAACCTGCCCAGCCCATCGCAGCCTTTGGCACAATGAGATTAGTTCATCTAGTTCAGGGTTCATTATAATTTGCAATAGCGGAAGTGTACCCGGCGTTGTTTACTCGTCAATGTTATATCATTGAAGAAGAAGATAATACTAATAAATCTAAACGAAACACTAAACAGATCTGGTGTCTAAAAAAAGCATGTTTCTAATGTTCAGAAAAATAAAAATATAACGGCCTCAACTGGAAATCGAACCCAGGATGTGTATCTTGCCGGGACAACGTTCTTACTGGATTCGATTCCCAGTTGAGACCGTTATCGTTTTATTTTTTTCTGTATCTTGTTTTGTTTAGTGTTTCGTTTAGATTTATTCGTGTTATTTTTTTCTGTATCTTGTTCTGTTTAGTGTTTCGTTTAGATTTATTCGTGTTATTTTTTTCTGTATCTTGTTCTGTTTAGTGTTTCGTTTAGATTTATTCGTGTTATTTTTTCTGTATCTTGTTCTGTTTAGTGTTTCGTTTAGATTTATTCGTGTTATTTTTGTCTGTAACTTGTTCTGTTTAGTGTTTCGTTTAGATTTATTCGTGTTATTTTTTTCTGTATCTTGTTCTGTTTAGTGTTTCGTTTAGATTTATTCGTGTTATTTTCTTCTTCAAAGATATTTAAGTAACTAATTGCAATCTTACGATTTGAGATGATTTTTCGCTTTGATTTATTAAATAAGAGAACATTAGAAACATGCTTTTTTTGGACACGAGATCTACTGTCCACAGAACAAATATTCACAGAACAACTGTTCACAGAACAACTGGTATAAAATCATTAGAAGAGAGAAATACGCTGAACATTTAAAATCGAAAGGATAATCAAGACCTCCAAGATTTTAATTTAAGCACTATATTTTTTATTGGTTTATTAATTAACCTCAGTACAGGGTACATGCGATACCTGGTGCAGTTGTTAATCGTCAGTTGATCGTGTGGACTTGTATGCAATAATTAATAATGCGTAAAACCAATCGGGAGGCGCTATCAGATGATACGTGCCGTGTAAGTGATTATCCTTCTCAGCCAAGGACTGAGGGATATCCACGTCCCTCGGTGATAATAATGTGTACCAATCTTAAGCAGGTGGCCAAAAGAGGAACTAACGAATAACAAAGATTTATTTCAAATTCGTGTAGTGCGAACTACTTTCGGTCAATGAAACTTCAGGTACCCGGCGACAAGATTTTACAATATTCTTCCAGATAGCATTACATTGCGATAACATAAAAAAATAACATAATAATTTGAATCACGAGCAAGGATAGGGCCTTAACCGGTGCACTCACCCAAATTCAAAGTTATTGATTTAACAAAACCATTTATTTTTTATTTTTTTTTATTAACAAAATTTTTGATACATATACAATTCAGGTACATACATAGTAATATAGAATGAAATAGTAACAAAAAAATCCCAGAAAGGCGAAGCCTGAGCGTGGGTATTATAGTGTAAGGATAAAACAGTGGTGTTTAAAATATATTTTTTTAAACTTGTAAAAAGTATCTATAGAGATGATCTCTATAGATCTCAATGAGATTGGTTTTTTTTACAGAAGTTTCTATTTTTTTATTGTAGTATAATTGTAGATATATTCATATGTATTATTAACTTGTAAAATGACTGCCTCATCACGCTAACACAGGCTAACCGCTAGCCGCTAGCCTAGTGAGGCAGGTTATGGGAAATCTCAAATCATTTCTATTTGTTTATTTATTTATTTGTACACGCCCAATAAGGGTTTTACTTATGATGCAATTAAAAATACATTACTGTTTATATGTTTATATTGTTAATTTTACTTACTTACCTAATTTATAAACAAATGTACACTGTGCACACGAATGTTTGGGTAGCTATAGTTAGTAAATTTCTTACATTAAAGATATATCATTACATGTTTTGTGTCCATAATTAATATCTTTAGTAGTGACGTGTACGACCACCATTCTCAGTTTCAGTGCCGATTAATCGGCGTTTATTGAAATATCTTAAAAATCAAAACTAAATAAACAACAGAAATAAAAAATCTTCATCTTCTCTTCTCTATTCTACTCAAATAAAGTCGCTATCCGCTTTTAATTCTTCTAAACCATTTAGAAAATTTCTTACGGAAGGTTTATATAAATATATACAAACACATATTATTTTATTAGAATGAGACATAATTAGACAGTACTTTACAAACAGCCTAAAATATTTATTGGCAAAACTGTGTTCCTAGTATCTGCCCTGGGAAGAAGTTCTGCCGTTCGTCGCCAGAGAAGCAGAGGGCGGGGTCGGTTCTTCGCTAATAAATATTGGCTCCCATCGCATCAACCGCGGCGGTTAGGCGGATACGAGTCGTTACCAGCCGAGGAACAAGTTAATTAAAAGCTTCTTAGTGAGTTACTGGTTAAAACACGTGTTTAAAAGAATGTTCGTGGGATGGGTTTATTGGATAATATGCAAAGTTAAGATATCAAATTATTATACAGGAATCTCTCACACAAAAATTAATATCAATGATAAAACATAATGTATTTTAAGCAAATTAATATTAGGATGTTTTCTTGTTTACATACTGTGTGTTATTTTTAGGCGTATTATGTAAACATATTTAAATACCTCCTGTCTGGATCTCCCAATCTGGAGAATTAGTGAGTTTAAAATACAAATAAATCAAAATTTACAGAATATTTCCACCTATGTGTTTGCCTTAACACCCATATGCATAGTCGGTTCCTCGAGACCTCCTCCACTCGACCTTAGTCGAGGTCACCTCAAGGAAATCTCAAAAACTCCCTTGAAATCAGTATGTTCAGTTACGGCTTCACCCTCCAGTGAGGAACCTCCAGTAAGTCGAGTTGAGGTTGAGTGAAGGAATGACGTCATTAAATTTCTTATTATTATGTTGGCAAACTGTAGAGAATATGTTTATGGTTCACTTTTTTTTATCTATGGGCTGTCTTCCTCTGAGATTGTGTTCTGTTTCTGTGGTGCTATCTGTCAATTCTGTTATTCAACTCAACGAACTCAACTGTCGAGTGCGAAGATAATTTGATTTCGTTCGTTTAGTGAGACAATTGTTATGGCCGGGAGGCAAGTTTTTAGTGAAATGGAAAAGGCGTGCTTGAGGGAATTAATTATAAAGTATAAATTGAACACCACGGGAACAATCGGGGCAGGAAATCCGAATGTAAACAAAATAGCATGGGTCCGGCTTACCGAAGAATACAATTCTATTGAAAATAACAGCAAAGTAAGTAGAATACTTTACAATTTTATTTATATATCTAACTACTACCTATAATCTTATAGCCTAACCTAAATAATGTTGTTTATTTTAGAGAACAGAAGTCCAACTTGAAAAATGCTGGGATAATTTGAAGACAAGGAGGAAGCAAGTCCTAGCCCTAGAAAAAAGGGAACGAATGAAAACTGGAGGCGGGGCATACATACCTACACCGAGTTCCCAGGACATTGACGATGCCCTTCAAGACCAGACTGATGTGGAGATGCAGTTTGTCCGTGACAGTGACTCTGTGCTAGATGAAAGTCAATGTAATTTGTGTTACTTTTCTCCCTGTAGAGTTATTAGTTCCCTTGAGATAAACAAATTTTAGCTTCAATACAATATCATTAAAATATTTCAGGTATTGAAGTGGTGGATGAAATGCAAGATTTCCATCATGTTCAAGCTGCAGGTCAAAGTCTTGAGCAAGAAAGCATCGAACTTGGTTAGTTTATTTATGCTTATATTTGTCATTAGTACCTAATACATATCTTTTTAAACTTTTGGATAAACATGAGATATATCTTTTGACAGGACGATCTGTGGAATATCCTCCTCGTCGACCAGAGTCACAATTACCTGACCATGGTGCTCAGGCAACTCAAAGACAAGGTGAGGTTTTGGATTTTATTTTATATTATACAGTGTGTAACAAAAAGTTACAGTCATATTTGAGGGCATGATCCTGCTAGGGGCATATGTTTGTATGATGAATACTGACATTTTTACCTGACTTATGGATGTTTTTATTTATAATGTGTTTATATCAAAGAAAAAGTATTTATGTGGAAGGTATATTAACCATCCAGAATCTACAACACAAGCATGTAGTTGTTACAGTAGAACTGATGGCGCTCTGTGTACAATTTCCAAAATAAAAAAAAGTATTATTTATTTATTAATGTACATTAGTAATTAAGGGAAACTCATTGGTACGTGATCAATCTGCAATTGTGTATTTACTCATTTCAGGTGCAACAAATACACGTGGCCGTGTTATTACGGAAGAGTTCAATCTTAGAAAAGCGCAATATGATAAAAATCAGCGAATGGATGAAGAACTACATAAATTGAAGGTTGCTGAACAAGAGTGGTTAGTAAAGGCGGCACAAGAAAGGTACAATAAGGCTCGCCTGGAGAGAGAATGTGCAGAAGAGCTTCTCCGTTTAAACCAGGTCCAACGGGAGGAGGCGGAACTTAGGTCACAAAAGTTAAAAAAATGATTTTTAAAATTTAATTTATTTTGTTGTTGTGTTCTACAGAAAAAATAAAAAAATAAAACACAAACCATTGTGTTTAAATTTTGAAATTTTATTAAAAATAATTAAGTAAAATGTCTTATAATAAAGTTATTTCTAATAATGCTACCACGTTCATTTTCCTGTACCACAGGTAAGGCAATCTCTGATTCTCTTAGTGGCTCTGGCAATTCTTCATTCGTTTGTATACTAATATTATGCAAAATAGCACAAGAAACAATAATATTTGGAACAGTTGTTATTTTGTTTTGCAGTTTCCTGCTTAGGCATGCAAATCGCCTTTTCAAAACACCATTAACCCTCTCTATGATGTTTCTTGTGCTGATATGTGATCTATTATAACGCTGTTGTGGTGGTGTTTGAGGATTGAGAATCGGGGTAAACATGTATGATGTTTGGGCATATCCATTGTCACCTAACAGTATACCACTATTTCTTAGGTCACCCTCTTCAAATCGCATCCTGCATCGACTGTTGGTAAATATACGCGAATCATGTACAGAACCTGGCCATCTTGTCACTATGTCATATATTTCCATATGTGGGCCGCACACAATCTGAACATTTAAAGAAAAAAATCCTTTTCTGTTCCGATAAACTTCTCCATTTTCCCTCCTTGGGTTCTTGATTGGTACATGTGTACAATCTATAGTACCAACAACGCCAGGAAATCCAGCCTGTTGATAAAATTTTCTTTAACATCTGACCTCTCGTCTACATTGGGAAATTTAATGTAGTGTCCGATTTTCAATGCAAGTGCTTTAGATATTTTAGTAACTATTCGAGATACCACAGCTTGACTCAGTTTGTGGAGATCTCCACATACAATCTGCAAACCAAACAAACAAAATCATATAAATTGTTTGTGTTAAAAATAGATTATTAGAAGGTAGGTATACATATATTTGCTTGCATCACAATACCTAGGTAAATAAATAAAGTTGTACCTAGCCATGTGTATTGTGTACTCACCTGAAAGTTCCCTGTGGCATAAAATCTCACTGCTATGAGAAGCTGCAACAGAGGTGGTATTGGAAGACCTCGGTTATTGGCACTCGGTGTTAAATTCAAAAGTGGCAAGAGGACATTTATTATTGTATCTTTTCTAAATCGAAATCTTCTTCGGAATTCCACATCATCAAAATATTCCAGCGGATTTTCTGCATCCCGTAAATACCGCTTTGTAGGACGATATTGGTACAAATCTTCATAAATGTAGTCAATAAAATCGTGGAAATTATCCATTATGCTAATTAACCTCAGAAATAATGTGGCTGCGCGCTGTTAACAAGCTTTGAGGAGGCCTCAAGGTAGATCGCGACGTACCTTGAGTTTGACAGTTCATTACTCGACTCGACTGAGGAATTTGCTCAAGTCGAGGATAGTTTTTTCAATTCTGCATACCGACTTTATCCTTGAGGTTGAGTCGAGTCAAAGTCGAGTGGAGGAAATCTCGAGGAACCGACTATGCATATGGGTGTTATTAGACTCTTAAGGAAGATAATGTGTTTTTAGTTACCACGGCAGAATTGCCCCGATAAGATACCATAATAATTCTAAATGGAAACTCTGATTTAAATGGCTCTGTTTAGTGACAACATCAGAAGGGTCAGATACTTCATAACGTATTGTTTAGTTTAGCGGCCACCTCTGGTTTGGAGCTCTATCATATCTAATTTGCAAACTTGACTCTGCCTAGAAACAGCCGGGCAGAGTCAATCAACTTTTGATCAGATTGAAGTCTTTGGAGCACATACGAAAGGTGTAAATCTGTCGTTATTCTACAGGTATTTCAATGGAAGATGCTCCTAGGAACTGGCGTCACGGTACCGGTGCAAAAAAATATCAAAAAATTATTTTCAATCTTAAAAAAAACAAACAATTTTACTCACCTGTCTGGGGCCCAGGAGTCAAAATTTTAATTTTAAAAACTTCATGTCATCTGTGGGGAAGCGTTATGGAGGGATTATGTGAATTGTCGACATCATTTTTCTTTCTTATCGGTATAGATCACACTTTCTGTTCAGCGGTTTTCTTTATTATCTCATTTTCTAACCAAATTAAAACCCTTTGGAACTGCTGAATATTTCAGTATTCGGTTGAGAAAGCTTGGTAAAATCTGTCACTCGGATGCTGCACCCAGAACTATCCGCCCCACGCAGCTAGCAGCACGCACCACGCACCACGCTCCACGCACCACTCACGAGCGCGGGTCACGTCACGGGCCACCATTGTTTTAATATCCAGTTTAATCACATTCATAATTACTAATTACTAATGCCGTCTGCGCCCGCAATTATCATTCTTCAATTATTATCGTCTGCCATTCTGACCAAAGCCGTGCCATGGTAGAAATAAAATTGATTTTTTAATAAACAAACACAATAAATATTATTGAAGAAGATAATACTGATAAATCTAAACGAAACATGAAATAGAACAAGACACAGAAAAAAAAGTAACGGTCTCAACTGGGAATTGAAACAAGGATCTCTGCCTTACAGGGACAATGCCTCTAACCACTCGGCCATTTTTATCGATCTATTAACAATATTATATTCAACTAAGTTTTACATGCAGCTTGCTATCTTTTTGAATGATTATATATTTGTAAAGAATTTATTTGTAGCCTGTACGGAGAAAAATGAGTAATATTGAATATTGCTCATTATTAAGAATCTCTTCAAAATTTTCGTAATCCTGCTGAAAACGGGATTGAAGGACCTTAACGAATGAATTCATAAGATTTCTGATAAAAATTTAGTAAAATACAAATGTATTGTCACGACGTCGGAATACGTGTTCATAAAAATTCTAATATTATTAAGGCAAATGCAAGTGCATGTAAACGTGTTCCGATATAGTATGAACTTACTAAAAGTTACGGGACACTATCTGCAACTTCGTTTTTAACCGGATTACCAATAATTTGAAGAGCTTTTTAATAAATTACCGATACTCATTTTTCTTCATGTAGATACAGTATCTCGGATAAACATACTTATCCAATTTTTTATATTCAAGTTTTATTCACGTGTATAACCTTCAAAAGTTATTAAATAAAATTTCTTAAAATAAAACAATAAGATCGGTGACACATTACGCTATACGCATCATGGCTTGGCCTATTTAAGGCGTATAGCTCGCCATACACTATCAATGGGAATATATGGCCAGCGATGTGCTGTAATAGGCCACGCAAATATACCGCCCATATAGCGTGGTCTGTCGCAGGCTTAATAATGATTAGACATCGGATTATATGCATTTGCATATGCAAATGCATATAACTCTCTAATTACGACGTTAATGCATATTTCAGCCTTTTTTCCCAAATCGTGCATATTTCGTTTAATAGCGGGAGGTTCACGATTGATGACAATGTGATTTTCTGCAAGACTTGTGACAAACGTATACCTTGTTCGAAAAAATATCAGATCGACCAACACGTAAATACTACAACCCACATAGCAGCAAGAAATAAACCATCAACAAGTCGCCAGCAACTGCTGACACAAGTTATGCCTTCAACTTCGGACTGTGCAAAGAAGACGGCGTTTAATAAAGATCTATGTGAGTTTTTTGTTGCTTGCATTCCATTTCATCAACTGAATAACCAAGTATGCCAAAAATTCCTCAAGAAATATTGCACGAACCAGATAATCCCTGAAGAGTCCACGATTCGAAAAAACTACCTGTCCGTAATTACAAAGACGTATCAAGTGAAATTCGTGCAGAATTGCAGAACAATTTACTCTGGATTGATTGAATGATTGATTGAATTGATTGCTGACGAAACTACGGATTCATGTGGACGATATATAGCGAATTTGATAGTTGGAAAACTAACAAAGGAGCCCTCTATTCCCCACTTGGTTGCCTGTAAAATCCTAGAAAAAACAAATCATTCAACTGTTGCTCGTTTCATAAATGATTCCATAAGATCTTTGTTTCCCGATTGTTCTGTGGATGAAAAATCTGCATGTTTGTTTCTGATGCTGCGCCATACATGGTGAAAGCTGGCCAAGCCTTGCAAACTTTTTATTCAAATTTACTACACATTACCTGCTTAGCTCACGGGTTTCATCGCCTTGCAGAAGAGATACGGCAAGAGTATGGGAATGTTAATAAATTGCCAAATCTAGCATTGCCGCCAGAACCCATAATTACTCAATGGGGTACTTGGCTAAAGGCAATATTATTCTATGCTGAAAATTTTGAGGCCGTAAAACAAGTAGTTGCGCAATTTGACAGTTCTGAGGCCATTGCAATTCATTCAAGCAAGCTAGCATTTGAAGACGCATCCATTAAACAGAATATCGCCCTCATCTCAACACATTTCCACAAGTTACCAGATACCATAAAAAAATTGGAAACAAAAAACCTTCCTCTAATTAAAGCAATAGAAATACTGGAAACAATGATCGAACTCGCCAACGCCCTTCCTAATTCAATATCAGAAAAGATTCGTAAAAAGTTAGACTCTATTTTGCTTAAAAACCCGAGTCTTGAAGATATGAAGAACTGCCTACATCAACGGCACAGGTCATACCCTGCCTAAACAGATATCTCCAGAAATGGCGCCAAATTTTAAATTTTGTCCAATGACGTCAGTTGACGTAGACAGGTCGTTTTCGGCGTACAAATTAATACTGGGTGACAAACGTCACAAATTTGAGCTCGAAAATTTGGAAAAATACTTACTTGTATATCGTCACAAAAACTATGCATAATTTTAAGAATATTTCGCTGTTTTTGTACGGTCTTTAATTAAAATATATAAAAATATAAATGGTTTTTTGATTTTGCATTGTGCATATTTTGGGCAAAACGAGAGTTTTTAGTGCATATTTCGGCCTTTTTTAGTGCATATTTGCATGCATATTTTGGCACTTTGTTAGTGCATATAATCCGATGTCTAATAATGATATATATATATATATGTTCCTAAATCATCTGGAAAGTACCTTTTCATTTGCCAGCACTATTTATCAAACGAAAAATAAAAATAAAATGTAAAAACTACCTGAGTAGATTACTATTTTATTTGATTATTAAAATAATTTTCGATTGACATTTTCTTGAATAATCCCACCTGGGTATCGATTCTCCAATCCAGGCCGATCGCAATCGCCACCGTAAACGTTTTTTGTTTTTTTTTTATCATTCATCTGTTTTTATGTTTGTTTTTGGTTTGACTCAGGATTGAATCTTCCTCCCAGGGACAGACTCTTAGCTGCTGTGATCTTTTAAAATTTATGTGTATTTGGTTTGACTAAGGATTGAACGTTCTTCCCCAGGGATTGAATAAAATGAGTGAACCGCGCTATTACTTAAGCCAAATCCTAATTTGATGGTACCGAGATTTATTTCGTATATTATACGGAGAAAAACGAGTATTTCTGATGTATTAAAATCCGGTTAAAAACGCTATTGTAGGCCGTTTCCTGATACAGTACTATCATAATATATGGGAACCCGTATTTGTGTATTGATAATATACAATGACGATACGTGAAAATATTAGAATTTGTATGAACACGTTTTCTGACGTCGCGATGACACATAAGAGTTTTACTGAAAGTTTATTAGGAAACCTGTCAAATCATTCGTTAAAGGCCTGCAATCCAGTTTTAACCTTATTATGAATAATTAAAGAGATTCTTAATAAATTTGCAATATTTTACACCTGTAAGTTTTCTCCGTGTATACTGTTGTAAATTTTTATTTATTGCGATGTCAGAGATACGTATGTGTGCGCATATTTGTGCGTGAGTGCCACCAAAATTTGATAACGAAAACGAGTCTACCTACCGAGTTTCAGCTCAATCGGATGTCGGGAAGTGGGTTTACTTCTAATTTCAAGATTCCATTTTCATGAGAAAAAAAAATAAAATTCAAATAGATGTATTCAATAACTAAAAGTTTTTGGTTGTTTTTTAAAAAGACACAAAAACATTCCTGAATTACGAATTACCTGAGAATAATTTAAAAATCTCCCACTACCATCACAGTTAGCGAAAAATGGTGTTTATGTCGTAATGGAGAATTGAATGGGAATTGAATTCACGACGCCATGGATCGTGAACATCAGAACTGATACCATCCTCATCCATTGACCGGTCATATACATACTTTCTCCTTATTCTGAAAATATGTCGGTAGTTCTGCCATGGCACAGCACTGTATAGGTGCACCAAACTTAATGAGGAAAGTCCAATTTAAAAATCAATTTGTGCTGATCCTTTTTGGATGACCCATGACCTCCAGTTAACGGACATGTCCCACACCAATATTAACCTATCATTTTACCAAATGTTCGTACTTTACTGGGCACCCCTCACAAAAATAACGGTACGATAGTAGTAAATGGTATTATTATTTTTTTATTAAAGGTAAACATATGTTTACAAGACAGGGTTTCATGCAAAGCACAAAGGATAACAAATTATTAAAAGCAATAATTATTAGCCTGAAACACAAATATAAATTGAAAAAATCTTGTTTTCAGGTGGAAAAAATCAAAAAGAAACAACTGTTGAATGAAATACTAGTATTTTTTGATTTATTTGGCGGTTGAAAATAAGCCAACGTAGCACAGTGGTTCCGTGCACCTAACTGGCAAACAGAAGGTGTGGGTTCAATTCCCGTCCGCGGCATTTATTCTCGGAAGATTTTTTCAATTTATATTTGTGTTTCAGGCTAATAATTATTGCTTATAGTAATAAATAACTAGTTTTCGTACTTTCTCCCGTGTAAATTGAGTCCATACAAATCCATAAATCCAACGTACGATATTTTTTTGTTTGTTTTGTAATTTTAAGTTTTAAAAATTTATTTTCACCTACCACCACAAATTTATATATATACTCCATTTGTGACATTGCAACAAAAAAAGTGAGTAGGTACCGCGCAAGAATCCCAACAGCTTCCAATCATCTGGAGTCAGTGAGGCAATGGCATTCCAAAATTGAGGTTCGTTGTGCGGCTGAAGCTGGCGGGAGGGGAAGGAAATGGGTAGGAAGAAGGTGGGGAATCTGATCACCAAGCACGGCTCAATCTGAAGGAACTTTGAAGGAACGTTTTGGTTCTGGGTGGTGGTCTTTCATCAGGGTGATACTAAAAGTATCTAACACAATATATTATTTTGAATTAAACATTTTCAATCAAAACATATTAATCAAATTAATTTTATGTACGCACTTCACGATTTGAATCCGCTACCTCCGGATTCATAGCCAAGGATCTTAACCTCTCAACCACGGAGGCCGTCATATTAAAGTTATTCATTATTGATTCCGTTGCTTTCATAATGAACGATCGTTCTTGTGACTTAACCCCTAAAGCCTCTGAAATTTTGAAATGTTTCTACTTCTCGTAAGAGAACTGTTAGAAAGCAGATATTTGCATTACATTCGATTCCTGATAAATTCACTATTTTTTGCGTATTTCAAAATAAAATACTGTCTTTAAAAGCAAGAGACTCTTTCAGATTGTAGCATTGTATAATTATGATATTTTTCTATTTTTGTACTGTTTCGTATGTGAAACATATAATTTTGATATCAAAATACCAATGTAAAATTGTGCCTATTAACTCCCACCTATGTTTCGTAAGTTCCTCTCGTCCTACAATGAGTTTTGTAACTCACCGGGATTGCTCTAGCAAGAAATAAAAATAATAAAAAAGTATTACAAAACGACGTGTGAAATTAAAAATATTAAAATTTTGAACGCAAACGTAGCAAATGTTTTTAAAATCGCGTAATGATTGTTTATATCATGTAAACTGTAATTACCACTTTACACGAAAATGAAAAAGCGTATGTAATTGACAAGGTATTATAAAATTCACTGTTACTTCACTTTTATTCGGCGAATTTGAAAAAAAAAATATTGAAAACTTTGACAAATATTTTTCAAATGCATGGTTTGCATGCAGTATTGAGACATGGATTTATTTAACAAATTTCGGGAGCGTTTATGGTAACTTTTTGTATGCAAATTGAAAGCGTGGTATTTTCTCTTTCTAAGGCTGTTTAAATCGTATATTTCACCATAATACAAAATGAGGTAGCATAACTTTTATGAGACCGTCAGTCTGGGAGGTATATCTCCCAGAAAGACTATGAGTGTTTGTTGTCTATGAAAAATATCTCTCAACGGGGTTACACAGTAATATCTTATAGTACCTACCTGTGTAAATTTATTGAGTGTGATAATAATTTGTCAACAACGAGCACACTTCCATTAACAAACAACCTACAGAATATTTTTAATGTGATAATTAACACATTCATGGACACAACGTCCATTGACGTCGTACAGATGTGATATAATGCAACGAACACACGTCTTTTCTCAGGAACGCGATACTCCACAACTGTGGATGTCTATGGTCACAAGTCACAACGGACCGGAAAGTCATGTTTTGTTTTGAAATAGTTTGTTGCCTAAATATGATTTAAGATTTTCACGGCCAAAAGTATTTTTGTTATTTGTTTTTGGGGTGTTATGCCGTGTTGCGCTAACTCCTTCTTTAGCCAACGTTTCGGACAGCATTGCAGTGTCCATCATCAAGGCAGATGTGTTATTTGAGGTTGTGGTGAAATGTGAGCTTATGTATGAGGTTATGTATGAGATAAAATGTGTTATTTCCCGAACCTCTGTTTTTAGGCATTTTCCGGCAAGCGTCCGTCAATGTGTTAAATAGACTTAAAATGATAGGTAAATCAATGAAATGCAATATAACTTTCAATGTAATATTTCCAGCCACAGGCAGTATGGGCCACAGTAAATAGGCACCCGGAGGGTTATGACCACTCTCCAATAAAATGTAATTTATCGCCGGTCCGTTCTCGCCTATAAACATTTGTTAATGAGAGGTGTAGGTTACATCGTCAAACGGACAATTAAAATAAATTAAATATTTGAACGTGGGTTTCGTCGCCTTTTGGGTAATTTACGATTAAAGAACAAAAAGGCTTCTTTATTGGATGCGACGCCGAAGGAAACAAATCAATAGGAAATAAATAAATAGCCTCTGGCTTCGTGTGGGTCCGAATAGACCCCCGGTTAGACCGTGGGCCCATAAGAACATAGTCATGTTTTGATGTTGAGGTGTTTCTTTCTAACCCACTCAAATTTTAATTTATCATAATAATTTTGTGATGAAATCATGTTTTTTCTTCGTCATTATTTTATTATCTTATCGAGGTGACGATGGGCATAAAGGAAAATTGAATTTTGATACACTTTCAATGAATTAGTATCTAATCGAAAGGTTCCGAAACAGTCTGGAATCTCAGGTACACATCACACATAATTACATAAGGATTGAGAAAGTGCACAGTAATTTTCTACGATACTTTGATTTTCGGAGCTTTCGTTTCCGCGTTTTTCATAATTTCGTCTCTAGAAAGTCGTAAAAATACCGCGGACGAGTAGCCACCTAACCCTATGATAGATTGCATGAATAATTGGAAATTATGAACGGAATTGCTATGAACAATTATTATTTTATTTTTTCTCATAATTTACTATTCATACTATCCATCTTGTAATTGTTAGTATGGTTACTCTATGCTTGTGTCTGATAAGTTTCAATTCTGAATGGTGGTCTTACGCCAAGGCGTTACTGAGAGTATCTTCCACTCTAGAACTTACCGCAAATATACTATTTATTATTTCAAATTAATAAATGCTGGTGTAACACAAATAAATCGAATAAAATTTACTTGACTCCGTATTGCTAATCGAGAGCTTTACCTTTCGCCTACGGAGACAGTCAAAAACATTTACGTATCTACACTGTACAAATGTAGGTAAGCACATAATATATTTTTTTTTGTTATTACCTGATGAGCGGTGGATGCAATCTGCTGCAAGTTTCATCTAGTAGAATAAAGCATTAGAAAATAAATTCTACAGCGCCCTTGATGTGATTATTCACAAAATCGTCGCTGTACCAATCATCCAAATGTTTGAATGATTGACTGAACTACACAAGAATTTTTTGCAAAGTCGTAACTAAATTATTATGTCTGAGAGTCTGGAAAAATATTTAAAATATTTAAATTTCAATTTAAGGCAGTTCAATGCGTTAGCCATATTCCATACTATAAGTATATTTTGTAGAACGTTTAATAATAACAACCAAGTTTTTATCAAATTAAGCAAAGTGACAGGTGTTCTCGCGCGTGCCAGTTGAACTTCGTGCAGTCATCTATTGTTAAGTTGCGGATAACAATGGCTGCTAGCGGCAGATCTCTCACTGGACCACAAAACAGTGTTTGGCTTGGTTGTGGTAATATCTCGTTGTTTGCTACGAATGCTGTGCTCTGATCTTTGCCGCTAAGCGGGGATTACTCTGTAAAAAAACGTTTTTTTCAAGCAGGTGGCGTATGTGAAAATGCAATGGGTGTAATGTTTGAGAAGGAAGTGTAATATATAATGTGATTACCATCCATCCATATATGCAAGGAAGAAGACGTTCCTCCTCAAATTAAAAAATGGACAGAAGAAAATATATGAAATGAAGGATGAACGAGGGAATATAATAAGATTTTACTGGAAAGCAATTAGATTGTGGTTTGACCTTGTTTTTACGTGAATTCGACACACTCAGGAGGTACGGAGAAAAATAATTTTTATCGGGCCTTTTTAAGGAAAGAAGGGAGAGATAGTTCTGGAAGGAAAAATGCATGAAGCCACGCAGCTGGTGAACAGGTACATTTACCAGGGCAACCCTGCTAAGTCACTTAGGGTGGCCTATGGCGGAGGTGTTGGTTAATTTAAAGGTTGTCCGGGCCTAGGTACCTATACCCGCCTCCTAAATTGACATCTACCCATATATTTATTTTGAACCTTTCCTAAACAACTGAATTTTCCGGCGGCAAATTTTAAAAATTTTGTCTTCTGTTTCGCTTTATAAGTATTTTCATATTTAATGATTTCAGGCGGATTGTAGGTTGTTGTATGGGTGTTACATCATGATTTTCTTAACTCTTAAATTACCGCTCCAATTTAGAGCCGCCTATCCGTAATGTTTTGATTTATTTCGTTGAATGCCACGGAGTCACTGAAAAGATAAAACAATAGAAGTGAGATGTATGTCAATTTTAACGAAAACTATTGACGCCAATTAAGGCGAAGCTTAATGCTAAATCACTATTTTGATTCATCTTTATATCAAATTGGTGTACATTATGAATACCCAAAAAATATGCTTTAGATAAATTGAAGGTTTTGTTTGTAAAATAAATTACTATAAAATATAAATGTAAACATCTGTAAATATTTTTTCAATATAAATGTATGAACGCGTAAAGGAAACAACTTTAAAAAAATACATTATTATATCTAAGATTATCTGTAACAGTTTCACTTGATTAACATTTTTGCTTTCTTATAAAATTATTTACAAAATAAATAAAAACCAGTTTTGTGCTGGAAATCGAACGTTTCTAGAATCCGTTTGTCAAGCGATTTTAATGCCTTTTACCTACAATATAAGGAATACCAAGAATATAAACATTTTTGTCATGTAGCTTTCTCTTAAGTTAAGATCTTTCGTAATTGGGGACCTGTACGGGGCGACTGACTAAAGAAATTGATAATCGGTTTAAGAAAGAATTTCGTTACTTGAAGATGTTTGATCAGTTTCACCCGAGTTAAGGAAAATTTGACCCTAATTAGGGACACGGACACGTCCACAACACGCTTTTATCGAGTATTAGGTATTAGGAATATTAGATAGATATTAATGTAAACTAGTCGTCCAAGAGCAGCCTAGACCGAACACATTAATATTATTTCTTACCATTACTGCAAATTTTTCAAAATACCCAAACATTACAGCGCCCACATTTGGAATGAAAAATCCACGTAATATAATTTTGCTCAGTGCGGAAATCAAACCCACAATATTCCGAAAATACGCAACGTATGGATTTATTATTCTTTTTCAAATGATGTAATAACCACTCGGCGTCACAAAAATTGCGCCAATTGAAAAATCTTATGATAGATCTATATGTCGCCATTATCCACGCCTCTGGATGAAGTCTATTGAAACCGTAGGAAAACCCTGCGAACGGTTTAAGTTTAGTTGCCGAGCAACATCACACTATCGCATCCCTGATTGCATTAGTGACACCATTTGAGCGACTTCATCAGCAAAGGTGTACATTTTAAGCGGTTGTTTTCTTGTGCTAATTATTCATATGTGTCACCTTCAACGTTCGAATGGTGAATGACATATCTACATTTGACTTGCACTGCTTCTTTTATAGCCCAGGAAGACGACACAAGTTGTATTACCTGTAAAAAGTATACGCGCAACATTTTTTTAACGTCCCGTTCTCGGAAATTTTGTATACTTTATGAAATGCAACTTGGTTGATAGGAGGTCGTTAAATGTGCTTTCAATTGATATCAATATTGTTTGGGTTAGATGTACTGCTTGGGGCTAGGTGCTCGGGGAAACTTATGCTTGAAACTTCTTGTCGAAGATGTGCTATTTTTGTATCGCCGAGTGTATTATGAAGTTAACGTTCATCATTATGGCTCTACATTATGCAATAACAAACAAGGACACTATGGATGGAAAAGACAGGAAAGACGATATATTTTTACTCAAATATGAACTTGGCCAATAGTATTATGCAGGGCCGTATTTGGTTGCGGGCTATCGAGGTTGCAGCCAAGGTTGCTAGCACTAAAAATTGTTTAAAGTTAAGTTGTGAAGATAATATTAAAAGTAGCTTTAAAGAAGGAAGATTTAAATAAAGCTTCCGCAGTATGAAGTGAGGTGCAAACTAATTAGAAATTAAGCTATTTCGAAGTTAAGTTATATGCAATTACTAAAGTTTCATGCGAATGCAATTTGTTTCAAATTCTATAAAAAAAACACTGTGTTTTGCATATATGAGTCACAACTTCTTTAATATATCTACTTGTTGTTAATAATTCACGTTGAATTTGAAAATTCGTCAAATTTCAAAGTTCAAATTCAAGTACTATGAAAGTCTCATTAAAGTTCTGTTGCTATCCAAGTACTGTGACACAATCAGCCCTCGTTGAAATATCAACAGAACTTCAATATAAATTTTACAGAACGTGAACTACTAACAGTGAAACAACTTGTCCTTAATGATTATCAATTCTTTTCATATTTATCTTATTTTATCAACTACTGAATACGGAATAGTAACATTTTTTACAATTTAATTATAAACTTTGTTTCTGTTGAGGTTTTTAGCTAGAAAAATGCCCTGCAATGCAATTTTTGTGACGGGTGACGGTCAAATTTCTTCACAAACGACTAATTAAATGCATAGTAATAAATTTATAGCAATAAAAATTTCACTTCTTTTCACTTTTAACTTTATGTATTGTTATGTTGTTTTACCCTAAATTAAGAAATCTTTTATTATTATTACCCAATATTGCTATTACAATTATAGTAGCTTAAAAGTTTTATCCACAGGTACGGACTTGAATGAAAGCTTAAGTCGTCAAGACTTTTCGACTCCTAGGGTACAGCCATTGAATATCTGCTGAAGAAATGATTTTGACATTTGAAAATGTTTGAATTTTCACAGAATTTACCGGATTATCCCTTTAGTGATATACAATACCATATAATATTAATAATACGTCCAACTCCAGTAAACTATTAATTTATATTAGCAATATCAACATTGCTGACCGCTAGAAGCTAGTGTAGCATATTGACATTCCGTTCAATGGCGGCAAATTGAATTTTTTTAGAACTCTGTGGCGGTATTTTGGGCTTTCTAATTTGTATTTTGATCAATATTGATAAAAAATTAAAATATTTCAAAAAGTAGGTTCTGCAATAATTGCAATAACAAAACACCCCCAAAGTCGTTTTTCAAGATATCAACAAAGGTTGGCAGGTTAGGTTAGGTTAGGTTAGGTTAGGCTGGAGATATCAGCAAACGTTGGCAGGTTAGTAATACGAGTTCGTTAAATTCTAACAAAATAAAATGTTATTGATTACGTAAAACGTGGATTATACCATGAAAATATAATTATAATTTTTTTAAGGTTAATTCAACAAAGCTGTGTAGCAATTTGTGTTCATGATGAAGTGATAAATCATCGACAATGTTGATGTTCAAAACACTTCATTTTATGATGTGTTTTATTAAATATAATGAAAATATATAACATTTTAAAAAATCTCAATATTATTAAATATGTGGAAATTATGTTAGTATTTTATTACCTTTCTAAACCATCAAAGACAGAGTTAATAGCCGCTTTAATATTTCTATAACTTATTAACGTACAATAAGGAATACATTTCATATGAAATCCATTGAAATGTATGAGAGAAAACCAAGGCGCACAACTCATGCCGCTAGGAGACGCTAGAGTAGCATGTTGCCATCAGAATGTATTTGTAATATCAGAAGTTGGAGGTATTATTAATACTATAGGGTTTTTGTTGATATTAACTGATTCTACCCTGTTCCACATAACAGAGGCACACATAAACAAAATGGGCCAAAAAATGATGAAATTTTTACATTATTATAATATTATGTTATATGGTAACATAATGAAGGGTTGGGCCGAACTGGGCCGATCAGTCCATTGTGAGGAATGGAAATTTGACCACAGGACCTGCGAGGTTATCCTTATTACAAGGTGGCAGGTAGGGGAGTGGTTTCAGGCCGCGCCGGCCAACTGTGGGGGACACACGCAAGGAACCCGCCAATAACAGGTGAAAAGGAGACCTTCAGACTCGGCTTTTAATATTACGTGATCTCGGCTGTCTTCATGCGGCACCGTATGTTTCGTAGGAAGATAAGGAAATATTATTAAAATACATACTGAATGATGTAATGATTACAGATGCACAAACCAAATTTTGTTCTTGACGCTTACATGTATGTGTTATGTACTGAAATGCACGTGTTGCATTTTATTTAAGTCATAGCATCATTACTCCAGTGATTGACGTTAAGAGGATGGTTGGGCGTCCTTTTTCAAACGAAACTAAATTTAGCATTAGAGGCCAAAATACCCAATCAAGCTCAATTAGAATTCTTTAATGTTCCATATTTTACAATTTAAACACACAAATAAATAAAATACCCCACATCTGTACTAGTTATTACCTACGCTTTTCGATTTAAAAAAATCAGTATTGAAAAATCACAATTAAATTTTGTATTAAAAGGCTGCGCCGCCATTCCTCTTAAGTAGATATTAATTTTGGGAAAAAGCAAGGTTATGTTTCAAAAAAAGGTTGGTTATTTTTCAAACGAGTAATATAAATTTATACTTTAAGTACCAATACACCCACTTCAACCATATTTAAAAAAATCCCAGTGATGAAGATTTAAAAAATATATTCAAAACAAATACTAACTTTCCTTTACAAGAACCTAAAAACATTTAAAACTTCACAAAGTTCTCACAATACTAGAAAAAGACATGCACACTAACTACTAATACCTAAAATCAACACATATTTTGGACAAAAACACTACAGATTCCAGGCTATAAAACTATGCAATTCACTTCCAACACAATATAAAACATCTAATCTTACAGAATACAAAAAACACATATGGAATTGGCTACAATCCTTTTAATATTTCATTTTGTTTTATTTCACATTTGTTGTTGTTAAAACTATGTAAAAATCGATTTTATATTTTAATTTTTATTGTTTCTCTGTGTCACTAACTCCACTGTATTGTTTATTGTTTACTATTATATAACTTTACAATTAAAAAAGTCCTCCTCAACACAGGTGAACTCCTAGCGTGGAGGACAATATACTATACCTTTGTAATAAGAATATATTTAAAAATAAATAAAAAACTAGGTCAGAAGTTAAACACTTTGAACTGAGTATCACTAAATAGTATAAAACTAAGCCGCTTTTCGCTTCTGTCTGTTTGTGTGCTTAGTTCTTCTAAACTACACAACGGATTTTGATAGGGTTTTCATTATCATTTAGATAATTTCTTCCGGAAGGTTTATATATATATAATACATGCATACTATATTTATAGAGAGTATAGCAACGCCGGGTCTATATTTTGTTATATATATGCACACATTATGTACTTCTTGTTTAGTATTAATTTGTACCCTGATGATTAAGTAAAGCGAAACCGGTCGGTTCTTAAATTAATAAATATCGTGGTTTTAAAACAAAAAAAGTATTTTATTTTATTAAATAAAAAATCAACGGTTAAAAAACTGTTTTAACTATAATATAATCATTTAAAATTACCATTGAAAAACTACCTAGTTGAAAATAAATTTAAAAGCAACAGACAAATGCATATACGTATTTAAAACTGTTAAAAAGAGGGATTAAAAAAAATGACAGTAGTATCTTCGTACGATTTTGCATAAAATCATAATTTTTTGGATGTGTTTCTTTTACCGTAAGAAAATTATTACATTAAAAAGCTAGAATAACGAGTGAAAATTGCGAAATTTTTGTTATTTTGTGAAGGACAACAATGGGTTTCATGGTGTAAGAATTTGATTTCACGTTAGTTCGTAGGTTTAAGTTATCAAATATTAACAGTGGTGCCAAGAACCAAGTAACACGGCTAATTTTCTTCACATAATGATTAATTAACCGTTGATGTTAGAAATAGTATCGATCACATTGTAGATAGACTTTCACCCTGATTTAAAGGCAATATACTAAAAGTTCAATGGAGGAATTGTTAAGAACCGAGTTGTGTGATCGATTAAGGTTAAACGCGACGCTCGTTATATTCTACATGTTCATAGATGGCGTTCATTAATTTATTTTATTAAGTACGCGTTTTGTAAGGTATGGCTTTAAAGTATTTAAACAAATTATTTGTTTGCGCTCGTCCACGCGCAATATGAATAGGAATAAATAGTTTTATTCGTTTAAAAACTCAATTCTTTCGAGAAAGGCATACAAATACAATCTTGCACCTTTTGTTTATTTTTTCTTGTGGCAATATGGTGTTTGTATGCCTTTCTTGAAAGAATTGAGCATTTTTACTGACAAAACTGTTTATATTGCGTATGTATGCCGCCTTGAAAAAATGTATTTTAATAAATTAAATTAATTAACGCCATCTGTGAACACGTAGATTATAAGGAGCATCGCGTTTAACCTTAATAGATTAAGCTCTTCGCACAAACATTCACACTGACACTTAAGATGGGCTGTTTCACAGAATTTGAAACAACCCGGCCTTAACCTTCGAATGTTTGAATTATCGTCCTTATGTCAAAAGTATGTCAGCTAAATAGATAATGGATTTGGGCAGAACAAATTCAGAAAGAACGTTATAAAAATGTCACCTAGTACGAAATTTATTACTAGCAGTTTTCTCTATACCATTTTTTTTTCTTTATGTTCTACATTAGTGAAAGTAACTCTAACTGCACGAAGAAAAATGACTAATATTGAATATTGCTAATTTATTAAGAATCTCTTCGAATTATTCATATTCCGGTTAAAAATGGGATTGCAGGCTCTTATCGAATGAATTAATAGGTTTCCTAATACATTTTTATTAAAATACTGATGTATTATTATAAAGTCGGAACACGTGTTCATAAAAAAACTAGTTTTTCCGCATTTCGTCACTGTATAAAGGCAAATGCAGGTGCATGAAAACACGTATTCCGATATATTAGGAATTGATTAAAAGTTTATCAGAATTTTATAGGATTTTAATAAATTAGCAATACTCATTATTCTCCGTGTGTAAGTACTATAAAATTGACACAATAAAACACCTCTATAGTTTGAAATTATGTACCAACTATAAAAAATAATTACAATATATGTAACAAATGTTCTACTAATAATTTTCTTGTATGAAATTCATTCAATAAAAAAACTAACAATAGTTCAAGCAGCAAAATTTTTACGTTTTAATCATACATAAATCACAACACTTGCTTTAAAGAAATTAAGTAAAAGTTGAGGGGTTGGAGTACATGATAAAAATAATATTAATATTTAACAGCAAAGCTCCGTCTTGGTTAACAGTTTTCTCATTTACACATTGTCGCGCGTCGGACCTGGGGTGCCCTGACTTTCCCTCGGCCAGCTCAGAGCGGGGCATGAGACGTCTCTCTCATAGTCAGGGTTCGGGGTCAGCGCGAGGCTCAAGAATCCATATCCCACCGTCTACACAAAACACTCCCATACGACTGCTATTCCCAAATGAAAGAGGTTAGGTTTTTATGAATCAACATTGTATTTGAGCGGCAAAATGGACATTACATGGGTGAATAACAATAGAATACAGGTTGTTACATCCTAACTGGAATTATCATCAAAGGGTTCCCTAATCTCTCTCTGGGGAATAATTAACAGCTCTCTCTCTCTAGACCGACAGGCAGCGTGGACGAATTTAGGTTATTAGCGGACACATTCAAGGGGTAATAGGAAACGTAAGAGACTAACAGCGTGTTGTTGTCGGGGTATCCTGTTGATTGTAGGGCTGAGCGCCGTGTTTCAAACAAACGGTGCCAGCCTGTCGATGTTCAAAGCGCGCCATTCTCGTACATTATGCTTTTCGACCGTGCGGTGCGAAATTGGGAACGCGGGCGCCGGAACGAGCACACGTCCAGCTAGGTCAGAGGTCGGGGCGTAAGAAGGAGGAGCGAGGCGCTAGGTCGCCGGGGGTGGGGGAACTCTAGCGGATCTTTTGCGCGTTATTAACTACGTTTGGTCCAGCAACCAACCTGATAGTTCCCGCTACTTAGGCTAGCAACTGTAGGATCTTCGCGCCTAAAATCTGTTATATGACACCTCCCCCCGCGCTCGTAAAAAAGGCGACGTGGTAATGGAGCATCAAGGTTAAAAGATCCTCTATGTGCCTCCCTTGGGGTTTTTTGACAAAACAAGAGTTGCCCTTAGTTTGAGAGACTCGGACGGCCAGAGAGATGCCTAGCTAAAACATAATGACTAGCTTATGCCATAGGCTAGGTGACAATATTTGTGGGGAGAAATGAGGAAGGGTACATAGCATGTTTGGAGCAAATAATTTTGGGGAGAGAGCAGGTGTGGAAACAACAAGTAAAATTATGCAATTAGAAAACAATAGACATGGTTATGCAATTGAAAGACAAAAGACAAAATTATGCAATTGAAAGACAAAAGGGCATGGTTATGCAATTGAAAGACGGAATGTTAAGGTGTGATTCTAGGGTTTCATTGGTCTGGAAACTAAGTTTGCGTTGCGATGGTTTTTTGGTTTCGAAGAGTTGCGAAGGAAACGAGGTTTCACTGACTCTAAAAGATTACATTATCACTGTAATCTGACCCATTGAGATAACACTCAGGAGTACACTTAGGCCTTGGAAAAAAAAACACTTTGCTTCGTTGTGGGCGTTGATGTTTGCGAAGTGGGGCTGTGGTTTGCGGGGCTGCGGCTATGGTTACAGTGGTCATTGGAGAGAGTAGTCCAGGTTCCGTAGTTATGCCAGTACGAGTCCTATGTGCTATTATGGTGGGCACGGATCGTATGTGTTGGTTATCGGAGCATAATGTAGCTCAGGATAACTTTTTAGAGGTGCGCAGTTTGTGTTTACTGGAGGGGCAAAGGGTAGTTATGTTTCACCCATGACCTGGTATGTGTCACTGCATGACAGAGCAAGAGACGGTATAACTGGCATTGGCATTGAGGGCAAGAAATTTGAACTCCGGGACTAGCGTGTCCGAAAGGTAGTTCAGAGTGTCATAAAGTATAGTGGGACAACTCGGCTTGCAGTGGTGCGACAAACGTCATACATATGAGTGGTATTGTCTGTGGTTTCAGGAACAAGATGGAACAAGTGTGTAGCGAGTAGTAGTCTAGGGGCCTTTGTAACCACAGCGCAGGCTGCTAGGAGGTGAGGCTCAGCTTGGCTGCCGGAGATGACATCCGCCTGGGCTTCTTTTTAAATCCGGGGGGAATTATTATTAAAGCAAATTTCTTGAAGTTTACCTGCCTAGGGACCAATGAAGAAAAGTTTGGAGAGAAACAAAATGTGTCCAGAAAAAATAAACAAACGAGGTTTAGCTGCCGGTCCGGAGAGTGACGAAGAGTGTGAGAGAGAGGTAGAGAGAGGTTCCTAACTAGTTTTGATTACATAAACATTATCCTTTATTAGGATGACTTGGCGTTTGCCGAATGACAAACTGTCTTGGTTGAAAAAACAACCGGCCTTCTTTGGCCTATGTTAACATACAGGTGGTAACATTTTCGTAGGATTTCAAAGAACAAGACAAAAAATTCGTGAACGAGTCACGGCAACAGCAGGGAAACTAATTCATGAATAAAGGTTGTCAGAAAAGACAGACGATACGCCAAGTGCGTATCATACATATTCAAAATTCATGAATGTGTTTCGTTGAGGAGAGAAAAAAAAATGACAACATACGTGAAAGGTGAGGTAGGAAGCCTGTTGGTGACCGGAACAAATACCGATTCGAACTCGAAGTGAGGGCGAAATATGGTCGACAACAGGTTTTCCACTTCATACATATGCCTGAGGGCATGGGGGTAGGGAGGGGGAGGAAAAAGGACGGGAATTGAGTTACGAAATTTGCTAGAGACTGGACTGATTTCCAATTCAACCTCTATGTGAGAGTGAAACATATTCAACCAGCAGATTTCCTGACTCTTTACATTTTAATAAAGTGGATTAATTTTTAAACAGCATTTGAATACACATTGTACTAAAGAGGCTAATCTTTTGCGTGTATTTGGCAAAAGATTAGGGGTCGTTTTAAACTTCTACATGATTGTGAGAAAAGACAGACCCTAGTTCCAATTTCACAAACCTGGGATTCTTCTTATTCGTTTCCCAGATGACGAGTTTAGTGGTTTTGTGCCCATCGATTAACTCCTGCGGCACTATGCCCCATAATTGACAGTGAAGCTGAAAACTAGTCCTTTTGGGATAGTAGATATTCCTGGGCTTCTTTTCTTTTTGGAAAGCAGCAAAAACAGGAAGTCCACGGGCATTGGCGTTGAACAAAGAGGCTTCTGTGAAATACTTACGTAGTTCACATATAAAGGTTTGATATTATTTCGTTCGCACGATTCATGGTGAGTATTGTAACGTCTTCACGTATAGTGTACAAGTATGCAGTATATGCAAGGTACAACTCAATTATAGACAGAAGTCAAGGAGTGTAAAAACAGTTCCTTAAAGGAGATGACGATGTCGATATTATGTCGTTCACACGAATCACGGTAAGTATTATTATTACGTCTCCACGTCTCGTGTACAGGGTTGTACACAATTATACACAAAAGCGGTTCTCATGACATGTTAATGACACACGACCAAATTATACACAAAGGCGGTACTCATGGCAAATTAATGTCACACGACCAAATTATACACAAAGGCGGTACTCATGGCAAATTAATGTCACACGACCAAATTATAACACATGGTTATAAGTATTAAGTAATTGTAACGAACTTCTCGTGTAGTGGTGGATTTTGTAAGGATCTCTCCTATCGCGTGACAATTTTTACATTTAAATATAATTCAACAAAAGCTAGCAGTATCATTTGATATTGTTTGCAAAGATTTGTTAGATTGACTAACTCCGTAGCCTGGAGGGGCGTACGATGGAACAATAGAGAAGATAAACAATTTTAATGTTACTTCATTGTGTTACAAGGTGCAAGATGATGGTAGAAGGTATTTCTACTTACATCGAGCGATGGGTGGGAACAGGCCCATAATGGCTTTACATACTGTTCATTGTAGCGTGCAATTGGGTTGCAAACACTTGGTTAAATGGTGAGACAAAGGTTGGGTGTTTATATTATGCAACGATGATCGAACAAAGTCCTGTTGATTTACGTTGTAATATAATTATTTGCGTTCGAAGATCAGGATAACCGTAAGGTTTTACTAACCTGTCCCGTAGGGTTGAAACGTGAGGTACGAGACATACGTGACGTAACAGTAGAGAAAAGAAAATCGAGATCTCGTCAATACAATAAAAGACCTTAATGGGTTTTACATACTTTTAGTTGAAGCGAGTCCAGTTATGGTATGTGGTTTTATAGGACCGACATTTGGTTTTCTTTTATAAATACAATTTCCCAAAATGGATGTGTCAAAATCCGATTTTTGGTAAATGTGAGCTTGGGTAGGACGCCATCAATTTTTGAAAGGAAAAAATTGAAAAAAAATGAAAAAAAAATTATATACATACAAAGAAGACAATTATGTGATTAATTGCTACTTGGTTCTTGCCTTTGAGACCACTATAGGGTTTTACATACTCAAGGTAACGTTGAATTGGACAAGAAAGAATTAATGGCTGTACTTGACAGGTTTTCTTTTTTTTTTTAAAAAAGAAGGTCGGTATTTAACACTTTGGAATTTACAAAATCCGAACTCTTTTGGATGGCACTCTTATGAGTGATTACCAATCGTTATTTTACAAGGACAAAAACAAAAGTGGGGTGGTTCTTTCTAACACGACGAAGGGAACAAAATGAAACGAAAATGGGGTGACATGACATAAACATTGCATAGTGTAGAAGTTGAGGAGCAAAAGCGGGTTCGCGACTTCCCGGCGATTGTAACTCGAAGACGTGTCTCTATTCTAAAATGATCAGTTTCAGAACAGGTGAGAAAATAAAACGTAAAAAGGGAGAAAACGATTGTCGTGAGGGAAAGAACGTTATTACAGGAATAATACTTCATGGTCATAATATGTTAATATACATTTATTTACAAAGGTAGGTTAAACTCGTTTTGACGAATAGGTTGACATGTAGTTGACACTTTACACGCCTAATTATGGTAAGACTTCATAAGCTTACAATAGTTTGTGATAATACACAATGGGTTAGTTTAAAGTTGCTGGGGTGGTGGGGCAGTTTCAACTGTCTCCTCACTTCCAGACTTTACAATGTCCTTAATATGGTAATTACCAGTATGTTTGCCAGAGGAGTCGGACAGGTAGTAAACTAAGTCCGATATTTTTCTTACAACCTTGGCCTTGACAAAACGGGGTGCCAGCTTGGCAGAGAAGTACAGGGCTCCTTGAGAGAGGGTGTTGTTCCTTCTCCAGACAACATCGCCTACATTAAAAGTGATGTGTTTCCTACGTAGGTTATATCTGTCCGCACTTTTTTGGTGGGCCAGCAATAGGGCATCAGTAACTTCACTATAAATGGTAGTAAGTTCTTCCAAACGATGAGCGTAATCAACGGCAGGATTGCTTGTGGAGGTGGTTGACGTGGGGAAATTCGTGTTCCAGTGCAATGAACCATGTACCACCTGTTCCATACCGTGTTTTAAAAAGAAGGGGGTGTAACCAGTGGTTAGGTTAACAGTGTTATTCATGGCAGCTTGAATTTTATCTAAATTCTTACACCAATTACGTTGGTCTTTGTCAACCAAAATGGCCAGAGCTGTGTTAATAGTCTGGTTATACCTTTCGACAGTGTTATTTTGGGGAGTGTACAAGGTATTATAATAAATATCTTTAATCCCGTATTTAGCAAGGAAATCTTTAAATTCTTGTGCTATAAACTGTTTTCCGTTGTCGACTATTACGGTTTTGGGTGTTCCGTAGGGTATGAAAATGTGTTTTTCCACAAGTTTGACAATGGCGGCGGCGTTGGCTCTTTTTAAGGGGAAGATCCAACAAAATTTGGTAAAGATATCCACAATGCTGAGTATATGCATGTGTCCAGAATAACTCCTGGGAAAAGGTCCGACGAGGTCCATAGATAACGATTGGAGGGGTCTATCGGCACGTTTGGGTTTTCCCACTAGGCCGGCAGGGGGTGCCGTACTATGTTTGTAAGCTTTACATGTTTCACATTTGGAGATGTAGTTGCGAACTTGCTTGAAAAGACCAGGCCAGTAATACTTCAAGGAAATCTTTTTATACGTCTTGAAGGTTCCTGGGTGTATAGAGTCGGGGGCACTATGATTGTTGATGATTACTTGTTTTCTCTTTTCGAGGGGCACAACGAGTTTCCAAGAGTAATCTTCAAGGATGGACAGTGGGGCCTTACAATTGCGGTATAGTTGTCCTTTTTTTATAATAAAATTGGGAAACTTTTGTTGATTGTTTTTGCACCCTTCATAGATTTTAAGATACCATTCATCTTTTGTGGATGGGGTAGAGGCAATTGTATCGATGTTTAATGTGGCAAGTTCAATTCTTGACAGGGCATCTGGGACAATATTGTCCGCACCTTTACGGTGGATGACATCGAAAGTGTATTGGGACAAACGAGAAGCCCAGCGAGCGAGTCTGCCGGAGGGATTACTTAGAGAGATCAACCATTTCAAACTACTATGGTCTGTGACTACAGTAAATTTGCTACCGTCTATGTACCCGCGAAAATGGTGAACAGAATCCAATACTGCCAGTAACTCTTTTTCGGTGATTCCGTAATTTTTCTCGTGTTTATTCAAGGTGCGGGAAAAATAGGCTACAGGGTGTTCGCCATCGGGGAATTCCTGAGTTAGGACTCCACCGATCCCTACGTTAGAAGCATCCGTATGGAGGGTAAAAGGTAGTTCAAAATTAGGACAATTCAGGACAGGGGCTGTTTGAAGAGCATTTTTTAAAGTCGTAAAAGCTTCTTCGGCTTCAGTAGACCAACGAAAGTTGCTGATACCTTTACGGATACCAGTAATTTTGTTTAATGGGGCTGAAATAGTGGAAAAGTCTTTAATGAATCTCCTATAGTAACCTGTAAGTCCAAGGAAACCTTTGACTTCTTTCGCGTTTTTGGGTCGGGGGAAATTTGCCATTGCTTCCACCTTAGTAGGATCTGTTCTTAGACCTTTTTCGTCGACAATGAATCCCAAATAACGCAGGCGAGACTTACAAAATTCAGACTTCTTTAAATTGATGGTTAAACCAGCAAATTTAAGTTGTTGAAAAACTTTTTCCAGCATTAACAGGTGTTTTTCGAAGGTGTCACTAACGATGATGAGATCATCAAGGTAGCAGAATAGGTTGTTGTCAACTTCAGGGCCGAATAGTTTGTCCATCAGCCTCTGTAGTTCGGCGGGGCTATTTTTTAGACCAAAAGGTAGCCTTTTAAAGTGGAACATTCCCCTACCAGGTACAACAAAAGCAGTTTTTTCGCAGGATTCCGCATCTAAAGGTATTTGCCAGAAAGCTTTGCTTAGATCAATGGAAGAAATGAATTTGGCGTTGCGTAATTTGTCTAAAGTTGCGTGCACGAAAGGCAGTGGGTACGCGTCGGCTTCAGTGCAAGAGTTCAATCGTCTGCTGTCGAGGCAAAAGCGTGCAGAGCCGTCTTTTTTTGAAACCAAAAGGGTTGGGTTGGTCCAAGCACTTCTGCTGGGAACTACCACTCCCATTTTTAACATTTCATCAAGTTCATTTTCTAAAAGTTTCAATTTTTGGGGGGCTAAATTGTAGTAGCGTTGCTTGATTGGTGGGCCGTTGGTTTTAATGTGGTGTTTTACCAAATTAGTTAAACCCAGTCCGCATTTTTCGAAAGATATTGATTCAAATTTGTTGATCATTTCCTTTAATTGGAGAGCCTGGTCAGTGCTTAGGTTTTCGTGAGGTATTATTGTACGAATCTCACCAACTTGAGCGACCGGAGGTTTTTGGCCAAGAGTATTAAATACTTGTGGAGCAACGTTAAAAGCCTTCCAGAAGTCAACGCCAAGGATGAAATTCTGGGATATAGAGGGTACTATTAGAAAGTTAATTGTAACTGTGTTATTGTTACATTTAATTGGTAATGACAGGGTACCGATGACTGTCTGGGGAGCATTGTCCGCAGTTGTCACGAGTGTAGGTTTGGAAAAAACTTTAAAACCGTTGTTAACAAAAGGCAGGTGGGCATTGTTGCCAAGGCAACTAACAGATGCACCACTATCTAGTAGTCCAGAGAAGGGGACATTGTTAACGGAGAAAAGGGCATAAGGTCTTCCATCTTTAGCTTGTTTGCAACAAACCGAAGAAACATTTAAGGTCTGGTTAAAATATTTAATGTGTGATAACCAATCAGTCCATTCCTTAGACCTTGGTACAGAATGAATACCTGAGAGGTTATTATTTAGTTTTTTGGTTTTCTCGCATGAAAATTCGGTGGGGGTTTAGAGAAATCCACTTGAGGTTTAACAAAGTGAGGGTCTTGCAACCTTTCCATGTTATTTCTTGATTTTTTGAAAATTTCACGCAGTTCGTCGCGTGGAGGAGAACGATCCCTGGAGCGATGTCTCTTTAAGGTTCTGGGTTCTTTAGCTTCCAGAAATTTGGCCTGCTTGAAACAAGTGGTAGCTAGGTGACCTACTTTTTTGCAAAAGGAGCAAACTTTTTTGTTGTCAAATTCTGGTTTTAATCCAGAAGGACGGCTTGGTACAGTGATATTGTCCGTGGTGGTTTTGTTGTTTTTCCTGTCTTGGTGGGATTCCAAAATGAGGCAAACTTCGTTTAAATGGGCCAACGACACAATTTTCTGTGAGGTGATAATGTTTTCATATCTTTGTAGGAGGCCATCAGTTATAACTGGTAATAATTCGGCTTCCGAGACAGGGTGGGAAAGTTTGATGTTGATGGATTCGGCCCTCTCTATGAATGTTGCCACAGTTTCGTTTACTAATTGTTTAATGGATAGTAACGATAATTTAATTCTGTGTTGGGCCTCTGATTTGCCGAAGCTAGTGATCAGGGCTGATCTGAGTTTATTCCAGTCCTTGCATTTTGATTTTTGTATTCGGTGCCACGGGATTAATTCTGGTGATATTAGTTCTATAAAGTTTTTCTGCAGCACGTCAAATGGAACATTTTTAATTGAGGCCGTTTCTTCGATTCGGTCAATGAAATCCAGTACATCAGAAACACCGTTATATTTGATCTTCCAAGGAGTGAGATCGTATGTTTTTTCTTGTGCCGTGGTGGGTGCATTGTCTTGTTTTACTGTAACATGTGTCCTGGTTTCTTTGTTAGAAACGGGGATTTCCAAAACTGGGGTATTGGGTGCCTTGTCTTCACTTGCAACGGATAGGTTTATTTTCCTGATGAACTTCTTGTTAAATAACAAAGCGTATGCTTTCAATGCTGACTTTGATTTGTTTAGTGGTGATATTCCTCTGTCTTTTAAGACGGCTTGTAGGTGCACTTTGGATAAGTTGTGTACATTGGGAATGACACCCATGTCCAAAGATGTAGCCATTTGATTGGAATTCATTGTTAAAAATGGTTTAAAAAGGAAAAAAAACTCCGAAATTCTTCTAAGTCTTTTTGAAGAAAATTTGGCCAGGGGGACACTTTAGGATTTGCATTATTTAAATTTTGTGGGCACTATTCGCACTTATATTCACTGCACTCGAGGAAAGGCACGAAAAAGGCACAAAAAACAGCACTTTAGAAGCGAAAAAACACTTTTGATGGAAAGATTTTATATTTGCTTCATTTACTGGCACTAAATCGTGAGATTGAACACACGTTCTTATTATTGCGTCGAGAAAGCACTTCTTTGCAAAAAAACACTGCACTTCTGAAGTTAATTTGAAACAATTCACTTAAAATCACTTTTATAACAGTCAATGCTGAAAAAAGAATATGGACAAACACCGTACCTATATAATTAATCGGGATAAAGAATTACTTGTGTTTTACAGGTTGTAGCTGATATACTTTTTAATCAGCTTCGATGGGCCGTTGGGTGTATTGTGTTTTTTTTAAAAAAATCACTTCCGGTGTAAAAATTGGCTTCACAGTTCTAAATCCTGACTGTTATTATTACGGTGCAATTTATGCCGAAATTAAAACAGTGGGTTTGTTTTGTTAAACAAAGAATACAGAATCTAGGTTATTGAAAAAAAAAACATTATGTTCGAACTTTCGTTATCACAGCATTTTGGCGGGAATTTCACGCGTCTCTTTTATTCGTTCGAGAGAATTCCTACCGTTATTTTTTCGCGGCAAAATGCGCTTGGCAACAAACAAAGTCACGACAGGATTGCGTGCGTTTCTTATTTATTCGAGAAACTTCCACCGTAGTTTTCGCGGCAAAAATGCTCTTGGCACAAAATTGCATAGTACATGTTTTCAAATTGGGGACAATCGTAAAGGCAATTCTGTGCAGTCGGGAAGGATATGTTTAAAAAAAAATTCTGCCATATGTTGGTCGCCAGTGTCGCGCGTCGGACCTGGGGTGCCCTGACTTTCCCTCGGCCAGCTCAGAGCGGGGCATGAGACGTCTCTCTCATAGTCAGGGTTCGGGGTCAGCGCGAGGCTCAAGAATCCATATCCCACCGTCTACACAAAACACTCCCATACGACTGCTATTCCCAAATGAAAGAGGTTAGGTTTTTATGAATCAACATTGTATTTGAGCGGCAAAATGGACATTACATGGGTGAATAACAATAGAATACAGGTTGTTACATCCTAACTGGAATTATCATCAAAGGGTTCCCTAATCTCTCTCTGGGGAATAATTAACAGCTCTCTCTCTCTAGACCGACAGGCAGCGTGGACGAATTTAGGTTATTAGCGGACACATTCAAGGGGTAATAGGAAACGTAAGAGACTCACAGCGTGGTGTTGTCGGGGTATCCTGTTGATTGTAGGGCTGAGCGCCGTGTTTCAAACAAACGGTGCCAGCCTGTCGATGTTCAAAGCGCGCCATTCTCGTACATTATGCTTTTCGACCGTGCGGTGCGAAATTGGGAACGCGGGCGCCGGAACGAGCACACGTCCAGCTAGGTCAGAGGTCGGGGCGTAAGAAGGAGGAGCGAGGCGCTAGGTCGCCGGGGGTGGGGGAACTATAGCGGATCTTTTGCGCGTTATTAACTACGTTTGGTCCAGCAACCAACCTGATAGTTCCCGCTACTTAGGCTAGCAACTGTAGGATCTTCGCGCCTAAAATCTGTTATATGACAACATAACTGATTTTTTTGCGTTACGTATTTGATAAACTGTAAGTAATACGTCATCACTTTTCAATCAAATCTTTCATTTGTTAACCACAAAGCAGAAATCTCAAATAAGGGCTTAAACAAGTTGGGATTTATAACTAGGCGAATCAGCAACTTTAACGATATAAAGTGTATTGAATCGTTATATTTTGCCTATATAACAAGTCAACTTGAGTATAATTGTCCTGTCTGGAACCCACATTATAATATATATGTACAAGCTGTTGAAAGAATACAAAACAAATTCTTACGTTTTATAAATTTTAAAATGGGTTTTGAACTACAACACTCTATTAAATTATATGAGTATGCTGAAATTGTCAGACAGAAGAATTTTCACTGACTTGGTATTTCTATATAAAATTCTAAATGATTAAGTCAGGATTTATTTCAGTGCAGAAATTATGGGACTAACTACCATTTGTATTCCTCTTTGCCCAGAATGGAGGAAAACAATTATACTAAGTCAGTGGATATCTTCAATTTTACTTTAAACAAAAAAAAAGTTGTTGATGAAGCAATTCAGTTATGTACTCGTACAATAAATAATGTATATTTCTTAATATTCACATGTAAAAGCCCCGGAAAAGGGCGTTAATAATTAAATACTTAAATAAATATTTTATTGGTAGTTTTATGCAGCAATTAATCTACGTGCAAACATGTGAAAAACACAACCTTATCGGTGGGTAAATTACATATTTAATATGTAGGTATATCAATAAACCTTTTCAATATTTACATGTTCAATATTACAAAGACTTCACGAACAACAAACAGTAAAGAAAATTAACGTTCAGTACAATATGTAGGTAAAATTACACAAGTGTATACGTTGAGTTTAAGAGATTTAATATTCCGAGCGTTTTTACATCGCAAAGAAAGAAATGTTTGTTTAAATAATGACAAGTCGGTAATTTGACAGTTCTGCATCATAAAGGAGCATTGAACAAATTGAACATGCATCCTTTTGGGACAGTTTCAGTTCTTTTCATCCGTCACTCAAAATCTTTAGAATTTCCCGCAACGTTCTGTGCGGAACTTTTGTGGTGACAAACGATAGTATATTTGCGGTATCCAAAAACGGTGTGGAAAGTTGCTTAATTATTTTAATTTTCTGGCAGAAGAAAAACCCGGTCACAAGTCACAAAGCCTTGAAGAATTAAATTAAATATATATAATTTTCATAATCCTCATTCCCTTGCCTTTATACTTAGTACTTCTGTAAACAGTAGACCTCATGTTCAAAAAGTTTGTCCAAAGAAATGTCACTATCCCAATGAATTTTTTTTTCAAACTTTCTTCAAGCAGGTAGGTACCACATAAAATTGTTAAAATATGCATAAGAACATCCAATTAAAGTCGATTATTTTACATTTGAAAAAATAATCTGTACTCAACAATTAAAACGGCCACCATCTTACAGACAAAATGCAAAATGATCGAGTTAAAACAGGAATTTGCTACTTTTAGTGAATATTTAGGTACCTACCAAGGTGTAAACAAAAGAGGTAGAATCTAACTTTGAATGAGTTATTTTTTTACAATATGTATGAATAATTGTTCTGCTTCTCGGCAAGGTGTCAAAGTTACACTAAATGCAGTCTGGAAAAACAGAAAGGTGTGATCCTCCGTGGTCGAGGTGTAAGGCTCTCGACTAGCAATACGAAGGACAAATCCCGACGTGCGCAAGTAAATTTTATGATATGATTTTGTGTTATTTCACAATTTATTACTTTAAAATAATATATAGCTTACTTGCAGCACGTTAGAGACTGGAAGATACTTTCGTATCGCCATTGTGTAAAACCAGTATTCAGAATGGAAACTAGGCTTGAAATGGCTTAAGCCGTGTTTGGTGCAGAACTGAATCTCTCCCACCTTTCTCTTCACATTCTCCTTCTCCTTCCCACTACCATCAGCCTAACAACATACCCCAATTGGAGATGCCATATTCTCAGACAGCAGACAGTTGGAAATATTTTGTGGTAATCACATAAAAATACAACTTTTTTTAAAGTAAACTGTAAAATGCAATGTTTTATCATTTATAACATTTCAAAGTAATTTTGAAAAAACCGTCAAAATTTTCTACCGAAATTCTTTTTTCAATTTTAAAAGTACCTACAGTAGACAAAATGTATCAAAAATATTCAATACTTCAAATTTACAAAGAAATACAGTCAAATACTCATAACTTGCAATTCAATACATCAGCAAGATACCAGAAAACTATTAAAATCCCAAAATTTAACACTAAGCTCATTCAAAATACCTATCTTTATCTAGGCATAATTTATTTTAATAACCTTCCATTAAATTTAAAAAATATCGAAAATATTCAGGAATTTCACCTTAAATTAAAAAATTACCTTAAATTATTATAAGTCCAAAATACGTTCACTACTTACATCTAGAAGTAATATTGTTTAAATCTTGTTTCTTAATAATTTATTTACCTTATAACTAACATATATATATATATAATTGAACTAGAATTCCCTCACCAAACACAAGAGCATTGTCTCTTTATGGTGAGGAAAGGCTACTTTAATTTCTATTGTTTTATATCTTGTTTATATCCTGTATACTTATCTGTGTAAAAAAATATTTTTTTCAAATATTAAATATTAAATAAATAAATCATTTGTATTCTTGTATTTTAACATGTGGTCTGTAAAGTAATAAGTGCCCTTTTAAAATACACAATTAAATACAAATTACACCTAATTATTCACAGGATGTCGTTAAAAATTCTTAAGAAAGTATAATTCTAAAAAAGTTATTGCAATGCAAAAAGATTCACCAGCATTTACAAAATCATTACAGATTGAATTGAGTGACATACAATTCATACATAAATGATGTTATTTAATTGGATGTATGGACGTTATCAATTTTCTTAATCGAAGTATTTATATGAGATACCAGCAGTTTAGCTTGTTTAAAAAAAATCAAGCTGGTAGAATCAGGCCTTTGAAGCATATGTTAATTGGGTAGGTAGAGAGTAGTCTATTAGGCTACTACGTATTACATATGTTGTATGCCAGATGGACACGATAAAGGCAACTTCGGGGAGTTGAAAAGACAAAAGCACAGCCTTACGAAGCAATGATGAAAATGAAAGTTTTGTTTGTCTTATTGGTCTGAGACAGACAGGGTAAAATATAACGATTCAAATACAAAGTGTTTAAATTTAGCAGTTGTATTCAAACTTATCATGCATTACTTGGAATGATTTTTTTTATTAAAAAACAAGGTTTTAATTATGTACAGTGGTTTAAGTTAATTGGGCTCGAAGAATATGTTGGTGTTTTTTAATAATATTTGGATAATTTTTAGATTAAGTAGGAGTTTTTGATGTGGAAAATTATCTGTAGCTTTTTTTTAACTCCCAATTTCCTCATTGAAGAAGTAGATAATACTGATAAATGTAAACGAAATATGAAACAGAAAATAAAGAGGTAACGGTCGCAAATGGGAATCGAACCCAGGATCTCTGTCTTACCGGAACAACGCCTCAATCTACTCGGTCATTGTGACCTAATTTTTTACGCCATTTTTGTCGATCTCATATTTCAAACGTTATAAAAAAAAGGTATTTTAATAAAAATTGAGAATACACAAAAACAGATTAAAACAAAACAAAACAGATTAAAAAACGTTTAAAACAGATTAATATGCTTTTTGGTTACAGAAATCTTTATTAAGCTGTTAAATTAAATACAATCGATAAAATTAAAATGGCAGAAAATGTACGTAAAAGTTGATAATCACAATATTGAAAACAATAGCGGTTGATTTATGGTTTTCTCCGATTAAATCATGTAACTCAAGAAAACCGACACATTCATAAGAGATGATTTGTTCTTATCGAATAATAATTAGTGGTAGATTGTTATGGCTAATGTGGTTCCATGATAACACAAGACAATAACAATTCAACACACCTTTAAAAAGTGGTATTAAGTCATTAAACGCAACGAAAAAAAACCTCTCAACCTAACCCACGTAACGACGTAACCTATTTACCTAGTTTTCGTTTCATAATTTTTCATGACTTTATATCACTTTTCAAAAGCGTGTTGAAGTGTCATATTGATTGGTTATCCAGTCACCAGTTTATATATCGCCCCAAAAATCGGAAAATATTATTTGCGGATAGTAAAACGTTGAATAAATTTGATTGCATGACTAATAAAAATATTATTTACATATCAGTAAAACGTTGAATAAATTTGATTGTATGAATAGTTGAAAATATTATTTGCCTATCAGTAAAACGTAGAATAAATTTGATAGCATGACTAATTAAAAATATTATTTGCGTATCAGTAAAACGTAGAATAAATTTGATAGCATGACTAATTAAAAATATTATTTGCGTATCAGTAAAATGTAGAATAAATTTGATAACATGACTAATTAAAAATATTATTTGCGTATCAGTAAAACGTAGAATAAATTTGATAGCATGACTAATTAAAAATATTATTTGCGTATCAGTAAAACGTAGAATAAATTTGATAACATGACTAATTAAAAATATTATTTGCGTATCAGTAAAACGTGGAATAAATTTGATTGAATGAATATTTGACAGTTTCACTGATAAATTTTCACGATTGCGAATGACAAGAAAATTCCTCCTATTTCCATAAATTTGAGTGGAAAAGGTTGCTTGTGTAATGATAAAGGTCTAGCAGAGGATTGAACCCGCGATGGCTGCATGGGAACCCGACACCTTTGTCCACTCTCCTACTCGCAACTCAATTAGAGGTTATTACTCGTTGACGGTTTATGAGGTGAAAATAAGTATATTTTCACGGAGAAAATGTGTATTCCTTATTCATTAAGAAACTCTTTAAAAACGGGATTGCAGGCCTTTAACGAATGAATGAAAAGATTTCCTGATAAACAATTAGTACATTTCAAATACATTATCACGATGTCAGAATACGTGTTTTGAATGGATTCTTAATAAATTAGCAATACTCATTTTTCAATGTACAATATAACGATTCAAATACAAAGTGTTTTAATTTAGCAGTTGTATTCAAACTTATCATGCATTACTTGGTATGATTTTTATTAAAAAGCAAGGTTTTAATTACGTACAGTGGTTTAAGTTAATTGGGCTTGATTTGAGAAAAATGTGTGTTGCTTATTCATTAAGAATATCTTTAAAAACGGTATCGATGAACAGGTTTCCTGATAAGCTTTTAGTACATTTCAAATACATTATAACGATGTAGAACACGTGTTTTGAATAGATTGGTAATAAATTAGCAATACTAATTTTTACCGTACAAGAGTGATATTTTAAGTAAGAAATAAATGATATCTAATACCTATTTGTGTTTGTACCTTATAAAATGCTGGTAGATTTTTGTTATTGTTACATAGAACGTTCAAATCTCTAATCTTAATAATGAATAGTTAATACTATTAATCCACTTGTTGAATTACCCTTTCACCTTCAATATATCCCACACCCCCCCCCCCTTCAGCGCCAGAAGCAGTGTCCATCTTTTATATTTCAATCATGAACCGTCCACGAGATTTTAATTTCAGGCCATTGTGGGGTCGACTGTAATCTCCGCCATCTATTATCGTCAGAAAAGGTTACCTCGGCCTTTGAAGGGCCTGGCCGGGTATTATGGGCGGCAAGTGTTGGTACCGTCTCTCTACTCTCCACTGCTGCCGCTGCTGGGGGGTAGTTTGGTGAGTTGGGGTGGGTTAGACGCTGGAGAGAACATTCAAAGTAATTATGTGATTTATTTATATTATGTTAATGAAATCATTATGTCTATTTATTACAACAAAAAGATAATAAATACTTATAATTATTATAGGTACGTCTACAGGTTAGTTTACAAGTATTTTATTTTAACAACATGTGCTATCTACATTTTTCGATAAGTCGAGAATAGAAGTATTTGACAGACTATAGTTTGGTTGCAATATAATTTGCATTGATAACAATAGTGGGGTTAGATTTATTTATTTAAGATTTGGGTGTGTTGACTTATTTATTGCATGACCTCTGTTGACGAGCCATACTTCAGTCAAGATTTTAAATTTTTAATTATCTTGTTTCGTCAGGTAGGCTATCGCATATTTCAGTCGCAATATATTTGAAGTTTCTTTTTCCAAATGTTAAATTTATATTTAAATCTTATTTTAGATTTGATCAATTCAATTTGTACACTTTTTTAATGAAGATTTGTTGTTTAAGTCATTATAAACGTACCTTTTAAAGAATGTATTTGCAGTGCCAAAAACAAGTGCGATATATATAGGACATGAAAAACATATAGATATTTTATCAACTGCTATTAGGTATTTGTAAAAATTCGTACATTTTGTGCCGCGGGTTTCGTATGTTTTGTCATTTTGTTATAATTTATATACGGTACTTTGCTATTTCTAACGCATAAGCTTGGGGTGAATTTTAGTTATAAATATTAATCTAAAATTAAAAAAGAAGACTGTGCTTCCGAAAAAAAAACTTTCCAACTCAAATCATTGAAGTGGAAAAATGTGTATTGCTAATTTATTCAGAATCTTTTCAAATTATTGGTAATCCGGTTAAAAACGTGGTTGCAGGTCGTTTCCTGATAAACTTTTAGTAAATTCCAAATATATGCACCTAGTGCATCTCCAATTGCCTTGATAATATATAATGAAGAAATTAGACAATATTAGGATTTTTATGAACAAGTGTTAAGGAAATTGTTCCCGTTTTGATATTTACGAAAAAGCACTAAAAAAAATTAAACGTAATCTAGTTTCAAAGATAAGTAATATGTTCTGCAATTATTTTCTTTTTTGTTATTGTGACAGCTGTTTCGGCGTTGAGAGCGACTATCGAAATGTCTTTGATAATTTTTTTTTGTTCGACAGTGGCCTTGATAGTACACAATGATGAAATGCGAAGCATTTTATTTTTTATCAACACGAGTTCCGACATCGCCAAAAAACATTCGTGTTTTACTATTATACAGAAACCTGGCAATTCATTCGTTAAAGGCCTCAGCCCCGTTTTTAACCAGAATACGAATAATTTTGAGAGTTTTTTTTAATAAACTAGCAATATTTTATATCAGTAAGTTTTCTACGTGTAATAAATACATACTTTCCATTATTTATTTTGATTTACTTACAATTAAAAAAAAAAAGGGAATTGACACAATAAAAAAAACAAAAGAGTGAAAAATAGTATGATCAATTTCATTTAAAGTAAGGGAATTTTGACCGGAATTTGTGAAAATTAAAAAAAAAAACACACCCAGAGCACACTTTTCTCTTCATTGGATATTTTTTATAAAATTAATCTTTTAATACTACTAGAGGAGAAATAATAATCCTTACAACAGACTGTGTTACAAACAAACTTTATAACTCAGTTTGTACTTATTCCGTATTAGCAGAAGTGTCTTGTGTTGATGAATACCAAAGTGCCCCCCGATCTGCAAATAAAGGAGAGCCGGCCGCGACGGGTAGCGAAGCTACTAGCTATTGCTAGGTAGGTACCCCCACTCTGTGTAGGTACTGGTATTGAGTGAGTACTGCACTGTGTACTTCGATAGACATAAGCGGGCGGTGTCATTTGCTGATAAAACAGGGATTACTTTTTTCAATTACGATTGTATCGTTTTTTAGCCATGTGCTCAAGTGCGGATTGAGAAGGAAGGGGAAGTGGGACAGGTTTCTAATTCACAGTGATGGAGATATTTATAGAAATTTAAATGAAAAATAAAATATGTTGAGGTGGTTTCTAAAATTCTTATTCTGTTTAACCAAATATAAAATCATGGATTGATGGCTTAGGATTAGACTTAACATATTGGGTAAAACTTTACCTAAAACAACCGTTTTTAATATGAATTTGAAAAACAAACATTTCATTCAACTTAATGACAATAAACAACAACTTTTTGCATTTACGATTTTGAAAAATAATTATATTTAATATTTACGTAAATAATTATTTACGCGAAAATTTGCCAAACGACGCACCATTTTGACAGAACACCGATATGAAGTTCGCGCATAATTCGCGTTTGTTTGTAGGCAGCGTAGACACCGCCAACCTAACAATAAAAAAAACATGAAACACATAAGAATAAGTTTTTAGTGCATTTTATAGTATCTGTACCTATTTGATGTATAATGACAATATTTTAGCATTTACTTGCGTTTAGCATAAATATAGATTATATTGTTAAGGAGATACAATAAAAAACATTGCCCAGAGGATTTATAGTATATTTTAATACGTCAATATCTTTGGGACGGTAGCTTTAGGAGATGCAATATTTGAACCCGAAAAATGTAGGTTATATATGTATATTTCAGTACTTAACTCATTTTCGACCATAACTGGAAATACAATATTTTAACTCTAAACCATCGATGGTATTTGTTCTTAAGTAAGTAAAAAAACTTGATGGTTGAGCTCTGGCGTCAAGAAAATCGATCAGATATTTCTGTCAATGTAACTATTTACAGATTATATCTTAATTTTCATCATGAGCTAAGGAGTAAAATGAGATTGCAGACCGATAAACTAAATCTTGTATTTCCTGATAAACTAAATCCTGAATACGTGTTCATGCATCTGAATTTGCCTTGATAATGTATAATGACGAAATGCGAAAATATTATGATTTTTATGAACACGTGTTCCGACATCGCGATAATACATTCTTATCTCACTAAAAATTTATCATGAAACCCATTAATTCATTCGTTAAGGGCCCGCTATCCCGTTTTAACCGGATGACTAATAATTAGAGGAGATTCTTAATAAATTGGCAATATTAATTTTTCTCAGTGTGTGATAGTGACATTTTTTATTTGAAATCCTTAATTGTTATTTTTTTATATGGAATATTATATAGTTTATAATTAAGTGGGTAAGTATTTAAGTTCCTACTTACAAGTATTTTGATTTCAGAGAAAATTTTAGTTTTTAATTTATTAAATGAGAGAAAATTAGAAACTACTTTTTAGGAGGTGAAGTTTGCTGTTCACAGTACTAGTAGTAGTTATTTGTTTATTTATTTATTTCACGCCTATTAAGGCTTTTACATACATATATATATAAAAATATTTACGAAATTATACACGAAAATAGTGCAAGATATGTTGATTTGTAAATCTTAGGCAGCAAAAAACTTTAATTTAAATTGTAAATTAATTACATTACGCTAGAGCTCATATTTTGAATCAGTTAAATGCTTCAAGACACTAATAAATATACTGATGTATAATCACGGTTATCACACTACACGAAAACAAAGAAAAAATTAAGTCAGGTACCTTCCTACCAGGGACTAGACTTTTTGGGAGCTAAAGTTTTAAGTTTGAAAAATACGATATAGATGTTGTACAAGATCCAATTTATAGTAAGAAACATCTTCATTTCATATTATATATTCAAGATTTTGTACAAGATTAAATTTATAGTATGAAACATCTTCATTTCATACTATAAATTAAAGATGTTGTACAAGATTCAATTTATAGTATGAAAATTTGAAAAGTGAAATTTCGATTTTTTTTACAACCATAGCACTCCAGCTCACTGAAAAGTCATGGACCGCCACTGCTTCCTACGTCACTCCAATGTAGTCAGTGGCGTGGGCTATAATACTTTGCTGATTAGGGGTGTGCTTTCAATACCAGAAAGTCCTGCGACCGATTCGATAGCTTTAATGAGGTCCGCCCACATCCATCGGCGTGTTGTCATTGCTGTAAAGACCCCAGAAATCCAACAGCTGGTCCTTTGTATTGTAGACTGCAGGCTACAGCATCGGGAGGAGTTAATCTGCATATCTTCAAGTGGACCGGTAGCGTAGAAAAACGATAGGGTGGGTGGTAACCCCGTCCCGTGTAATTATCAGGGTAGAATAAGATACATTATTAAAACTAGCTCAGAGTCCGATTCGAGCCGCGGTCAACAGTGGTTGTGTGTACCTTACTATTGCTGAGTGCCGTTCGCCCGTTCCTGCGCTGCGTACAGATAAGAGATTATTGTTACATTTTATTTAATATTGTTTATCGTTTACCTATTTGTTTGCATTCCTGCTTACGGCTAATCCGTTTTTGTTTGTACAGTCAATGAAATAGACTGCGTATTATTTTTTCAGTTTAATTTTTAAAAGTTAAGTTTTTTTTTATATAATGGAGGAAGATGAAGATAGACCTCCCGACCCAGGGTCGATATTGGATTTTTCTGATTCGGAATCTAATACGAGCCAGGTTTCTATTACGCTCCCATCTCGTAAACGACGACCATCGCAAAGCCTTCACATTCCATCGAAAGTTAAATCTATACCGCCGGTTCAACAAACCTCGACCCCTAACGACCTTAACACCAATAGTAACATCCAGCCAAGTACTTTAACTAGCGATAATGCAAAAAGTACTGAATTACTTTATCCTGCTTCAGCTTCCGGTCCATTTACCGTTAATGTTCAGAGAACTGAACAGGGAAAACTTATTCATCCTTTAGATTTTGGAAAATTCGTATTTGACTCAAAAAATAATAACCTTGGTATTGTTAACGGTTCAATTAAACCGGAAGGGCGATATAAATTATCTATCGAGTTTAACACTGCCGCTTCCGCAAATGGATTTGTAAAAAAAATTGACTCGCTCTCAAATCATAAATATAAATCGTTCATCCCTACATTTAACCTTTCGAGAATGGGTCTTGTGCGAGGAATTCCCGCGGAGATCCCAGAGGCTGAAATTGTTGATGCTTTGAATAATTCTCACGGAACCCCAAAAGTATTAAAAGTACGTCGACTGAACTACAAGGATTCTACTGACGGAAACACGATCTGGAAACCTTCCCAGTCTGTTGTTGTTACATTTGAGGGACAATCCCTACCGTCTCGTGTGTTAATTTACTATACCTCGCTTCCCGTCGAAGTTTATAAATTTCCAACAATTCAATGTTTCAACTGCTGCCGGTTCGGACATTCGAAATCTGTATGCCGCTCCCCCCCACGTTGTTACTATTGCGGAGAAGCTCACCCATTTGATCAATGTCCGAAATCTTCCAATGATCCCATTTGCATTAACTGTTCGGGTGCACATACCGCGGTCAGTCTAGCCTGTCCGGAATTAACAAGACAGAAGAACATAAAACATAAAATGGCTACCGACAACATTTCGTACTTCCAGGCCTCAAAGTTAATCTCTCCTGCGAAAAAATCATTCGCAGAGATGACATCGTCCTCAGCTCCTTTCCAAACAATCACCTTTTTAAATTCAACGTCATCTTCTCACAGAGAAACCATTCTCAAGCCAATCAAACCCAACCCAAAATATACACCTTACCTTGATAAAAAACAATTGAATAATATTTTGGCCAGCCCGAATGGGAATGCCAAATCCCAGATGCCCAATGGGTGTGCCATTAATGGTAATTCTTCCCCTCCTGCTCTCCCCGAAATAATGAATAATAATTCTTTTATACACACTTTAATTACCCTTTTAATTTCTATCCTTACAAACAACAATACTGTACCGTCCAACGCTGCCGATTACATTAAATCTTTACTATCCTGCCTCCCCAATGGCTTCGAAACTGAACAAAATCCTTCAGTGGAACAGTAGAAGCCTCTTCGCTAACAAATCTGACCTAATTCAATTACTCGACGAACACGACGTTTCAGTAGCCGCCATTTCTGAAACGTGGTTAAAACCCTCCTTTCACTTAAGAATTCCAGGTTATTATTGTCTCAGACACGACAGACCGGATGGTAAAGGCGGCTCGGCTCTGATAATCCAAAATTCTATCCCTTTTAAAGAAATTAATATTCATACTCCCTCCGACGATATCCAGATAATAGCAGCTGTCTTATCTGATATCACAATATTGTCAATATATATTCCTCCCTCTACGACTTTTATTGAAATTGAATGGGCACCAATCTTAAGCCAGATTTGTACCCCGTATATGATCCTTGGAGATTTTAATGCACATTCCCCTTCTTGGGGTAGCGAAATAACAAATCGTTCTGGCCGCAATCTTTTAAATTTTATTGATACCCATAACCTATGTTTTTTAAATGACGGATCTCCAACCAGATTCACCCCCCCTCATCAACGGAAAAGTGCTGTTGATATATCTCTTTGTTCGTATTCGTTAGCATCTAAATGCTCTTGGGACATCCTAAACGATCCCCTCTCTAGTGATCATTTCCCAATTATAATCCGCTTTCACCATCAATTTAACACTTATTCCCCCCCAGTTAAAAATAATCTCAAATTTAGAACGAAAGATGCGAATTGGAGCACTTTCTCTTCTGAACTAGATAACCTTATTAATTTAACAAAATCGTCCCCGGGAGACATCAGAATGCAATGTGAGACTTTTCCTTCTATTGTTATAAATGCAGCAGAAAAATCCATCCCGAAACGCAAGGCGAACATTAAAATAAAACACTCTACTCCGTGGTGGGACGAGGAATGCACTCGCTCCGTCAACTCTCGAAAAATAGCAATTTCCTCTTTTCGTAAGTGTATGTCACTAGAAAATTTTTTATCAGTTAAAAAAGCCCAGGCAGAAACCAAACGAATTTTGAAAAATAAGAAGCGCGCTGGATAGCGGAAGTTCTGTGAGAACCTGTCTCCGGAAACTCCCCAGTCTTCAGTTTGGTCTAGCTTAAAAAAATTTGGATCATCGTATTCTCCGCCAAGAATCAAACATATATCAGAAGAAATTCTTATAGGATTTGCGGATAAAATAGCCCCCCCATCAGTTGCCGGATGTGAAGAAATGCCTTCTATTAAGCCGTATCCATCTCACTCTAACTGGCTAGATGCTCCTTTCTCCATTGATGAGATGAAACGAGTGATAAGAGCCCTTTCTGACTCTGCTCCGGGTCCCGATGGAATATTTTATAGTTTCATTAAATCATTTTCTGATATGGCGGTTGAATATTTCTTATCTCTTATTAATAATATGTTTGAAACAGGACTAATTCCGGATGTTTGGAAAACTCAAAAAATCATTCCCATTTTAAAACCTGGAAAAAATCCATCTGAAATTTCGTCTTATCGGCCTATTGCTCTTTCATCGTGTTTGATGAAAGTAGCGGAGCGTTTGATAAAAAACAGACTAGAGTGGTTTGTTGAAAGTCAAGATATTATCTCACCAAATCAGTATGGTTTTCGGAAAAAGAAATCTACAATGGATAATTTAAGTTTGTTCACAACTGATATCCGAGTTTCTCAATCCCTAAATTCTTATACATTGGCCACATTCCTTGACCTTTCATCAGCTTACGATGATGTTTTACTGAATGTTTTGAAAGAAAAGCTAATTAAAAAACAAATCCCCCCGAAACTAGTCCAATTTATTATTAATTTGCTCACAGATAGGTCCATTATTATTGAGTCTTCCTCTAAATGCTTAAGGCGCAAACTATGGAGAGGTTTACCCCAGGGTTCTGTTATCAGTCCTCTGTTGTTTAATATTTATATAAGCGACCTAGACTCAGTAATTCCTTTTTCTATCAAGCGACTTTACTTTGCGGATGATATCCTTATATATTTGTTACATAAAAATATTATTCTTGCAGCTAAGGAAATGAATTTGGCTTTACAATATATTAAAAGCTGGTTGTCAATAAATGGGATGAATCTGGCGGCATCTAAAACAAGGGTCGTAGCTTTCACGCGCAAAAGAAAAATTCCCCACTTCTCAATCTCTTTTGATAATGTGCCTCTACAAAACGCTACTCAAATCAAATTCCTTGGTCTTCTTTTGAACCATAAACTTTCCTGGCTTCCACACATTCAGATAATTTCTACAAAGTGTGAAAAGGGTCTTAATATGATGCGAGCAGTTTCCAGAGTATGGTGGGGATCTCATCCTACCACTCTTAAATTAATGTATAATTCCCTAGTTCGGAGCCACTTGGATTACGGCACATTCCTTTTTGATCCCCTCCCTAAATATTTAGATAAGAAAATGGAAAGAATTCAATCAAAAGCCCTCAGAATGATTATTGGAGCTATGAAGTCTTCTCCAATTAATGCGCTTCAGGTGGAATGTGGGGAGCCTCCATTATATTTCAGAAGGCAATTCCTTGCCAATAAATATATTTTCAAGGCTTTATCGTTATCACATCATCCTATTAAACAAAGTCTTAATCTGCTAAGTGTTAATTTGAAGTCTAACAAAAGATTGAGTGAAAAAAAATGTTTTCCTCTCCTAATTAAAAGTTTTCATCTCTATAATTCTCTGTCATCTTCCCTCCAATATCTTCAAGAAGTTCCCAATCTTCCTATATACAATATTCCATTTAAGGCAATCACTTTTATGCCGAACACAATAACATCAGACTTTCGGAAGAATATTTTATCTTCCCCAAATAAATTTCAAAATGTGGATGACTGTTTTAAAAGCATTGTGGCTTCAAAATTCCCTGGATTTTCCATCCTTTACACTGATGGTTCCAAATTTGAAAATAAAAGATGTGGAGCATCGATATATAGTCCAGAATTCAACATCAATCTCTCTTATAAATTACCGAAAGAAGTTTCCATATTTACAGCTGAATGCTTTGCAATTGAACAAGCGCTAAATCAAATCCAGGTTCTCAACATTCATCGAGCCTTACTATGTACTGATTCGCTAAGTGCTCTAACTAAAATTATGTCAAATATTCTATGTTATCCGGAAGACAATATTATATGTAAAATAAAAAATCTTCTCAATTCTCTAAGTGAATCTGGGTTTGAGACGATATTGGCCTGGGTCCCTGCCCATTTGGGTATAGAGGGTAATGAGATGGCCGATTCTCTCGCCAAATCTGGTTCGGATTCCGGAACTATCCCACTAAATTTTAGAATCCCTATCTCCGATGTCTTCCCGATTCTTAAATCTAACATGACTCGTGCCTGGGAAGTAAATTGGGCAGGCTCCAAAATAAGAACTGGATCTTTCTATGCTGGAATTCAAAACCATATCCCTGCTAAGCCATGGTTTCACGGTAAAAAACTGTCAAAGCGATTCATTTCATGTATTTCGAGAATGAGAATTGGTCACTGTTCAATTGCATCCCACTTGGCTAGAATTAGAGTTTTGGATGATCCGGTCTGCCAGTGCGGTGTGGAAGAGGAAACCCTCGACCACGTTTTCTTTAACTGTAAAAATCATTCATCTTTCAAGAACATATACCGCCGTCTTATTAAAATCACACACCAGTCCCCCCTTAACATTTCATACCTTTTATCTCTTAACAATTCTCGTGTTCATACAGCTTTATGTAAGTTTATTAACCTGAATGAATTCAACATTTAATTTGTTTTAGCGATCTAAATGAGTCCAATGATTAATTTGTTTTATTATTCTCCCAATAGATTAACCGAATTTTTTTATCCACTTTAACTGTTACCGGCACAAAGCACTCTTTTCAGGGTGAAATGCCTAAAACCAAAAAAAAAAAAACTAGCTCAGTTATGTGCAAATTGATGGCAATTGCAAGGACACGTATGAATCGTTTTGATTTAAAAAAGCAATTTCATCTACAAAAATTCGGGGTATCGCCTTATATATCTTGTAAACAGGACAAGGATTTTTTGCTTTGCTTGTAATTAAAAACAAGTTCCAGAATCTACTGAAAGCAATTGACGATATACGTGTAGCTGTGAGCAATAATATTAGTCCCAGGATTCCACAGCTTGTAAAGGAGATGAAAGCTCTAAAATCACATTAGTGACTTGCTAAATTGAAATTTATAACCAAATTGTTCTTTTTGATAGTATTTTTATTTTTTATTTTATTTTTTTTTATTATTTTAATATAGATCATATGGGTTACATTAATACATACATATTTTGCAAAATATAATATTAAGGTTCATAATTGGTCATGTATACCTTATCAGAAAAGAGGAGCTCTTGTGCCTGATAAGGGAGCCACGATTCTTACTTAGATTCAATGTTATAATATTATGTTATGTGTAAAATATATAATATATATATATATATATATATATATATATATATATATATATATATATATATATATATATATATATATATATATATAAATATATATATTTTTTTTTTTTTTTTTAATATAAGTTTTTTTGGAAAAAAAGTTTGATTTTATTTATTTGTTCTTGTTGGTTCGTAATACAGCGCAATTTGGAAGGGAGATTATTGTAGTTTTTTATGGCTTGGTAAATATAATGGTTTTGCATTTGAGTTGTTTTAAAGATTGGCATAATAAATTGATTTCCATTTCTCATGAGTTTGTAAAATTCTCGATATTCTGTGTTTTTTTTTTTTTACACATTTTTATAATGGAAGTTTGCTTAAATATATCATCAATATTTGGTACTGGAAACAATTTAAAAAGCAATTTTGTTGGGAAAGTAGAGTTTTTTTTAAGTATTACCTTTATAATAATTTTTTGCGAGACTTTTACTGAGTTTATGTTGTTTTTATAAGATCCTCCCCAACCTATGATTCCGTAAATAAGCAGGGAGTGGACAAGAGCATAATATACATTTTTTAGTATTTTCACATTTAAAATATTTCTTAACCTAACAAATATATACATACATTTCCTTATTCTCTTTACTAACTCCGTAATATAGCTTTTCCATTTCAGATTTTCATCGATGATCACACCAAGATATTTAATTTCAGAAGAAGAGTTGATTACAGTACAAATAGGATTAAGTAGTTTACAGTTGACATTGTCACAATTTTCATCATGGATTATGATATTTACTTTGTGTTTAGGTATATTTTGTAGTGAAAATAATACATATGTTGTTTTTTTAGCATTAAGTGTGTATAATAGTTGTAGTTACCTTCTGCTAAGTTTAATTAACGAAAATATTAATCAATATTTAAATTAACGAACTTATTGAAAGTATTAATCAAAGTTAAAATTGACGAACATATTGAAAGTATTAATCGAAGTTTGTTTAAGATTAACACAGTTCATTATTCTTGTTCCTTGTGGTCCCTGTAGGAACACATAAATGTCATAGTAGTCAAAGGTCAAAAAAAGGCTGGGAACAATGCTGTAAATTAAAGTACGCTTGTTTTATTCGACAATTTTGAACATCACTTCATTTTTAGTTTCGTTCTGGACCCATGTATTTTTTTTTTTCATTTAGACTCGAGTGATTTTCGTCAACTATTGTGAATTATTTTATTTTTATTAGGCTTATAATTATTGCTTATAATAATTTGTTTTTATTTTTTTCATGTAACTTAAGTTAATTTCATACTTTTATACTAGCGTGTTAATCGATGATGGTGTAATAACTGCGACATCAGCACCTGAAAAGTAAGAAAAACACATTGTAAGAATTTATTTTTCATGAACTTTGGATTGTTTTACATTAAATTCCACCGAATTGCATATGATTTTTACAAATCTTATTTAAATTCAAATTGATTTGCTTGAGATTTTGTTTGTCATTATTTGTGGACCGGTTATGATAATATATTTTTTTCTTTATTTGTAAGGCATAATAATGTAGATGTAGTTTTGTGGTTGGGTGTGAAATGTAAATGAAAATTATAATTAGGATGGAGAAAAAAATGTAAAGAAGTTACTACAAATTTAAAAATAATTACATGTATGAAATGACAAACTTATTTGTGAACTTATAAGAGAAACGAATTATTCTTTATATTTATAATATAATATTTATTATTGATTCCCCCAACTAAATGGTTAAGTTTGAACATCGAGATTTTTCAGTGTTGCTGAACATGATAGCAAAGTTGATTATTCATGTCATTATTGAAGGAATTTCAAGTAACTTTAAATTATACTAAAATTTATGATTTATGTAATATTATTAAATGGCAGCCAAAATATATTTTTGACAAATCATTACGTAGCACCTTTCTCAATATGCCAGGTACACGAGACACACGAACAAGTAAAATGGTTAAGAGTGTTTCTCAGAAAAGCGATTGTTCCATATTCGAAACCCATTTCCGCAGGCACACCGACTTCCGGCACGTGTTAACACGTTGCTGGCCGCCGGAAATAGGAATCCAGTCCGCTTTATCTGCTTGTCACCTTTGATTTTCATATTTTAATTTATTTCGCAATAAAATTCAAACTATCCTGTTAAAAAAATTATAAATCTATTATCGACAAATACATTTTCGCTTTTTTTCTGAGGTTTTATTTTTACGTGAATACCTCACAAGAATTTTAATTACTCCCAACCATCTGAAGCCAGTGGGACTATGACCTTCGAATTATCGGGAAGCTGAAGGAAGTAGTGGAGTGAAAGAGATGGGAAAGCGAAAGATTTAGAAGTAAGTGTCTATTTAGATCTGGTCACCACCATAGCAAAAGCAATTTCAAGCAACGTTTGGAATCTGATGGTGGTCTTTCACCAGGGCGATACTGAGAGTATCTACCACTCCACCTTCTAGTGTCGACGCCATTACTATTGTGTGCACTTAAGAATTTCAAAATCTATTTATCTTCGCCGGCGGACACCGGGCGGGCGGTTTTTGTGTATTTTTTATACAAATCTACAGTTTTAATCCGAGATTGAAGAAAATATGCCCACTTGACTTTCAAAACAATAGAAAGGTCACTATCTTAGTACAATTTATAAAATTTCTGTGTTAGGCCCGGATAACGCCGGGGACTATAGATAGTATAATATAAACGATTTAATTTCTCTCAAAATAAAATCTATCTATACCTACGTATATAAAAAATAGTGTCTGAAGGTTTGTTTTCATACCAATCTACAACTATATTCCGTAATTTATGAAATTTCTCATACTTGACCATCAAAACAAAAAAAAATCCACTGTCTCAGTCTCACATTCCAAAACCCACCCCATAACCCTTAATCAGATTAAAGCCCGGGACTTCAGCTAGTTTAATTATTCAAATCTAAATTATTATTTTGTAATCCATTAAAATCTTGCAGATGGTGCCCTGAAGATGTCATAACAGTGTAGGCAAACATGAACATGAAATATACTCGTTAATTCAAAACACATCCTACTTTAGACTACTGACATGCAATAAATAGTGTGTAGGTAATTGCATCGGGGGATTATAGCCAGTCTAGCCAGCTATGTCATCGGGAGAAGTGCCGGGGCTTATAATTGCTAGCTATTTGGTCCTTCAGTAAGAGACAAGAGACTACAGGACTAATGGAAGAACTGAAGCATTTGCAGTTGTAGCTGATTACTGTGGAAAACACAATTTTATTACAAGATCAAATGTTCAATGCTCGTCTCGGATAAACACACCCTATTTTTATTTGTATGTGACAACTATTGACTTTTTATTTATATGTGACACCTATTAACTTTTTCCAAAAGTCTAAAAGAATATATTTTTTTTTTTGAATAATTTTTTTTAATAACGTTTACATGTTATTTCCTTCAATGTGATATATCATTGAAGAAGAAGGTAATACGAATAAATATAAACAAAAAAAGGTAACGGTCTCAACTGGACACTATCTAGGTTACTTAAGGTAATTTTTAAGATTAAAGAAAATAAAAATCACAAGGACAATTTCCAATATAGAATTCAGAAGATTTAAGAGGAAAAAATAAACGTAAATCTTCAAGGTTTTAAAAAAGCCGTTAAGATGAAAAGCTACACTTTTAACGTACAAAACAACCCTTCCTTAATGCGTTTTCTTAGGGAAGCAATTAAGGCTTTGCTTGCGGGGCTCACATAATGGCGTTATTAGCCGCCTTCTCCACTATTGTACGCGATTTCTCGCAAATGTCATCTGCAGGGCTATGGCTGTACTGGGCCTTGGACTAGCGCCACCAGGGCCTAGGGGCTAGGGGCTGGGGGTGGCTAAAAGATCTTCACCATCGTGTATTTATTTACTGAATGTTATACCTCCTGTAATTACTAAAAATTCTATTTTCAGTTGTGATTCTGTCTGTAATTCCGGCACAATGAACTCTAGAACTTGGATTTGTTTTGAATTTAAGTGTATTTTTGAAAATTGAAACTGATTGTGCTAAGAGTTCAGACAAGCGATAAAAAGTATGTAACAACATTTTTTTTACATAAACTTGTTTGAAATAAGTATTTTTAAATAGATTTTTGACAAATTTCGTCATTTTACCAACGGTGTTCGACAGATATATTTCTAATCGTCTCTTAAATTGACAATGTTTGTTTGTAAAAAGAAATAATTCCGAGGTAATTCATTTTTTACTATTTCAAGTTCACAAGTCCTACAATTATTCCCGTGATTTGTTTACGGATTCGCGCTGGTTGATAATTAAAATGTTGGATGCCTAATTCCATAATGAGAAATTTAATAATCACAGTTTCCTAAGAATGGCGGTAATTTTTTAATTAAATTAAAATTATCATAAGGCTCTAGTGAAGAACTGACTTTTCCATAGATTTTTAGTATTTTCTAAGGAATCAACGTAATACAATCATTTTGATTGTGTTACCTTCTAATAAAAATACAAAATTAACATTCTTTAAATAAATTTCCATATTTTTTTTAGTTTTTATACGTTCTTTACCTGCTAAACTGGCAATATTTTAATATATCAATTAAAATAGGTACAAAGTACAATTTATAAAAAAATCGAATTACTTATTCAAAATTGGCACATTTTGACTTGTCTCCGTGTAAGAAATATGAAATACTTTATCAGTTTGATGCACGAATTCTTAGCGTTTTTTACGAAAAAAAAAGTTTATATATACATATAATTTTAGCAACATTTATTTATATATATATATATAAATGTATAAATGTTGCAGAAAAAATTGATGTGATGTGTAAAAAAATGATCTCTTCGCTCCTGGCTGTATCTACGTCATAAACGTAATTGCAATTTTTATGTAACTGTTATCTAATACAATAAAAAGGACAGCAATGTCGACGTACGTTATGAAATCTGAAAATGAAAAAAAGTAGTTTGTATTATGTAGGTAGTTTTGTACAGAGATGCAGGTATTTTTTAAAGTTGAATATGAAGGAAACGATAGCGAATTGATGATGATGTATGAATACGAATGATGCAAAAGTGTTTACCACTGACGTCTGTGGCATATTTTCCTCTAAACGTATCACGCAGGGAAACGACTGAACCAATTCCATCATTTTCCTATGTTTACAGGTTTGAAGCTTGGTTAACAGATGTCGCTAGTCGCATGAAAAATCAACTATGATTCCTATTGGAGTCGTGAATGTTTTTATTACCATAGATTTCTACACAGATAACCAATAAAATTATTTTACACAAACGCACTATTTTCGATGATAAAAACGATTTTTCCTTCCGTGATTTTTTTCCGAAAAGTTTTTCTTAATGAAATTCAAAATGAATTAATTTAATTATCAAAACTGGTACATAAAATTTAGTAACAATTATTTCCAGAGACCCTATCTTGTGTATCTAGTGGTGTACTGGATAGATCGAAAAATAATTAAATTTGATAATAATTTTGTTATGAAATTTGAAGAATAAATCAAAGAACATTTTCGAATTAAATCAAAAGTATTGATAAACGTCGCTAAGAACCCTGAATCTTTGCGCATTTGCGGGGTAAAAGAGGACTGCTGGCGGGGGTTCCAAACTAGTTCCATAGTGGAAGATACTCTCAGTATCGCTCTGGTGTAAGACCACCTTTCTGAATTGAAACGGTTTTGGACGTGTTTGGTGATCAGATCTGAATAACCACCCACCTTTCCGATCTCCTTCTCCTCACACTACCTTCAGCCTCACAGACGCACTGGCTCCAAACGGTCGGGAGCAGTTGGGACTATTGTGCGGTTTCAATATTTTCGATACTATTGGAGTTCACAAATGAATTCAAAAGTGTTCTCTTTGAATCATGTACATGGAAACAAGTCCATCTTAGTACATCTTTGAATCATGTACATGGAAAAAAATGGGTATTGGTAATTTATCAACAATCTCTTCAAATTGCTGTGTCTTGTTAAACTTTTAGTAAATTCCTAATATATCTGAATACGTGTTCATGCACCTGCATTAGCCTTGAACATATATAAGGCGATATTTAGACTGATTAATCAGTGGCGGCTCGTGATTTTTGGGTGTGTTTTATGTTTTAATATAAAAAAAATGACATTATTGATATCATTGATCAAATTCGGTTTTTTGTATGAAGATTTTCAGGATATCGGTGCAGTGCACTGCCAAACTCAAAACCATTTTTTTGTGAAACATCATCAATAATGTAGAATTTTTCGAACTTAGCACTATATCACACTCAACACAACACACAACATGATAATACATTCGTATTGTATTAAAAGGACATGATTTTTTCGTTTTTCCAAAATAAGTAATCCTATTGTTTTCAATATTCATTATATGATGAAAATTTAATTTGTGTTAATAAAATTATTGACTAGGCGTTATGTTCGACAGTATACTCACCTTTGTATGTCATATTAATAATATTATCAACAAGGCCCTAAAGACTCTTGGCTTTGTTTTGAGAGCTGCAAAAGATTTCAATAATTTAGGAATATTCATTATGTTATATAAAACCCTTGTCAGATGCCAACTTGAGTATAACTCTACGTTATGGTCTCCATTTTTCAATATTCATTTGGATAACATTGAAAAGATTCAACGGAAGTTTCTAAGGTTTATAAATTATAAATTGCATATTCCTATACAAAACATAAATTATAATTACCTCTTGGATAAAATGTCTCTATTGAATCTTTCAGAAAGAAGAATAAGTACAGATTTAATACTGTTACAAAGAATACTACATTCTAAAATTGACTGTCCCGAATTACTTCAATGTATCAATATCCATGTTCCCAAAAAATCATGCCGACATTTCTTACCTTTTTACTTCAATAACACCAGGACACTAGCTTACTAAAATTCTCCGATTCCGAGACTTCACAATCTCGGAAACAAATATTCTGATCTGAGTGATGTATTTCATTTGAAAACTAATCAGTATAAATGTTGTATATTCTATCACATTTATTCTTCTAGACACAAATAGACCTATGTACCCATATAACTTCTCCGCTTCTACTATTTTGTTTTGTTGAATCTTTTAAACTCAATTATATGCGTGAGGATTCATTTTTGCCATTTTATTTACATTCTTCTTTATTGTATTAATTTTTAAGTGTTTACTCTGATACAAAATGCTTGTATTTTTTTTAAAGAAAAGCCCACTAGGGCGTGTAATAAATAAATAATGATAACCTGATTACAAATAATTTGAAGAAATTCTTGATAAAAAATAACAATACTGTTTTTTTCCGTGTATCATAACGCCGTTTCTCCCGAGGCTTCAGAGCCAAACAAACAACACAAGTTACGGCACTTATTTTCGTTGTGAAGTTCAATTAAACTACTTTTACACGCACCTTGTGGTCACATTCTAACGCACGCGTCAATTGTTCATTTTGAATCGATCTGTTCGCACAATCGGCCGTCGACCGCCGGCCGCCCGCCGCGGTACATTGACACCGCGGACTGGGACTGAGTTGTGTTAGTGTTCTACATCGCGGGAACAAAGATTTTTTTCATGAATGAAACGTCCCAAACAATACGGACGGGTGACGGGACAATGGACGCACGAGGTGTGTGCCAAGTTGGTGTGAACCCGCTCTTATCGCCGGTGCATTCTTCTATTTTGTATTCAATAAGCAAGGCCGTGCATAGTGCATAAGTGCAGTATTGTTCCTACGTAGTCAATGGAAACACCGTTGCATTGCCTACATTATTGTCGAAATATGAAAAAAACGACAAAATTAAATCGTCGTTAGGATAGGTTAGGTTAGGTTAGGTTAGTGTCGCTGTGAAGATTTTCGTGGACGATTGGGATCGGGAGATCGTTATTTATTTTTATTAAAAACGAGGATATACGCAATGGAAATAAATCACTTTATATACAACACTATTCAATAAAAATAATCGAAATGTTTCGAAACTGATGGTTGTAATGAAAATTTATTACTTTATATACTACACTATTTAATCAAAATGATGGAAATGTTTCGAAACCGACGGTTATAATGAAAATAAATCACTTTATATACAACACTGTTTAATCAAAATAATCTAAATGTTTCGAAACTAATAATAATATTTGGCTAATTTATATAGCGCCGTTTTCGTGAGAAATCACCTCAATGGTTATAATGAAAGTAAATCACTTTATATACAACAATATTTAATCAAAATAATCGAAATGCTTATTGGTATAATGAAAATTAATATACAGGGTGTTAAGGGACGTACTTGACTTACCTTTAACCAGTGATTCGTGACATTATTTAGAGAAAAAAATAGAAGTGAAATTTTTGTCTCCGGTGACATTTTTGTTGTTCTGTACTCCTTTTTGGGCAACGTTAAGCCGTTCTGTTCAAGAATCCCATCCAGCTATCCCGTACTCTACTAGTGATTGACATAAAGCGTAGAATACTTTTTTAATGTCGGTTATGGTATATTATTGATTTTATTAGTACTCCTAAATTAAATTCAACTATTTTTTTAAATGCACACGATACATTGTATGGATTTCTGAAATAAATGCATACAAAATGCAAAGTTAACAGCGGTTGCATAGATTTATGCAATGTATCATATAATATCAATATATCTTTTTATATCATTTCACGATTTTTACGATTATAATTATTATGATTCCCAGAACAATGCATTAATAAATTACATGAGTACAGGCAAATCATTTAATAGTACGGAAGTACGATTGAATATATTTGTGCACACCAATTGTATCGAAAGTTTCAAAAAAGTTTTTCGAACATGTTTTTAACACCCGCCCGCATTCCCCACTTATTCCTCTCTTACTAACATGACTAAAGACGTTTATCATCAACATCATTTAACATCAAACTAAAGAAAATACCCTAAGAGAACAATATCATCCAAAAGAATTATATTAATCTAGCACCAGTACCTTCTCAAGTATGTATTTATTTGGAATAATCGCGGTGAAAACATTACGCGGTGCGTAAGATCGGAATCGTGGAAAATTTGACTTATTACCTTATTATTAGACTTATATACCAATGCTGAACCGCCGCATAAGAATCTAATAAGTAAAAATGTTTAATTATAATTGTCGAGCACAATTTTTTGCATTTAACGAATTTCAGTGCATTTATTTCAGATTGAATCAAGTTAGGTCTACAAGTAATTATATTCTATGCAAGAAAACATATAAAATCGTCCGCGTTAGGATTTATTTCAGAATGAATCAAGTCAGGTCTGCAAGTAATTATATACTGTGCAAGAAAACATACAGGATTTTCCAATAAGAGGTGTTATTTTGATATTCAATCGTAAAAGATCAATGATTTCGTTGCTTGTGTGGCACGTAGTGCCGTTTTGTTGAAAGTATACGTTTTCCAGATCAATACCATCCAATTCCGGCCATAAAAAATCATTAATCATCTCTCGATAGCGCAATCTATTCACCGTAACTGTTGCTCTAGCCTCATTTTCAAAATAGTAAGGTCCAATGACTCCGCCGGAGCATAAACCGCACCAAACAGTCACACGTTGAAGATAGAGAGGCTTTTCAACAATAACTCTTGGATTTTCCGAGCCCCAGATGCGACAATTTTGCTTGTTGACGAAGCCACCGAGCCATCACTCAAGATGATTTGCATTTGATTCACTCAAGTGAATTTTAATAATTTCAATGCGTTGTTGAAGCGTGTATCGTTCCATTTTTATTAAAAGCGTAGTTTCTACTTGTCAAATGTCAAAAATGACAGCTTCAAAAGTAACATTTACTGAAATAGCGGGCTATTCAAAATAACACCTTTTATTGGAAAATCCTGTATAATGTCGTCGCGTTAGGATTTCACCAGTGTTGTGGATTGTTTTGCTGTACCTATCTTGTAACTATATATAAATATTCGAACATAACTAAACCATAATGGAAAAAAAAGTATACTCATGTAGTATAAATTGAGAAAATATAAAAAAGAACTGATAAATATCTATTATTGTATTTATTTTTTGAGTTACTGTGCCATGTTGCGCACTTCTTCCTTCATTAGCCAACGTTTCTGCACGGAGAAAACTTACTGATAAAATACTGTTAATTTACTAAAAAATGGTCAAAGTTTACGTTTTTCTGTTAAAAACGGGACTGCAGGCCTTTAACGAACAAATTGACAGAGTTCCTAACAAAGTTTCAGTTAAGAGCGAATATTTTATGTGGCCGGCAAAACAACTGTTCATAAAAATATTGATATTGACATACTGATATAATATATAATAACAAACAAAACATTTCTAATATTAATGTACCTAACAGAAGTTCAGAATAAAAAGGCTTATTATTATACTGATATTGTCGCATTCCGTCTTGATGTTAATTAGGAAAAGAACTCGTGTTCTCGATATATCCTGAATGGCTAATATTTTATCAGGAAATTGTCATGCTATATCCTTTTTTAATAGGATTAATTTTATCTGTGTGACAGCTTTATTGTGTCCTCTGTCCACCATCAGGGCAGATGCGATGGACACTGTAATGCCTTGGAGGAAGCATGGCGTAGTAACCCAAAAATTAATCACGATAATACTTTGGCAGTGAAAATCTCTAATCAGATCTGATATATAACCGGGCTAACAACACCTTCACTCCCTTCACTCCAACTTAACTGATATGTATGCAGAATCATGAAACAATATTTTCTATGCAAAAGCCTTATCTGAATGCCCGAATGAATAGGTACAAAAAACATGAACAGATTTTGGAGACTGATATTAACTAGGCTTCCCAAGGCTTTTGCTACGCCACTGACAATTGACATACGTGTATATTAGTAAAATAAATATGGATAGATAGCTCATTAGAGGTCATGCACATTTTTAATCTCAATTTTTCCGAGAATCACAATCGTTTTTTTTATTAGCCTCGTAATGAGCGAAACAAGGAATTGTATTTTATTTGATTTTTTTCTAGCGCAATTATAAATTATAAACTTACAAGCAGGTTTGAAAAATAGCCAAAAATAATTTAAAAAAAGTGACCACAAAGAGTCGTGTGTATATATAATATTAGTTTTACTATTCGGTTTCGCTCATAATATTTTTTATCGACGTGAGTAAATACCTTTTAGGGTGTTTTTTCATCGGCAAATTGAAAATATGAAACAATAGGAAATAAGGCGTCTTGTCTAGCTTTTCAAAATCAAATTAAAAATATTTATTACAAAGCTCATACCTCAAGAACCTACTTTTCGGGCTTCTAGTTTTTTTTTTGTAATTTTAGGAAAAATAAATGATTCAGACAGTAATTTCTAAAACATTATAAAAAGTAACTGAAGCATTTGCCTGAATCCTAAGTTTATCTGTCACGAGAAGGGGATAAATATATAAATATACATTTTTTTTAGAATAATTCAATGGGAGAAAAATAAATTTAAAAATTGTGTTAAACAGAAAAATTAAAAAGGTGGGTATTGTTCAAATGAAACATTACTTACTGAAATAAACCTAAGAAATACTAATAGTAATTATTTATAATATTACATTAAAAAAATATTTTTAGTAAAAAATAAGATACACACACATTTACTAATATACTGAACGTGATGAATATTATATACAGGGTTTTCCAATAAGAGGTGTTATTTTGAATAGCCCGCTATTTCAGTAGATGTTACTTTTGAAGCTGTCATTTTTTGACATTTGACAAGTAAAAACTATGCCATTAATAAAAATGGAACGATACAAGCTTCAAAAATGCATTGAAATTATTAAAATTCACTTGAGTAAATCAAATGCAAATCATCTTGAGTGATGAGGCCATTTTCAACTCGGTGGCTTCGTCAACATTCAAAATTGTCGCATCTGGGGCTCGGAAAACCCAAGAGTTATTGTTGAAAAGCCCATATTTTCTCAACGTGTGACTGTTTGGTGCGGTTTATGGTCCGGCGGAGTCATTGGACCTTACCTTTTTGAAAATGAGGCTGGAGCAACAGTTACGGTGAATGGATTGCGCTATCGAGAGATGATTAATGATTTTTTATGGCCGAAATTGGATGGTATTGATCTGGACAACGTTTATTTTCAACAAGACGGCGCTACGTGCCACACAAGCAACGAAACCATTGATCTTTTACGATTGAATATCAAAATAACACCTCTTATTGGAAAACCCTGTACAATTGAAAATTGAGCATGCGCGGGGTGCCAAATACGATGCTGCCAGATTAAAAAAAGTTAGTTTTTTTTTATTAGTACCAAATCGAATATAAAATTGTGTGGTCTTTATACAATGCATTACTAAAATGCGGTTTAACGGTTACTAAGTGTTTTTTATTAGTAAGGATTATAGTAACACAGATAAATGAAAAAAATAATAGTGTTACACAGCGAATGAAGAAACGTACAAATGTTTAAACGAAGTAACTACATCGATGTTGTTGTTTTGTTTGTTTATAGGAAAATTGTTTTAATTTTTCTACTAAAAGTATCCACTGCTTTTAACTTTGACGGAATCAACCAGAATTTGATGTTTATTAAATAACTCGTATACTTTTGATTGGTCAGACCAATGTGGAATACGTGTGTTAGGAATTTACTAAAAGTTTATCAGGAAACAGCGTGTTATTCGGTTCCTAACCGGATTACTAATAATTTTAATATATTACCAATAAATTTACGGCCTCCTTCATCGAGGGGTAAGGCTCTCGGCAAGCCGAAGGTAGCGGGTGCAAAACCCCGACGTGCCTAAACTAACATTTTATATATTGTTAATTCGTGTCATTTCACAATTTATTCATTTAAATAATATATAGTATACTTGCTGCACGTTCCAGAATGGAAAATACTCTCAGTATCGCCCTGGTGTAAGAACAATATTCAGTATGGAAACGTTGCTTGAAATGGCTTTAGCCGTGTTTGTTGACTAGATATGAATAGCCAGGTACTCTCCCACCTTCCTCTCTTCCATCTCCTTCCCCTCCCTACTACTTTCAGCCTCACAACATACCCCAAATTGGGGATGCCACAGTCTTACTGGCTACATATGGTTGGGAGCAGTTGGGACTCTTGTGAGGTATTCATATAAAAAACAAAATTTTCTCCGTGTAGTTGAGATTAATGACGATTAACGAAAAAAAAATTATTTTCGTATAAATTTCGTACCTAAAATTTTTAATTACATAGTAAAGTATAAAGCATAAAGTCTTGCCACCACATGATGACAAATGATTTATTTTTAAAGCCGCACCAATAATGTTTTAACTATCGGAAACGTATTTATATTAAAAAGTATTTATTTTTCACTAGTTTCATAATAATCAAATAGCCACGTGACAATTTTGCAACAACCCCTCAATGACACAGCCGATGGTGATTGAGCAATACGCTTCGATGCCTCAACTTGTTGCGAAATATAGAATTATGAGGTAACATTAGTAGGCAGCGCAACTTGCGGCGGGTGCGAATAACAGATAACTGTAATAATCCAAAATTATAATGTGCCTAGGATTTCAAAGGCCAAATGTGCACCGGGCGGAACTGTCACGGGTGCCCGCTTTATGGTTATTTATAAATGGATAGGGTTTCATTATGTTGGAAAATGTTACTACCGCAAGGGTTAATATTGTCTGCGGAAAAGTGCATTTCCTTTAAATATCATTAAAAAGAATTTTACTAAATGCATATATATTTATATAATAATTTTCTTTGATTTAATAGTCGATTCAAACAGGTTAATGGACCCGTATTACAGTATCGCCATGAAGTATTTAGTTTAGTAAGTAGATCAATCCACTACGCAATATTAGAAGTCGGTATTTATTTCATTTTCAAATTCTGGGACTAGCTACCAAATGTATTCCTCGTTGCCCATAATACTTATGGAGAGAAATAATTATACCGAGACAGTAGGTACATCTTCAATTTATCACTTAACAAATCTAGAACTTTGTTATTTAAACTATTCATATGTAAAAGCCCCTAAAAAAGGCGTTAATAAATAAAATAAATTAATAAATATTAAACAGGAATCTTCTTAACCTCACTCTTTTCCATATATTAACCCTCGAAACATCCTTCAGTATCTTTATTTATTTATATTTAAGACACAAACATGACATTTATGAAACACGCTTGTAGGTAATCCAAAAAATATTTCTCACATTAATGCACATTTACAAAAACAAACACAAAAATATAAAATTTCACATTAAATCTCACTCGTTTTTAATATTTCTTCCAAGAAGAACTCCCCGAAAGCAGCCTCAAGCAAAATCGCCCGGCATCGCCCGTATCCACCGTCACAACACTGTTTACATTGAAATATAAATATGTTATATCTTATATTAGGGATGCCACATTCCGCGTCATAATAGTTCACAGCAATCGGGTCTCAAAAACAGAAAAAAGACTTCCTCGTACCTTTTTTCATTTTGCTATTACGTATTGTTTACATTCACAACATACTCAAATGAGGGGTGTCGTAGTCTTACTAGAAAAGTGGATACCCAGCGATTACGTAAAAAAATACTATGAAATAGGTCAGTAGGTACCTACCTACATGGCGTCACTTGCCTGGCTTCATGTCACACTCGCCCACGCTACAATTTGCGAACCTATCGGCGATTATCCACGAATAGCAGACGGCCTGTTATTATTTGTAAATGTACTCGTAAATAGCATATTATATGGGTTGGTGCCAGGTACCAGTCTCCGCCATATTGGAGGAATTGGCGCGCGAATCGATCGCCCGCGGCCATTGTTTGCAGTTGGGCGGGAACAATGGCGGCCGCGTCAACAACAGCTGATGGCGCCGTGAAATGAGCGATTAACGGACAATGGACATCTCTAGCACATAGCTCGTGTCTCGTGTCGCAGTATCTCTCAAGAGTGTCTCGATGTGACGATTATATTGGTACACACAAGAAAAACAACAATTAAGAAGTAAATAATTTCCCGAAAGGAGAAAATTAATAAGTACTAATAAGGGTGTGGGGAAGTGTACAACTTATGTATTTCCTATTAACACAAATCTTCTTCAATTTCATGGTTTTCTCAAAATAAAGTCTTTTAATAATTACTACGTAATTTAAAAATGTAATCCTGCGAATCGCGTAAAATTATACCAGTTTAGATTGAATTGAAATTCCAGATTAGTATAAATCATATCGGACAAGCGATAAAGTAGATACCAAAATTATTTAATTAAGAAAAATCTTTTTCGAAATTTGTATATCTTTTGCTTAAACGTTTGACAGGTGTCGTAATTTTAGTTTACTAACATTTAGATGGGACATGAAGCGAAAAAATAAGTTAAACTTTTTTACCTCCATCTGACCTCCAAAGATCCCAAAGCTAAAACTAAAATTACCGAATCCCGTCTTCGCGTCATAATAATGGAAAACACTTGGACGAGATATTATTTGTATGCAATAGCGCCTCTAATTGTAAAGCTCTATGCATTCGAAAGGTAAATTTCTTCTTTTTAGACGCAATGAACGTGAGGAAATTTTTTATGAATATGTTTAGCTTCGCAAATCCTACAATTATTATGATATCGCTGGCTTTTAACGGGGTTGCGCTAATATTTATACCATTCGAACAAATAATGTAGCACCTCTTATGAAATGGAAAGGTATTCAAAGAATATTTTCTGTATAATCTTGTATTTAAACTCAAAAAATGTAGCAACTTCAAATAACAAATGAAAGACACAGAAAATGTCGCGATCACTTATGCACCATGGCAGAAAACACGTTCGCAATATACCAGGGTTCATGATATGTCACGTGTAGATAACATAAATACCAGAAATATTACGGCCTCCGACGCATTAATTATTCACAATACAATAATTGATCACAATCCAACCGCAATAAGTATTCCAGACATATCTCTTAAAAAGCAATAAAAAACTAACCTCTTTACACCATCCATCTGCTATGAGGGATTAATTAAGGATGTAAATGATGAAACGTAGCAAGATGTATATAGAGTGATTGAAGTTAAAAAACAAAAAAGTAAAAATATTTGGAGCATCGCTAAACAGTACTAAACATACCAATGACTCGAACATTAATGAACTACAGATTAGAAACACAGCCACCATTTATTTAGGCACAATTTCTTCCATACAAACCAATGGATGATGCTATAGCGCAACTTATAGAACATATTTTTGGAAATCTAGATCGCGAAAAGAAAAACATCGCCCTATTCTTATACTTAGCTAAAGCTTATCTTTCATAAAATTTCTCACAAATTGCTCTTTTTTATTATTCTTTATTTTGGCTTTTACCCATTAGGGGTGATCTTGGCACATTAAAATTTATATTACTCTTAAAAATATTACAAAATGTAGGGATTGTAGATTTATTAAACACTTATTTAACAGGTAGGAGTCAGCAACACAAAAATGGCACAACGATAAGTAGGTAACTCACTCGATATTAACTCTGGTGTACCACAAGGAAGCACACTGGGACCTCTTCTATTTATAATTTACATCAATGAGTTATGCAAACTATCAATAAACGGAAAAAAATTATTACGTTCGCAAACGATAATTTGGTTTGAAGGAGAGGACTGGGCTGAAACTCATAAGCGTGCTAAATGTGGAATTAAAGCTTTAAAACAGTGAATTGATAAAAATATACTAAAACTAAATACATAAGATGTAGTTCAACTATAGCGGGACAACTTACTGCATCGTTTACAATAAAAACACCTTAGCCTAATTGTAATTCCAATAATAATGATTCCAACTGCAAATGATAAGCTTTGGAATATGTGAACAACTTCAAATATATAGGTGTTATTATGGACAATCATCTTAAGTGGAATTATCACATCTATAACCTATTAATAAGGACAAAAAATTATTCACATATTTTTTGATTTCGAAATGTAATCAGATCACAAAATCTAAGAAAAATATATTTCGGACTGTGCAACTCCCTGTTAACGTACGGTTGTATCTGCTGGGGAGACTCAGGAAGAACCACTTTAGATCCGCTAGTGAAGGCCCAGCAAGCAATAATTAGAATCATTATTCGTAAACCATATAGATTCTGTAGTGATGAGCTATTCAAAAAATGTAATGTCGGATATAAGCCAAAATTACATAATAAGGATTATTAGTTCTAAATCTGGGTCCGAACTCATATAATAATATCCCCACACAATTAAATATTATTATTTGCAAAATGTCCCACATCGTTCCATTTATAACTAAATGGTTGATTGGCTTGGGTAGAGGGAGTCTGAAAAACTCTTACATATTGTCACCTAAAATTATACATTATATACCTATTAATGGCTCACCTAGTAAAAAAATAGTAGATAGTCATAGTTTAAAATTAATTTATATAACACAGTTAATTAGCATTTTCACAGCCACTTGGTTCCTTAGAACAGGCAATCTGCCTAGTTAGGAACTAATATCGACTTAACAAGACATAATAACACCTGTACACATTTAAATAAAATACACGTATAGTATGTACGATATTGATAAATTGTTACAATAGACTAAAAAAATAAAAAGATTAATGCATAACTACTTTTGTACATGGGTTTACATTCATCAGGGCTGGAATGTATTGACACTAGACAAACATGAATAATGTATTTCATCAAAACAATATTCAGAAATCATAATATTGCCATAAATATGTGAAATTTGTATTCATTATTTTATTCAGTTGTAGCCAATTTATAGCTAGATCCCTACCAATCTCTTCATCCATTTTGTACTGTTTTTCAGTTTGCATTATATGCTTTGTATTGTGATATTATTGAATAATTGACAGTAAAAAAATGTAATAAATAAACCAAAAATTATATATAATGTGTTTTCAAATGAAAAATCTATATGAACGGCCCGCAAAAGAACGTCCAGTGTACCTAGTTCAGTGAAAGTGATGATTCAGTGATGTACCTTGACCATCAAATCATCTATATAAGATCAAATATATGGTACTTACCTTCAGGACGGCTATGAGCCAAACGGCGCATGGCGCGAATAAAATTTTGATGCCCCTTGTCAAAACCAGTAGATCCTTAAGGTAGGTGATCTCTGCAATCAATAATATTCTGATGATTTGTATTTTGTTTATTTGGCGACTGTAATGCTACGTACACATCCGCGAGCCGAACAGCCGAACTTAACCTCAATTTATGGGAAAGAAACGAAGCAACCGCAAATGGCGCGAAACGCCGTTTGCAGTTGATTCGTTCCTTTCTCGTAATTCGTGGTACGGTTCGCAAATGTATACGTACCCTTAGGTGTAATTCGGCGCTCGGAGCGGACTGCTCCAATTGCGCCCGCATAGTAACGTCTCTGCTTACCTTTCAAATACCAACGAGGTCTTAAAAAGTAATGTATTTGGTTGCAAGGAAAATGTATTTTTAAAATTTCAGTTATAATTAATTATAGTGGCAAAACATTGAAATATTTTCGTTGATTCATTTATTAATTAATTTTGACAACCCTAGGGTCATTTCCACTTTTTTATCAATACTCTTAGACAACGAATATGTTTATATTATATTTATCTGATTCAGATTCATTTTCAAGGTCATATCGAACATTTCAGGGCAGTTTCGCGTGTCATCATCGGGAGCTACACTCACTATCGAAGGCCATTTGCAATGTTTAATAAGACACGTGATATCAAACAATATCAGATAGGATATGGGATAATAAATTGCAAGATTGGTTTATAACTGCCCGAGGGTAGACTTTACAATATATTTTTTAGCAATCTAGAATTGTATTTACAGTAATACATATATATTAATCTAGTGTTGCACATGTGATATATCTGTCCATTGGCAAAAAAGATACATAAGGTTGATAGTTAATTTAAACTTTTGTTGGGTAACAATTCGAAATAGTAAGTAGTTAAAACTTCTGCGAAAAGTAATTAGGTGGCAGATTTTTTTTGTTTGTTTTGTTTGTTTGTAAACCAATGAGCAAAAACTTAGATCGCTGTATTGATTGGGCTGCAAAAAAATTAATGATTTCCGCATTCCAGGAAATATTAAAACACCGTAAAAAGTATTCGGGTAAAGGTCGTTAAGGACATAGTACAATATAACCAATAACAACATAATAATATTGTAATAATATTTAATTATTTTAAGTCTAGTTCCGGATAAATACCTATTACCTTCGCAGGGCAGTAAAAAAGCTTATTTGGAAATAAGAAAATTAGTGTTTTTTAGATAGAGAAACAATAACGCTAACGCGTATTGCGTTTACGTCCAACAGGTGGTGTTGTTTAAAAAAAGCAAGTTTGTCCAACAGTTATTTTCCAAAAAAGTCTTTCTTCAATAGGTGAAGAACTTTCGGAGACTTAAGATTTTGAACAAATGAACAATAACATTTTTATTTCTGTATGGAAGAAGATAGATAGATTAATATACTACTAGGTACCTACTATACTATATATTTTTTTTATGTTAATATCCCAAGAGTCTAAACTACTTCCAACCGTCTGGAGTCAGTGAGACTACGGCATCCATAATCGGGGTATATTGTGAGGTTGGAGGTAGTGAGGGTGGGCGAAGGAAATGGGGAAATGGAAGGTTCGGAAATACCTGGCTATTCAGATCTGGTCATCAAACACGGCAAAAGCCATTTCAAGTAACGCTTTCTTACACAACTGAATGCTGGTCTTACACCAGGGCGTTACTGAAAGAATCTTCCACTTATATTATTTTAAATTATGAATCTGTGAAATCATACAAATGAATCAAATAAAATTTATGGGATTTGAACCCGCGACTCTCGGATTGCTAGTGGAGAGCCTTACACCTCAACTACCGGGCCGTCAGCAAATTATGCAATAATTATAAGACGGTATGCATTTATTTTATGTAACGTGATTAACAATATATAAAATAAAAATAGAAAAGATGTGAAAAAATTAATAAATTATACAAATACTCGACTCCTCAGGAACATTTCCGTAGCTCTGCAGTATCTCGGTAGGTGGAATAGTTTGTGACACGCATGATTGTAGGATAATTTTATACAATTGGAATGGGATGCAGTGTAATTTACCCTCAGTTATTATTTATTTATTTACATAAATTTATAATTTATTTGTGTTCTTGGTTTTCGAAAATCAAAAGTTTTGAAAGTTTACGAAAAAAATTCATAAATACAAATAATCGAAATAAGTTTAAAAGTGTATTTTAGAATACAATACGGGTATAAAAAAACAAATTTACACAATTACAAGTTTTAAAAAAATTATTGTAATGTTTTGAATCCAGACAAATTCGTAGACGATATATTGGTATATTGTAATTCAATTACAATGTGCATTTAAGGGTTATGTTAAATTTCAATTAAATAATGCATTATCATTATTATTGAAAGGGTTATTAAATACGAGTGCCTTCTGCGGAAACTGTGAGAAATAATTTACTTACGGTTAAATGTACATAAATAATATTTGGAAGACTTGTATAGCGCGGTTTTTTGTGCAAAATCACCTCAAGGGCATAACTTGCAAAAGCGTATTTTAATAAAATAATTAAATCTACGCCATATATGAACACGTAGATTATAACAAACCTAGCGTTTAATCTTAATAGTTTTATGTTACATGTAAAAAGATATCGCACGCCACTGCTAACTAGATCAAATTTGAATAATCATTATGAAGACTCTCCTCCCGTGTGTACAAATTAAAAAAAACTTCTTTTTAATAGCTTCCCTACATCTACATATTTTTTATGCAAGTTAATCAAAGATCAATTCTTAAGTGAAAAGATGATTTTGTGTGTATCTAGTGGCGCAACTACGTAGAACCTCAGAGGCGGGCCCCCCAGCTGTTGTGACGGAAGAGTGACATGGGAGCACCCGGCGGGGCAGCCCCCATGAGGTAACCCACGGGGAAGTTCTCAAAGACAATGCGTGCTTCCGGTTACTTTTAAGGGCATGGAGAATCGGAGAACTCATATTTTTTATTGATTATTTGGCAGAAACCTATCAAGTTTTTAATAGTTTTACTATCGAAACTCGGTTAAGACTCCGTAGCAAGCATTCAAAAAGAAGAAGCAAATGGTTTGAAAGAGAAGTACCTATCTAAATACAAATGTTAGAGGAAGCGCGCTAATAAAAAAAATAATTTAATTAAAAGGCGTAAGCAAAAATATTTCATCTCCCGATTTATGTCTTAAGTAGCATTTAAAGAAACCCATTAAACAAATAACATAATCAAATGTATTTTTCATAATTTTCGGAGCGTGCTGTACGATTTTTTTCTATCTTGGGAAATTCGTTACTTTTTTAACACGGCCAATGTACAGAGATTATCTTCAAAAACATATTTTTAAGAGCTTTAAAACGTTCAGCCTTACTAATAAAAATTCACTTCACAACCGTTAAACGGTGCTTTGTTACATACTGTACAAAGACTGTAAAATTTCTATTTAGAATTATTGGTAGTAAAAAATGTCTCGCAACATTGCTTTTTGGTAGACTGGCGTATTTTTCCAGCAATATGAGTAACAGTAACATTTGTGGTTTGAGATGTGTGATTCAAAGCATGTTTTCGTTCATAATTTCGATGATAAATACTAATTTACTATATTAGAAAAATGAAAATGATTGTTTTTAATAACATAAAAGCCTTATGCAGTATGCTTTATGCAGTATGCCTTATATACATTCATGTAGTCTTATTTAGTCAATGCTTATATAAATACAAATTTAAAAAAATATAATTTTGTACTGTGCCAAAATGTCAGATTTTTTTTTGGTTATCCAATGGGAATTATTATTAAATTTTTTACTCGTATGAACGAGATAAAACACGAAGTAACAATTTTCTTGCAAATTCCGTTAATAGAGGACTACGATTTTAGAAATTTTAATTCTCTGAATCTTTTTGACGTTTTAATTAAACGTGTTTATGAATAGCTTTTTTTTCAATATTTTTCGCGTTTGAAATTAAAATATTTCAATTTTTCAAAATTAATGTATGTTTCAAATATAAAAATTTGAAAGGTAATATAGCTTGTTTTTAAATTTGATATTTGAATTAACGAAATCTTTACTTCACTACCCCCGCATACATTCAGGAAAAAACTTTTTTTTTCTTCCGATTTTATGTCCGGGTTAAATCTTCCCCATAGGAAAAACTAAACCCTTCCACACACTTTTCCACAAATGATCATCTAGTCAATCAACTTTATGCAAGTGCATTATATAAGTAAATAAATACAAAACAATACAAGAATAACATGTCAACTCACCAGAGATCAAATGGGAAAATAATTCACCGACTCCAGATATTTTCATATCAGAGGGTTCGGCTCGGTAGAACTCCTAACAGGGCCTTTAAATCCTACTGATCCCTCAACATATATTTAAAATAATAATAATTATTATTATTGTTATTTAAATTGAAAAATATGGAGATAATTTAAAATACCTTGCGAAAATTCCGTATGTCGATGAGGTATTATTATTATTATTTCAAATTTATAAAACAGATAACCAAACCTATTTGTCTGGAAAGATATATATTTCCATGAACTGATTTATATCAGTTTCTATTTTGCGTTAGTTAGTTATAATTAGTAAGGTAAGGTAATTAGTAACATACACGTTCGTTTTTCAATTGAATAAAATTTTCATCACATTTTTTAGTAAGGCCGTTAGTGTTCATATGTCATATTTTGGTCGAAATTAAGAATGCGAGGTCATGGAGGTAATTGGAGGACTGAACGCGGTGGGCGTTAGCAAAAAAATGTCCAAAGAAGCAAAGCTAGGAGTCACAATGGAGTACTGATACCTATCCTGATGTATTGAAGTGAGGCATGGAACTGGCAGAGGAAGAATGAAAGTAAACTGAATGCTGTAGAAATGAGACGAAAGCGTAATGGGCAACATTAAGATAGTGACGCTTTGTTGGTTTGGGCATGTAGAGCGAAAGAACAAAGAAAGGAAGGTAAGGAGAATATTTGACGTGAATGTGAATGGTAGAAGAAGTCGAGGATGCCCGAGGAAAAATTACTCCTTAAAATTTTCAGGTCTTTAATTAGCTATTAAAAGGTACATGAAATATTCTTTTCGACTTATAGATGGAATGAACTTATGGATGGAATTATTATATTATGTATTTTATAAGTGTAAGCATGTTAATTGTAAGTCTCTACATATGTAAATATATATGTCATTAAGACAGTAGTTATAGGCCTTAGTCGTAAGTCATTAGAGGTAAATCACTAGTTTTAAGTCAGTAGTTATGAGCCCTTATCGTAAGTCACTATAAATAAGTCTTAGATGTAAGTCACTAGTAATTATGAATCCTAATTGTAAGCCAGCTGTATATATTATTTAATATATATTCGTATAGTTGTACAGCGCCCTTATGAATATATGAATTAGCCAATTATTATTATTATTTACACAAACACGCATATCAAAAATACGTACCTTAATTATTTTATGAAGTCATTAAACCATTCAATAATTTGAAGAATTTTCGTAACAATTTACCAATTATTGGGTTGATTCCCTACTTTGGCTCCACCGTTAGAAGATAATTCCTCCAGTAGCCTCTTGAGTGCACAACTATTATTGTCCGAGGCCGTAATGGCTCAGCGGAGTGGACAGGCACTTAGCAATGCCAGAGACATAAGATCGAATCCAGGAAGTGCCAAAAGTGACCCACGGTAGTGCTGAAGTGTACACAGTACACATGTGTGAAGATAATGCCACGGAATGGAATTTAGGTACTATGGTAGAAATAAGGCAGTGCTCAGATTTAAGCGGAACGCTGCTCCGGTTTGAGTAAAATTTTTTCGAACATACAGTTCCATAGCTATACCATTTACACAATCTTATGTTTTCGGATTTTGTCTTGCTTTAAAACCGTTATTTAGCAGTAAAAAATATGCCCAATTTTACCATATTGTAGAATCTTTACAAGGGCATGGATTAACTAAATGTTTCTACAACTTTTGAAAATTGAAAATCATGAAATATATTGTTTTTTGACAGAATTTGAAAATATTTTAAAACTACCGGATAAATTATGCCTGTTGAAAAATAGTGAATTAAAAAAACTGCGGAAATTACTTCACTCCAAAAGTCACCGTTCAAGAGTTGAGTTTAATTCTTTTTAAATTTATTTTGTTATGACGAGTAGATACTTAACAACACAAATATATTTTTTTCCGTTACCTAAGCACTTACTGATTTAATAGCCAAATAAATTAGTCTTTTTCAAGTGCTACCTTCCGAAGCTACTATGATAAGCCACTATTTATTATGAGACACTTTCGCTGCGATTTACCCGGCGAATTTTTCCCGATATAAAGTAATCCGTACATTTTGTCTTTCCCCATCTTCGATATTTTGTGGGTCTGCGTTTAGCAGAGAACGTCGTAATTTGATGAACGTAGTAATTTTTACATTACTTAAAGTAGTTTTTGAGCAGACTGCCATACAGTTGGAACTTGTTTAATTTTGATTTAAATACACAAAAGTTAACTTTTTAAAATTACTCCATGCAGGAAGCTCTCAAGAAAATTTTTTTTTCCTCAGGGCCTATTATCTTTGGGGATGCTGTGCGAATGGTCTTTTTAAGTATAATAAGGGGAAGAAGTTCTGGGAAGGAAAACGTTACGAGGGGTGGTTTGGAATCTGGGGAGTGTGTCCAGAAGTGACTTATGAATCCATTTATGTCACAACGGAGAGTCTAGCTGGAGAGGTCGAAGAGTCACCTCCTGATATGGATCGCTGCGGTGGGCGAGCAGCCGCATCCGACAACGAGACATGAACAAACTTCACCCTGTGAACCCTTTATACACGCAATTGGACGATATGGAAGATAAAAACAACAAAGATAAAAACCATTTAGGAGGTGGTACCGCCGTCCCTGGTTTTACATACATTGTAAAACTAACACCTTAGCCATAGATCACCGTATAGGTTTGCCACGTTTGATAACTTCCTGGGTTCACGGGGTGAGGTTTGTCCAGGTCTTGGTGTCGGAAGCGGCTGCACGCTCACGACGATAATAAGTGAGATTCAAATATTTCATCAAACGGAACATTTAAATTATACTGGCAAAAAATAGAGTTTTATCACAATTACTACTAAGATGACCTAAAGTACGAACTGAAGTGGATTGGATGATATATTTTTTAAACCGGTGCAGTGTGGTGTTCCGTTTTTTTTTTCGATCAAATCCAAGCATAGTCCAAATAAACAATTATTTGTATTATTTTTAAATGCTTTTTGGAGGAATGCCGCAATTGAAAGTACTTCGTCCCTGCCATTTTCCCCTCACATCTCCAATACTTCTTGGTCTCCTCTGCCCACGGCGCTCATCTGCCCCCGGGCCCGCGGCGCCTCCACCCCCCGGTGACAATGGTTTGCGCCATTTTGATGTCGACACCGCCAACTAAGACGTGACATTTCATTTGTCCGAATCCGAAGGATTTTCTCCCATTCTTTCTCCCTTTTCTCACATTTTCCGCAATTCTTCGACCGAAATAATGGATTGGGCTCGTGGAAATTCGCGAATCTGATGAAGATTGCGTCCCAATAGAGAGGGCGAATAAAGTTTGATGATTCCGGGAAATTTAGTTTATTTATACTGGCCGTTGGTACGTTAAAGTATTCGACGAAGTCTTTTGCTAGTTAATTCTCTAAAAGGTGCTATATTTTTATTTGTTTGTTGAGAAAACTTTCAGCGGGATTAAATCATTGAAGAATCTGGGGCATAGTACCTTCCTACCGAGGAATGAGAAATAGATTAAAAAAATACAGTGAAAACGGTTTGTCTGTGTATACAGGGTGTTAAGGAACATACAAAACTTATTTTAAGAATTGATTCCTGACATTATTTGAAATTTTGAACTCCGGTGCCTTTTTAATGTTTTTTTTTTCCAAAACAGAGCTACCGCATTTCGTCGTTGCTCATTCAGCCGAGTAACCGACCGTAACTGTCCAATAACTATTGATTTTTTTATTTAAAAGCAAAAAAAACACAAAAAAGTCATTGATTCCAAATGTTCATTTTTATTTTTTAGACTAAATAATGTTAGGAATCACAGGTTAAAGTACGTCCCTTGACATCCTGTATATAGAGGAAATTGCAATTATTGTAGAATCAAAGTAGAAGATGATCATAGGCGTTCACAATGGGGTTCTGATCCGTGAGACGTGGATCCTTTTGAGGAAGGGCAAAAGCAGACTTTAATTTAAAAAATAACTAAACGTAATGAACAAGATAGGTAAAGGGTCGCTTGGTAGATTGGGTATTGAGAACGGATAAACAGGGAAAGGAATGTCAGGAGAGTTTATGAGGCGCAATTGGAAGAAAAAAGAAGTCGGGGATTCCAAAAGAAAGGTGGTACAGGTAAGGGCCTGCAAACTTCCATTTTTAAAGAAGAATAAAATAAAAAGTATTGCCGATCGATAAAATTTATTTTTGGATAATGACGAAAAATTATTTTTTAATCATGTAGTTTTAAAGAAAAAAAATATAAGGCGATGCCCACCGTTTGTGCTCTGATTCAACCGTTTTCCGAAGCACTTTCATACATGGTCATTCGGAATTCGAGCTATTTTTATAATATTTACTTAATTTGTAATATATTACAAGGAAGCTACAATGTATTATTCTCGCTGAGTATGAAAATCGCATCCCGGGAAAGGCAACGTTGTAAACTAAAAAGAAAACAAATTTGTGAAACGAAAGATACAGAAACAGCATACAGAAGAAAAGTGTAAAGATACATTCAACAACAGAATCATAAGCATAAAGAGAATATGATATAAATAAGTAAAGCTACATATGTCAGGTAAAACCCAATACAAATTTCGTCTAAAAAAAATAAAAACAATGCTCTAATGAAAGATGGAATCACTGGTTTATATAGCTTGTGACAAAATAGCCTCTTTAAGTTCTTGTAATGCGTTGTATAGGGTTGTAAGGAGTAAATTCAAAATTTAGTATTGCGCATTGAAGACGATAAGCTTATTTGATTCTGTGATCATTTTGCTACTGTATGTCCAAAATAAATGCTAGTTTAATATTGGTGAATTATTTTTTGTATGGCAGTTGTAATGTTAAGTTTTGCAGAATCTTAAATGTATGTATTTGTTGCTGTGGGGGCATATCTTTAACATGTTCACACATGGTCGATGGCATCCCAAAATAGATAGTATAATATATCCCTAATGTCTGTATTTATGATTACTTTAATTTCTGATATTTGTTTCTTAGTAATTGGTGCAACATGTACTAGTTATGTATGTTCTTTTTCTTCGTTTTTCTTAAGGTGACAGTGGGCACAGCTTTTCAGCCTTTGGACTCAACGTCAATGATAGATAGATAAGCATTAATAGCTAGTATACTTATCTATAATATTATATCTTGTTTGAGTGTTTTATCGCCCCGCGTTGGGTGCCCAAAAAAACCAAATCACTATTAGTGATGGCCGTCAACACCCGACCAACATATTGACACGTTTTTTACATCTACCTATATTTTAATTTAAAACCCACTATCCATTTTTACCAATATGTTGGCCGGGGAGTGTTATCATACGGCGATGTGTATTATTTTTTTTATTTGGGGAAACGTCGATGAATTGGACGGCTGGTTCTCAAACATTTCTTTGCTAAATATTGGGATTTACGTTTCCGTCATGTAAATATAATTAAAAGTTCTTTTCATTGGACGATTAAGATCATTTAATAAATTTTCTTACGTCCAGAAAAATACACAAAAATACTCAATTTCCTACAATTATTTATATGAAAATCGTTAGCATTCTTCATTATTCTGTCAATAAATAAGTAATGAGACAATTTGATAAATTAATAAATTTTTATTCAATTATTATACGTTTGTAGTGGTACGCACTACTTCATTTGAACGGAATTCCAGAAGTTTCGATTTTTTTCCAAACAAGATTCTTAGATGTTCTTTTATTATTTTTCATTTTTGTTTGACAAAATCATACATAGCAACCAAATTATTCTAGAATCTTCTTTAACGTATAAAAACGACAGCATGAAGAATCCAGTAGTCAGTCATCATCCACGCCATCAGTTAACAAGGTGCACAACTAGTGTTAACCCGCGCTAATCTTACTAGCGCAAAGGACAATATTCTCGGCTTCGCCCGTACCATCATGGACTCTATCGGGACATCATTTTAGCGCCTTGTCCAGATCACCGTTCCTGGCAAGCGCTGCTCGGATTACAAGCGCCCTGGTTCCAGTGTCTCTGACCAGCGCTTCTTCCACGCAACCATGACCACCACGAGGACACGCAGCATCCTCACTGGTCACGCCGTTCCCGCTCAACCGTCTACAAGGTCCGCCGCACCTTCGGCCGTCTCGTCAGCACTGGAGTGCCTGAAGACCTACGTTCTTCGCCAGTGCCTGACCTTCATCGAGTCCCGGTCACCAACGCCCGGCGTCGACTCACTGACCCGCGCTTGACCAGCACACCACCGCAGCGTCCGGAGTATTCAACATCTGTCCTACGTCATCTCCTCGTCACGGCTACTGACTCATCAAATAAACACTCTGACCTTCACGACCTTCTTTCATTTCGTGCCTTCCTCACTGATCCCTAAAGTGGTGACCCCGACGTGATTGTGTTACCCCGACTCACCGGTAACCCCGTCTCAAAATGGGTGATCGGTTGAGGCATCATGGAGCTGCGTGCACCAGACCATCTCCGCACCAGCGCGGATAATAGTGCCCACCATGGTTACCTTGAGTGTATCCTCAGCTTGTGTTGTGAACAGTGTTTGTAATTTATAATAATTTTGTTTTTCTAACCATTTTATTTTTTTTTTTACGTGAGAGAATATACGACAACTGTACAGTGGCCCTGAACCCAAGATAAATGCAACGATACCAGCACCAACCCTTCCTAATCCCATCAACAAGCAAGATCTGACTCAACTTTTCTTTCTATCGCGGCCCTCAACCATGCCGCTGGAAGGGGAGTACTGTAGTGGTACGCACTACTTCATTTGAACGGAATTCCAGAAGTTTCGATTTTTTCCAAACAAGATTCTTAGATGTTCTTTTATTATTTTTCATTTTTGTTTGACAAAATCATACATAGCAACCAAATTGTTCTAGAATCTTCTTTAACTTATAAAAACGACAGCATGAAGAATCCAGTAGTCAGTCATCATCCACGCCATCAGTTAACAAGGTGCACAACTAGTGTTAACCCGCGCTAATCTTACTAGCGCAAAGGACAATATTCCCGGCTTCGCCCGTACCATCATGGACTCTATCGGGACATCATCTTAGCGCCTTGTCCAGATCGCCGTTCCTGGCAAGCGCTGCTCGGATTACAAGCGCCCTGGTTCCAGTGTCTCTGACCAGCGCTTCTTCCACGCAACCATGACCACCACGAGGACACGCAGCATCCTCACTGGTCACGCCGTTCCCGCTCAACCGTCTACAAGGTCCGCCGCACCTTCGGCCGTCTCGTCAGCACTGGAGTGCCTGAAGACCTACGTTCTTCGCCAGTGCCTGACCTTCATCGAGTCCCGGTCACCAGCGCCCGGCGTCGACTCACTGACCCGCGCTTGACCAGCACACCACCGCAGCGTCCGGAGTATTCTACATCTGTCCTACGTCATCTCCTCGTCACGGCTACTGACTCACCAATAAACACATGTGACCTTCACAACCTTCTTTCATTTCCGTGCCTCCTCACAAGATCCCTAAACGTTTTTCCTGACGAAATAAACATAGATTTAAATAAACATGTTGATTTATTGGATTAAATAGTTAGTACAAAGTTATTTATTTTCATTAAATAATAATGAAGCCACAAGAATTTGAAGAATTGAAGAAATAAATAACCTTTTACGATTTTGCTATCTAACTTACTGCCGAATGGATATGATTTTTTTGCACCCCTGGTCTTAGAGTTAGTTTCAAATCACACCTCTAAACGAACTAGAAACAAATTAAAGACATAAATGATTTATTTCCGAAATCAAAACTTTTAATCTAATTACCTCAGAATTATATCTAGAATCACCTCCCAAAGTTTGTACACTTTACTCCCGAATATTATATTTTGAGCTCTAATAAAATTAAAAGAAAATTCTTTGATATACGGTTCGCCATGGGATCGAGTACCTAATTAAAAGTTTGAGAAAGCCAGATATAGGTAGAAAATACGAGATACCTGCCCGATACCCAATTTGGCTGCCGATTCGTTCAGGTGATCGGGCGACTCATCGCGTGGTCGTCAATCAAACTAGCCGAAACATCAGTTAATATTTAGAACTGCGGATAGATCCGTTGTAACTTCCTTCTCACTCTCATAAACAATGCTTGAAGAATCAGAAAGAGAGATTACAATAGAGTTCTCAGTGGTAGGATAATACGCATAACTTTCATAGATCCACTGTAACCTCTCCCTCTTTCGCTTAAAACATGCTTGTATTAGAAAGAGAGGTTGCGACGGAGTTCTGTGGCGGAAACACACTGAATATATTTTTAACTATTTGTATCAGTTGAAAGACCATACATTCAGTGGATTTGGAAGTATCCTACCTGCACATGTAATATTATTAATTTAAAGACGGGGCATCTAGGTATATATTTATGGATTTTTTAAAAATATATTTATAAACTTGTGTAACTAAGTTTACATTGACTAATATATTGTAAGATATATTCTATATTTTCTCTTGCTTAATGCGGTTCCTACAATACATCCACATTCTACCAATTGGTGCAGACAGTGATTTCGGAAAACGCACTATAATATTTCATACCTTTGTAGAGTAAACGATTTTGGGTATTGGCTGTGTCCCTTTTGGTAGTCTTATTTCATTGCACGTCCTTGTATTATATCTGTGTCCTTGTTGTATATAATTTTGTTTGAATAATAATAAGAAATAGGATTATTTGAATACGGCACTTAAAACTATTAAATACTGATGAAGAACATGACCATAGAATTAAAATTCTGTTTCTCCTAAAAATCATTGAAAAACGCAGCGATGTGCCATACGTACCACACTTCAATGACTTTTTTTCTACAATGTTTGTATTCTTTTTCTCTACAATTAAGAGGAAATGATGAAAATGCAAATATGTGCTGCAAAATAAAGCAATGCGGATAAAACTGAAAAGCAATATATACGGGTAACAGATATGTTAAAGGAGCTAAATTTTATGACAGTAAAGCAAACTATATATTTGATTACAATTATTTTTATACAGAATTATTTTTATACATAACTAGAATATGAATAGAATGATTGGCGTTCGAGTTGGAGAATTTTTGCACTCATTTAAAAAAAATCAGACCTATGAATTTTAATATACTGATTATACATACACAACGATGTGAGCTATCTTAAGATTAATAAATAAATTAAAATAAATGTACCGGAACACGTGTTCATCTGTTCATGCACCTGCATTTGCCCTGAAAATATATGATTAGGAAAAGCGACAATTTTAATGATTTTTAGACATTGCGATAATACATTCCAATTTTACTAAAAATCTAACAGGAAACCGTTTTAAACTGGATTACGAATAATTTGAAGAGATTCTTAATAAATAACATTTTTTAGGTCGTTTTGTTTTCTCCGTGTATAGATTTTCGTGATATGTTAGACCATTTGTTTCAAGCGCAATAATATTCCTTTGTAAAAGTTAGATACCTACTTTTAAAACTAATCTGTCTGTCCGAACCGGAAAAAAAAGTTTTTCATAAACGTCAATACGTAAGTAGCTTTTCAAATTGGTATTTGCAAATATTTACTAAAAAAGGCTATACTATTTATATTCCAAACTTAATTAGAATTAAAAAAGTTTTTCCTAGTGCGGCACTGTGTAATAATTTTTTTTCATGGTAACTCAGTATAATGACAATTCAACATACATTTTTAAAAGTATATAAAGTCATTAAAAGCGATGAAAAAAAGTTTACCTGTAAACTTAAACAAAGTAACCTGTTTATCCTAGTCTTTGTTTTTTCATAACTTTATATCACTTTTTAAAAGTGTAAAAAATAACGAAAAAGTTGTATTTCTATGTTTATCTATCTATTCGATACGAAGTAGCGATGAAAAAAATTAAACCTGTAAACCTAACCTACGTGACCTGTTTAACATAGTTTTTGTTTCATAACTTATCATGACTTATTATCATTTTTTAAAAGTGTGTTGAATAGTCATTGTGTTGAATTATCCGGTTACAATTATTTAGAAAACGACCTAAACGGTTGTATTTCAATGTTTATCTATTCGATACGTTGCAGATACATCTAACATGATGTGGGTATCTAATATAGTAATAATGATATATATTAAATATTAATACAGTACCTGCCTATACTTGTTGAATCTATAAAAACAAACCAGGTAGACTTTGTATCGGAAAATACCGGATTGGAGCCTACCTGAAAAAAAACATCCAAAGCTCGTATTTTGATGACTGGCGCATTTCTTCGGGTGCAATAATTAATCTAAAAATAATTGAATCACAGCCTACCGGTGTTAATTAAACAACATGCGCGTCGAACTACGAACAACGCACAACTAACCACCATTTTATATTATATCTGAACATTATAGATAAGTTGTTAAAAAAACAATATACATGTATGGTTTATATGGTTATAAAATTTCATATCTTGCTTAAATTAATTTCTACCTATTTTTAAACGACAACAATAATATTCTATTCCATATATACTACTATTTGCACTTCCCAATATTGAGACACAAGTCACAAAAAGCTGTAAAACTTTTATCTTCAAATCCTTCATAATAATCATTGTTTTGTATTGCCGATAAATTTGTCTTAGGGAGCCTAAAATCGTTGCAGAAGGTAAAATTTTATTTTTTAACATATATATAAATATTAGGATATAGACTAAACGTTGCCACACACTTAGAGTATTGAGTTGGCGTTGCATTGTTTTTATCCTAGTATATCTGTTACAGCACAACATAGAACTCATTCCTCTGTTCTGAATTAATTACAATCTTTAAAGTTGTTTCAATGTAGAAAAAAAGTCAGATATTTTTAAAACATCACTAAATCTGATAGTTCTGTAACAGTAGTAAGCCTCGCATGCGAAAAACATTGTTTTTATTTTTATATTGTAAAACAACAATGAAAATCATTTTTTATGAATATGGTACTATTAATACTAACACCTTTTGACATATAATGTGGTAATATATTATTTTTAACTTGTATATAAATAGCTGACGCGTTGTTCGTGGCTGAAAATGGTTTGGAGTAAGGTTTTTAGGTTATAAATTCTAGCTTGCATTCTTAAGGTGGAAATTAAATTATTTTAAAGAATTTAAAAAAATTATGAGCGTCCTCGATTTTTCTACTATTCACTTACACGTAATACATTCTCCTTGCACCCCTTCCTTCGTACACCACATTTTACCACACATTTCATCACGCCATTTTTTCCTCGAACGTCCCCGACCATTTCTAACATTCACTTCATGTAGTATTGTTAAATTCATATTGTTATTGGGAAACAAGTGTGCACGAGTGTGCATACATATTTCATGGTTATGTACCTAGTTTTTTTCAAATATTTTAGTTCCATTATTTGAGACACAAGGTGTGGGGATGGTGGTTTCAGTGGTTTCCTGGTTTCCAAAAGTCAATTTCCATCATCAGTTACCATATTCTAACCATTAGTCTTCCCCATTCTATTTGAAAGGTCCTATATCCTGTTCACCGTCCAGCTTTAACTCTTGACAGGCCAAGATGCCAAAAAAACGTCTGTAACCAAGTGGGTCTTCCGACGACCCCATGCATTTTTCTGTCTTATGGGATTTTAAACTATAGAAATCCCAATTATTCAGTCAATTATTAATGGTAACTTATGTATTTGTGCAGAAATACGTAAAACACTAAAGTGATATTTCAAGAATTTAAGCTAATATAAGGAGGTTAGTAATTTTGGGTACTACCTTCTCCACCACTTGGCTGCGGGATAGTTAAGAGATGTATATATTTAACCCTTACATATTTAACAACTTAACTTAACAGTAATTATTTCAGGGTGATTAAAAACTAACCATCACCCTTCAAAGAGTTGAAAAACATCAGTGGCTATAAATTAATTTGATTGTTATTTTTTGTTTTTTTTTTGGTAAATTAATGTTTTTAAGAGAAGATTTTTTTTTATGCATAGCACAAAGGATAACAATTATTTTTATAAGCAATAATTGTTCGCCTGAAACACTCATCCACATTGAAAAATCTCTTGATAAAAGATACAAGACGCCAACGGGAAAAAAATGTAACAAGCAGTAATTATTGAATGAAACACTAGCATATATTGAATAATTTCGCGGGTAAGAGATAAGCCGCCATAGCTCAGTGGTCAGAGCTTTCGACCGGAAATCGAAGGGACACGGGTTCGAGTCCCGTTGGCGTCATGTATCTTTTATCAGGAGATTTTTCAATGTGGATGAGTGTTTCAGGCGAACAATTATTGCTTATAAAAATAATTTGATAGCTTTTTGGGGAGGTATCATTTGGAATAATTTAAATTTAGTGGCTCCCAACGTATGTAAAACCCTTTTCAGTTTGAATAAAAAAGTATTGCTGACCTGATATGAAATAATATTAGAAATATTTCGAAATTTGAGATATCCGAACCTGTCCGTAACAATTTAGGTAGAGAATGAAGTATAAAAAATGTTTCTACAGTAAATAGATTCAATCAACATTAGATTGATAATATCCTAACTGTACTAATTCTTTTGAAAGAGTTAACTTCTCACGCTAAATTGTTCGGCTTTGGGAACAAACAAAGAATCAATTTGTTCGCTTTTCGGAACAGCTCACATGGTATCATAGAGAAAGTCTCCTCTAAAATATATGTTTTTATTTCATTTACTCGTAATTCTATACGGAAAATGTATTAAAAATTAACATTTTAAATAGAGTTATATATATCTAGTAGCGATAAACAAAATTATATTTGAAAATTTCAAGGGTTTCGCAAAAAACTCTTCAGAAGTGATGATTTAACGTATTTTTCATCAATTATAAAGTTATCTGGGTACGTATTTCGACAGATCACCTCCAAGAAGTCGATTTTCGATTATTGCTGTATCGGTCTCTCAGACTTCGGACTCCGACAGCAAATCTGAAGACTTAGACAGCGCGGCCAAATTGATAAGCATGACTTGCGGAATTATCCCAACCAACGCGGGAACAGTCTCCGGGCGTTCTGAGAATAACGAATTTGCCAGTCTGAGTGATCCAGTTACTTCGTTGAGATGTCTCATGAACATGTGGATGTGGTAGTAACTGTAGTCAGCCTGGCTGGGTGTATGGTTCGATTCTTGGTTACGTAATGTGAGACTCATTAAGGTCACCGAAAAGGAAGTGCTCCTATTAGTTAATGCGCCAAGAATTTTCTGGATGTTAAAATGAATTAATGACTTGACCTGAATTATATGCGCATTTAATGCGTTAGTATGTTGGTAATGTTACATTTGATCGGATTATTGGCCAATGTTTGAACCTTGGTCAACGCCCTTTATAGGTCAATTATAATTATAACTATTCGTTCATTAAATACGACTAAGGAAGCAAGGCTAAAAGTTAACATTTTTTGGAATGCATTTATCATTGTTCACCAACGTATGGCATATTTGGCAATGAGGCACCGAATTCGCAGAGAAAAGACGAAAGTCGATTGAATGCAGTATAATAAGAGCTCTGAGGTGTGTGTGTGTGTGTGTGGTTCATGACAATGTTTGGCTGAAATAGGAAATGTGGATATCCAAGAGAATATAAAACCAATGTATTATGAAACTGCGGATGGTTTGGACGTTTGCGCAACAGGACGAGAATGGAGTGTTGGGAGAGTATGTATATGATCCGCAAGTGGGTGAAAGAGGATTTACAAGTTGAAAGAGGATTTACATGATTCAGAGTTAGAAAAAAGAGCATGTATTTGAATGAAGTAAGAGGAAGGTTCAGGGTAAGGGAGTGCGTAGTTCTATCTCCACCACCTACTCATATTAAGCTAATTATAACTCTCGATACTTAATTGCTACATTGCTACCTATAAATCTTAGTTGTAAGTTACTAGTTATAAATATTATTCGTATCTGACGGCCGGCATAGTCCAGTGGTAACGCATTTGACTGCCATTCCGAAGGTCGCGGGTTCGAACCCGGCGTGCGCAAATAAATTTTATTTGATTAATTTGTGTTATTTCACAATTAATTAATTAAAATAATATATAGTATATTTTCGGCACGTTCCAGAGTGGAAGATACTACCAGTATCGCCCTGGTGTAAGACCACCATTCAGAATTGAAACGTTGCTCCAAATGGCTTTAGCCGTGTTTAGTGACTAGATCTGAATAGCCAGGTACTTCCCCACCTTCCTCTTTCCCTTCCCCACTTACCTTCAGCCTCACAACATCCCCCAATTGGGGATGCCATAGTCTCACTGGCTCCAGACGGGAGCAGTTGGGACTCTTGTGAGGTATTCACTATAAAAAAAAAAAAAAAAAAATCTACTAGTAATAAATATAAGCCTTAAGATATTAATTATAAATCTAAGTAATAAATTGTAGGGTAAATAAATTTAGTTGCAAAGTGCCTAATCATGCTAAAGTCTCAGTACTTTGTTGCTAGCAATAAGTCTTAGTTGTAAGTCGCTAGTTATAAATATTAGTTGTAAAGCGCCCTACAGATGATTTTACTAAGAAAAATATGGTTTTTACGTAAACAAAGTGGTCCATTCGACCTGCCTAATCATGCTTGGCTAGTTATAATTCTTAGTTGTGAACTACCTATGAGTCTCAGTACTTAGTTGTTAGCAACATGTCTTAGTTGTAAGTCACTAGTTATAAATCTTAGTTGTAAGTCCCTAGCAAGCATTTTTGCTGTAAGCTAATATGTTATAGGTTAAATAAATTAAGTTGTAAAGCGCTCTTGAGCGTTTTAACATAAATAAAGTGGTGCAAATTTTTATGTTGTCAATTCAATATATTTGACAACAGGTATTTACTCACATACTTAAATAGGTAATAGGTATACCTACTCTATCCATTGCTGTCCATATAGTCATTCGTTGAGTTAATTTAATTTAAAGCATCCCATGTAATTCAAACACTTTTTTATGTTCAACGCTTGAGTTTTGGTTGAACATTTAACCTATTTTAATTGCACGAAACATTCAATCATCGTTTAGTTGATAGTATTTCTGCGGTTGACAGAGATAATTATTATTCTTAACGCAATCGCGCGGTCGAACGTCTGTCCTATGCGTTCGTAAGAAGGTACGAGTCAAGCAACAAAATGGTCCATTACGAAAAAAGGTATCCATCAGTCAGAACAGAGGCGGATTGCATTAGTGTCTCACAAAGTAAAGGTGTCTAATGAGCCACATTCAATGGAATTTTTTACATTCTTTTTACCCAAAAAATATTTGAAAAACTTTATTGCAATGTGCAATTGAAAATTTTAGAAATTTCATTGAGAAAATAAAACAGTTCCCAGGGTGACCTCAGATTGATTAGGCTGTATATTTTATCCAGTTCCGATCTCCACAGACCTCAAGAAACCTGGAGGATGTTGTGCTTTGCGGATAGTTAAAAAAACCCGCTTGAAGCGAATAGACTATTGGGTGTTATAAAATAAAGGTAGGTACTTGTACATGGTGTATAAGCACATCCTTGAAGAACTTAAACATGCATTCCTGAGATAGTTAAAAATGTAGGTGTCATTCTGCTGTCCGATGATATTTTTTGAAATTCGAAACAATTTTTTTTCCATCAAACTTCACCACTGGATACAGTATAGTGGGCCACGCGATACGCACTCTGCCTCGTTCCAAAAGCAGCGTAAATACGAAACAGAGCGCGTATCACGTGATCTGTTGCGAGTTGCGATGTGTGGCAGTAATCGGTGGCGACGTGTGATAAAAAAATAATTATTTATAAAAATTTAAATTGACACTTTTCTGTTTTACTACATATATGCTCAGATCGCTGGTTAAAAGTTTTCGGGTACGTACTGTTTTGCCGACACCTGTATATGAAACGAGTAGGTATCACATTTTTATTATTAATTACGCGAAAAAAATCATGAGCTAAGCGAACTTTATTTTTCTTTATTCGGACTTTCATTTTGTACCAACACAACATCATCTTTCAGAGCTTTCACCAAAACAGTAATTATAGAATAAGTACAAGTTCAGGGTTTTGAGGTGATTTTTAACGAAAACGGCGCTATATAAATTAGCCAATTATTATTATTATTAAACCAACTCAACAAACAAAAACATTTTTCTCGGATTTGTCTTGGCACTCATTAATTTTGCCATTTGCTTTAGTTGAACAAATTAATACCTGTTAAAAAAATAATAATTCAAAACTAAGAACAAACTAGTACCCAACACGATATAAGTAATTAGACGACATCTATGAAAGAAACTACAGAGTATGAATGCGACAGCATGGTAGTGGGTATACTAATAAAGAGTTTGCCTGTTGTTTACTGTTTTTACTTTCTGAGTGTGTAACGAATTATACCAGTCTATGTGTCAACATTTTACTTGGTGTTGATCGCCGTTATCCCAAAACGAACAAACTCCATAACTCAAAAAAAAAATATGCTGATAGAGGCACTTCTTTGAAAAAAATAAATAATAGACAAAGTACATATTAATAAATAAATATTTTTTGATTTTATGTGATGCGCATTAATATTGCAGCTAATCAAAGTAATTCGTTAAGGACTTGTGTATTTATGTTTCATAGCGTCATATCATCAGATACCTTTTAAAATCACAAGAGTTGGATGTGATGGAATTGAAGTGGCATGGAAGGCATCGCACTTTAATTGAAGTCCCAGCTGGTGACGTAAGGTTTGCGTTGATGAGGTGATTACGCCTGGGAGGCTGTGATTTATCTGAGTGGCTGGACCCGACCCGCTAGCGGACAAGGAGATATATTGCTTTGGTAATGTCTTTATGCACCTCCTTGAGCAGTGGCTTCTAAATGTCTTCAAGTCCCAGGTAAACTGAGTTTTAAAGCTTAAATTTTTTTAATGATTTTAAAGCTCATGGTGGAAATGTCGTAGCGATCAGAAATCAGTTGGCCTAGAAATTAAAAAAAGGCTGAGTAAATTTCACTACAATAGAATTCACTGGTCGAGAGTTGTTCGTTAATTAGACATGACGAACGAAAATTCGTTTAGTGCTCGTCGAATGCTTTTGATCATGATAATATAATTCAAATTACCTATGTGATATACGAAAGGCTCGGGGGATATAACACGTCCCTCACACAGAGAAAAATTAGAATTTCTAATAAAATTATTGGTAATCCGGTTAAAATGGGATTGCAGGAATTACAGCGAATTAACCACGATGTCGTGTTTGAACATGTATTCGAACGATAGGAGATTTTTAATAAATTAGCAATACTCATTTTTCTCCGCGTATGAGCGTGGTGTACAAGGCATATTAAAAAATATTTAGTTGATCAAAAATTTTAAATAATAAAATAAATAAAATGAAAACAAAAAAAATATTAAAAATGCATGACGACCTGCTGACATATGCATTTTTATTTTATCTTAATCAAAGCTGCTTCTAAAAAAATAGTAACAAATATTACAGTACCTACATATTATTTCACTTTCTTAACTGAAATAGTACATACATATTATTTCAATTTCTTAACTTAAATAGTACATACATATTATTTCACTTTCTTAACTTAAATATAACATACATATTATTTTACTTTCTCAACTTAAATAGTACATTCATGTTATTTCAGTTTCTTAACTTCAATAACTACATAATTCAATTTCACTAACTATTATATTTTTTATCTAGGTACTAAACTCACAATTAACAAAAAAAAATATCGGGAAGGAGATTACCTGTGTGTACTGTGTATACCCTCATGGCCTTTGCTTCTTTAACCACTTTCAGTCTTTACTGTATTCCTGTATAATTTATTATCTTGTATTGAGTAGTTTTTTTAATGAAGTTATTACAAATGTTATGTTCGTTTGTCCATTTGCTATATTAACAGGCATATATTATATTTAAAGAAAGCTTTAGTTTACTAGAACTGAAAAGCCAGATACCCATTTCCCAAATATTGCATTTCCAAATCTTTACATTTACTTAACTTATTTATAATTATTGATTTTTTATTTTATACTTAATTACTTATCATTATTATTTACTTAAGTAAGTAAGAGGTTTTGAACTGCTAAGCAGTTTTTATAGGTTTATTACTTCATATTTAAATGTTTACGAGAGATGGGAAGGCTGACAGAGATACTGAAAGAAGGGTATGTAAATGCAGGTAACCCCATTAATGGAGGACTGAACGCAGTTGGCGCTAACATAAAATTGTCCAAATAAGCGAAGCTAGCAGTCCACAATGGAGTGCTGGCACCTACACTGATGTACGGAAGTGAGGCATAGAACTGGCAGAGAAAAGATGAAAGTAGACTGAATGCTGTAGAAATGAGATCCCTGAGGCGTATGTGTGATAAAACCTTGTATGATCGTGTGAGAAATGTGGAGATCCGCAAAGAGTGCAAGGCTTATGTAAGCGTAATGAGTAAGATCAAGAAAGGGACGCTTAGATGGTTTGGGCATGTAGAGCGAATGAGCGAAGAAAGGAGTGTAATGTGAATATACGATGCAAATGTGAATGGTAGCAGAAATCGAGGACGCCTGAGGAAGTTATGGCACGACCAAGTGAATCAGATACTTTAGTCGGGCAATTATTGTCAAAAGTCAGAATAATAGAAGAGTATGTATGAGACGATGTATGAATGTGAATGAGGCAAGGAGTGTGTGCCAAGACCGAGTTGTTTGGCGGTCCGTCCTCTCTGCCTACCCCTGCGGGGGAACGGCGTGATAGTTAGTTAGTTACTTCATATTTTTCTGAGTTTATAAAAAGACCTTTAAAAAAAGCACTAGATTATTTCAAAGGCCAAAATGTTTTCTATTCACAGTATTTAATTAAAGCATGTAGTACATTTTTAAGAGATCCAATTTTTAAATCAAAAACACATGATTTTGCATTACTACGTAGTGCTTCGCCTTAAGTGAAGCCTCAATGCTTTGTTTTAAGTGCAAAATGGCGTAAGAGTAAGAAAAAGTCATTAAGTTAACACGTAAAAACGGTAAGCTCTTTTCAAGTAGATACACAAGATTACTAAGTTCTTACGTCACACGGTAATGGTCATTATTGTAAGAAAACTGTCTGCCAGCGTAGCTTAATTTTTTGCTGAAATACGTTTTAAAGATCAAGGTTGCAGTAATTCGGAGTCGCGTTACCTATTAATCTAATTACATTTAAACAGCATTTTGCTCTGAACTGACGGTGATGAATGCCATACTTTAATAGAGAGAGTGAATCGATTATTTCACGCCAAATTATTAACCCGACCAGACTTGAGATTTAGTCCATTATAAAAGCACTTTCATTTAATTATTTGACGTTTAGTTAAGTATCTATCAGAAAAAACCATTCAGATTTACAAGAAGTAATTTAAGGCAGCGCTTTTTGCATAGCGATTGAAATTCACAAGCAAAATTATTTTATAATCAAATGGATTTATCTAAATTAATATATGTTTTTACAGCGTGCTACTTGCTTTTACTATAGTCCTTTGAATACTATAAAATAACCCGTAAAGGACAATACCGTATTTTATTGTATCAACATCCAACAATCAATTTTTTTCCTTTTTGTATGTATAAAAACGGCCTTCATGCAAATAAGAATGGATTGTCAATTTTCTTGCAACAATGTTACTACACTCATTTTGGTATGTAAGTGCCTACCTACTGATAAATAAACAAATCAACCTATTTTTTTTACATCAGCTCCACACAGGACGCCTTGAGGAAAATAAATATCCCAGGGATATATTATCTTTGTCATCTTTGGGGATGTTGTGTGGAGGGTGTTTTTATGGAAACGAAGTTCTGAGAAGGAAAAAGGTATGAGGGAATCTGTAAGTCAATGTTTCCAGAAGCGACGGACGAATTAAACCATTCCTCGAGATAGTCCGGCTGAAGAGGTCAAAAGGTCTCCCTCAACCCATTTGTCCCGATTCGGCCCACCACGCAGTAGGTGGGTAAATGCATCCGCTGCCTAGACCTAGACAAACCTCACCAAACGTAGCGAACCGTTTGGGATGACCTATAGTAGGGGTAATGGTTATTCAATAAATGGTTCCCGAGCGGCGGTACCAAATTGAATTACCACTGAATGACTGAATAGATAATCTAAAAATGTGTTATTTATATCGATTTTAAAGAAAACTGTCGCCAACTTAGGTACTTAAGACTTTCCAACCTAACTACCCAAAGAAAAGGATTATTGAAATACAATTCAGAAAAGAAGCGGTGCTTGCAATGACTTAAGCTATTTTTGATTACCAGTTCTACGTTTCAAGTATAAATAAAAATCTGGATGATCATCTCCAAAAAGACAGAAACGCTAACACCTCGCACAATCATAAAATGAGGAGAAAAACAAACAAGCTAAAACCAACTAAGGGCGGGTTGTTTCAGAGAATCTGAACAATTCATCAAATTTCACAGTTAATTTTCAAGGTCTGCGAAAGTTCTACTCTAATTCTGTTATTATTTCAGTTCTGAAGCAACTGGCTAATGTCGATATAAAATAAACAAATCGGACTTTCACAAAACTATAAAATTGATTTTCAAGTTCTGTGATGGTTCTCTTCAAGTTCTATTATTATATAATTACTTCGTGTACGTAACACAAAAAAACTTTGAATATTTTTGTTATACAACAAACTTTCACCTAGTGTCAAACAAATTCAATCAATTAATTACTAAACGAAGTCCAGCAAATCTAGGCTTAAGGAATTATTATAAAAAAAACAATTTTTAAAACTATATAGTAGAAGTTGTTGCAAAAACCCCATCAAACCTTGAAGTTGAACCATGGAAGTCCCTGAAAACCCTTTATTTAGAGACTAGTTCGTCTCAGCACAGGCTCTTCACAGTAAGGATGACTAAAAAGCTTCTATATCCATATAAAAAGGTACACGATGGGCCGATACAAATGATTTAATTCAAGAAAAAACAATTTCGATATTTTAAAGAGTTTGATTAATATTACATGCCCACAACATTCTTCTAACTATGTATGTGTATGTTCTAATTTCAATGTATCATTTGATATATTGATAGGCATTTAACAGCATGAAAATAGCAACCGTATAACTGTAAAGTTCGTATTTAAAAAGCACAGTAGTAACAGAAACCCAGGAACTTGTGTGACACCGAGTACAATTTACACTTTCAGCGCATTACGTTCGAATTTTGTATGTAATTATGCCACCCCTGGGCTGGTAATCGGGACCATTATCCGGTGTAAAGGTGGCCACATTAGGCAGGTAACAGTGGAGGGCCACCTGGTTCTTGGGCTTTAGCTGGCTGCTGCGGAGACCACCCGCAATAGTCGTGCCACCTAATTACCACAAAGAGTTATGGCTCTGTACCCTGGGGACGTGTTTACAGTGCGGAAGTTGGAAAATGAGAACTATGCAAAAACAGTGGAGGGAGATGGAGATGTTTGGAGAAAACTAATGAAAAAGCTACTATTCGAATATTATGTAGAAACCCAATATCTACAGAGTTTGATGACCTGGAGCTAGTGGGACAATGAGATATTATTACATGGAGAAAAATGAGGAATGGTAGATAAATAGTTTTAAGGAAACATTAGAATAGATCACATAGTAATATTAGATAATTTAAATTACATCTATAAAGTTTATAATATATCTCAATATAACTGCCTAATAACAAGATATGTCGGCAGATACATTAAGAAATTCAAAGATACATGAAATTTTCGTTAATTAACCACAGCTATCAAACAACATTTCAATTCCGAATGGTGGTCTTACACCAGAGCGATACTAAGAGTATCTTCCTCACAGAAACTTGCCACAAGTATACTACGAGTATATATTATTTTTAATGAATATTTTGTGAAATTACAAAAATTCATCAAATAATTTTACTTGCAAACTTCGGGATTTGAAACTGCGTCCTTCGAATTGCTAGCCGAGAGCCTTATACCTCGACCACGGGGGTTGACCTCAACCTGTAATATTTTCATACTTCGGTCTTGCTTTTTATTATATTAAACAATATGAAATTTTCTTCTCTCTTGGCTATGATCGATACTTCTTTTTTTTTCTAAGGCTTTGCATATGTGTTCGCAGGGATGGAAAATTCCTCCCCTACAACACATAAGCCTCCATGAAAATTGGACCCTTAATTTCTTTGATAACTTCAGAAAGCTACTTAAAGCCCTCTTGTACTGTATATCTTTATAGACATATGTACTTAACTAATTAATACGTTATTTACGAAATTGAACGCAAATATTTTCGTATTTATATTGTAATTAAATTCCATCAAACGTTGTGTAATTTTTTTGATTTATGATATAGGATTTTAATTACTTTCATTTTTGTGGTAACCCTCTTGGTTCTGATCGAGGCGTTGAGTTTCAAAATTTACTTGGTCTTTCCATTGCAAACCTAGACTTAAATGATTTCTCTGAATGAGCTAGCTTTCCTATTGTAACTATTCTGATTTCCTACACCCTAACAAAGTCGTAGTTAAACGCTGATAAAAGATATTATACATGTTTATTTGGACAGGTAATTAAATATAACTCAAATGGTTAATTGTTAGTAAGTTTGATTTTGATTAACTCTTGTCTGTTTGGCGCCACTCCTTTATGATTCTGCTACTATAAGGTACATGTAAAGAATGATTTAGTAGGTTAATGTAATTAGTTAATGTATATTTGACGAACTCGGAATAGCCCTTTGCCTGCAAAATTTGGCTCCTATCCTCCAGCAAGTAAACGAGATGATCGTGAGTCAACAAGAAATTTGCACAATCTTTTGACACGGCTCTTTGATTGATACCTAAGTTATCGCGTCCCAAAAAGCCTTCCACGTCATCATGCACTGCCTTCAAGTTTCCCCTCGGGTCCCGATACCTCCAAATTCCATCTCCTCCAAGGTCTACTATTTACTTAGGGCGAACCGGTTTCGTCCTATATACAATCATATACTCACGGTTGGTGTGGACTTACGGGTCGTGAATCCTCATTCCACGTTTAAAAGAGAATGCGAGAGTGGTCTACCGACCTAAATGCAAGCTGTATGCAGGTCCGCATTCTCCAGTAAACAGTACATAAGAAAATATATATGTATACATACGTTTTTGGGAAGGGTTTATAACTTGCAATACAAGGCTATTTACCTCGCATCCAAGCTCGGATCTCGCACAAAGAATTCTGCACAATTAATAATACGTTTTTTTGTTTTTGTGTTTGATTGATGCAAAATTATAATCTATTTTTAAATATCAATCCGCGAACCCGTTCACTCTAGATCAACGATAAGACTCTCCATTAAATTCTAATGTTTTCACTTTGAATGAAATAATTATTTTTAAATTTAAATAATTCACTTTTAACACTTTTTGCACTATTCACTTTTAACACTTTTAAGCACTTCACACTTTACTTTTAAAGCACTGAGTTTAAACTGTATTTATTTTCACTGTTTGATTTAATTTAACTGACTTATTAAATTTCACTGACTCTAGCACTTGTACTTTTCACAAAATTTTCCTAAGTCCAGGGGCTTATTTAAAATTTAACACTTAAAGATTTTTCACTGTTAATCCTACCAAAGAACGTAGTACTGCCACGTAACAACTTTTCGAATCCTCGGCGCGACTGCCTCCTGACTGATGTGTTCCATCTTTTATACCCCTCTCAGGTCCCAAAAGACGTATCTGAAATTCTCTTGATGCTTAATTCTATCTCCTATCAACTCGTAAACTTGAACATCTCTGCCATTAATATCGATTGTGCGTTTATACGATCTTCTGTCGTCCGGCTTTGGGTGGCGGTTAATTTTTATCTCACGTCGCTAACTTGATAGGGTCCGAATCGGGTAAGTCTGCGTTAATCGCCCAAGCTCCCTTTGTCCTCTGTTCATACAAAATGTAGTTAAAATCTCATGATTTTGCGTTCCTTTTTTTTCCCAATTCGCGATAGGTCCATCCTCAATAACATATATATAGATCTCAATTTTATGCATCTCGTGCGAAAATTGTTTAAATCCATGTCGAAATCTTTACTACGCATTTTTGAATTTCGATTTGTTTAAATTCTACTTAATTTTATTGTCACTTATATGAGCTTTTCCATTTCCACCCGTACTTTCTATCTTTATGTCGCAGATTCGAGTTTTTCCTTATCTTTTGGATTTTCTTTTATCCGCGACGTTTTCTTGCACAATTTTCTTCTTTATTCTTTTGTTATTTCTCATAACTCTATAACTAATTATTTTCCAAGTCGTATTTATTTATTTCACGGATAAATTTGAATTGTATCACTTTTCTCCACTTGGATTATTCTTTATCTCCGTTCTTTACCCTTCTTTTTATCTTTCTCTCACTTTTCCCGATGTGTGTGGTCTCCAGGAAAATTTCATACTTCATCTATTATTAATTAATATATAATTTTCCACACTTCTATGGGAGATATACCTAATTAGACTCTGGGATATCTGTCACTTTTATTGTCTGACCCAATCCCCGCCCATTCTCCATCCCTCACTTACAAGATTTCACATAAATTATACGTCTGGACATATGTTTACGTCTCAGATTTTATGTACTACGGCCGTAAATTTAGTTTAATTTCAAACCTATTAATTTTAATCTCTTTTGCCTAATCTAAATACCTCATAAGGTCCACGTTAAAATTAATCGTCTCTCCAATCGTTTATTACCTTAACGTAAATAAAAATCATGTTCGGATTTCGATTGTTTATATTCCAAAATACACATGAGACCGTCAACCTTTTATCTTGTTTCGATCCCTCTGTAATCTTGTGTAACTTTAATATCTATCTAACCTAATAATTATGTAAAATGTCTACTTTTCCTGAATCTAATCTATCGCTATATGTTTAGTTTTATGGCCTTCCTTTGGTACTCTATTATCATATTCCTAGGACCTTTGTGGTAGCTCAAAATCTCTGTATTATCACTCCGTTCAGTCGCTCCACTATTTCTGAAATGTCTATTTTAATGCGAGATTTTCATTCCCAAATTGATTTTCCAATATGTCCGCTTCATCTTAAATTGATAACGATTAGTTTCTAATGTTCCTAACACTTTCGTTTTCCTTTAGTACGATTTTTATCGAACTTGACACCCTATCTCTATCATAAATAATTGCACTATAGTTGAAAATTCTGCCAGCAACTTTCTTTCGTTTTACCCGTCCTTTTTTATACTATCACGTTTATAGTTTTTTTCATTGCATTTTCGTGTGTGTGTTTTTCCAACATGAAAGGCCAAAAGCCCTCGATGTCAACTGTTCGCTATCACCTAAATGTCTCAGTTATTGTAAACATTTCCTAGAGTTTGTCGCCTCGAACGTCAGTGTTTATACCATAGTGCGTTCACCTCTAATTTTTGTGGGAACGGAAATGCAATTAATTATCTATTTTAATGTCGGGTCCAAGGTTCAATCCTTTGTCTGTAGTTGATGCACGCCTCTCCGTTCACTGATTGGTTATTCAAAATTTTTATAGCTCTCGTTCATGATCTATTGGTTGACAAAATTCAATATTTATTTTTAGGCCTAGAAAGGGGGTTCCTAGTCGTTCCTAGACGATTTAAATGACCTCTGTGTTTGCGCTCTAGAACCTCGATATAATTCCAACCATTACAGGTGCCTACTGAAACCAAACTGAATCAATTTTAACCTCAACAGATGTCGCTAGAATGACGGTTTTCATAATTAATTTGCATATTTTTAGCAGCTACGGTTTATCTGTTTTTCACTGTGATTTAAGCCTTTCATCACAAACCGGAGATCGTTCCTGCCAATTCAGTAAATATCTACGGTTTTAAACAAAGCTAAAACCAAACTATTAATTTTTTGATGACAATGGTGTTCCTACCGGGAGATACTGAGAATATAATTGTGACAGGGCAATTTTTTTTTGTTACAGTCCATCATACATATCGAACACGCGACCTCTGCGCCCATAGTCAAAGGCCTTGCAGCTCCGCAACGGAATTGAAGTCGCTTTATTAAATATCCATAATCCAAACGGGAGCATTCATTTTCACTACATATTTTTTTTAATTAACCATGGTTGTTGCTACCTACTAACAAATTGAAAAAACCTCGGAAAAGGCCATTGTGAGATAAATTTATTAACCAGTTTTGTTAATGTGAATGTTATTAACTAACGTTTAGATTAATTAAACATAGTCAAATAACAGCTGTATCAGACGCAAGTCCTTTACATTGACTGTAAATAAGGGGTGCTGAATCTTCTAGTCGGTGAGCTGCTTTATGTTCAGGGCCTTTTCCGGTTGCTGTGATGTTGTGTATCCAAGGAGAGAGTAGTAGGTAGTCCAAGGAAGTGCAAGGTCAGAAGTCAAAGGCGGTTGTAGTGGTTCCAGCGGGAGAAGCAGTCCAGAGTGAAGCGGTCAGAGTAGATGTCGGAAGAGAGAGCCTTGAGATCGCTTTACGCGCGGTATATATAGGACTAGCGGGGGCGTACACACATCGGTGTGCGCGCGTATGAAACGCCCCGCGTAAACGAGGTGCATCTTTGTGCATCTTCGTGTGTTTTCATATGACTTTAATAGTCAATATTAAAATTATTTATTCAATAGTACTCTTTACGCCGCTTCATCTCATGAAAACTGTTTTTCCCTAGCATTTTTAATGTTTTTATAATAAATTGTACAATATGAATCAGTGGGTCCTCAGACCGACATTGGTGTGAGGAAATCCTTATAACTACTTAATATTAATGTTTACATATTTCAATATTACTTTACAACATAGACGCGAGTCCAGCCTTTCAACCTGTATATTTTTATTTTGCATTATGGCGGCGAGACTCACGCAAATCTAACATTAATTTGCGCAATTATGTATGAAAAGAGAAATATTTCTAGCATTATAGTGGCTTTGCGCTGATTGGCTGACCAACGCTGTTCAGTGTTTGGCGTTGCTTCGCCTGGGCAAAGGAGAGGAGATGCGACGTAAATACTGGGTCCACGGCTTGCGATGTGTCCAGTGCTCTCAAGCCGGGGAGGGGATACCACGTAAATACTGTGTCCGGACGCGCGTTGCGCTCAGTACTCGCCGGCCGGGTAAATACTAGCTTCCTTATCATCCCATGGTCAGAAAGCTGCTTGCGGCCTTTGGGTAGCATTGCGCAATGCGTTCGATACATCCTCCCCCCGGTGCAGTATCGGCTGCGCCTAGCAAATTCGAACGTGACGGGATGCTTTCGTCCGGCGGCGATCTATTCGGCCGGTTCCTTTTTGGCGGCGTGGGGGGGCCTTTTGTGATTTACGGCCCGTGTTTGGTGTCGTCATGAGTATGGCAATTTTGACCGCTGGGCGCACGTACACTCCAGTGTTGGTCCTAATGCGGCATACTAGGCATTCATGCGCTATTCGGCGAAGGTTGGTGCGCAATTTCAATATAAAAAAGCTGCCTCTGATTTCCGCAATGGTTTTTTCGGTGCTCGAATGGTCCGCCATTTGATGATAGTGGCGGATCAGGAGCCGAGTGTATGCCTCGTCACCATCCAGTATAACCGGTGTCCGTACTCCGCTGGCAACTCCTTTCAGGGCTTGTAACCGTGAGCCCATTCGTATAATGCCATCCGGGCCAAGGAAAGGTGTTAGCGTTCGCAAGCGACTGTCGGCGGGTAGTGTATCGCCTTTTTGGGTAGCGTGAATTTCGGCCGCGAAAGAGTCTGCTTGAGATTTCTTTACCCATAATATTTCTGCTCCTCGGGTCTCTTCGGCACTCAGAGGACCTTCTGATGATTTGTTGGGGTTCGGCCGACATCTCCTTATGAAGCGGAGAACCCATCCAGTGGTGCGTATGAGTCGATGCCACGATGAAAATCGCTCAATAGGAGGTAATCCGCCTCCTTTTATTATTGTGAGGCCGACATATTGAGGCCTCACCTCCAAAACTTGGTTATCAGGTCGGATGACTGGCTCCTTTTCACGGGGCCATGTAGCTTCTGGGTGGGTAATAAAGGCAGGACCGCAAAACCACCTGCTGGTGGGCGAGAGGTCGGGCGGCTCGATGTCTCTTGTACCGATATCGGCCGGGTTAAATTTAGTAGGTACCCTTTTTCGAGGGCTTGGAATGGCCGCCTCTTGAATATTTAATTTGCGCGCGTATCCACGTTCGATCAGAGAATTAATTTTCATTTTATACGCTGCTGCTAATGTATCATTATTTGTAAACTTTCTCTCTAATGCGTACAATCGTTTTAGCGCGCACTGTTTGTTGTCAGGCAGGCGCGTATTATCTTCTTTCCACAGTAGGCCCGTTTCCCACCGGTCGGTGTTATATGGCCGAGTGGTGTTTTCCATAAGCGCCTCTGCTCGCTGTATGGTCGCATCTACGCGTGTCGCTGACGTCACTCCAAGTGAATCGATCGCAAAGTTTTGTTTTATTAGCTCTGAGAGCTGTTGGTCTCCACTCTCGGCTTCACCGATAATGCTCAGCGTTATATTTTCTACGGGATGAACGCCTCCATGCGCGATCCAACCGAGTGCAGTACGGGACAGCATTCTTTTCTCTGTGTCTTCGCGCACCTCTCTTGACACGATAAGATGCACGTTGACCTGTCCCAATAATATTTTTGGTTTCACTTGGCACCGACCGGCTATGTTTTGTTGCGGTAGGTCAAGATTTCGCACTGTATTCGCCGTAATAACATATTCGTCACCGTCCCCGCGCACTGATAGTTTAACTCGCCGGGATGTACTATCCGATGAACACATACCACTTGCCCCGTGAATACGGAGCCCGCGGGTCGGCCCGGTTGCTCCCACTTTGTCCGCTGTTTCATTGTCTAGAAGGGTCACAGTTGACCCCTCGTCTAGTAGGGCATAAATTGACACTTGCCCGTTTGGGCCACATATGGTTACCGGTATCACTTTCAACAGCACTGATTCATGTCCATACGACGTGGTACTGGTTACAGTTTGGTTTTCACTATCGCGCGAGGTACCGGCAGATGATTTCACACGCGACGGGTCGTGCAGTAGTTTATGATGAGGAAGCCGACAAGAACCCACTCCACACCACACACGATATTTGCACGCTCTCGTATGGTGTCTTGCGTCTAGACATTTATGACAAAGTCGGGAATTTGTTACTTTTTCCCATCGTCCGGGGACATTTTTCCCCAAAAACACGGGGCACTCTTGAATTTTGTACGAATTTAAACACTGTGAACACTTTTCGCTCTCCGTATCAGTTTGAGAATTTTGCGCATATACTTGTTCCCGTCGTGGTCGCATTGGAGCCCGAGCATTGTCAACTAAGCCCGAACGCGGGATCGCGTTTGTGAGCCGCTTTAGAAATGCGGCTAATTGTTGAATTGTCGCACTTATCACTTGATCGGCTATTTTATCCAACCACGCCACTCTGAGCACAAGAAGCATTTTCGATGCAATTTCACTTAGTAGCGCGGGGTTAGATAAATAATCACACTTAAGACTGCCGAGTGAGGCCACCACATTTTGAACTGTACCCGAAAACTCAATAAGTGCGTCGTTTGATGCATCTTCGGGAAGCCGCGGCAACTTTTTTATTTTTTCAAACATCAGTGATGCAATTGTGTGAGCACCACCGAACCGATGTTCTAACACGTCCATTATTTCCGGTACTTGTGTGGGGTCCAATAGGAGTGGACTTACCGCTTCACGAGCCTTGCCTTTCAATGCTCTCTGAAGGCGCATTAGGTTTTCTGATTGCGTCATCCCACATGTAGACGTTGATTGATAAAATTGAGCGCGCCATGCTGGCCACTCTACGGCGTCTCCGTAGAATGATGGGAGGTCCTTAGCGCTTGATTGGCGTGCGATAAGGGACGCCATGCGGTTTTCTTCTTCGGGCTGCTGCCGCGGAGTACCGCCATTTTGCGAGGCGCGGAAAGCCTCCGTCATAAAGGCCGCAAACTGTTGGAACGGATTTGCTGGCGCCGCCTGTTCCGTTCTATTATTGACCCAATCTTGGGTTTGTCGCGCCGTGTCATCCTCTGTGGGATGGCCCGGGAATGTCGCGTATGTGTTGTTTGCAGGCGGTGTCTGGCCGAACTGCGTATGTGGTGAGCCCGGCTGATATTCCGGGTTGTAGGATGCTGCGGGGATCTGCGAGGCCCCTTGAGCTGTAGTTTGGGTCGGCTGTTGTCTGGATATTGCGGCCGGATACTCCGTGTTGATGATAGCAGGCTGCAGAGGGGTTGTTTGGCCTCGCATCGTGGTGTTGGATGCTGAAGACCGGTATTCTGCGCTGTTTTGTTGTGCGGCACCTTGCATGGAGCCTTGTAGGGCGCCCTGCATGGCGCCTTGTTGATGTGTGGTTGCCTGCTCTATATGTGTGTCAGGTTCAACTAAAGGCGCTTGTTTTTCCGTAGGAGCCCCTATTGAAGCGATGAGGGCCTCCTGTAATTTCCGATTTCGTCGCCTTTCTGCTCTCAATTCTCGCTGCAGTTGTTTGAATGAATCTGCATTTGACGCCTCGCTGTCTGATGATGAGTCATGGATGGGTATCTGTACCGGAGAATGGTCCGATATCGCCATTCCAGTGGCTTGTGAGGGACCGGCAGGGTGCGGGGTACTGCCAGCGGCTTGTGACTCATCTTTTCCGGTTCCCTCCAATGTATTCTTCCCGGAGCGTAGAGATGGTGTCATCTTGGCAGCTGGAGACTAGAAAATGCGGCTGCGAAGGACCACACAATGTATCAGACGCAAGTCCTTTACATTGACTGTAAATAAGGGGTGCTGAATCTTCTAGTCGGTGAGCTGCTTTATGTTCAGGGCCTTTTCCGGTTGCTGTGATGTTGTGTATCCAAGGAGAGAGTAGTAGGTAGTCCAAGGAAGTGCAAGGTCAGAAGTCAAAGGCGGTTGTAGTGGTTCCAGCGGGAGAAGCAGTCCAGAGTGAAGCGGTCAGAGTAGATGTCGGAAGAGAGAGCCTTGAGATCGCTTTACGCGCGGTATATATAGGACTAGCGGGGGCGTACACACATCGGTGTGCGCGCGTATGAAACGCCCCGCGTAAACGAGGTGCATCTTTGTGCATCTTCGTGTGTTTTCATATGACTTTAATAGTCAATATTAAAATTATTTATTCAATAGTACTCTTTACGCCGCTTCATCTCATGAAAACTGTTTTTCCCTAGCATTTTTAATGTTTTTATAATAAATTGTACAATATGAATCAGTGGGTCCTCAGACCGACATTGGTGTGAGGAAATCCTTATAACTACTTAATATTAATGTTTACATATTTCAATATTACTTTACAACATAGACGCGAGTCCAGCCTTTCAACCTGTATATTTTTATTTTGCATTATGGCGGCGAGACTCACGCAAATCTAACATTAATTTGCGCAATTATGTATGAAAAGAGAAATATTTCTAGCATTATAGTGGCTTTGCGCTGATTGGCTGACCAACGCTGTTCAGTGTTTGGCGTTGCTTCGCCTGGGCAAAGGAGAGGAGATGCGACGTAAATACTGGGTCCACGGCTTGCGATGTGTCCAGTGCTCTCAAGCCGGGGAGGGGATACCACGTAAATACTGTGTCCGGACGCGCGTTGCGCTCAGTACTCGCCGGCCGGGTAAATACTAGCTTCCTTATCATCCCATGGTCAGAAAGCTGCTTGCGGCCTTTGGGTAGCATTGCGCAATGCGTTCGATACAAACAGCTTTTAATGTTTTGCCTACTATAAAACATAATTTCTCGGCAGTTGAACAAATCAGAACAGTGACAAATCGGAACACCTTTGAAAAGTGATATTAAGTCATGACAAGTGCTTAAAAAAAACAAAACTGGGCTAACTTCGACTTGTTTTTGTGTAAGTCAGCTCGTATGTAGAACGAGCTACTGGCATCTGTTTTTCCTCTTTCACATAATCCGGGTCTCTTCAAGAACTTCAATAAGGGGTTTTTTCATCATTTTAATATTTTAATATACATGGTGTCCGGAAACTCGTAGTACAAGCGGGAAACTGGTGAATCTACATCACATTTGGAGTCGATTTTGTAGTATAATTTTTTTTGATTTGAGCTTTCGTTTTCGAGTAAATCGAGTCAGAAGTTGATTTTTTTTTTGATCAAATTCCTATAAATTATTACTGAAGATCAAGTACCCAACTAATTAAAACTATTTAAAAATTTAAAAGTAAAACAAATAATGACGAAAAAATTTGAACCCTGAAATAGCCGAAAAATATATTTTTTTGGTTTTTTTTTTTTTTATAAAAATGCTCAAATCAAAAAACTTTATGTTTATTTGGGTTCCCCGTGTGGTATACATTCTCCAGTTTCCGGCTTGTACTACGAGTTTCCGGACACCATGTATATTAGTGTTCTGATTTGTAACAGTTTTGATTTGCCATGGAACCGTTCTTTTTTTCTGCCAATAACAACAAAATTCATAATTTTAATTGCAACATTGGGTAATATTTTTTCCCCAGTAGCTTTATTCTGAAACTAAACATCACTACAACACCATTTTTATTATTTTTTTTGTAAGAATACCGCAAATGTCCCCACTGCTCCATGTTAAGGCGATGCCATACGTAGTAATGTAAAATCATGTGTTTTTGGTTTGAAAATTTGGTCGCCTAGAAATGTTTCAGATGCTTTAATTAAATACTGTGAGTAGAATACATCTTGACCTTTGAAATAGTATGTTTTAGATAAGTCTTTTTATAAGCCCAGAAAAAATAATGTATGGGCCTATGAAAACTGCTTTAAAGTTCAAAATCTCCTACTTACGAACCCATTTTCGGTTTTGATTTTATTGTATAATGTGGCAAATTAAGTTATTTATAAAATTATGGAAAAAAATTAAATATTTATGCCTGAACATCCAAAAAATAAGATAAAAGGCACCTTTTAGCCATGTTCTTTTCTTGCATAAATCAAAACAGGCGGATAGTGTTAAGCGGGAATTTAAACCTTATCGCCATCTACGTAAGGGTTGTTATTGATAGCGGCTCAATTAAAAATATTACACGACGTAGTGCATCGCCTTAACCGGAGCTAGTGAGACTATGGAATCCCCGATTGGGGTGCTTTGTGAGGTTGAAGGGTATGTGAAGGGGCAGGAGATGGCAAAAAGGAAAATGGACTGGTACCTGGCTATTCAGATCTAGTCACTAAACAAGGCTAAATCCATTAAAAAAACTCTGGAACGTGCCGAAAACATACCTTATATTATTTTATATAAATTAAGTGTTAAATAATACAATTCATAATTACATAAGGGAGACCGGGAACAGTTGTGTCAATTTGACTTTTACCATTTTCTATAGTATATGGTTTTAGAAAAATACTCAACGCAGAAAATTTTGCTGTCTACCAAATTCTAGTATTATTTTTTTTCTAAGCCCTATAGAAAATAAGCTTTAAGCACGTAAACAGATCGGGGAAACGCCGGAACTGTTATCGATACGGGGTCAGATGTCCGAGTAGTGGAATAGATTTTGGGCATAAAGGTTTCAATTTTAATAATTTCAGCGAAAAAAAATTGTTATATTAATTTACAAAAATTACTATTCAAAATTTCAAATATATTTAATTTATATGGGCTTAAGAAAACTCTTACAGAATTCGTCAGTTGAAGTGTTATCACTTAACTATTTTAATGTAATAAAATGACAAAATCCCATGTCAATATCGTAGCTTATTTCAATCTCAGGAAAATGAAGAAAGAATGTTTTCGTTGTTGTTATACTTATTACTTTATAAACGCCATTTTTAGGAGATTTTACAAGTACATACTAAAAATGATGTATTAATACAGTACATAATTACTATACATAACTAAACTGCCTCTGTAAAAATCTTTTGTATTTATTGATTGATAAAATAAAAATGTCCACCGACTCGGAAAAATTATATCCCTCCATAAGTATTTCTGCAATGAAATAAATCCCAACTTCTAGTATTACGTAATCCGAAAGCTTATCGAAGCAAGCAATTCTGGACTATCAAATGCATAATTTAGAATTTTATATATAAATATTAAGCCAGTGAAATTATTTCTGTCAGAATTATAAAAACATTATGCTACAATTGTCCCTGTGGTACAACAATCCCACGAACAATATGTATTTATGTATGTTTTACAGCAAAAATAGATTTTTTTTTCATAGAAAAGATCGAGACAAAAAGTACAACAGCAAATATCTGTACATTGAAAGTGTTACGGACGGATATGCACTTGAGCTCATAAGACTTGGGAGCTGTACTCACAAAAACTTAGGGGATAATTCTCAGGCTTAGTTATAGTACGGGGTCAATTGTTCCGGTACAACCAATAATTATTTATTATAGTTAGAGACTTATTAGCTTTTGTACTAACTGACCTGTGATACAATTGTCCTCGGTCACCTCTACAATTTACTCGCACACGCTGGAATTAGAATCCAAAGTCGTGGTCAAGGACCTTTAGACCTCGTAGGCCTTAAGATTAATTATTTGCTGTAATATTCTAATTAGAACAATTATGTAGTTTTCTAAAAGTGGTTGAATGAAAAAAAAAATGATTTATCAAATCATTGAACTGACGCCACTGAGAAATATTCAATTAATAAATTGTTTGTAAATAAATGTACTAGTACTACTTTGTATGTAATTTGTAATATTTTTACATACTGGTAAAGTGGCAACATTAAATCGTGAGGGCCTCTATGGTGAGCTGTTGCCTCGAGGTATCTTGTAAAAACCTTCCCTGCAGGCTACAACACGTGTCATTTTTACCTCATTGAATTTCCACCCTTCAGGTGATTGCCTGAACGTTTATTTTCCCCTGAAAATTAATAGCGCCGGCGTTTTTGGGTGGCATTGCATATATTTGCATTTACGTGAGTCAAAAAGGTATTGAAATGTTTTAAATAAGCCCTTGGCCATGTGGGTATTTGCAGGCCTTGTAATTGAGAAATTTGTTCAAATTAAAGATGGAAATTATGTAATTAGATTAGTTTTAACAACATGAAAGTGTGGAGGTATTAATTTTTAAATTAGTAAAAATATTTACGAAAGAAGTAACAGTATTCAAAATTTTCAAGACACCTTCTTTTATTTTTTAAACTTATCAAAATAAATGGAAACAAAATTTAAAATTTTTTCAATGTATCAAAAATAGATTTATTGACAGGGTTGTACATGGTTTGATATCTACAGTAGGTGAACAATTGTAGACATCATTATCATGTTGAAGACTATGTTATGTTTATGCTATGCTATGTTATGTTTATCCTATGTTACGGATGTTGTGTTTTCCACGGTGACTCTTTGATGCTGTCCATTCACTACCTACGAATTCTTTCTGGTATTTTCTTCTAGATTTCTTGATCTACAAGATCAACTAGAGACACCCATAATGGTCATCTCTTTAAAGTTCGAGCACTGGTGATGGTGGGGACCGGTTTTTTATGTTTACTGAAATCTGAATCTCACTATCTGAAGAATATATAAATATTTTCAAAAAATGTTCACGGACAAGTAATGCATTTAATCAGCCATCCAAACACAAAATAACCAAAAGATCTCTCTAGATATATATATATATACCAATTTATATTACAGGATTAGAAAATATCGTCACTTCTTGTAAGTAAACTAGCAAACGGTCCAATTCTTGCAATCCCCAAACTCTATGAGATTCACGCGCATGCGCGGTAGGGCGAAATTTTAAGGGAACGAATTCAAATGTACTAAATACGAATTTCAAGCGAAAAAGTTCGGCGATGTCCCCTGAATGCGCTTTGCCAATGAACAGTGGCTTTAGCGCCTTCTGAAGTTAGTAGTACGTTGTGTATTATTGTGCATGTATATATTACAAGGAAGGTCGCGTATTAATTTGTTCGTAATGTTGTAAAAATCTGAAATAGTTTTTGTATCATATTTTTGAAAAAATAATTTTATGTTTGAAGAATTCATTAATTTTGATGAGGACAAAGTTATAGTTAGTTAATTATATTTCTTGTTTCGATGAGATCTGGTGGGGATAGGCCCCATCGTCCACCTACGAAGAACCACCACTGGTGTCTCCAAAAGGCATGTTTTTAGTTTACTGGCATTTCGTTGTTCTTCATTTAATATTGAATTAACAGTTATTATAATACTTTACATATGAGGCATGCTTAATATCGCCCACACATGAGATGGGATGACGACTTAGAGAGAACCACTGACTTCGGATGGGTAAAATACGAGACATTTAAGGTGGGGCATGTTCAGATCGTATCTGGGCGCTTTTATTGGTGTTATATAAGCATGGCAAGTTCTTATCCTTATTTGTTTAAATTTATGTACCTAGCTACTTTTTAATATTACTAAAAATAATGTATATCAGCAAATTTTTTTTTTTTTTTTTTTTTTGTGAATAATCATACCCCACTTAACAACAAGGGTCCTAAACCATTGCATATAGAAAAAAAGGGCATTAGATTAAATTTACTTACAATTAGAACAATTAGAAATCAATAAACGAACGAATGACCCAAATTTAACACTAATTAATAAAGTACGGAAAATAATTTACTCACCACTTCTCAGTATTTTCACAAAACCCAAGCAGTATAATGCACCCAAATAATTCATAGCAATAAAGTCATAAGTAAATAATTAAGAACTCATTACCATTTACTGAGGGGAAAACAAAGACTGGTTTAACCAACAATATATCATGTCATTGGTCTAACCAGTAATAAATCAATGTATACACATTCAAAATTTACATTTGAAATAGTATAAATACGTCGTCTCAATGTGGACTAACCACAGTTTGAAAATGGCCTTGTAAGCCGAAACAGCTGTCACAATAATAAAAAACTAAAACACTTGCAGAACTTAATAATAATATTATCAAATTTAATCTAAATTAAATTTATTAAAAAAATTAAATGGAGTTCTACGAATTAAACACAAAAACAATAAATATATCAGCTAAGGTGCTTCTATTAACTAGGTGCTGAGAGGAAAGTATACTATTCATTTATTTGGTCTCTAGATCAGGGTTTGAAATCTGAGTTGACATCGTGTTTGTGTCCTACCCAGCAGGCGCAGTGAGTTCAATTCCTCGGCTGGCTATATCCTCGATCATGACACAAGAAACAATTTACGCTTACTGTGGTGATAGTAGGAGATTTTCAAATATTTTTAGGTTATTCGTAACCCAGGAATATTTGTCTTTCTTTTAAAATAAAGAAAGGTGTGAATTAAATCAATTTTACTAATCAATAACTACTATAAAATGGACGGTACCTAAAAATCACTTCTAAAAAACAAATATAGATGAAATTCCTCTGAACATTAAAAAAAGACCTTTGTTTTTAAAAATGATGAAATATTAAATATAGACATACTAAATATTCCTAAATGTAATTCTACCTTTGGACAAAAAAGCTCTGAATTTTTAGCATTAAAATTATATAACAAACTCCCTCTCAACATCAAACAAAGGAAAACGAAAAATAACTACATTAAGGACATCAAATCTTGGCTTAAGGAAATATCGGAAGAAGAACTAGCTAAGATATTAAAAACATCATCTTAGTCGCTGAAAACGTATACTAACATATATAGTCCCCCTCAGCACAGGATCTCCTAGTGAGGAGGACTTCAATGATCTGTTTTAATTTTGTATATTTTTTTTCATGTGCCATACTTAAATGTACCTAATTATTTAAAAAAAGTAACTAAATAAAAAAAATAAAAAATTTACTAAAAATAGTGGTGTAAACAAAGTTGGTTATTCTCATTTAATTTGACTGACTGCTGTCACAAAACAATTTTTGAAAAAAAGGATACACAAACTTAAGATGATTTATAAAATTGTTAAAGAGATGTATTTTTGGCGTATTACGCCATATTACACTACCTCATTGTTTAGGACAGCATTATAGTGTGTGCATTACATTATATTACACGGGCAGATGTGTAATGATGAACACTGTAATGATGTCTGAAACATTGGCTTAAGATGGTAGTAAAAAGAAGATGCACAGCATAATATCCCAAAAATAAATCACAATAATACTTTTGGTCATGAAAATCTCAAATCATTCCCGAGAATTGATTAATTCAATTTACAAATTGTCTAATCTGAAACCCTCGCAAAACTTTTATTAGGTACGGTGAATTTTAAATACATATTTTATAACTGTTCCCCTACAGCGAAGAGTGTAAAATAACTGACTTTACACTTCGGCACAAATCGATAAAACTTTAGTTTATTGTTTACAGGTGTTAATTTAATGTGGGTATATGTTGTGCAGCTTGTCAAAGTTGCATCACACTATTAGATGATTTGGCATTTTTCTAATATTTGGATCAAGTGGGTAGAAGGAAGGTACCAAACCCTAAGACTTTGTGTTAGTAATTTTCGCTAAATTCCTTGTATTTTATACCACCATCTTGCCATCACCGTCACCACCCACGCCTGCATTTTGTTTTTACAGCATAGATTTAGATAGAAAGATCCATTAAATATGAAGCAATATTTTAATTTTATACCTATTCACGTACAGCAAGTACAACAGTATTAAAATCAGACAATAATATCTACGCAGCTCGATTTATGTTTTTAATCAAAGATTCCTACATGTAAGTGCATGAAAGTTATACTTGTCATACTTTAATTTAAATTTTTGTATTTAATAACTAAAATTATTAAATATAAAAATTTTAGGAACAACTTTCTCTATTTATGGTGTTTGTGTTTAATTAGTTGAACTCCATTTACTTTTAAAAAAATTTAATTAAAATCAAATGTTCAATCTTCTGTAAGTATTTTTTGTTATTGTTAAAGCTGTTTCGGCTTTCAAGGCCATTTTCAAACTGTGGTTTTAACCACGTTTAGACGACTTATTTATATGATTCTATTTTACCTCCTCCCATTTTAAAATGATTTATTACCGGTTAAACCGATTTACTAATAAAATTTTTGTGACAATAGATTTCATATTCTTACCCCACATTAATTTTATCTTAATTGTTTAATAATGATTAATTGTCCCGTTTCATGTTTCGTTAAGATGTATTAGTATTATCTTCTTCTTCAATGTTATAAAAATATTAGATTACGTATTAGATTTTTTATGGTTAGTGATAGTTATGAGATAACTATCGTATTCGCACACTCTCAGAGTACAGACAGAGTACTCACAGATTACATACTAACAGTCAATTTACAGGAGAATTATAGAGTTATTTAAACATTTATAAATGCTTTGGGGTGAATTTCATTAAAAATGACAGGGAAGAAGCTAGACAGTTTTTTTTATCTAAATCGTATTTATTATTTTTTTGTGTGATTATAAAAATGAATATGTACCTTTTTAAATTCATTCTATATTAAATAACAGCTTTGCAATTCAGATAAAATGTTTTAATGTAAATGAAGGCAAATATAAACAAAAGGTCCCATGACTAGACCAATAATGTAATACGTCACGGATCGACAAGCCATTCTGTGACAGACATACTGACTTGTATTTATTATTATTATTTTTTTTTAATTAATTTATTATTTAAGAAATGTTTACATGTTACATTTTTTGACATTTTTTAACTACCATACTAGGCTAATGCCCGTGTTGTGGTAGTTATACATGAAATAATAATAAAAATAACATACTAGAACTAAAAAATATATTTTATAGAAACATACGTATGCAAGTATGAATCATACATGAAATAATAATAATAATAACATAAAATAACTAAAAAATACTATTTTATAGAAAAATAAGTATGCAAGTATGAATCATACATGAAATAATAATAAAAATAACTTAAAAGAACTAAAAAATACTATTTTATAAAAACATAAGTATGCAAGTATGAATCACACATGAAATAATAATAAAAATAACTTAAAAGAACTAAAAAATACTATTTTATAAAAACATAAGTATGCAAGTATGAATCACACATGAAATAATAATAAAAATAACTTAAAAGAACTAAAAAATACTATTTTATAGAAACATAAGTATGCAAGTATAGCGCCCTTGAGGTGATTTTGCACAAAAACGGCGTTATACAAGTCATCCAATTATTATTTTATTTTTTTAAGTATGAATCATACATGAAATAATAATAAAAATAACTTAAAAGAACTAAAAAATACTATTTTATAGAAACATAAGTATGCAAGAATGAATCATACATGAAATAAAACTAAAAACAAATATATTAAAATTAATAGTAAACTGAAAAATAAAGAAAAAGTATATGTATTGTATCTACTATGTATATAATTTACCTGGTTACAAATACTTTGTCACAACTTACAAAATAAATCAAAACAGCGGAATCATTGTTTTTGTAAAATCTATTCATGAGAATATTTCCGTTAATGAAATTCATATCGATCTTGTAAATTGTCTTCATATTCGAATTATTATAAAACACACGTTTTACGATATAATAGCATTATATAGAACACATAACTCGAGCATTAGTAATTTCACCGAGAATCTGAAATCTATTATAAATACTAATTGCTCTCAAAATGCTTTTGTTGTAGGCGATATTAATATTGATATATCTAATGAATTTGAAAACAATAGAAATAAAGAAAAAACTGAATATATCAACACATTAACGGAACTAAATTTTAAACCATGTATAAAAAAATATACGAGAGAATTTCATGGACAAAGGCCATCATGCATAGATCATATCTGGTGTAATTCTAATGAAACTGAAAAAATAAAAACAATTATTTGGAAAAATAACATTACTGATCATCACACATGTATTGTAGCTTTTAAAACTGACAAAATAGATGTGAATAATTACTCCCGCAATAATTTTCCAAAAACTATTATTAATTACGAAAAATTACAACAAAACCTTAATATTGAAAATTGGGAAACTGTTCTATTCTCTAATAACACCGACTTATGTTCACTAAATTTTGAAGCAATCTTGAATAAGCACATCAAATCTTCCTCTTCCATTATAAAATACTCTCCAAAAACTAAATTAAAAAAATTAACCATGGATCACTCAAGGAATCATAATTTCAATTAGACACAAAGAAAAAATTTATAAAGAACATAAAAAGTTTCCAGAAAACTATAAACTATACGAATATTTTAAAAAATTCAGAAATAAACTATGCCACATTATTCGGAAAACCAAAGAAGATTTCTATAAAGAAAAAATCAATATTGCTGGCAACAATAATAAAAAGATATGGCAAACTATAAATGAAATTATCAATAAAAAACCAAAAAAATCTAACATAAACAAAATCACAGATATTGATAACAAACTTTACGATGTAAACACGGATCCAACGAAATGTGCAAATATTTTTAACAGTTATTTTGGGTCAGTTGGTGAAAAATTAGCACTCAAAATAAAAAACACTGATAATAATGAAAAATTAGCACTTAAAATAAATAACACTGATAATAAAGATCTACCGTCACCATCCAATATTTGTAACAACTTGAGTCAATTTCAACGAACTAATGTTGATGAAATTAAACAAATTGTTAATGAATTAAAAGGTAATTCTTCCCCTGGTTTTGACAATATTTCTGTAGAAATACTTAAAAAAAATTCTGACTCACTCTGTAAACCATTGGCTCACATCATAAATACAAGTTTTGAAAATGGCAACTTTCCCTTTACCTACAAAAAAACTATTATTTCCCCAATTTTTAAATCTGGGGACCCCAATCTAAGTAGTAACTATAGGCCAATTTCTCTCACCTCAAACATTGCCAAAATATTTGAAAAAATTGTAAAAAAACAAATATTTAAATTTGTAAAAGAAAATAATATTTTAAATGCACATCAATATGGTTTTAGAGAAAATATGAGCACTCAAGATGCTATCGTTGACTTAACATCTGAAATATACAAATCTTTAGATAATAAAAAAAAATGCATTGGAACATTTGTCGACTTAAGAAAAGCATTTGATAGTATATCACACTCTAATCTTATCTCGAAACTAGCGAAAATTGGTATAACTAACAATGCTTTAACGTGGATCGAAAATTACCTATTTAATAGAGAGCAATTTGTAAAGTTAAATGGCTCTCTGAGTGATTCGCAGACCACAAATTTTGGCATCCCGCAGGGAACTGTTCTAGGTCCAATTCTTTTCATCATTTATGTCAACGATATTTTTAAACTCTCAATTATGTCAAAACTTATTTCATACGCTGATGACACAGCAATTTTAACTGAGGGATTAACTTGGAATGAAACCCAAAGAACAGCAGAGTTAGATATAAACATACTAAAAAAATGGTTCGATAAAAATTTGTTAACACTTAATACTGAAAAAACTTTTATAATACCTTTCACCATTAATAAAAATTCATTCCCTGATAATTTAAAGATAAGTATACACTCATGTAATTGTAATAGAATTTCAAATTTATGTAAACCTGACTGCTCTGTACTTACTGTTAAAACTAATGTAAAATATCTAGGTGTAATTATAGATAGTAACATAAAGTGGAAATTACAAATCAATGCAATAGTAGAAAGGTTAAGAAAATTATTGTACATTTTTCTTAGAATACGAAACATACTAAATTTTAAATTATTAAGAACCATCTATTTTTCACTAATTCAATCAGTATTACAATACGGAATTGTTGGTTGGGGTGGAGCTTTCAAAACTTCTCTCTTACCTTTAGAAATCATCCAAAGAATATTAGTAAAAATAATTTTGAAAAAACCGTATGATTACCCTACATTTAGATTATTTCAAGAATTTAAAGTCCCTTCACTTCATATTATTTATAAAAAAATAACTCTTTTTCAAATACATAAAGATTGTTTCAACATTGACAACTTAACAACTTTTTCGAACAGCAATAGACAAAGTATTCTTGGCTCTATAACTATCCCGCGCTGTAACACCACCACAGCCCAACAATTTTATAAATATTTTGGTGTCAAATGGTTTAACCAATTACCTCTTAACTTAAGATTGGAAACGAATTATAAAAAATTCAAAAGCTCAATAAAAACACTATATCAATAGCATATTAAAATCGTTTATACTTAAAAATACAATATAATCTCTCAATTATTATTATATTGAAATCCTTTTCTCTTATTTCTTATTATTATCTCTTTCCTTCTTCTACATTATTTTCTCTTTTCTATTTGATAAAATTTTGTTGCATATAAAATTTTTATTTTGTTATATTAAAAAATAAAAATTCTTTTCATTATCTTGATAAAAAATATGTTAAATTACTATTTACACGCAATTCTCCGCCTTTTTAACACGAGCATCTGCTCTATAAAAAGGTGTATCACGATGTACTGTAATAAAAAATAAAAAAAAAACTTTATGTAATGTAATAACATGCAATTGTAAATTTAATATTAAATAAAAAAAAAAAAAAAAATACCTGGGTAGTTAATACTTATTATTTTTTTTACAATTATGTAATAAGTTTTGTAAAAGAAAAATCACAGTCAGTGGTAATCAGAATGTCCCTGATCTATGAAATCTTAGAGATTCTGTACGAACGTAGAATTCTTTTTTATACGCATACGTACCTGGATATTGAAGACTATTCAGAAGAGAAGATAAGAACATCATTAAAACGATAAAATGTCTAGACACCGAAAAGTGAAAATGTACATATTATGTATTTAGACAGAATGGAGATATATCTCGAATTATCCTGTAGTGGGCTAATAACGGGCTAATAGTTTGCATTCAACTCACATAAAAAGTACACGAATCTTGAATATGTTGAGTTTAAACTCTTGTACATAGACCAAGTTGAAAATTTCATTGATTGATTCAACACCAGAGTTGCATAAAATTTATTTTAAAATGTCGGCCAGAAGCAAAATAAATAATAATATATAATAATTATATCACCCCATTAATTTTTGATCTAATGTCGATATTAGTAAAAGGGATAGGATCAACGGATCGACCGGATCTGAAACTTTCAAAAGCCCTTGACTAAACTCCGGCCCAAGAAGTGGACGAGGTATGAAGCCTATCACTTCAGTGCACTGGCAGGCAGTATCTAACGCGGAGTTTTCTATGTCGAGTGTTAGACGGCAAAAAGCCTACGAGCGTGGTAGAAATGCACCGTCACTGCGCATAACGAGGTGCGCAGGTGTATTCAGGGACTATAATCCCGGCCTCGCGGGGTCATTTCGTATTTAAACTTTAATAATTATTAGGAATAATAAAAAAAAATCGATGTTTTACGTTAGCAATTTGTGAAAACGTGTAAATTAAATCGTCCGTTATTAATACTGTAAAAGTAGACATATTTTTGGGCGTTCCACAAGGTTCACTTTTAGACTGGATTTAAAATGATTATGAATGTTTCTGTAAATGAGAATCTGCTTAGAATTTAGTAAAACAAGTTCAGATACCAAAATATTCATTTTTTATATCGCTAATACCCTTTTTTTTTCTAAGAAAATTTGCTTTTCTTACATAATTTGTTTTTCTACCCGGCACTAACAATTTTCGATTTATGTTGGTTTTTGATCGTTAAAAAGATTTTTTAAATTTAAAAAATATATATACGGTACGACCGTTTATTCATCTAATTATAGCACAATCCTTTCATTTTGACACTCTCATACAGAAAAAATATGGCTATTCAAAGATAATTTTCACATCAAATATTTCAGAAATTTCATTCAAAAGCACTATTCCTCATGCCATGCTATGCTGTGCCAGAACATATGTTCTGCCCTTTGGTATCTTGAACGAGTCGTGGCGACGATTACGGCTGATGTTTTCGGGTATGTAAGATATTTAAAAGTACGATAGCTCATATTGAAGTTGATATTGTGGGAAAAATATAGTGACAGATTTTCAGTGTCAGTTAAAATAAATAACATTTAATTGTTGGGTGTTGATTAATGAAAAAACCTATGCTTATGTGAATGTGTTGTATCATTGTAAAATATTTTCAAGTCATTGTTTTTTTTTATTATCAGATCGAGTTAATGATTATAAAAATTCCTCCGTTATTATATAAGATATTGCCAATTGTAGTAGTGATTACTTCTATAATAAACTGCGACCCAGCACCGACTTTTGATTACCCCTGATTAAGATGAAAATATTCGCAAATAGTGCCATAGTGGCAATCAACTGGGACCGTTAAGGCTTCACGCCTGTTAGACCTCTATAATGATTGAGCACCTCAGATCTCCGAGGCTTGGATGTGGCGACCAGTCACATGTACCTTCACTTACAATAATATATCGAGGTGCTTACCTACTGGAATATAGGTGTTATCATCTTTACGCAATATATGTATGGAGGAGGAGGTGCGCAGATGTAGTTACTTTTGTAGTAATTGAAAAAACATCATTAATGATGAAAACATGTAAGTAGGTGTGTAACTACCAAGTTCTAGAGTGAAGAGTCCGGCTGTGTGTTTTATTTTGTTGTCATGTTAAACATATTAATATCCAGTGAGACTACGCCATCCCCAATTGAGGTATATTATGAAGCTGAAGGTAGCGGAGAGAGGAAGGAGATGGGGGAGTTGAAGGTTAAAATAACAAATTTTCTCAAAAGTGAAAAATTTACATATAAGTGCAATAACTAGGTAGGTATGCAATTTAAAATAGCCGTTATGATTTTATTTTAATTATCTTAGTAGGCATTCAGTTATACAGAAAATATTTATTTCTGATTCTCTATCATTATTTTTGTCTATGCATTTTTTGCAAGAACTTTTGTAATATTTTTTTTTTGAAATTAGCTACTTTGAAAGAAATTTTAATTCTTAATAAATACATTATTGTAATTAATATTTAGCTTTGTGACAATTTTTTTAAACTCTTGACAGGACAAGATGCCAAACAAAACGTCTGTAACCAAGTGGGTCTTCCGACGACCCCATGCATTTTTCTGTCTTATGGGCTTTTTAACAATATAAATTCCAATTATTCAGTTAATTATTAATGGTATCTTATGTATTTGCGTAGGAATACGTATAATACTAAAATGATATGTCAAGTATTTAAGCTAATAATATTTGGCTAATTTATATAGCGAGGATACTAATTTTGGGTACTACCTACTCCCCCTTTTGGCTGCGGGATAGTTAAAATAGTAGATATTTCTGTTTTGTCGAAATTCGCAATTTTCGACTTGATTTTAATCAAAGATAGCTTTTCACAAATGAATTGACTTTTCTTCATGACATAATGTCATGAAGAATTTGAATTACAAGATTGTCTTAAAATATTAACCCCGAGTAATTCGTTTGCTCACGAAAAAAAGTGTTTGTATTATATATTTCTTTTTGTGAAAACTCTCTTTATATTATGCTGATCAGGTTTCTGCTTGCACCTAAGGTAAACTTTGAAACAAACTAAATCTGATCTCTAGCCTTATACGAGTGTATGTAAACATAACACATAAGTAATTAACACGGTTCCGGTAAAATCAACTTAATTCCCTTCCCCTCACTTACCCCTCCTTTGGTGTGCTTTGTCTCCTTTCCTACCCTGTTAAGTTATTATGTGTACCCAACTATAATAATTTATAATAATGTTTGTAATTAGAGTTAGAATGCATTATACTCCAATTAAAGGTATTGTATTCCATTTACAACGACACAAATAAGTTTATGTTGCCAAGTAACATAAAAAATTTAAATTCCCAAATAGATTCAGATATATGCTGAAAACATGGCTCATAAGAAGAAATACTTTATACTAGTCATCACTATCAATCAATAGTTGTTATTTATTAGCTTGTAGATTTTATGTTATTTTAGGCTATGTTCCAATAGTAAAAATCTGCATATCTTATAGTAACAATATTATGTATATTTATAATTAGTAATAATATTATGTTTACATATTTACATTGTAATTGAACATGTACATCCTGTTGACAAACTGCTTAGTTGTAGTTTAACGGGAAAAAACAACACAAAGTGTGTGATTTCCATTAAACATTGTTTTTTTTTTAATATCTTAATGCGTAAATCCTCAAATTTTAATATTTAATCACTGAAGACAAAATTCTTAGTAATAAATACATAATGATAAAATTTTTAAAATAACATGAATTAATAAAACTAAATTTATTTTATGGATTATAACCTGAGATCTCTGGATTCGTGGCCTATAATCGTAACAAGTCAACCACTGAGTCCGAATAATAAGATAGTATAATAGTTCTGAAATGTTAGATCATGGTTATAAATAATAATTTTCTAAATATATAAGAGGAAGTTATAAGCCAAAAATAACCATTACAATCGCTTGGCAAACGGAGTCTAAAAATGCTCGATTTCAAGCACAAGAGTGGTTTTTAATTATTTTATAAACAATTTTATGAGAAACCAAAAAAGTTAATGAAGGGAAACTTTCACAGATAATCTTAGCTTTAATATTGTGTTTTTTAAAGATGTTTATTTAATGTGTTTAAAAATTAAAATTTTTGGTAGTTTACATTTATATTTTTTACTGAGTAATTCATTTTTTTTAATCTTTAGGAAAAGCTTCAATTTATCTAAAGCATATATTTTGGTATTTATTTATTTGATTTATGTATTATATTATATGTAAACGCCCTGTTGGACTTTTAGATATATGTGTATTATTAAACACAGGAGTTTTTTTAAAGTTTAGATAACTAAATTTAAATACAAATCTTTAACAAATTAACACATCACATGGCTATTGTTTTATTTCATTGTAAACATGCTTATGAGTGGTTAAATGTATAAAATATATAATATAAAAAGAGAAAGAAAAAATCCTTTAAGAGTTTAAAAATTGCAGATGGCATACACATAATATGAAATAACGATATAGGTTCACAACATATTATAATCTACAAGAAGAAAATACAAAATATACCCAATCGCTCTTTAAATATGATATATAAAATATTCATTCAGGTATCTCTTGAACACAGGCAAACTTATATTACGAGTAAATATGTCGATATTTGAGGTGAATTTGTGTGAAAGCGAGAAATAATAATAGTCGATACTGAAGTTATTGTTGCAGAAAAATATAGTTTGCCTAGTTGCTTGAGTAGGTACTCTGAAATCTATAAGTTGCAAGAGTTCACAACAGTCTAGTTTGTAGTGAATAGTTTTAAATAAAAAAGTTAGTCATTTATATTTCTTCTATTTTCTAGGGAATGTATTTTAAGTGTATTTAGTAAGAATGTATTGAATAGGTTTGTGTAATTTAATTTACAATGTAAACCAATTTGTTATTAAGATTAATCGAAAATAAGATAAATACCTAGATATTTTAAGGTGGTTACTAATAATATATAAAGAGGTTCCCCATTAGATCATGCTGAAGGTCCCAGTGGGTGTAGGAAATGTGCCAACAAGCAGGAAATAGAACACCTCATCACTTATTCTGTACAAACTGTACAGTGTATATATGGCAGTCTGTAGTCAAGGACTTCGAGCGGTGATGAATTGATAGACTGCTGGCGATAATTATGATGACTGACAAAAACAACAAAATTAGTGAGCATAGGTACATACACTGCAAAATAAAAGATACCGGCATCATAATATATTTATTCATTTATTCATTTTTTTTTTTTTTTTTTTGGGAAATCAACAGTTACATTTTTACAGATTGTACATAAGTAAAATAGCCAAAATAAAACCAATTACGGATTTCCTCCTTGTGACTTTACGTAAGACAGCATTAGAAGAAATAATTATATTTATGAGAAATGTGAAGTTATAATTATATAAAATAAAAGAATTGTATAAAATAATAGAACAAAATAATACAACAAAAATAAAGGGGAAAAAAAAAAAAAAAAAACTAAAATTTATATAAAATAAAAGATTTTCGATACATTGGTAACCATAAGAATACAAACAATATTGTGCATATAAATCATATCATAACCATAACCATAAGAAGACAATGTTGTGCATATAAATCATACCATAACAGGATTATAAATATATAAATACTAGAAACATAAACATCAGAAACATCAATTCAAGAAACATCAGTGAAATACTCTGTTAAGGTCATTTTATATTTAGTAAATTCGCAATTGAAGATGTCGATATTGAATAATATGTTATTGTGATTATTACATATTCTGTTCAGGCAAGAATTTTGTCTACAGTTCGTTTTGCTTTGATTGATTTTAAACAGGATAGAAGACCGTGTTAAACGTGCAGGCACATTAAATTTAATATTATTTAGCAACTCTGGGCATTGAATATTATTATTAATTAATTTATATAGGAATAGAGCATCTGCATGATGCCTTCGTACACTTAATGAATCAATTTTAAAGTACGAAGCTGCCTCTGCATAATTATTAAATCTTACAAATGACCTGTAACAGAGATATTTTAGGAATTTGTTTTGAATTGCTTCGATTTTGTTTATGTGGATTTTATAGAATGGAGACCAAACAATTGATGCAAACTCCAGATGACTTCGTACGTAGGCAAAGTAGAGTTGCTTAATGATATTGATGTTATTAAAAAGTTTTGTGTTTCTAATGATGAAACCTAACATTTTAGCAGCCTTATTTGTGATTTGTTGTATATGAAGGTTATATTGAAGTTTATTATCAAGAGTTATTCCAAGATCACGAATATTTGAGACTGTTGCAATGTTGATGTTATTTAAAGAATAATTAAATAATGTTTTATTTTTATTTCTGGAAAAGACAATGTGATGACATTTTGAAACATTTAGAAATAATTGATTTTGTTGGCAATAGGTAGCTACATTGTTTAAATCATGTTGTAAATTAATACAATCGTTTAGACTTTTTATTGGCTTGTATAGCTTAGCATCATCAGCAAATAATTCTATTTCAGAGTTTTTTACAACATTGACCAAATCATTAATATATAAAATGAAAAATAATGGTCCGAGATGTGAACCCTGTTGGATCCCTGAGGAAATTTGATTGAAGTCTGATACAAAGCCCTTTATTGCTACTGCCTGTGATCTGTTAAGTATATAAGATGTAACCCAACGAAATAAATTACCACGTATACCTAATGCCCAAAGTTTTCTTAGTAGTAATTTTTGATTAATTTTATCAAATGCTTTGGCAAAGTATGTATAAATGATATCTACTTGAGTGCGATTGTCCATGTGACCAACAATGAATTCGGTAAGAAGAACGAGATTACTTTCCACATTTCTGCCTTTTGTAAAACCATGTTGTTTTGTTGTTATGATGTGATTGAGTTGTGGACTTAGGTATTGGTAAACAATTTTTTCCATTAACTTACTGAATATTGTTAGTTTTGAAATCGGACGATAATTTTTAACATTATTTTTTTCGCCATTTTTGTGGATTGGTGTTACATATGCTCTTTTCCATATTTCAGGTACCGTGCCTTCGTTCATTGATTTATTATATACAATGCAGAGAGGTTTAGCGAGTGTTTCAGCACAATTAACTATAAAGTATGACGGAATATCATCACACCCCGCGCTTGTGTTCATGTCAAGAGCTTTTATTTCTTTTAAGACTATTTCTCGTGTGAATTTAACCGTGGTGATATTTATGTTATTTGTGTTTTCTGGTATGTCAAATGTTGGTAGGTTATTATCTTTTATGTAAACTGATTGGAAATATTCCATAAAAATATTACATACATCTTGGCCATTTTCAGCTTTTTTGTCATCTAGATGCATCGTCCTTGGAAGGGACGATTGTGTTTTTTTCATATTATTGAAATGATTCCAGAAGAGTTTAGGATTACCATTCATGTTACTTTCAGCAGTAGGTATGTATATAATTAATGTAGAGTTCTTGTACAATTCGTTTTTGTCTAGATCTTAAGAGTGAAAACGTTTGGTAGTCACGTGGATTTTGAAATTTTTTGAAATATTTATGATATTTATTTTTTTCTTTAATTATTTTTATGAGAGATGATGTATACCATGGCGGATAATTATAATTTTTTGCTGGTTTAGTTGGTATGTAATTTATTTTAATATTGTTCAATATGTTGTAGAAGACGTTAGTTGCGGATTGAGTATTCAGATGGTTCAGATTATGATCCCAATCAATTTCGTTTAGTTTTGTGTTTATCATTGAATAATCTGCTTTTCTAAATTGTAATACTTGCTTTGTGTTAGTTTTCAGGTTTTTATTTTTATTTTTAATAGGAATTGAAATTAGCAGTGTTTTATGATAAACATCTTCTGGTACTAATGAAATGTTATTGTGAGTAATTTTCAGTTGTATGTTACTTAGAGCTAAATCAAGAATGCGATTATTTATATTATTACTCTGAGAGTTATATTGTTGCAGATTATTAAATGATAAAAATTCTATAAAGTTAAAATGGGCGGGATTTAATGAATTGATGGGTTCAGTGTACATATAATCACAGTTGTCATTTATTGGTAACCAAAATAAGTGAGGTAGGTTGTAGTCTCCCACTATAATGAAACTGTCATTATTGTTATCCGTCATAATCTGTGATACTTTGTTTATGTGAGAAGTAATATTTATAAGATGTTTATTGTCAGGTGGGATGTACGAAGTACATATGTGAATTTTTTACCATGAAGTGATATAGTTACCCATATGTCTTCCGCTTCAGAATCCCATTCTAGTTTTTGATCAGAAATTAATTTACTTTTGACTGCAATTAAAACTCCACCACCGCGATTTTGATTGAGGTTATGATAATCTCTATCTCGTCTGTAAATATGGTACCGTGGATCGAAAAGTTCCTCATTAAAGATTGAATTGTTAAGCCATGTTTCACTGAGACATATAATATCATAGTTGTTTAATAATACATTTTGAAGAAAAATATGTGTCTTGGTTCTGAGACCTCTTAAATTTTGATAGTATAATTCTAAAGATTCCATTGTATTAAGTATATAGTGCAGATAATATAAAGTTGCTGGAAAGTTAGTTGATGGAAATATTGTATGTTTTTAGTTTTTCTAGATCATCATAATTATTTATGCAATGGTGATTTGTGTTTTCATTAAGTCTTACATAAATTTTACAATTTTTGATCCAACAGAATTTGAATTTATTAATTTTGGTAAACTCTCTGACCTTTTTGTAGAGTACTTTGTTTTTATGAGTTAAATGTTCATTTATATAGATCCGTTGTTTTCCATTAAAGTTAATATCCTCTGCTGTTAGGCCCCTTCTTGTCCGGATTGCTGCTATGATTTCGTCTTTCTGTTTCCTGCCCTTTAGTTTTACTATAATATTCCGCGGTCTTCCTTCAATCTTCTCCTTGGGGGTGACTCGGGTGGCGTATTCAATGTCGTCGCTTACTATATTTAATTCTGAATAGATCCTTTTGATAATCTCCGTCAGGTTCTCTTGTTTTTTTTCTGGTATCCCAATGATCTCTATGTTATTAATGCGTGCGTGTTGTTCGTTAGCATCCAATTGTTTTTGTAATTCTTTAAATTCACTTTGTATTATGGCGTTTTGTTCCAGAGTTTTTTCAAGGTTGTTGTTTTTTTTCGTATCAATTTTTTTTTCTAGAGTTAATATTTTATTTTTTAATTCCTCGATTTCTTCTTTATACTCGTTTCTGATGATTTCCAGAAATTGTACCTTAAATTCTTCAAACTTTTTGTCAAGAAGTTGGAGGAGTTGGGTGTCCGTAGTATTTAGTGTTTTTGCAGTTGCTCGTGTAGTCATTTTGGCACGAAATATTAATTAGTATAACTTCACTTCACTATTAAAGCTATTAAAATATAGATATTTAGATTTTAGCTAGAATTTTTTATTTTATTTTGAGATATTTCAAGAGTGAAATAAAAACACGACAGCTGTCATTGAATGTTATTGATATATAGAGGTGGTAGGCTACCTACCTTTTGGTGTTATTTTATTCACATAGCACTGAGCATAACCCTACAATCCTAAAACAATGTAAGGACGAAATTACAAATGTATGAATGTCACATACTGTTTTTACGCCGCAAGAATTATACACGGAAGGAATTATATATGTCAAAAACACCAGGTTTTAATTTTGTGTGAGTTAAATAAATTTGATTTAGAAAAAAAATAGTTAGGTTAGGTAATGTTTTATAACATGTGTAATTCTAGTGGGTATAATTGTTCCAGGTGTAATTTCGACCATGTATAATTTCTTGAAGTGTAATATATTGGTACATGAATTTGCATCCCGTGTAGTTGTAATTTTAAATGTAATTTTATCTAAAACTAGTATGTATTTTGCAGTTTAGGTTTATATGATTTTTCATAACTATAACTATTAAAATAGATTTTTTTATGAAACAGCAAGACCATTAAATGGTGAATCTTCATCAAATTTGTTCAAGTTAATCTTGCAACGTCTTTTCTATCATGAGTTTTTGAGCCTCGAATATGTACCAAACGGTTTAATGTCAAAAAATAACACAAGGCTCTTTCTTTTATGTTTTTTATAAGAAAAAAGTATGTTAAATCTACGAAATGAACTTTTGATTGCCAATATTGCATTACTTTGATTTTAGGTTAGATTAGGTGTTATTACCTTAGGTTAGGTTAGGTTGCCAAGATACCTTTTATATTTCTATCTACAGGAAGGTGTGTATCACCTGTCATTAAACTTTAACCCCCAAATAACATCATTCAGGTTACATACGGCCATGGACAACTTCAAGCCGTATCGAATGATAATATTATTTTAAATGGCAGGTATGGGAAGATTTAATCAATATTTTTGATACCTTTAGTTTCCCTTTCGTATAGCTGTGTTAAAAAGTGGACAGGCGATTTAACAGCCTATCTTGGCTCGCGGTGCCATAGTACTTTGTGCCACGGTTTCTTAAACTTTGTGGCATTAAATCTAGTTTTTATTTTTATGTAACTTCATGTATAAAAGCTCTCAATATAAGAAGTAGCATAGAAAAATAGTATGTGTGTATTTATTTATTTAATTTTTATAGTCTCCATAAAATAGTTGTACACCAATATGTTACAGGAATTAGAAGACACAAAGGTACAGTGAATGAGAAATGTTGAAAAAAGGTACCTAGATAAACAAGTAGCAGTAATAAAAAAGTACGTAAGAACATTGCATGCGTGGTGTATGTTGATAATTTAAAACAATAATAAAGAATTTGTTTAAAAAATTAGATTTATTTCATTCAGTTATTTATTATTAAAATGCCCTTATTGTTGTTAACATAATAAACAAAAGAATATTTAATAATTTCTAGGACAACGATTTTGAATTTACGTAAAGATTTTTTTTTTAAATTACCTTAATTCCACACTATTTAAATCCACACCTTATTTATTTAAATTGCTAACATGTTACATATATGTATTATTCCCAATGAGACTAAAAACTCACTGAAAAATGTCATCATTAGGGTTGCTGTGTAAAAAAAATTGTTAAGCCTCGCATAACCCAACTTTTACTGATTTATAACAAGTTTCGCATTGCCATTGAAGATAATATCTATAAATTTGTCATGCAGAAACGTTTATTATATGAAATTTCCTCAATACCAAAAAAAACGCAAAGTAAGCTTTGAAAATTATTTGAAATACGTTTTGTACTGGTATTTAATATGTTATAGGCATGAAAAAAATCACAATTTATCTTTAAATGCAAGCAAAGCATTTTTCAAAGAGATTTTTGCTCTATTCAAACGAGTCGGTTTTATTAAAGATTTTCACAATTTTCGCTTAATTATTATCGTTTTACAATATTAGCGCGCTTTCTCTAACATTCGTATGTACATATACCTATCCCTTTCAAACCATGTTTGAACGCTTACTACGGGGCCTTAACATTGTGATCGATCAGTCAAATTGGTTGTGACCACGGGGAGGTGATATGTACCTAACACCATATTGGAAAGTTTATTTTTTCAACGAGCCCTGATGAAAAGTAGGTACAACCGAAACCAAAGTAATAAAGTTACGCTTACTAAGGACGGGATGTTTCGGAAAATTTGAACAAATCTTCAAATTTAAAAGTTGATTTTCAAGTTCTGTGAAAGATTTTTTCAAATTCTGTTATTATTTCAGTTATGTCAAGCAACTAGCCTATAATGATATAATAACAGAACTTGAATAGGCCTTTCACAGAACCCGGAAATGAACGTTGAAATTTGATGAATTGTTCAAATTCTCCGAAACAACCCAACTTAAGAAAATTTTTGTCGTTAAAAATATACAGGATGTACTTACATCTAAACCTATTTCCATCTCTTCTTTTGTCCTCACAGTTTGACGTTCGGCGATTTCCAATTCTTCATCACACCTCTTCTCAAGAATCCACGCAGTCATTACATCCCATTGCGGTGCGGAACAGATCTACGGCGAAAGAACAAAAAAAAACTATATGAACAACAAAAAATTAACAACGTTCAAAAAAGAACAGCAAAAAGTGCGGTTATGAGAAAAACAATTCCGTAACGAAAAGCAAGTGGGGTAATTAATTTACAGATTAAAAACGGAGAAAATTTAAGAACAGTTCATTATATATATCGATTGGATACTTCTAATTCCATTTTAATTTGAATTTTAAACAGCTTACCTAACTTACACATTTCTACCTACCATTATGCTAACCAATAATAGTATGTGCCCTATTAGGTATTAAGCATATTTTATTGTAATGCAGAACTTTTAAAACTAGGTTAATTTGCTTACCTATTCATTTTGGTATATTTATTTTGATGGAGTTAAATAGCTTTTTATACACCACTATTTCATCAACATAATAGCAATGTTTCGAAACCAATGGTTTCTTCTTCAGGATAAACGTTAAGTTAACAAATATTAGAATAGACAAACAAGTACCCATGGACAAAAATATGACAATAAGCGGTGATTAATTAGTAATTTTGTAAAATAAATACATTTTTTATAAAATATCTATTTATTTATTGCTTCTCACGGAATATAACATAATTGTTCACATAATAATCAAAGTCACTTGGACTAAGGACGGGTTGTTTCACAGATGTATGAATTATTTTTATGTTACACCTCACAAGAGCACCCTTGTTTGTATAGTGTAAAGGTAGGGGAGCTATGTCGACACTCACTTGGAGGAGGGTTAAGGTGGGGAAATGTAACAGGGAATTGAATATTAATTTTCAAGTTCTGTATTCGCTCTTTTCATGTTCTGTTTTTATATCATCACTGACCCGTTGTTTCACATAACTGAAACAATAACATAACTTTGTAATATTTCAAAATTAAAAATTTTATATTCATCTTTAGTTTGTAGTCAAGTCGAACATAATTCTTCTATCTGGTCCACTCACTTCAAAATCCACTCTGACTCCATTGAAAAAATTCTGCATAAATTCCTTAGATTCATTAACTATAAACTCGGTCTACCAATTTAAACAATAAACTACAATCATTTGATGAAAGAACTAAACTTATTTAAACTCTCAGATAAAAGACTTGTTTCCGACTTGATTTTTATTTATAAAATTGTTAATGGTAATATAGACAGCCCTGATTTATTAAGTCTAAATACCTTCCATATACCTATAAGAACTAATCGATCCAAAACTCTTTTTAATTGCAATAAAAATATCAGGACTGAGTCATTTAGATACTCGCTTGTACCTAGATTGCATGCAGTTGGCAACGTTTTCTCAGAAATTGTAGATGTGTTCAACTGCACGGAATATAGTTACAAGAAGGTTATAATAACATACCTCAGTAATAATAACAATTAAGCTTAGCATAAAACCATTATTCTGTATGAGTTCTGTATAATTTTAAATGCCAATTTAAATATTGATTACTGTTTCACTGAATTGTTATGTTAATATTATCAAATGTTTGTAAAAGCTCTTATGGGCGCATAATAATTAAATATATAAATAACTTGAATAGAACTTTTACAGAATTTGAAAATCAAATTTAAAATTTGAAAAATTGTTGTTAGTCCTAGATGCAGCCGTATCTTCTTTAGATTTTCGTTTAAAAATCGCTAAAATTTTGTTCAACCATTAAATATTATAAATTATTAAAAAAAATGATCTTCGAAGAAATATGACTCGATGGTTTTTAATAAAACCATATTATTGTGTAGTAGCTTAAGTAGGTACTACGATTATCAACCAATGATATTTTAAATAGTACATAAGTACCTACGTAATACACAAATCGAGATATTTTTTGTTCTTTTCTCATTACAGACTCGATTATTATTTTTTACTAGTTTTTTTTTGATACTTGGCATCGATAGGGAAACCCCATTATTTCATATTATCGATTAGTAAGATTTTATGTAATAGCAAAAAGGTTGTTTGGACTGTCGACACAGAGCATATGCAAACTGTGATTAAAAATTGATTAGTAGGTACCTATCTACTTATTTTTTGTATGCATTAATTATTTTTCGAGAGGACCTAAGAGAAAACGCCTTCGTTCCCAAATGCTTTAATTTGTTTAAAGTTTAAAAACACGCATTTTATGTCATATTTAGTGCAGGTAAATTCTAATATTTTTAACTTAAATTTTCACTGTGCGGATCTAGAACGGTAAAGTACCTTACATTAAATTTAAAAGTTATATTATTGAAATCTTATATTTGTTAAGATTAATCAGGTATAAACAAGGTACGTAATGTTATTATTAGACAATACGTGTAATGTTTAATTTGTCTTTCATACATGAAACGGTTTTACATTTACAACATTGTTCAGTTCGGCCTTATAAAACACATGAAGAGAAAGTCATTTTATAAATTGGCAAAATAGGACTCTTTCAAAATAATGATTGAAAAATGAAACCAAAATTAAAAGTAATATGTTTAGATTCGTACATAAAAGAAACTGACTAGAGGGAAAAAACTGGGCACGCTGTTGTCGATCTCGTCGTGATTCCCGAATTAGTCCCAAATGAAAAAAAAACTAAGAAATATTGTTAGAGATTAGAAAAATGATAAAATTGATTTCCATAATATAGTTAATATGCAGAAAAAAATGTGTACAATCCTCTTTTACATTTTCCCACATAAAAATTCTTCCCATTCTGACGATCATGTGTTTTTCCCAATTATCTCTATCTTTCTCGACCAACTCTTACCCCTTCCACTCCTTCATCAATTCTTCTACCGATTTGGGTTTGCCTCTCCTCCCCGCTCTCTCCCCTCTCTACTAATTTTCATATTTATTTAATTTTTTCATACGAATCATCCTGATTTATTTAAACGCCTAATTTATAAATGTTTTTACGTAACAGTTGGACATAGATAAATATGAAGGGAATATTGTCCTCGAAACGTGTAGATTTTATGTTATTTAATATGGATAAAGCTGTCTGATAAACAAATCAATTTAAAGTTAATTTAAAATCAGCAAGTCAAATCAGCATCTATGACACACATATCTTGATAGTCCACACAAGTTACAACTTTCAAAATACAGGGTGTTAAGCAGGGCCGGCCCTATGAAGGCGCAATAAAGAAGTTGAGTCCATTTAAAAAAATATATCAATGTCCAAATTCAAACTTAAATAGAATTATTTTTTTTCAAAGTTCGTTTTTATAGTTAAATTAATTCCCCAAGTTTGAATTTTTTTAAGCCCGCCTCAACCACCATAACCCGAGCGGTGTGTGCTCTGTACGTCTATCGTGGGCGTACTCAGTAGACATTTTTGTATGGAGATTTTACTTATTCTTCATTAAGGAGTTCCAGTATTTTGTATCAATGTTAACTGTTTAAATAAATGAAAAAAAAAAAATATATATATATATACTTTTTTAATATCAAAATTTATTTTTAACACTAGAATAAGATATTCGCACCAAAACATCGCAGGATATCGGGGTTCACAAGGTATTATCATTATACTTACATACTCGTAGCTCACAGGCTAACAGTTCGAGGTGTATTCTCCAGCTGAGTTAAACCCCCGCTCTTACGTAAATTTGAAATGAGTTTCTACTTATTCATTTTTACAAAAAACGTTAATTTTAGGAGTAGGTCATTTGAGTTGTGTTGTGAGCGAATTGCTTAAATATTATGTAGCAGAAAGAGATGTTTAGTCATTAGTGTCATTACATTGTACAAACTAAACATGGAGTGTCACGGAGTACATACAGCATTTGTTGAGTATAGCTTTTAAATCTCTTTCGTCTTTTTGTCGTGAGGTAAGGTTATTTTTTGTTTTACATTATAACGCTGTATGATAAGTAAACATTAAATATTTATTGTAACACTTTTCAAGAACGATTTATTAATTCTGAGAGTAAAAATATAGAAATATATACATATGTATATTCAGAATCGGTGTCAAAGTGAAGTCAACATATTTTTTTACTGAACTTCCTTATTAGAGCAGTCTGCTCCATCAAGGAGCCAAGGAGCAAAGGCGTCGATAGTAACCAACACCTAACACAACGCATAATGTCAGGAATCACTGGTTAAAGTAAGTCAAGTACGTCTCTTAACATCTTGTACACGTTATGCATTATAAGATAGAGAATTTGGCTACAGATTTTTCAATACATAAATGTATTTAAAACGCAGAGAGCTTTTACATGTAGGCAGTACAACTTTAAGATGACAGATGATTTTGAAACAAAAGAAGAAATCATACAAATACAATTACAATAGATAAAAAATACAACAAACAAAAATAAAAATACAGTGATCAAATAAATTTACAAAATTTAAATTGAAGGTTTAAGAGTAGTGTTGGGAAACATATGTATACCACAAAATTCGCCAAGTTAACACTAAAGCCTCGTTGCGTTTGGGTATGCTGCAGTAGAATAGTGTATTTTTTATTATTGTGAGTATGTGTAGGCTTATGAGTTGCGAGAGTTCGCAACAGTAGAAATGAATGCTTAGTATTTTTAATAAAAATGTTAAATCGTCTAGTGGGGTAATATAACAAGAGTATAAAATAAATACAGGGTTTTCCAATAAGAGGTGTTATTTTGATATCCAATCGTAAAAGATCAATTGTTTCATAAGCTTATGTGGCACGTAGTGCCGTTTTGTCAAAAGTAAACATTGTCCAGATTAATACCATCCAATTCCGGCCATAAAAAATCAATAATCATCTCTCGATAGCGCAATCCATTCACCGTAACTGTTGCTCCAGCCTCATTTTCAAAAAAGTTAGGTCCAATGACTCCGCCGGACCATAAACCGCACCAAACAGTCACATATTGAGAATAAAGAAGCTTTTCAACAATAACTCTTGGGTTTTCCGAGCCCCAGATGCGACAATTTTGCTTGTTGACGAAGCCACCGAGGTGGAAATGGGCCTCTTCACTCAAGATGATTTGCATTTGATTCACTCAAGTGAATTTTAATAATTTCAATGCGTTGTTGAAGCGTTTATTGTTCCATTTTTGTTAATGGCGTAGTTTCTACTTGTCAAATGTCAATAAATAACAGCTTCAATAGTAACATCTACTGAAATAGCGGGCTATTCAAAATAACACCTCTTATTGGAAAACCCTGTACTCAAGGTATTATGAAAGTTGTTACAGAGCAATATGTAGTAACTTTGTTGATATTAGTAAAAATAATCATGTAAAGCATGTTTGTATTTAGCAAACCTTTAGTATGCCAGATTGGTTGTTTTACAGAGCATAGCTAAATATTAAAATATACGATTTGTTTCGTGAACATCCGAGAACGAATGATGTTAGCGATTCATCAAATAGTCGTCTAATCCATAACCCGCACATCCAATATCCAGCTCGTGCATAATGAATACCAGCGAACCTTGATATGTCGACCTTAATTGCTGTATTAGATTGAGCGGTAGTCGAGTGCGATTCGATGAAAAAACGCAAAGCATATGTAAACAGAATTGAGTGTTGGCTTGACCTCGCCAACAATGCAACAGAACCCCAAGGTTGGCTGTTGGCTGTTGGATGTTGGTATGACCTGTTGGTATTGGTTATGTGTGGCGAGGAGAATGCAGCGCCTTCGAGTGTTGATTTAGCAAATAATATTGTTGAAGTGTGAGGAAAATCATCAGAGAATGTAGGTAATACCTAAGGCTTAGAAGTACTGCAAGCTACCACTAATCTAGGCAGGTAGGCAGAGCTGAGAGAGCTCTTGGACAGAGTCAGATCTACAACAAATAATGCGGTTGGTGCGGACTTCCCAACTCACTGGACCTACTTGCGAGTAAAATTTTACAGATGTAGGTGCTTACATAAATAGCGAACTAGTGATCATTACACTACTATGACTTTCGATAGGTTCATAAGTGATTTAACCCGGTCTGTAATATGTAATAGATTTTGTAGCTTACTCTTTCGTGAAAAATGTTTCATTCAATAGGACCTTGCGATTACTTAATAGCAAGCCATTAGTGTTAAAATTTTCATTAAATTATGGAATTTCAATTATCATTATTTGTATTATTTTCATAAGAAGAGCCTTTGTGCCCCAAATGAATGCATGAATAATTATGTTTTGATGAATTTGTGTTATTTCAAAATTTATTAATTAAAAATAATATGAAGTATACTTGTGGCACGTTCAAAAATAGAAGATACTTTCAGTATCGCCCTGATGTAAGATCACCATAAAGAATTGAAAAATTGCTTGAAATGGCTTTTGCCGTGTTTGGTGGCCAGATCTGAATAGCCAGATGCTCCCTCACTTTCCTCTTCCCCATCACTACTTCCTTCCTACTACCTTCAGATTCACAAACTACCCCATTTGGGGATGCCATAGTCTCACTGGCTGTAGACGGTTAGAAGCAGTTGGGACTCTTGTGCGGTATTCACACAAAAAAATAGAGCACCCCATTTTCACCATAAATTTTTGCAAAATCTTCAAGCTATTCCCCAAATATTAAACATTTTCATTTATATGAATCACTTCTATGTGCATGGGTCAAAGAAAGAGATGGATTCGTAATAAAAACAATATATTATGCAAGCGACTAAGTGATCGTCTTCTCTGAAATGATTTAACAGTCGCTGTCAACCACAAGTTGAAATGCGCAAAAGCATACATTCTCATAAAAAAATACTCTCACCGTACCACTTTTTAAATAAGTGTTGAATTTTCATTGCGATAAGATATCATGGAACCCCAAAAAATTACATATAATCGCAGAGCTCATGAATCATTCTATATACTCTCACCGTATCACTTTTTAAATGTGTATTGAATTGTCATTGCGATAAGATATCATGGATCCCCAAAAAAATACATATGATCGCAGAGCTCATGAATCATTCTATATACTCTCACCGTATCACTTTTTAAATTTGTATTGAATTTTCATTGCGATAACATATCATGGAACCCAAAAAAATTACATATAATCGCAGAGCTCATGAATCATTCTATAATAACGTGCAACAACGTCTTAATTAGCAGGTATATAATTTTACTCATTATTAAAATGAATACTGACAGATTTATTTAGAATTGCATTCAAAATTGATAATTCATTGCACACCGTGACCTTCTGAGCGTAATTAATATCTTGCCACCACGATAACACCGCAGGTTTTTTTAACATCCTTTCAATCTATGTATCTACGCCATCCAAATTAATCTTCTGATATCCTCGGTATAACCTTAAGTGACAAGCTCAGGCACGGGGGCCTCATATCAAAGTCAGACTTTTAGAAGAAATAACACATTGTATAATATGGCTCTAGGTAATGATGTTCATGGTAACAATGTTCCCTATCAAAATGTTCACATCAAAAATTTTCCCAGTTAGAATGTTCCCGGTCAAAATGTTCCCAGTCAAAATGTTGCTTGTCAAAATGTTCCCAGTAATAATGTTCTTTGCCAAAATGTTCTTAACCTAACCTAACCTTTTAATAATTTTTTATATTTTTATTGTGTTATTTATTTGAGTTTTTTTCCACTGTGTAACTATTAATTATGTGGAGAAAATTGAGTATTGCTAACTAATTCAGAATCTCTTCAAATATTTCGTAATCTGGTAAAAAAACAGGATTGCAGGCCCTAAACGAATGAATTGATAGGTTTCCTGATAAATTTTTAGTAAAGCAGAAATGTGTTACGATTTCGGAAAACGTGTTTATAAAAATTTCGTCATTATATATTATCAAGGCAAATGAAGGTGTATTAACACTTGTTTCGATACATTAGAAATTTACTAAACATTTATCAGGAAGCGGCCTGCAATCTCGCTTTAACCGGATTACCAATAATTTGAAGAGATTTTTTAATAAATTATCAATTCTCATTTTTCTCCCCTGTAGAAACATTTAGATGGGAAATTTTTTGTCCGAACACTTTGGCAAGGAATATTTTAATTGGGAACATTTTGACTGGAAACATTATTAACAGTCATGGTACAATATACACTATTAAAAAGATCTGTTTGAACCCGTTGGGACTGGTACGCAGCCGGGACGAACGATGAAATCTTATTTTTGGAGAAATGTGAGAATAACATATTGTGGTCAATGTTAGTATGCATTAAGGTTTTATTTTCAGGCTAGTAAGTCGCTTTTATGACTTATCTTTCCTTTTCCCTCTCCCCTAAAAACCGCGGGTTTCTGCAAAACGCTGTATCACTTTCCTTCTCTGGAAAAGACCCTCCACACGCCATCCCTGAAGACGATTACTGTGCTGAGTTAAAAAATATATCTTTTCTTTATTAGTGTATGTTATTATCAAATAATCAACGGGTAATACAATTATCTTCGTACGTTTTTTTCGGCCGATTCGATGAAATTGGTCCATTATCTGAAATGATATGACGTTTTGTCTTACATTATTATTACATATCCAATCTTCGAGCATCATTTGTCAGTGGACTGATTGATTGGGTCTGCATTGGCCGGTAATGAGATTGTCGACACACCGACACCGTGTTTATCCGATCAAAACGGATTTGGAAAACGAAAATTGGAAATGAAAATTACACACGAGCGGTTATCTGGCGGTAACGAGACCTCGAATAATTAGAGTCTATAAGATCGTTAGTTGTAATGCGCTGGAGCTAGGAGCGAGTAAATTATCGGTGGGTATTTCATGTAATTGGTGAGTGAGTGGGATATAACGTTATTTTTACAAACTTATTTTAGCTATCATCTATGTATAACTAACTAACTAACTAACCATCATTTCTCCGCAGGGGTAGGCAGACAACTCGGTCTTGGCACACACTTCTTGCCTCATTCACATTCATACATCGTCTCATACATACTCTTCTATTATTTTGACTCTTGACATGGCCCGACTTACGTATCTGATTCACTTGGTCGTGCCGTGTCTTCCTCGGGCTTCCCTGACTTCTGCTACCATTCACATTTGCATCATATGTTCTCCTTACACTCCTATCTTCACTCATTCGCTCTACATGCCCAAACCATCTAATCGTCCCTTTCTTGATCTTACACATTACGCTTACACATTGCACACGCCTTGCACTCGGCGGGTCTCCACATTTCTCACACGATCATACATGGTTTTACCACACATACACCTCAGGGATCTACTAACTATTTATGGAGATAATATACAGTACCATACTTACCTGGTAGGTCACTTAAGATTAACACTTAATTAACATGAACTAATTGTTTATAAGCGAAATTTAGATACAGGATTTAGGACGTAATTGGAAAATTGGATATAATTGGACTTTCTCTCAGGAATGGTATATTTAATTTAAGGGTATTTTACACTCATTCCCTCTACATGTCCAAACCAGATGGTTAGATAAGCGTCTCTTTGTTAATCTTACTTATTAAGCTTATATCAGTCTTGCACTCTTTTCTTAACGTTATTTTCAGTTATTACAATTATTAGGTATTTTTAGACCACCAACCTGCCCGTGTTGTGGTGGTAGATTATATATATAGTACATTAAAATAAGCGTTTAATTTGAAAGGTAATAAGGAGTATAGAGTTTAAGAGAATATATGTCGTACACAATATGGTTCCATGCTAAATCAACACAGTGACTATTCAACACACTTTTAAAAAGTGATATTAAGTCATTAAAAACGATGAATTTTTTTTTTTAACCTAACCTAACCTAACCTATTTAACTCAGTTAATAAAGTTTTTGTTTCATCACTTTCCATGACTTTATATAACTTTTTAAAGATGTGATGAATTATCATTTTTATGATTTATCCGGTCACCATACAATATATATATATTGGCACACTACCTCAACCTTTCTCAATGTTTGTATCACCTAAATTGCAGGGCGATAACAGAAAATAATAAGCCATCCACGGGCATTGAAAAATTCAGCAGAGGGATAAACCGTCGAATGATCAAATGCGTTTTTGCATGGGTTGCAAAGAAGTCGAAATAAGAATGCGTATTGAATTACGTATTTTGAGTTGCAATATTTAACAAAAAGTTAAGTAATATCTATTTGGCGCTATTTCGTACCTAATAGTAAATTCATGCCTCTTAAAATCCCGTACTTAATTTTTTTTAAACTGCCAAGAAATAGATACAAATAACATTAGAGAAAGGAAATTTTAGATATCCTGAATTTTTACGTGAAATTCGTAAATTTTCGCAAATATAGCATTTTCACGAGAAATTTACCGGTAAATAACGCGAATTTTCGTATTTTTCATGCGATATTCTGCAATGTAAATTAATCTTTGCCAATTGCTTTTAAAGCCCTTTTACCAATATAAGAGGAACCCAGCCATCTGTTTCATGTCGAAAACGTTTAAAACCCTTTTTACCAATAAAACGGAACCTAGCTATCTGTTTAGTGTCGAAAACGTTTAAAGCCATTTCACCAATAAAACGGAACCCAGCTATCTGTTTCATGTCGAAAACGTTTAAAGCCATTTCACCAATAAAACGGAACCCAGCTGGAGGAGGCCCACCACTATAATATAAATAATAAAACGGAACCCAGCTATCTGTTTAGTGTCGAAAACGTTTAAAGCCCTTTTACCAATAAAACGGAACCCAGCTATCTGATTAATGTCGAAAACGTTTAAAGCCCTTTTACCAATAAAACGGACCCCAGCTATCTGTTTAATGTCGAAAACGTTTAAAGCCCCTTTACCAATAAAACGGAACCCAGCTATCTGTTTAATTTCGAAAACGCAGTGAACTAATTGATTTTTCAATTAAAAAAAAAAATAGTACCTAATAAAATTTTTTTGGTGAACAATACAAAATAACACAACTTTTTCCAAAAGAACAAAGCCGCTTACTAAATATTTATTCGCCTTTAAAAAAAAAGTTTCCACATTTTTTGGTGAAGAATGCAAATTAACCACCACCTTTTGGAAAGAGTATACGAAATTCGTAAAAAAAATAATGCGTTTTTCGACAAAAATAACACCAATTTTGGGATATATAATTTGGAATATTCATTCAGACAACATTGAAAAGATTCAATATAAGTTCCTCAGGTATACAAACTATAAATTACATGTTCCTGTATAAAATATTGATTACAATTACCTCATGGATAAAGTGTCTCTATTAAAATTTCCAGAAAAAAGGATTTACACGGATATAATAATATTACATAAAACAATGCATTAAGAAATTAACTGTCCTGGATTGCTTTAATTAATCAAAAAATGTTGTCGAAATGTATTACCCTAATATTTTAACAACACCAGGATTACTGGCTTATCAAAATTCCCCGATTCCGAGACTTCAGCGTCTCGGAAATAAATATTCTGATCTGGGAGATATATTCTATCTCTAAACTAACTAACAGGGGTAGGCAGAGAGGACGGATCGCCAAACAACTCGGTCTTGACACACACTCCTTGCCTCATTCACATTCATACATCGTCTCATACATACTCTTCTATCATTCAGAATTTTTTTGTTAGTCCTCCATTAATGGAATTACCTGTTTTATTACCTGAATTATTTACCCTTCTTTCAATATCTCTGTTAGCCTTCCCATCTTCCGTAAACATACTTCCTAAATACACAAACTCATCTATGAGCTCCAAGTATTCCTCATTCACAACTATATTGAATACTGTTTTTGTACTCTCTCTTTCAAACACCATTACTTAAGACTTACTTACATTCATCATTAACTCATTCTTCATACATATTCGTTCATCCTAGACACTATTTCAAAACTAGTCATTATAAATGTTGTTTATTCCATCACTTTTATTTGTCTAGACACAAATAGACCTATGTAGGTACATATATTTTCTATTATTGTTTTAAATCTTTTAACTTCAATTATCCATGTGAGGATTCTAATTTTCGGTTAAAATTATTACCTGTGTCTTTTTTAAATGTTTTTGTTGCAGTATTTTTTATATCTGTATATTTTTATATAACTTGTAAATTATTATGTATTAGCCCACTAGTGCATGTGAAAATAAATACTGAAAAAACATACCTCGATATATAACAACGCTTTATGAAAATAACGTAGCGACGGTAACCACGGTAGGAAGGTGCTTCAGAAGATACATAAAAACTTGGGTCCTGGTATTTGATACGCCACTGGATTAAAGTCATATCGTAGTATGTTAATTGCCATCCCGATGCCGATATTTTTTATCGGAAGGTTCTAAACCATCTTGTAAACAAGCAAATCGAAATATTTAACAGAGGGAAGTGTAAAATTCCAAATTAAAAGGATCAGGTCAAGCGGTTGAATTTATTACAAAAAATAAATCAGATGACAAAATGGAGAACAATAATAAAAATGTTCCAAAACCACCAACTTCAGGTATCTAACATCTGCACACATGAATTAACTTTTTTATATATTTTCCTGTACTAGAGTAAAATCGAGTCGAGAGACACAACTTATTAGGAATTCACGTAAAGTTAGTGAAATTGAGGATTTATGTCGAAAGCGATAAAGAAAAGGAGTCTCGATTATTCTTGATATATACTTGATTTGTACATTGTTGTCAATTTCCCATTTGATTCGCAGTTTGTTACCTGGACGATTTGAAGTGTGAATTTATTTTTATTTGTATTTTGCTGCGTCAGTAGTAAATTAACTTGTTAGTTGGACCTTTGAAGATGACTGGATTATACAGTACACGGCTGATATGGCAGGAAAGTGGAAAAATATTTAATTTAATCTAAGGTTGAAAAAAACCTGTTTTAGGTATTTACGTACTAGAGAAGATATTAAAATTCTTATTTCGATTTCACGGATTGAGCGAATTTTATTTTGCATTTTTTTACGGGAAGGGAATTTCGGAGAACATTAATTGAGATGGATAATAGATAAATATGGCCGAGCAATTTGCAAACTCTAAAACTTTAATGATACCTGTGCGCTTATTCAAATCAACGTATATAATTCTCCACCTTCATCGATTCCATCTCCTCCCCCTCTGCACTACCTTCAGACTTACAACATATCCCGATTGGAGATGCCATAGTCCCTTGCTGGCTCCACAAAAAACAAAACACGTAATTCTAAAAATAAACAAGAATTTTTCAAAGCTATACTATTTCCAGCAGAAATCTATTCCACGTAGTAAAAACACTCGATCGGTGAGTTTTGGCATCCTGAAATGTACGATATGTTTTCCAACTACAATTTCTCGGGTGACGTAATATTTTCAACCTTTAAAATTACAATATTTGCTTCGTAAAAAATTTACAATTTAAAAACACATTACATGGTTTTATTTTTCTCTTACCCTCAGACCTTTTTGCTAAAATTAAAGTGTTTACCTTCAAATATTATTTGCATATATTGCTTCGGTCCCGAGTGTCAAAGCAACATATTTTAATTTTATCAATTTTACACATAAGCTGCAATCAATAATTAAAACTTTAAAGTTCAAAGAACTTTAGAACACAGATTTGCTGTGAATTTTAGTGTAATTTTCATAATTGGAACCGTTTGTTTGAAAAAATTCAGACAGTGCTATAGTATAATATTCAACTGGAAATTATTTTAATTGTTTATAAATAATTGGAATCATAATATACCATGATTTTGCTAATATGAAAATATAACCGTATTTTTTTACATTAAGTTTTACGTTTTTGAAGGGTCTATCAAGACGTCAAAATATAAAATTATCTTTGATGTAATAGTGCCGACAATATCTCAAATACTTGAACCTGTGTCCAAAATTAGTAACCTCAAAAGGTTGACATTAACATTTAATAATTTATTAATTTTTGGGAAATCGACAATTCAATTTTATCATTATTACATTACCTACACCAAAAATACAACAGATTATAGATTTCCTATCTGTAAAAAGAAATTAACAAAAAGTTAATTTTTTATTATTAGAAATGAGTATAGACATTCTTATGTCCATAGAAACTATATAGAAATATGATTTCAAAGCAAATCCGTGTTTCAGGGGTCATTGAACCAGAGTTACATAGGACAGACACACAACTGAAATTATTTTTTTTTGATGAAGCACAAATTCAGGAATTAATTATTTGACAATGGTAAAAACCTTACTTTACTTGATTGTTAGGTAGCTGCTAGCATCAATGTTCACCAGTGAATATATGTGAAGAAAAATGAACCTGATTAGATGTGACGTAGGGCAACTTTCAAATTAAGTTAAAGTGAGTATTTACATTTTTTCAGCTGCGTAACAAGGGATCGCCACGAGTATTTTAGAGGGGTTAATTGATTTGGTTGGACTTTTTGATTCGATACGCAAGGGCAGTTCTTGTACTGGGATTGAAAAATAAAATTGAAGAGGTTAAGACGTTAGCAAGTTTTACATACTCAAAAAATAATATAAATTTGATCCATTACGATTAAAATAACTAACAATGTAGGGTATTGTGAAAAATGTAGCAAATGGACAAGTTAATGGGTTTTGCTGATGCATTTATTACAAATAAAATTACTTCCGTTTTCCATAGTAAATTTTTTTTTAAATTGTATATTTCATTTAGTTATAAAAATTTTCATTTTATATCTAGTATTTACCTATTCTTATTATCTAAGTACTGATATTTCGACTTCATAACACTGAGACATAACGTTCGCAAAGGTGCAAGACTTTTAGCTACCTCAAAATTTACAAGGAGTTCATTGACCATTTTAAATCCTTTATGGTAAATATTGTTTTGTGTTGCCGCTCCGGGAACCATTTATTGGATAACCAACAACCCAGCCATAGGTCACCCCAAGTGGTCCACTCCAAGTGGTGTCTGGGTACATGGGGTGAGGTTTGTCTAGATTTTTCTTGGCGGCGGATGCATTTGTCCACGAGAGAGATTGGTTGAGGGAGACCTTTTGACCTCTCCAGCAGGAATCTCTCGTATCTCGTAATCGTCTCGCACCGCAGAGAGAGGGTTGAATTCAAACATCCGGCACTCCAGGACACACTGACCCCCGAATTCCTATCCACCCGTCATACCTGTTTCTTCCTTGATCTCATTTCTTTTCTTAAAAAAACCTTCCACACAGCAACCCGAAAGATGACATAGGCCCTGAGGGAAATTATTTTCTTCAAGGCCTCTTATGTGGAGCTAATGTAAAAAAAGTACAATAAAATTTATAGAAAGACAGAATTCAAAATGGTTGAGTTAAAACAGAAATGTCCGTTATCCCCAAGCCTTCCAGTCCTCGTCAATCTTGTACATCTCCGAGCGTTTTCCTCAATGTTTTCCGCAATGACCAAAGAAGGTACCTACCCACCTACTTTGGTCATCACAAAATAGAGGGTTCTTTTAGAATTCGGATGGTAACCCAATTTCGAGGAGAAAAAAATATATATCGAAAAACGGACATTGGCCCTTTTAGAACCAACACTGTAAATACCTACTCTTTAAAATTTCTTCATATCACTATTATGTGTCAAAGTATTGGAACCAACTAACGGAAAATACTTGTAAAAATAAATGGCAGATTTAACGGTACTCTCACGTGACGGAATGAGAAATACCAATTAAATTGGTAAGTTTTTGTTAGGTAGGTAGAGTAATATTTAATTTGAATGTATCTAGTATTAAAATAGTGATCATTTCTTTAACTTTAATGGAGCTAGTATCCTTATCTAGTCGTGATTGGCAGATCAGGATGATTATCACGGCATCCGAAGCCAAATCGATTTGGTTCAGGAGTTAGACGAATCAGGTACAATCTCAGGACCCTAAAGGATGTCCCATGCTCCCCCCCCCCTCCAAGTCCTCCACACTTCCTTCTTGAAAATATATTCCAATCCCAGATCGATGAAAACAGTGATGAAAAAACTATGAAGGAAGTGTTACTATTTTGTAACCTTTTTATTGAAAGTATAGAAAAATAATAAAGTCGAGAACATGAACCTACTCACTGTAGGTAGGTACCTTCCTTCATAAATGTCACTTTTTCACAAGTAACTACGTAACAAAGACAGTATCATAATATGACTATATATTCGTTTTGTACGCAGTTATTACAATGATCTCTTCTTAGGTTTACGCAAAAGGTATGCGAAAGTTTTAATAAATTGTCTTGCAAGTTGGTTAAAGTTGTTGGTTAGTCGTTGGTCAGTAACATCAAGTAGGTAGGTATGCATCTTTTAATGGACAGTAGGTACTGTTAAGCAGGTATCTAATGTAATGATGTATCTGAGTATGTATGGAATATACATACTTAGATCATTGCAAATAAAATTAGAAAAACAATACATATCTTCAGATCCATAAGGAACTTCCTTAACTTACAAATTCTAAAAACGATTTATTTTGCAATCACCCAATCTATCATTGAGTATGGTATCATTGCATGGGAAGGGGGTACTTCATCAACTCTAGATCCTGTTGAAAAGGCGCAGAAAATAATTATGAATATTATTCTCAAACTTCCTCAAACTGCAAATAGTAACTTAATTTTCAACATAATGAGAGTATTTGATGTTCGACAGATCTATGTTAAAACTATCCTCATGCATCTCTTTAAAAAAAAACAGGTGCTTTACGAAAAAAAAACTAACATAAGATTTACGCGTAATTCGAACAAAAACATATTGCAAGTTCCAGCACTTTCTTCCACCTTTGGTCAACATATCTTTAGATACTTTGCAACAAAAATATACAACATGCTTCCAAAAAATATTAAACTGAGTCAAACACAGAAAGAGTTTAAAAAAATGTTAAAATTTGGATTTATTCAAATGATCGAGCATATACTGGTGCCCTCACCCAAACGCCTTGTCATTGAACAGTTATTGTAGTATGTACGGTGCTAAAACTTGCTGTATTTGTATAGTGTAAATGCAAACAATAATGAAACCTAACCAAATGGCTTGTCATTGTAAGTTATTACAATAGTATATAGTATGTATTGTGCTTAAACTTGCTGTATTTGTATTTTCTATATGTAAAAAATAATGTAACCTAAAATAATGTATTGCTGTATGGGAACCTATATTAAACATTTATAAGCAAACCATAGACAAAATGCGAGAAATAATTAACTAAAAATTCTTCCTCAATACAGGTTCGCCTAGTGAGGCAGGTTATGCACAACTTTAAATATAGTATATTATGCCATTTCTATATAACACTCTTACATTCATATCTACTTTTTCTTCTATTAGAAACTGCTGTATTATTGTAACATTATTCTTTCAACAATTTCATTGTTTCTAACTGACAAATAACTATATAACTTACTAATGAATAATGATATATTATATATTCTGTAATTTTTTGATGAAATAAATAAATAAAAAAATGGCTTATGATTGAAGTCTTTTCCACGTTTCAAAAAAAATGACACTGCGTATTGCTTTTTGTATTATTTTTCTGCATCCTATACAATTGTCCAGTACAAATAACTTACATACATATTATAAATTGTCTCTAGCGGCAAAAAATAAATCAAAATAAGCCCAGCCCGTGAAAATCCCATTTCAGACCATTAGTTTACACAAAAAGCGGGCGTGATTGAAACGTTTGCCGATGGCCGGACCCGATACCTCATCGCCGGAGATGGGGAACACTTCACGCTTCATCGGGCACACAATTAGCGCCATCTTGTACCAAGAGTACCAAGTCGTAGGTCAGGTATGCGCTGGACGGTGATACTCAAGGCTGAACCTAAGGTACCATCGTTATAATGTTTTTTAGAATAGAAGTTTCAAAAAGGATAATGTTGATTTGTGGATGCTAATTCATAATTATTTCTTGTGGTGTGTGCAAAATATTCGATAATTCGACTTAAACTTTTAGTACACTCCTTATATATCGGAACACACGTTCATGCACCTGCATTTCCCTTGATACTATAATGTAAAGATGGGTGACCGGATAAATCATCTAAATGATAATTCATCACATCTTTAAAAAGTTATATAAAGTCATGGAAAGTGATGAAACAAAAACTTTATTAACTGGGTTATGTAGGTTAGGTTAGGTGAGGTTTAAATTTTTTTTTCATCGTTTCTAATGACTTTATATCACTTTTTAAAAGTGTGTTGAATTGTCGATGTGTTGATTTATCATGGAACCATAATGATGAAATGTGAAAATATTAGGATTGTATTCCGACATCGTGATTATACATTCTTATTTTAATAAATGTTTATCAGGAAACCCACCATTTCATTCGTTAAGGGCCTGCAATCCCATGTTAAATCAAATTACGAATAATTTGAAGAGATTCCTAATTTATTAATACTAATTTTTCTCCGTGTGATCTTATGTAGATACGTGTGTGAGTATTTTTTTAAAATGTGAATACCGCACAAGAGTCAAAACGGCTCCCAAGAGTCTGGAGCCAGTGAGACTATGGCATCCCCAACGGGGATATGTTGTGAGGCTGAATGGTAGTGGGGAGGGAGAGGGGGTGGAAAGATGAAGGTGGGAGAGTACCTGGATATTCAGATCTGATCACCATACACGGTTGAAGCCGTTTTCAATTCTGAATGGTGGTCTTACACTAGGGCGATACTGAAAGTATCGCACCACTCTGGAACGTGTCGCAAGTATACTATATATTATTTTCTGAATAAATTGTGAAATAACATAAATTAATCAAATAAAATTTGTTTGCGTACCCCTAGGATTACGAAAGCCATACCCCTCGACCAAGGGTAAGCTGGTAAATTTTATATATATAAGCATTGACTGTTCATTTTCGGTTTTAGCAGAACTTTTCAGCAGTTATAATATAGGTACCTGTAAATACCTACATTATGTGGGTACACTAGGTAACAAGCTAAATCTACATATAAAATTTAAGGAAAATAAATGCAATAGTAAAAGACAACGCAATCATACATCCGTGCAATTGAAGACGTCGAAAAATAACTCATCAATATTAATCAAGTGCGTATACACCATGGGCCACAAGTGTACACAACATTTTACGACTAATTAGCATCGTTTCTACACATTTTATGACTCCATAAGATTGTTTACGTTATTACTTTATCTATTTGAGGAATAATAATTATGGAAACGGAACAAGGTTCCTGAGTCATGCAACAAAACGTATTCACAGGATTTTCCCAATATTTTTTAAGTTTATCTGGAAAATGTTTTCTTAATCTTGCTTGCAGAGTCAGATCAAGACTATTTAGGTATAGGTATAAAGCTTAATCGTAACCGTTCGTCATCTTCCCGCTTAGTTTTAACTTCTTCTAGATCGTTTCCTACCGTATCACATTTTTTATTTTATTTTAACAACAACAATAAAAATAACAACAACATTAAAAAAAATAAGGGATGTAATTTGTAATGTTGTTCATCTTCAGAAATGAAATATAATAAGTAAATATAGTTTATGTTTCATCGAAATTTGGTAAAAAGGAGAACATACCACAGTATATATACTTTAAAAGTAATATTCGATACATTTAATATTATTTTGTGCTCAAAAACTTTTATACTATGTTTCAAAGAGTTCAGTTTGATACTGGCCTTGAACGTCGAAATAAAACATTGTAACACTAAATAAATTGATATAATCGTCGACGAATGCAGATACACATTTAAACGAAACAATCGATAGGAAAACTTAGCCACACCACTAAGAAACACCGAAACTTTCCATATTCCTTTTCAAATAACTAACGTCCTCGCTGTTGTTGTTGCTGCCGTTGCTGATGCTGCTATTCGAGTGGCTGATGCTTTTGTTATTGTTGTAGTTGTATATATATTGATAATAATTTTTTGTCATAATGATAATTTATTTTTTACTATAAAAAGTAATTATTTTAGGTCACTTTTTACTATAAAAAGTAATTTTTACTGTAAAAAGTAATGATTAAAAGTTTTTTTTTAAATATAAAAGTAATTATTTTAAGTAATTTCTTTTAATTTTTTTTTAACTGACTTACGTTTTTAATTTCTAATCGATGTAACTACTTCTTAAAACTAGATTTAAAAAAATAACAACAATTTATCGAAATTCGGCAAAAACATAGAGCGCAAACCGCGCAAGGAGAAAAATCGATTTTTGAATGAATCAAAACATCAACTAAGAACGTTTTATCATTTTGCCTTGATAATATATCATGAAGATACAAAGAATTTTTTTTGTACGATTATTTTGACTTATTTAGTAGCTACAGTAATTTTTATTTTCGATAGGAAAAAAAAAGATTTATTGCGTATTATTTTTAAAATAAACTTCAGTTGAAAGTCCCACCCTGTACTCGAGGTGTTATCCAGCGCTTGTATGAGATAATATTTTGTTTTCACCTGACGGTGTTAATTTAATTAATACCTCTCGATATCACATTTCATTTTACGGTTCTGAGAAAATACACTTAGTACAAAATTTCATACTTCAATAAAATTTTAATCTCAAAATATTAATAATATCTACGTTTGTACATAACTACATAGATAGAATCTTATAGGAACCGTGAGATTTTTTTATTGGAACTTTGGATCTACGATCAAACTTAATTATTGGAGATGAAAAATATAAACAAATTAATTAACAGAAAAATATTCTATTTTTCTCTAACATAATGTATACCAACCAATAAATGTGAGGTACGTTGTTGCCGATAAACAAAGAATATAGAAAACACCAGAAATTACTTACCAAAATATTTGAATGTAAGCCAATGTGGCCACTGAATTTTGCTTCTGTCCCATTTAGCAGGCACGGGAAACATTATTGATATTGAATATTGTTAATTTATCGAGATCCGTAATCAAATTATTCGTAATCCGGTTAAAAACGGGATTGCAAGCCATTAACGAATGAATTGATGGGTATACTGATTAACTTTTTAAAAAATACTAACGTCTTATCGCGATGTCGGAAAATGTGTACATAAAAATCCTAATGTTTCCGCATTTCGTCATTGCATCTTATTAAGGAAAATGCAGGTGCATGAACACGTGTTTCGATTTGTTAAGAGTATACAAAAAAATTATCAGGAAACGGCCTGCAAACCCATTTTCAACCGGATTATCAATAATTTGAAAAGATTCAATCTTCTGTTATTAAATGTATATACTTTAACGCTTTTCTGAAGTCTGCAAAATCAGTTCCAAGTATGAGTGCAGACGAGATCCTCTTCCCTCGCGGGACCGTCAGGGAACCAAGGGGGAGTGGAGAGGCGAAATCCTTTTCCATTGTGGGGCCTTAAGAGAACCAAGGAGGATTGGAGAGGAGAGACTAAGTCCTATTCAATCGTGGGGCCTTTAGGGAACCAAGGAGGAATGGAGAGAAGAACCGAAGGCCTCTTCCCTTGTGGGGCCTTCAGGGAACCAAAAGGGAGTGGAGAGGAGAGTTGAGACCCTCTTCCCTCGTGAGGCCCTCAGAGAACCAACGGAGAGTGGACTATTTCATTGTGGTGCCTTCGGGGAAACAACAGGGAGTGGACTCTTCCCCCATGGGGCCTTCGGGGAACCCCTTGGTTAATTTATTGAGAGAATATAGTCTATATACATATAATATAGTCTCACCTCTTCTCTCCCTCTTTAGGAGTGGAGAGAAGAGATGAGACCCTCTTCCCTGGAGAGGAGAGATGAAACCTGGTAAGAGACATTGTCGAACCAGAATACATAGCGAAATATCCAATGACAACCCTTGTGAACTTTATAAAAGGGACCGGGTAACTGTTAAAGGAATGAGGTAAAATGGGAAATAGCACAATGCGCCTATGGCCAAGTGCTCACAGCAACTATATGTAAACTATCTCTGTTATACATAAAAAAATATGATGAAATATAGTTCATAGCATGTGAAATTTTAGCAAAGAATGGTCACATTAGAGTCCCAAAACACGCTCTTATTTTTTGTGTTCTTCTTTATTCGACGCAAACAAAACATGATGAAAAATGTAGGGCGATCTTAAAATATGCATTAATTGCTTATTTAACACCATTTATTGTGAAAAACATTTTTGAAATTTCTATCACTTCAAGTATGCTTGAGGATATCAAAGTTATGAAATTACAAAAAAAAATATTCCTTAAAGAAAGTAGACAGCATTGAAGAAGAAAATAATATCAATAAATCTAAGCGAAACATTAACGATAACATTAACAATAAATCTAAGCGAAACATTAAGATGCAGAAAAAAAAAGTTAATGGTTACAACTAGGAATCGAACCCAAGATCTCTTGTCTTACGGCGACATGCGTCTTAAACCACTCGACAAATTGGGACCTATTTATTAAGCGTCATATTTGTCGATCTCATATTTCAAATCCAGAATTATCAATGTCGTCAGATACCTTTTTTAAAATTTTACTTTTGACTTCTTCAATGGTATATTACATTGATGGGCATAACCTTCATAACTTCCGCAGTTTCTTGAGTATGGGTCAACAGTCTGGAATCCACATTATATCACACAGGTATATTTCAAATTAGAGAGTCTAGTTAAAAGACGAAACATAAATAACCTCTTAATGCTTTACAAAATTGTCGATAATCAAGTAGATAGTAACATAGTCCATCTAATCAAGTTAAACGCCAAATTCACTAGAAACCTTAACATATTTTGGACCGAAATTTTTACCAATAGCACAGGTTATTTTAATCCTATGTCTAGAATGTCTCGATCATACAACGATATTGCTAAAACACATGCTTGCATAGATATTTTCGTAAATAATATAACTTGTTTCATGAGATATCTCCACGATTTCTGTACCTAAAAAAAAAAAAACAAATATTGTTTGTTGATTTTTGATGGTTTGATATTGTCTATTATATACTTAATTTAAACATGTTTTTAAAATTATTATGTCTTGTAATTTCTGTAATTTTAGGCTTTGTATAAAAAAAATTATGATATTGTTTTGACAGTGAATGTGCAAATGTGATTGTTGCAGACACATTAGTCTAGGGACATTTATATTTGTATGTAAATTTATTTTATACTATACAAGAATGTACTTTAAATGTCCTGTTTGTGTCTCAAATAAATAAATAAATAAACCTTCAAAGAAAAAGTTGTTCCTTAGTGAATGGATAAGTTTTTATAAATCTAAACACACATGTTTAGATTGTAGACGGAACATAAAAATAAACAGTCTAGAAAATAAATAATAGAGGGAAATTATGTTAAAAAGAAATTTTATTAGATTTTTTAAATACCCAAAATTGTCGATTCTTTTATCATTGTAAAGCGCTCTTGGGGTTTCATTTTTATTAATAATAATTACAAAAACGACAATATAAATATATCCAAATATCATTCTTATTATTAAGTGCAAAAAATAAGACATCATTTTGGTTTCATTGCTTGATTTATCCTTTTGACGTTTGGCGCCATATTAGTCAATAAGGCGCCAAAACAAATGTCAGAATCTAGAACAAGGCCCACCCGCGCATGCGCCATACATCTCCATCTCTGCAGGCGGCAATATTATCTATGGACTCTATTGACAGGGGACGCCATTGTTTATTACAAATTTAAAAACAAATAATTCATCCCGACCAATCGGGGTTGACACGAACACCCAATTAGGCGGACCGAAACAACATCTGAGTGGAGAAAAAAACATAAGAAAAAAAATCAAGGGTTCTGTTGACGTAGATGTTATACGGCATTTAGAGTACTAACCCCTATGTTTGACGTATTGAATTTATTGGGTGTTGATTTTGTCTGTGGTTAAGTATCAGATTACTAACTTGACAAATAGGAAGTCAATTTGACATAAGCTGATGTACGAACGTGTTGTTGCTATTGGTTGTTTTAGTTTTCTAAATAGCTGACTGTGCTTTATAGATAAAGCCATTTAAACGGATACAAACGGTAGGTAAGATAGTAAGTGGGTATGTAGTTTAGTTAGGGAAGATGTTTTTGAGAAAACACCTGTCTTTTAATTGAATGTGTAAGTAGGTAACTTAGTAGGTAAGTAGGTAGGTAAGTAAGTAGGTAATTTTACAAACTTTGGTCCCGGCAAACACTAGTTGCCTTATTCACGTGTAGATATATATCTTCTCACGTATTTATACTATTCTCAAAAGATATAATGATTCTGCATGACTGAGATAAATCGTGTTGTCTTTATGGGATGACTCCGGGTTCTTGCTTCATCCACCCACCTGCGGGTCGTATTTTTTCAGTCGTTCCTCTCTTAGCCACCAGAATTTATTTATTTATTTATTTGCGTTATAAACTGTATCGAACGCATTACGCAATGCTACCCAAAGGCCGCAAAGCAGATGTCTGACCATGGGAGGATAAGAAAGCTGTATTTACCCGGCCGGCGAGTACTGAGCACAACGCGCGCCAGGACACAGTATTTACGTAGTATCCCCTCCCCGGCTCGAGAGCACTGGGCACATCGCAAGCCATGGACCCAGTATTTACGTAGCATCCCCTCTCCTTTTCCCAGGCGAAGCTAGGCCAAACAGTGAGCGGCAACGGTCAGCCAATCAGCGTAAAGCCACGATAAACCTAGAAATATTTCTCTTTTCATATATAATTGCGCAAATTAATGTTAGATTTGCGTGCGTCTCGCCGCAACAATGCTAAATAAAAATATACAAGTTGAAAGGCTGGACTCGCGTCTATGTTGTAAAGTAATATTGAAATATGTAAACATTAATATTAAGTAGTTATAAGGATTTCCTCACACCAATGTCGGTCTGAG